>CM067214.1:1427500-2627500 GCA_034190965.1 Prunus campanulata | reverse complement strand
GTTGGGGCTGGAGTTGAGCAGATGCAAGTGATGAATGAGGCGTAGGATTTCTCTGCAAAAGAAGAGAAAAGATGCTAAACAAGGTGAAGGGTTGCCACTTGGTCAATATAAAACTATATGTGGGGAGAAAGTGTCGGGAAGATAAGGGGAAGATGGACAAAACCTTTGCTTTAGTGTTTTGCATGATCATAGTCATTTATATATATATATATATATATATATATATATATATATATATATATATATATATATATATATGTCATGATTAGTGTGATTAGACCCACCCACCCACAGTTTGAATTAGCCAAGAATCCTACACAAAACTCCTACATAAAAATCCTCCGCCTGTGCCAAAAATCCTCGGATTACATAAAAATCCTCCGTTGAGCCAAAGCTCCTCGGATTGCATAAATAAAAAAAATCCTCGGTTGTGAGAAATGTTCCTCAATGTAAAAATGTCAGAGTAGCCCAATCCAAGAAGTGTTCAGAAGTTCCAACAAAAGTTTTCCGGCAAGTGGCGGAGTTTAAAGACAGGAAGGCATTAATATTGGGAAGATTTCCAAGACATCGGGTAGTTCGTGCCTAGAGCTCCGGAAGGCATTGATATTTGGAAGATTTGTAGCCACCCTACTATCCTGATCTCATTTTACTGACCAACCACAGGGATTGATGATGGTTGGAAAATTCTCTTTAAATGCCTAGAGCTCCGGAAGACATTAACATTGGGAGGATTTTCAATGAAAGTTAGTTGAGGCCATTTAATGGCCAAACCCATGAGCTGAGGGAGCTCTATAAATAGGTCATCAGAAGAAGAGAGAAGGACCGCCAACTGAACACACAAAATCTATCTCTTTATCCTGTACTTTTCAATTCATAGTCTAGGAGTTTATCTTTCAAGCTTTTAAGATTATCCAAGTTCTTCCTTTTCCTAGTGTAAGCTTACTTTCTTGCAATTTAATTTCAATTGCCTTTACATTTAAGTTTAATTCAAGTCTTTATCGCTTTAATTTATTTTATCGCATTTACATTTCTCGCACTTAGATTTCTGTCATTTCGTTTATTGCATTTACATTTGCTGCACTTATCACAAAAATCCTAAAAATAGCCGTACAAAGCTCAATCATCCTTGACCTCAAGGAAGAAAAAGAACCTAGGCCAAGAGGAGGTTCCTTGCTTGGTCGATCAATTGTTTGATTAAAAGTCAGAAGCGCAAACACACTCACACGATCTTTCCATCCAAGCCATCAGGTGGCTTGGTGGTGGCACGCCTACGCATCTCAAGAGAAGAAGGACCAAAAACTCCTTCCATCGGCCTACCCGGCCGAAAAGAGGGAAACACTGATATTGTAGATGATGGATGGGTTTAATTAAGTTGCACCTGAGGATCCAATTAAGCTGTTTAGAAAGGAAGAGAACAGAAAGCAATTGCTCTAGTTGACGTGACTTGACTAAAGTGCACATACACTGGAGAAAGGAAAGGGCATATGGGAGTTGCAGCACAATGGACGCCCCCTTATACACGCTTTACGTACAAACATTCGCTTCTGAAGATAAAAAAGCACAAACGATCCAGGAAAATCAATAGAGATTAAAACATAAAAAAGTAAAGTGAAGGAGATTTGACCAAGAACTCAACTTTCGTGCATTCTGTTGGCGAGTATTGTATATCCTATTCTATTTGGGTTTTATTTTCCTTTTGTATAGATATTATGTAATTAGGATACCACTTGTTTTCCTTGTCTAACCCTACTAGGGTTTGTAACCTTATTATAAATACCTCCTTTTGGAGAATGAAATATATCTGAAAATATTCTACCCATATTGTTTGACTTGGTATCAGAGCCGACTTTCTGGTAACCTGTGTATTGTGCCCACCCATGTTCTACTCTGTGCCCTAATTTCTTTTTAGGGTTCTTGTGCTTGTGTTCTACTCTGTGCCCTAATTCTTTTTTAGGGTTCTTGTGCTCGTGTTCTACTCTGTGCCCTAATTTTCATTTAGGGTTCTTGTGCCCGTGCCTGTGCCGTGTTTATCATATCTGCTTTGTGTTGTGTTTGTTTCCGCTGCTATCATGGGTGATGATTCCATAGTTGTGACTGGTGCTAGTGCGTCTACACCGAAGGAGGCACGTCCCTCGCGTGATTATTCTACCCCGCTTACATCTGACAAATTGGATGGCTCCAATTATGCCTCTTGGTCTCGTGGTGCGCGTATTACGATTACTAGTCGTCGTATGGCAAGTTGGATCAATGGGAAGAAGCCTGCTCCGTCTCAAGATTCTGCTGACTATACCGAATGGGAAGAAGATAATTGTCTGGTGCAGTCATGGCTTCTCAATTCCATGACTAAACCAGTTCGTGCCTTGTTCGAACATGGTGATACTGCTTTTGATATATGGGAGGCTGCTCGGAAGACCTATACTGTGACTCAGAATAGCTCTCGTTTGTTTCAACTCCGACGGCAATCCATACTTATAGGTCAGAATGGTGAATCTGTGAAAGTGTTCTATGAAAAACTTCATGCTATCTGGCAAGAGATTGATTGTCTGCGTCCGCATGAGTTTACTTGTTCTACTGATGGGGCTCGTCGTCTGAAAGAAATTGAAGCTGATCGAGTTTATGATTTTCTTGGTGGGCTAGATCCACCGTATGATGGTGTTCGTAGCCGTATTCTTGCTCTTAGTCCTGTTCCACCTCCTCTCGAAGCCTATGCCATGGTTATGGAGGAAGATACTCGTCAGTCCGCTATGCTTGGAGGAGGATCGCTGGCTCTTAAGGTGGATCCAGCACGTCGCCGACCGGTCGCCCCGCAAGTAACGACCGGTCGCTCTCCTTCCCAAAAGTTTGGATCTTCTGCTGGGTTTCGTCCTTCTGCCTCCACCTCTAGCTCTCTTGAAGGTCCGCCTAAGTGCCGCCATTGTAATGGGGATCATTACTCTGAGAAGTGTTTTAAGGAGCATGGTTACCCTGATTGGTTTGCTGACTACAAAGCTCGTATGTATGGTCCCAAGGCCACTTACACTGTGACCCCTGATGAGGCCCGTCCTCCGACTCCATCTGCAAATCTGTGTGCTTCTGATACTATGCCAGGTATGAGTTCTACTACATGGATAATTGATACTGGTGCTTCTGATCATATGACTTATAATGATAAAATATTTGATGAGTTGTCGCATAACCCCCATGACCCCTATATTACTAGTGCTAATGGTTTACGTTTCCCAGTTACTGGTAAAGGTACCATCCATCTCACCTCTTCTTTACCTCTGTCCCATGCCCTCTTGGTTCCCAATATCCATTGCAATCTGTTATCTGTTGGGAGTTTACTTGATACACTTAACGCCTCTGCTACCTTCTATTCTACCCATTGTTTTTTCCAGGATCTCAGGACTCACGAGAAGATTGGGCATGGTAAACGGATAGGGGGTTATATTACTTACAATTGCCGGCTGCAGCAGTTCGTGATCGTGTCGCTAATAAAGCTATGAGTGGTAGTGTCAAAGACAAGCAACAACTTTGGTTATGGCATCGTCGCTTAGGACATCCATCTTTTGGTTATCTTAGACATTTGTTTCCTTCGTTATTTAGTTCGTATGATGAGTCTAGTTACAAATGTGAGACTTGTGTAATGGCCAAGAGCCACCGTACTGTTTTTCCTTTAAGTAATAATAAAGCTGCTTTGCCTTTTGAGTTAGTACATTCTGATGTCTGGGGTCCTGCTCGTGTGACTTCTCATGGTTTTCGTTGGTTTGTGACGTTTATTGATGACTGCACTCGCTTAACATGGGTGTATTTGATGAAGAATAAAAATGATGTTGCCTCTATTCTTCCTGACTTTTGTGCCATGGTGTCTACTCAGTTCCATGCTCGTGTTAAAGTATTTCGCACTGATAATGGCGGTGAATATGTGAATCATACTTTGGCTCACTTCTTTCGTGATCAAGGTATCATTCACCAAACTACCACTCCATTCACACCTCAACAGAATGGTGTGTCTGAAAGGAAGAATCGCCAATTACTTGAAGTTGCTCGCTCTCTGATGTTGGATATGTCTGTTCCCCATCATCTTTGGGGACATGGTGTCTTAGCCGCCGCCTACTTGATTAACCGTACTTCTAGTCGGGTTCTTGATTTCAAGACTCCACTTGATGTGTTATGTGCCCCACTCCTCCGGTTTCAGTCTCTAAGTTACCTCCGAAGGTGTTTGGGTGTGTTGCGTATGCTCATGTTTACTCTCATCAAAGAAGTAAACTTGATCCTTGTGCTCTCCGCTGTGTCTTCATTGGTTATTCTACGACTCAGAAAGGTTATAGGTGTTATCACCCGCCTACTCAGAAGGTACATGTCACTTTGGATGTCACATTTCATGAAGAAGTACCCTATTATGTTTCTCCCTCCTCTTCAATTCAGGGGGAGAGGGGGAGTGAATTGAAGAGTTTCGGAGTGGAAAAAATGGAATTTTTTGGCAAACAGGATGAAAACGACCGGTCGCTCGCAGGACACGACCGGTCGCTCCCATCGAGCTGGGACTACAGTACCGATACAAGCGAAGCGACCGGTAGCATTGAGGAAACGACCGGTCGCGAAGGAAACGACCGGTCGCACATAGGAAGCGACTGGTCGCCCGCGTCGACGAGCGATAACAATACCGATACGAGTGACGCGACCGGTCGCGAGGAAAGCAACGACCGGTCGCCAGACGAAAATAATGGTGTTTTCGAGCCTCTCTCAGAAGGACATAATAGTGATATTGGCGACTCTCGTACAGATGAAATTGATAATATACCCCCCTCTGCTCTGCCATTGCCTCAATCAAGTTGTGATAATGAGGTACTTTCTAGTGATATGCCTACCTATTCTTTGCCCCCACGTACTACTCGTGGGAAACCTAAAGTACAATATTCTCCTGATATACATGCCAAGTCTAAATATCCCATTAACCATTATATGTCAACTCATCGTTTATCTAAGTCATATGCATCATATTTGTGTCAATTATCTAGTGTATGTGTGCCAACTAAGTTGCAGGATGCTCTATCTGATCAAAACTGGGTAGATGCAATGCATGTTGAGATGGAAGCCTTGAACAAGAATGCTACTTGGGAGTTAGTTCCTTTACCAAAAGGAAAAAAGGCAGTTGGGTGCAGATGGGAGTTTACTTTGAAGCACAAGGCTGATGGTTCCATTGATCGTTACAAGGCATGATTGGTAGCAAAAGGGTATACTCAAACATATGGAGTGGATTACACAGAGACTTTTGCTTTAGTAGCTAAGCTCAACACTGTACGCGTACTCTTATCCTTAGCTGCTAACCGTGACTGGCCACTGCTACAATTTGATGTCAAAAATGCATTCCTCCATGGTGATCTCAAGGAAGAGATATATATGGATCCTCCGCCAGGTATCCCTGTGACTTCTAAGGAGGGTGTGGTGTGCAAGCTACGGAAATCCTTGTATGGATTAAAGCAGTCTCCAAGAGCATGGTTTGGAAGGTTTGCTGCATCTATGAAGAAGTTTGGGTATGTGCAAAGTAACTCTGATCATACTTTGTTTCTGAAGCGTCATAAGGGTAAATTGACGGCTTTAATTATTTATGTTGATGATATGATTGTGACTGGAGATGATCATATAGGGATACAGAGTCTTCAGAAGTATCTGGCTTCTGAGTTCGAGATGAAATCTTTGGGTGATTTAAAGTATTTTCTTGGGATTGAAGTTGCCAGATCTAAACATGGTATTTTTCTATCCCAAAGAAAGTATGTTTTGGATTTACTTGCAGAAACTGGAATGTTGGATTGTAAACCGATTGATACCCCTAGTGAGCAGAATCATAAGTTGGGGATATATCCCGATCAAGTTCCGACTGATAAAGAACGTTATCAACGACTTGTGGGGAAGTTGATTTATTTGGCTCATACTCGTCCAGATATTGCTTATGCTGTAAGTATAGTAAGTCAGTTTATGCACTCTCCTAGTGTAGATCATATGGGGGCTGTGACTCGTATTTTAAGGTATCTGAAAGTAACTCCTGGCAAGGGGTTAATTTTCTCCAAGTATGGCCATACAAATGTAGAAGGGTATACAGATGCTGATTGGGCAGGTTCAGTCACAGATAGGCGTTCGACATCTGGGTATTTTATGTTTGTGGGTGGCAATCTTGTTACGTGGAGGAGCAAGAAACAAAATGTGGTGTCTAGATCTAGTGCTGAGGCTGAGTATCGAGGAATGGCCCATGGTGTATCTGAGTTACTATGGTTGAGGAGATTGTTGAAAGACCTTGGTTTTGGGCCTAATAAACCCATGGATTTATATTGTGACAATACGGCTGCGATTGCAATTGCTCATAATCCTGTACAACATGACCGTACAAAGCATGTGGAGGTTGATCGAAATTTCATTAAAGAAAAGTTGGATGCGGAGATTGTGTCCTTCCCCTTCATCCGTTCAGAGTATCAGTTAGCTGATGTTCTTACGAAAGCTGTTTCTACCAGTATCTTTCTCAACTCGCTTAACAAGTTGGGCATGCATGACGTCTTTGCTCCAACTTGAGGGGGAGTGTTGGCGAGTATTGTATATCCTATTCTATTTGGGTTTTATTTTCCTTTTGTATAGATATTATGTAATTAGGATACCACTTGTTTTCCTTGTCTAACCCTACTAGGGTTTGTAACCTTATTATAAATACCTCCTTTTGGAGAATGAAATATATCTGAAAATATTCTACCCATATTGTTTGACTTGGTATCAGAGCCGACTTTCTGGTAACCTGTGTATTGTGCCCACCCGTGTTCTACTCTGTGCCCTAATGATAAGTCCATATTTTATATGCCTCCTTTACTTATTTATTTGTTGATTCTCTTGTATTAAATTGTTGGGTTTAATGTATTTTGTGAGAATTTTGTAGTTGATCTCTAATTAGATGAATTGGAAGAAAAGTTGTCAAATTGGACTCAAAAACCCATTAGGATGTGCAGTAAGGATTAATTGGAGACAAAGAAGATGTTTCTTAGAAGCCAAGCAACTGGTCAAAGCTTAAAGGAGGAAGTTCTGTCAAATCCTTGTGGAATTTGGAGAAGAAATCAAAGAGATATTGGGAAACCTATTGCCAATTACCCAATGACCTACTTCAAATTGCCAATTACCCTTTGCAATGAGATCAATATGGCCATGGCTTCCTTTTGGTGGGGTGATAATGATTCGGGGAGAAAGGTTCACTGGAAGTGGGCAGGTTTGGGAGAGGCGAAAAGTTGTGGTGGATTTGGCTTTAATCTCAGAGTGGTGGCAGATATAATTGACTGGCACCATAAGACCTGGAACTTGGTGGACATTGAGAATCTAATTTCTGTGGATGAGGCCAATGAGATCTTTTCCATTCCAATTGGAGGTAAAGATACCCCTGACCGCTTGATTTGGCCTTACACGAAAAATGGCTCATATTCAGTTAAGTCGGGCTACCACTGGGTCATTGGGAATATCAAGCGTGCTCAGCCAAATAGGATTGAATCCTCTCACCAGGTGGATAAGCGAGTCTAGAAGTGTATTTGAGACTGCAAGACTCTCCCAAAGATCAAATTTTTCTTGTGGCGTGCTGTCCAAGGAATCCTCCCTACCTTTGCGAGTTTGTTCAAAAGGAAGTTAAGTCCCTCCCCTCTTTGCCCTCTTTGCCATGACTTTCCTGAATCTGTGGAACATGTCATCTTCTTATGCCCATGGCCTCGAAAAGTTTGGTTTGCAAGTAATCTATCCTTCAGGCCTGATGATCAAGCTTTCGCCTCGTTAGATAGATGGATCTTGGCTATCTCTTGTTGCTCTGTTTTCTCGAACCTGGAGAAACAGTGGATTTTATCTCATGCCTCCTTTGTGTGCTGGAGCATTTGGAAAGCCCGTTACTCCTCTATTTATGACCATCATATTGCTGGCCTCCCCCCTCTAGACGTGGTGGCTAGAATGGCGAGTCGGGATGCCTCTGAATTTCTTGCAATTTGCACCCCAATGGATGGTATCACCATCCCACGTCCTGAGGGGCATGTGCCAATACTAGCAGCAAGTAATTGGTTGCTCCCCCTGTTGGCTACATTAAAGCAAATTGTGATGGCTCATGGGATCAAGCGTCAAAGGCTGCTTCTTCTGGGGTCGTTCTTAGAAACCACGATGGGGAGGTGGTTGGTGGTAAGGCTAAAATGTTCCAAGCGATGTCAGCGAACCAAGCTGAGGGTCAAGCGCTCCTCGATGGCCTGAGGTTGGCTAAGAACTACGGTTTTCCTATAGTAATTGAGGAGACGGACTCGAAGGTTTGCTTTTCTGCTGCAAATGATGCTCTGTCCTGTGTTAAGTGGCCTCTGTTTCCTATTTCCTATGCTATCAATGATCTGAGGGCTTCCTTCGAATCGCTCCGATGGTCTTGGGTCCTTAGGGAAGCAAACCAAGCAGCGGATTGGGTAGCTTCGCATGTTAAGAGGGGGTTGTGCGCTGAGGCATGGGTCAACAAACCCCCAACCACCCTGGTCTTCATCTTGTCCCGCGATGGCTTGCCGTGCCCTCCATCTTTAGGTGCCCGGTCCTGAGACTTTTATGGCTGTTTTGCTTCATGTTCTGGGTTTGGTTTTTATTTTGTGCTCCTGTTGGTTTTTTGTGGCCTTGGCCTGTTTTGTTGGCTCTGCCTTTCGACTGTTTTATGAAATATCCATTTACCCAAAAAAAAAAAAAAAAAAAAAAGCTTACGGATGGCCTCATAGAGGAGGCATACTTTTCACTACCCAAAAATACAAAATTCTTGTGAAGAAAAGTTCTGCTGCTGCTGGCCACCTTGGAGCTTTTTGGGAGTTTTCGAGTTCATCCTCATGTCTACCATCAACCACTTCGTGATTCTCGATAAGTTTATCATGTTCTAATTTCCTTTTGCTAGGGCTACGATGTAGCCTAGCCATGAACACCTTATTTTTGAGTTTATGTTAATTTGATATTATTTTCCATGTTGTTCTTAATGCTTTGAGTGCTTGAGTTGACGATAGGAATATCCAACTTAGGATTTTGCTTCTAGTAATTGATACCACAGGTCACTTGAGTGAACTGGAAGGTTAATCAAGGCTTGTGTGGTTTCCATGAATTTCCATAGAACTTAATGGGTTTTTACTTCTTAGTTCTTCATCTAGGCATAGAGTGGGACGGTTGTAGGAATACTTTTGGTATAGATAGGCATGTCATATTAAATAATTAAGGGAAATTTACCATTAACATGGATAATAATTAGGATTAATTGGCTATAGGAATAGGATAGAATTGGCTATGGTGAAATTGGAACCCTTGTGCTCATACCATCAGTGTTTGCCGAATTTTATTATTGTTTATGTTAGTTAATTCATGTTAATTACTTACGTAGTTCAAATCAAAACCTCATTATTTGAACATCCAGATAAAGTTTAGGATTAATCATAATCAGTACTCGGTTAATTAATCTTAATCTCTGCAGAACGATACTCACTTACTACTATACTATTTTGCTACGATTTTGTGCTCTACAATTTCGTTATCAATTTTGGCGCCGTTGCTAGGGACTAAACTAATCTTAATTGATATTGATATATTTTGGTCCGAAGTTTACTTTGGAATTCTTTTTAATTGTATTTTTATTTTTATTTTTATTTTCTACAGGTACTTGTTTAGTCAGTGCATGAGTTTTGGAATACGTTCGCAGACATCTAATCTTACACCTTTAGAAGCTGAAATCATGCGGACGTTTCATAAGCGCAATCGAGTTAACCAAGCAAGACCCCAGCAAAATCCAACTGAACCAACCACCATGGACGAAGAGCAATGCCAACAATAATTTCGAAATTAAGCCGATGATCCTCAGCATGATCCAACACAATTTCATCTTTTGTGGCCTTCCTCACGATGACCCCAACACCCATATTTTGAATTTTTTTTGGAGACATGTGACACATTCAATATTAATGGAGCTTCTAGCGATGCCATTCGCCTTAGGCTTTTTCCATTCTCACTGAAGGAGAAAGCAAAATCGTGGTTGACTTCTCAACCACCCAATTCGATCACTACATGGGATGGTTTAGCTACAAAAATTTTGGCTAAATTCTTTCCTCTAGCTAAGACTGCACAGCTCTGCAACAAAATCATGACATTCGCACAATTTGACAAGGAACCGATGTATGAAGCTTGGGAGAGATACAAGGAGTTGCTTCGTAAATGTCCACATCATGAGTTACCAAAGTGGATGCAAGTCCAATCATTCTACAATGGGCTAAGCAATACAAGCAAAACTCTCATTAATACCGCAGTTGGAGGAGCCTTGATGACCAAAACGCAGGATGAAGCATATGAATTGCTTGAGACCATGGTGTCCAATAGCTATCAATGGCCTAGTGAATGTGCAATGCCTAAGAAAGCCGGAGTTCATGACATCGATGCAATAACTGCATTAACTGCACAAATTTCTACTCTCTCTAAACAACTTGGTTTATTAAATGTCAATGAGATTCAAACCCTTAATGTTATTTGTGAATTTTGTGCAGAAAATCACTCTAGCGCAGATTGCAGCAACGGGAATCCCTTTACCGCACCGAGCAAGTAAACCAAGTCGGAGATTTCGATCATCAAAGGAATAATCCATATTCCAACACCTACAACCCTGGATGGAAAAATCACCGAAACTTCTCATGGAGTAATAACCAAATGTACAGGGACCTCCACCTGGATTTCCACCTCAAGAAAAAAGGTTGGGTTAGAGGGCATAATTGCTCAACTTGCTGGAAATCTGAATACTCTCTCAAATGACACCAATCAATTTATGAGTAAGACCGAGACCAAATTGCAAAATCAAGCGGCTTCTATGAAAAAATTTAGAAGTTCAGATGGGCCAGCTAGCTAATGTATTGATAGGAAGAGAAAAGGGAACTTTGCCAAGCCAAACTGAAGTTAATCCAAAAAATCAAGAACATGTGATGGTAATAACTCTTAGGAATGGGAGGCCAATAAAGATAGCCATTGATTTGGAACAAGAGCAAGCTAGAAAGCTTCTTGCCACAAGCAAGGAGCAGCATCAGAAAGTTCCAGCAGCTGCCAATCAAGATGGCTCAACTAGCCAACCGAGAACCAACTCCGAGCCCAATCCTTATGCACCTGCAATTCCGTTCCCGCAGAGCCTTCGAAGAAATAAAGTGGATGCACAATTTTTTGAAATTTCTTGATATCTTCAAGAAATTACAAATAAATATTCCTTTTCTTGATGCTTTGGAGCAGATGCCAAGTTATGCCAAATTCATGAAGGATGTTTTATCAAAAAAGCGGAAATTGGGCACACATGAGATAGTGAAATTATCGGAAGAATAGCAGTGCTATTTTGCAAAGGAAGCTACCACCTAAACTAAAGGATCCAGGGAGTTTTACTATACCTTGCACTATTGGAACCACTTACTGTGAAAAAGCTTTATGTGATTTAGGTTCTAGTATTAATCTAATGCCTCTGTCTATTGCTAAATAAATATTGGGTTGGGGGAGATTAACCCAACCACTGTTTCTCTGCAGATGGTGGATAGGTCAATCCCATATCCCAGAGGCATAATTGAGGATATTTTAGTTAAAGTCGATAAGTTTATCTTTCCAACTAATTTTCTGATTTTAGATATGGTAGAAAATGTTGAAACTCCTATCATTTTGGGCCCCCACTTTTTAAGTACCAAGAGGACATTGATCGGTGTGGACAAAAGATTATTGATTTTGCGAGTAGCAGATGAGCATGTGGCTTTCAACGTTTTTGAAGCAATAAAGTACCCAGTGGCCTCAGACTCTTGTTTTAGGGTGGATGAAGTAGAAAAAACTGTCTCCGAAAAATTTATAGTAGAAAATCCAGAGATGAAGTCGTGCCCTCCAAAAAGTTGGCATGAATATGAAGAGCTGGGAGGCACATCCTTCAAACCACAACCTAGTGAATATGACAAAAAAGGCAATGTGTTCAGAGTACATAGACCTCCGTACTTGGAAGTCAATTTTGATAAACAGAGGACACCCATTCCTCTGTGTGATCCAAGGTGATTGCCTCTAACAGTCGGGCTGGGGACTATAAACTAAGCGCTTCTTGGGAGGCAACCCACCTCGGGACTTTCGTTCCTTTCTACTTTTCTCTTTCTTTTGTTTTATTGTTTCATGCTTACCCTACTTATATTCTTTACACATTGGGGACAATGTTTAGTTTATGTTTAGGGGTAGGGAACGCAGCTCATTTCATTTTTGTTTTTGTTTGTTTGTTTTTCATGACTGTTTTTGAGGCTGTCATACGTCATGTTTCTTTTCGCATTAACCTGTACCAATTGGGGCAGAATTTGAGGATTTGGCCCATGCAGCCTTCTTTAATTTTTCGTGGTAAATGCAACCATATAAAGAATGTCAAAATCTGAGTTTTCGTTAGAAAGTTAGAGCTGTTTTTGTGTACATAGATAATAAACTGAAAAATTCCTGCGGGTTCTGCACATGGTCTAAATTACGGGCTGATTTTTGTTTTTTCTAAGCTGAATTTCAGGTTTTGGTCATAATGAAAGTTCTGGGTTTTTCTGTCTAGTTTCTAAACATATATGGCTCATTAAATTCCGTTCGGTATTTTGGGAGAATTTTGTCAAAAACCGAGCAGAGGTCAGAACTAGAAGATATTGCGAATTTGGAAATGTGCTTTTGTGTTAAAGTGCTACTTTCTCTTACTAATGGTGATGAATATGTTTTGCTTAGTCATTATTTCTTTACTAAAGTTTTGCCATGAAGATTTATGCATCACAAATTTTTGCACTTCACTTTGCCATACTTGATAGCCATCCTTGGATGAATGTGGAGAAATAGTGGAGACTACCTTTGTGAGATTCTTGAGCCGAATTGTCCATCCTTGAGGGTGTTTGGGAATTCTATCATTATTTCTTTCCTTTCAAGTTTTAGTTGATCTCATTTAGCTTTTTTTGAATTGGATACTAAGAACTACAATCTCTTTTGTAGGAATCATATCAATGCTTTCACTTTTGGGTTGGATGGACCTTAAGAAATAAAGTTAGGCTATGCATGTTTTAACCACTAAATAGGCCTCATGTCCTACCCATTGTGTGTGCCATCAACCCATTAAAGCCAAATACTTAGCCGTTTCTTTCATCACCCACATTATTCCTTACTCTTTTCACCTTATTTTTAGTCATACCCATAGCTTGGAAGATGTCATGGCAAGTAAAGACAATAATGAAGGTTGAGCTCTACATCAACAAAAGAGGTGGCGTGTACCAAGAAAATATGTGCTTAAAGTTTATTTTCTTAAAATTAAAATTTAAAAAAAAATATATATTTAAAAAGATGCATTCAAAGTTAAAGTCAAGAAAGTGAAGCATATCAAAAATCCTGGATGCCTTAGTGAATTGTGAAGTACATTTGAAGAGCCAAGTCGTGTAACAAGATAAATGCCTTGGTATGTCTCAAGTTCAAGTTTTTCCTATCATTTCTTTCGTAACCTATAACCTAGCCTTACATTACAACCATAGTAAAGACCTAACGGATCTTTGGGGACTTCTTGCTTAGAAGTGGAGTTATATACTCTATCCAAGTTCTTAGTATTTGATTTCCTTTCCATGAGATCTATTTCCATAAATTGCCTTTTAATCATCTTGGATGCATATGTGTCTTATATTTTGATTTCTTTACCTAACTTCATTCACATATGTGGGGTAAGAGTGCAATCCTAGGTTCTGTGTGAAAATTGAGTGTTATTAAGTGAGGCCTAGAGTCGACGCGAATTTGTACATACGCCGAGTGTGGTTATCCTTAAGTTAGAATGCTTGGAGTATTGACTTTACACTTTACACTCTAATGCATTTTATTTGTAATGGCATGGCTTTAGTTTTTGAATTGCTATTAGCATTCATTGGTTATTATTAATTTGTTAGAAGTACTCACTTTAACGAATTTGTTTTGCAGGGAGCGTTTGTGGGTATCGTGATTGGTAAACCTCAGGAGACACAACTCCTCCTACTAAGGACACCTGGAGGTTTAAAGGCTTGTGGCACATGCTAAGTGCCATCAAGATTACCAACGAAAGTGGTTTAATTTAGGTTGTTTGTTTTTAATAATTTTTTACTTTTCATTTTGCTCGACGTCTAGCAAAAGATATGTTTGGGGGTATTTGATAAGTCCATATTTTACATTTATTTTAGGCCTCCTTTGCTTATTTATTTGTTGATCCCCTTGGATTAAATTGTTGGGTTTAATGTATTTTGTGAGAATTTTGTAGTTGATCTCTAATTAGATGAATTGGACAAAAAGTTGTCAAATTGGACTCAAAACCTATTAGGATGTGCAGCAAGGATTAATTGGAGACAAAGAAGATGTTTCTTAGAAGCCAAGCAACTGGTCAAAGCTTAAAGGAGGAGGTTCGGTCAAATCCTTGTGGAATTTGGAGAAGAAATCAAAGAGATATTGGGAAACCTATTTTTGGTAGTATTTGATTGTAACTAGGTTAAGGATTTGTATATTATAAATAGCATAGGGCTGGTCTCGTAGAGGAGACATACTTTTTCACTACCCGAAAATACCCAATTCTTACTGTAGGGGCTTTTCCCTTCCGGCAGCAGGTGGGCTGGGCTTATGAAGTTGTCCCCTTTGTTTGAGTTTGAAATTAAGCCCCAAAATGCTTCAAAAGGGCGGCAAAGTCTTAGGAAGTATTTTGGTTATCTTCTCTAACAAAGCAACAGCAAATTTACAGATAATTCATAGACAAATTTTTAGGCTTGGCATGAGAGGCATGTGGCATGAGAGCAAAGTTGTCATGGGTTTAGCACTTTAGGAAAGAGAGAGAGCTTGTGGGCTTCTATGGAGGTCAAAGGTTCTAATGGAAGAGGGGAGAGGCTCTGAGGATGAGAGTTTTTTGGTGGTCTTCGCAGCTTCCGGCAGCTCGGCAGTGTCTCCTTCCGGACTGTAGCAATTTTGCCAAAGTATGGGAGATGGAGGAAATAGGCTGGCAAAGCACGAAAATTTACAGGGTTTTCAAGAGAGAAAGCTTGCTCTCTGAAGAAGGTGAGTTGGTTCTGTGTTGGATAGGAGAGGTCCTATTTATAGTTGTTTGGGTTTGCTCTTCGTCAAGAAACCCTAATGGTTTCTTCCTAACTTAGCTAGGTTTTCTTCTTCCTTTCTTCTCTTCCTTCTTGACTTATCTCATGTTGGCAAAGCCAATCCTGCCAAATCAAGCCTCTTCCAGCGGCGGCCTCAAAAGGGAGCTCCCCCTTTTCACCCATCTTCTTCCCCCTTTTTCTTCCTCTTTCCATGGCTAAGTCTGATGAATGAAAGGAAGTGACTGTACCCGTTGGTTTGAGGGGTGGCATCCTCCCTTGCATGCTAAAATCCCTTGGTTTCTTGGATTCTTATACTTGGAACTAGTTCCAGCAGCCACCTAGGTGTAGATTTCCAACGTTGGTTTTGCTTTCAAACTAAGTGCTAGGTCTGATGCTGCCCTTTTATTCTAATCTCATAAGCCTTTTAAGTCCACCACATGATTCATCCAATGGATGAGATATCTTGATCAAGTGTTGGGCCCTATAGTTGGCTTACTTTAAATTGGGGTAATTGACTTATTTTGGTTGGGCTTATTCCAATTGGGTTGATGGGCTATTTTGGTTGGTTTATTCTAATTGGGTTGATGGGCTATTTTGGTTGAGGCAATGGTCCATCTCCTTTCTTGTGCTTACCCATGCTTGGGCCTAAGGAAATGGGCTTGAGTCCCGAGGCCCCCAAGTGACCCAAGACTTCCATTTCCCGACCCATCGATGGGCCTCATGATAACTTGTTACCATCCATACCACAACCCACTCAAACAAGCCCCGGGCATTTGAGTGGCTCGGGCCGACTTAAGCTTGCAGCGCAATTGGGTGTGAAATAACGGTTTCCCACTTGGCATGGCACGTTGCTCGGCATGCTTTTAATTATGACGCTTGATGATATAATTAGCATGGATTTGCAGAGCTAAATGCTTTTTTATAATTTTAGTCTTGGTCTCTAGCATGATGGATTTTTTATTTGGCATGGCATGCGAAGTAGATTTTGTGCATGGCAGATTTTGCGTGCTCTGAATCGAGTCTTTTCTCAATAATATATCGCTTTGGGCTAGGAATTTATTCGGGCCCAACCATGGATTTTTTGGGCCTCAACACTTACGAAGAGAAGTTCTGCTACTGCCAGCCATCTTGGAGCTTTTTGGGAGTTTTCGAGTTCATCCTCATGTCTGCCATCAACCACTCCATGATTCTCGATAAGTTTATCATGTTCTAATTTCCTTTTGCTAGGGCTACGATGTAGCCTAGCCATGAATACCTTATTTTTGAGTTTATGTTAATTTGGTATTATTTTCCATGTTGAGTATCTTTTACCGTTCTTAATGATTTGAGTGCTTGATCACCACTTAATTGATTTGATGCTTGAGTTGACGATAGGAATATCCAACTTAGGATTTTGCTTTTAGTAATTGATACCACAGGTTACTTGAGTGAACTGGAAGGTTAATCAAGGCTTGTGTGGTTTCCATGAATTTTCATAGAACTTAATGGGTTTCTACTTCTTAGTTCTTCGTCTAGGCATAGAGTGGGATGGTTGTAGGAATACTTTTGGTATAGACAGGTATGTCATATTGAATAATTAAGGGAAATTTACCATTAACATGGATAATAATTAGGATTAATTGGCTACAGGAATAGAGTAGAATTGGTTATGGTGAAATCGGAACCCTAGTGCTCATACCATCAGTATTTGCCGAATTTTATTATTGTTTATGTTAGTTAATTCGTGTTAATTACTTACGTAATTCAAATCAAAGCCTCGCTATTCGAACATCAAGATAAAGTTTAGGATTAATCACAATCAGTACTCAGTTAATTAGTCTTAATCTTTGCAGAACGATACTCACTTACCACTACACTATTTTGCTACGATTCGGTGCTCTACAATTTCGTTATCACTAATGCAAGGAAATTTCCTAGTGATGGACTTCTTCTGGTCATTCCACCATCCACTATTTAGTATTATCTAAAAAGAAAGATAAGAAAGACTCAAGTTTAGATTAAATCACATTGTTAATCTTCATCACTCACCGTTCTCCTAGAGAATGGTGTACATTTTGAGTGAAACGACGCAAATTGAAGCTTAATTGGGATTTGCAAATGAAAAAGAAAAAATTATAGATGAGTTTGGTACCCAGATAGGTGGAGGCACGATTTGGTCTTGGAAAAGAACAGCTGCATTACTCTTGTGTAAATTTGACCTTGTTATGTTGCAATGGTCTTTGTACCTATTTTACCAAATTTAAAAATGAAATTATTCATTTTTGTTGTTATTTTTATTTCGTCTAGGAAGACTTTCCCATGTGATAATGTTGTCTCTTACCTTTCATGCCACAATTACGTCATGCAAGACACTCAGAATGAAATTCTGTTGACCAAAATAATTAATATTGATACTTTAGGTTTGCATAGTCGTCTACTTTAATTTAGCCTTTTTAAATTTATTAATTTTAGCTGTCTTTGTCGATAAGAAGTAACTAAAGAGCATGTTTGGAAGTGCACGACATCACTAGGAACCAAAATGGATCTAAAATAGGCACGACATGACTAGGAACCAATATGAATAAAGTATTTGTTTACTAATTAATAATGATAAGAAGTAACTAAAGAGCATGTTTGGAAGTGCTTTTGGAAGAGTCAAAATTGCTTTTTGACAACTAAAAGAGCTTCTGACAGTCTTTGACAAGAAAATTTAGAAGTGGGTTTAGGTCATAGAAGCATTTTCTAGAGAAGTACCTAGTATGTGCTTTTCCAAAATGCACTTGAATTTCTTATGAAAATTTCAAGGGTTTTGGAATCATTTCATCTCTTATCACATTCAGGCTTTCCTAGAGATCTTATTTTAGAAGCATATTAAAGTTGAATTTTTATAATATTCAGTTTAAATCTTTTATATATATATATAATTTAATACAAACAATATTAGGGGAAGGGAGAATCAAACCTAGAACCTCATGTGTAGAGGTAATTGGTCTTTGAGCATCTCCAAGGGAAGAGGCAAAAGAGTAGGCAAACCTCATTTGCCTTGCCACATCAGCATTTTCATGCTCCAAGGGAAGAGGCAAATGGGTTGGCAAAATATACATACTCTCCCCAACAAGACAATATTGCCTACTTCAAAATGAAGAGGTATATTGAGCCCCACTTTCTTTTTATAATAAAATATCATTTCCACTCTTGCACCTATTTTTTATAAAATATAATAGTAAATGTAAAAGATAAAAATAAATAATATAATAATAGTTTGTAGACTTTCCTTGCCTGGTCCCTTGGAGTGACCAACTTTTTTCATGAGGCAAATGGATAGGCAACATGCCACCTAGGTTGTTATAGTACAAATTTGCCTATTTCATTTGCCTTTTCCCCTGGAGATGCTCTTAACCACCTAAAGCTACAAGCCCATTAAAGCATCTCCAATAGTCTCTTCAACAACTTTGGGATGCTTAAATAGGTGAGCCACATCAACCTTGTCAAAGTCACTCATCAAAATTGCAATCTTTTTCTCTTTATTCAGGACTGGTAAGTTGACCTTAGCTCTTCAAAACAGTTAATTTTATTTTGAAAAAACAACCTACCCTGAAAATGTTAAAAACATGCTCTTTTTTTTTCTTTTCAAATAATAAATACATTAGTCATTTTTCACATGTTTTCATATTTTTCATTCTTTTCCATGATATTGCATTAATTGAATTGAAGAGTTTATTGGAGCAAAAATT
Source organism: Prunus campanulata (assembly GCA_034190965.1). Lineage (NCBI taxonomy): Eukaryota > Viridiplantae > Streptophyta > Magnoliopsida > Rosales > Rosaceae > Prunus > Prunus campanulata. Next base: position 2,608,704 of record CM067214.1, on the reverse strand, counting down.
ATTCAAGTAGCAAATAAACCTTTTCAAATTGCCACATAAGTCAACAAACTTTAATTTGAAGAGTTTAATCTACTACTACTATTGGAGAGGCTTACATATATCATGCTTGAATCTTAATTTAAGAGGTCATTTAAAACGTTCACTAGAGATGCGTTTAGCCTCAAGTTATGAATTGCAATAAATTTACCAGTATTCTTATATACAAGGAAAGAGATACTCGTAGTACCCTTCAAAATGTGGGGGCTACGTTGAAAGGTTCAATCCAAACATCCAATAACAACTCTCCAATTAATCAGATGACTATTAAGAACACTCATTATATAACCTCTGCAAACTTCATAGGGGGCCAACGTTTAAATTTTTTCCGTGAGTTAAGGTGTTTGGGAAGGTAAGCAGAGGGTGTGGTATGCCAGAGCACTCCCTGCCCCCATATTACCCATTCAAGTTTATGTCCCAGTTTTGGGAGTGTAAATGAATGGCCGTATATTTTATTATATAATATGGGATGTGTTATTGCATTTTCAATGTCCTACATTATGATTTGTTTATCATTTTAATGACAAATCATTTAACCAAAAATTTTATTGGAGCTCCATACATCCGTCAGGGTTCCCATTTATCCGGCTACGCGGGGATAGTGATGGCAAACCGGACCCCGACCGGCCTGTTGCCATTTCCCCTATATTATCCACTACCACATAAAAAAAAGGTTTTGTTCCAATCCCACACCATAAGAAACAAGACCTGTAACCAAAGACGGCATCACATAACCACTTAAACATTTAAAGAACCTTCGAAGCAGTTATTGCATTGCTCTCTAATTGCTCCAATGTAGGGAAGGGAAGGAAGTCATTTGCTCAACGACCCAAAAAGACATCTGATTGTAATGATGATAAAAAAGACCATATGAAAGGATCAGAACTGGAACTGCATCTCAGGAGCATATCCAAGTGCGTCAAGATGAGCAGCCATGGCCTTGTTCATGGGCGGTGGACCACACCTCAGAATCTGGAGATTCCAGGAGCAAAGTCAGTGCTTGCTTATCAAACAAAATCCAAGTCTACTATTCATATCTAAGTGGCAAGATTAAGAGAAAACATGTTTGCAAGGGTTTATAGGCCATGTCGCAAAAATAAATAACTAGTCACTTACCTGAATATCATGCGTGGGGGCAGGCAACTGAGCTTGAATCATTTCCTTTGAGACAAAGCCAACACCACCATCCCATACTTCAGGAGGCTGAGTAGTGACATTTTGCAGATGTAGTTCATTAGGAGGAAAAGAGATAATGGTCATCAGTCATGAGACATAATTCTTCAAACTTACAAAGTTAACTAAAACACCATAAGTAAGGGAAAGACAAATAATTTGGAAATATACAGCAGAGAAGTCGATTCACCTGATTCAAGACATAGTAAATTTTGAAGCGGTCAGGGTAGTTACTAGTAAGGCCATCCAATTCTTCCTGCAAATAAACAGAGGGAATTTGATCCAAATGCATCGACTGCAAATTTATAGGCTTAAATATTGCAATCTCCTACTACCCAGTACAGTGTAATCCAATCAGAAACAAGGAGCATCTTTCTACATATGTTCTGAACACCACAAAGTAGATCCAGAATGCTACTCCAAAAGCAGATATATACACCTCACTCACCTCACCGTGCAAACAAAAAAGTTCTGAAAGTAGCTCCTCCATGAAGAAGACCATGTCCCCATGGAGGAAGAATCCTAAATACAAGGTTTTAGTAACATAGCATTGTGCAACTCAATAAAATAGAAAGGGAAAACTTTCTGAGAACATTCTCAAAGTAACTTCTACACGACAAACACAAAGTCACTATGGAGGAAAATTCCTAATCAAAATACAGTATGAAAGCTAGGATTCCTTGCTCTAAATTACTTAATCTACAATCTAGATAAAGCAAAAGAATCATAGATTCTAGATTAGTTCATATTTCCCATGACCTTTAACCACTTTCTTAAGACAGACATACTCCTAATTTTGGAAATATTGTTTAACTGAACATTCTCAAAATAACTTAATGAAAAATAAGAAGTTAACATGGAGAACTAACCAAAAGTTTCAGGTTTTGATCAGATGTAGGTTTTGTATAACTAAGATCAGTAGATATTTCCCATGACCTTTCACTTCCCTAAATTTTGAATCTTATTTCGAATCCCTTAACCACCTACTTTAAACACTGATTCCAGTCTTGAATACATGGGCATAGAATTTCAGGCTTCTTAAGTTACTTCTTGGGTTGTATACTGAATTATATAGCAGTTACTCGTTTTGGTCATCCCTGACTCATGACCTTGTTCAATATGTCCGGTCTGGGAGGACTGCATGTTTACTTGCCCCCTATTTTGACCTTGTAAACCAATTTAGCATTTAACCAAATACCCAGCATATTGTGATTAAACTAGGAGGTTTACGTGATAGGTGATGCAATTAGGTGTGTTCTTCAAGTTTTATCTACACATGCAATATGGAAAGATCATCTTTGTAAGTGGGATTTGTATAGTCAGCTAAGAAATATCAAATTAAATTGCATTAGTAGGCCCAGCTTGCTAGTACTATATACAGAGCCAAAATGTTGTTTCCTCAATGGAATCATGGCCAAAACTAGTCAACTATCAAACGTATAAATTAAAAAATAAATATGATAAGTAGACGATATAAAGATAAGTTGATAATGATACAAAGAGGAGAGCACGATACCTTTAAAAGAATGTCCTCATATGTCACATTAGCATAGATCAAGTGCACCTTTGTTTTGTCTTTTGGATTTTCTAATATTGCCCTAGCAACCTAAAGTGGATGCAGAACGGGTGTAAATATTCTACAACACTAGAGCAACTTAGAAACTTAGTGTAACTGTTCATAGTCACAAATACATACCTGGAACATTGGAGTGATTCCAGAGCCTCCAGCAAGCATCCCAAATGCTCTAACTTGGCCAGGTTGATACTTGAAACGACCCTGGTAACAGAAAAATTTCAGAGATAAACTTGGTGAAAAGAAATACTAGTATATATAGAGAATTATATGAATTATGTTTCCCAAAGGCATTTGAAAATATACAAGATCAACTCATGAGTATTGTGTAAAGAGAAGCATCCAACTACTGTGCAAAGGTTAAATAATATGGTCACCAACTATAATGTTTTTATTTCTTAATATAATGTAAAATAAGGAGCTGAATTTACTAACTTCCAAACTCCCAGCCATATTACCAGATTATTGTGTTAAAAAAAAAGATAAATTAATTCTCGTATATTGTAGCAAATAGTATCACTTGGATAGGCTGCATTTTATTTCTTCAAATCTTAAATGATGTACTAAACTATATTTTGACAAAACCATATGCATATCCAATATGCATATTAATCTAAGGCTCCATTTGGATGGAGGAATTTGAAGAAGGATTTGGATTTGGCAATAAGGATAAATTTGATATAAAAACTAGAAAACATTAGATTGGATGTATTTGATATTACTAGATGTAGTACATTTGAAATGACTTCATGCAAGGAATCATTTGAAATCCATTTGTTTTCTTCATTTCCTTCTTGTCCAAAAAATGGCATACATGCATTATAATGTTATCTAAATCCCTAGATTTGGAAGCACTCCATCCTACAAGAGCAATGCTAACTGCCAACTTTTTCTTTCCATCTAATAACATCAGATAATATAATGTGGTAAGGAACATATCTTCTCCAATCTAAGGACAAATTTTACAGAATCAGAAGCACTTGAAAGGATCAGAGTAACATATTTCAATAATGAGAGAGAGAGAGAGAGAGAGAGAGAGAGAGAGAGAGAGAGGGAGAGATTCCTTCTTTTTTTGGCGGTTATAGGGAGATTCTAAATTTCTGGGAAAAGAAAGTGCATACCTTTGGTCCCTTGACAGCAAGATGATCTCCAACACGCATCTCTCTGAAATGATGCGACATTCTTCCTTGAGGATACATCTAATGCAAAGTAAGATCAACCACATGATACCTTTTTAAAATAATTAGATAAATATTTTTGTCTGTTTATGTGCTGCAATAAAGTCAAGGTGCTATGTGGATTCTATAACACAATTTGTTACAGGTGAATACCTTTATAACCAGTTCAAAATATCCAACATCAGAATCCAATGTAGTTGGGGTATATGGTTTGATAACATCTTCGCCTTGGCTATCCTTGCCCCTAAGCGACAGAGAAGCTCACGTAAAAAACTACAATGATAAAGGGAAGATAAAAATTATGCAAACTTCCCCTTATGAATCAGAATTTCTGACAGCCATTTGGTTAGTCAACCATCATTTATCAACTTATCAACAGCCAAAAGACTCAGAAAAGGATGACCATATGATAAATAGTAAATAAATAGATAAACTAAAATCAACTGTACCTGCAACTTATGTGTTGTCCAATTGGAAGACCTAAAACTGAAGTAGATGTTGGAAGTTCAAATCTGAACTTCGCCACATTGTGGCTCAGCTGTGTACGCTTGACAAGTTTGAAATCCTTGAAATTCTGAGCATCTAAAGAGCCTATAAGCATACACCATGACATGAGCCAGTTTGCACAATTGGGTAATTTTTGACATAAAAAGCACAACACAATTCCACCCAATTTGCACACCTTACATGTTAATTGATACAAATTACAGAAATGAAACTTGGATAAAAACTGCAATTCGACTACTAAAAAGTGAAAATAGCAGAAACAAGAAGAAACGAAGAAATGAAATTGAAATGGTTATTAATATTTACATGAATATGGATTTTTCACAGATTGCATATACTACTTAATGGTTAAATCTTCAACCTGTACAAAAGAGTTTAAAGGATAGAAATCTCTCAATACTTAGTTTCTAGGCCATGAAGAACGGGTTAAACAAGAAGAACAGGTCAGCGGTATACCAATAAGATATTTTCTAAAAAATCCAGAATAGGTAAAAGGGAAGTTCAAAGAAGCCAGAGACAAGCTTTGTGGATTTAGCATGGGTCCAAATTTGGCCTGACCTCAAGCTTTCACTAAATCTATAGACATCTTGCATAGTTCAAGCTTACCCAGAAACCTGGATCTATTCCTCTAATTCAATAATTACATCTGGCTCAATCACATTGCCTTTGCAAACAATTAAGTGATTGCAACATATCTCATTAGATAATTTCATCTCAGAACTGCTTTTGTACGCTTTTTCATGTCAAAATCACCATAATGATGATGGAAAGAAAAAACACCAAAATGGAAAGTGGAAAAAAAATAATGGGAAAAACTAAAATTCATTAATGATTATTGAGTGTACATATACAAATATGTATAGAGATCACAGTAGGATTCAAATGACCAACTTTCAAGATGTGCAAGAGTAATACAGCAATAAACCATTGGAATATTACTGAACCAAAAATTTAAGCTACCAGATAATCTAAAAACTCAATCATACACATGAAATTAAAATGTCAATAGGAAGGACATACCCAACATATAATTAGAAAAGAAATTAAAAAGATTACAGAATAAAAGTAGCTCAAAGCTAGGATCTTTTTAAACAAAACAAAATAGAATTGAGGATTACCATTTTAAAACGTTTTAAACATATTTAAAAGTGTACAGTTATTCGATGTTAGATTCATATATGAAGAAAAGGATGAAGAAAGGAAAAAGATGAAACCGAATATTGCAATAGAAACCAATCATCCACTTCAAATTGATCCACATAAACCAATCATCAACTTAAAATTGCAACATGAATGTTATCACCCAATTGATCATTTATCACAAAGAAAAAGTACATCACAAAATACTCCAAAGTTTTCTACTCCTCCAGACAAAAAACACTGAAGAAACAGAAACAGCAAAGATGTTCATAACCCAACATCAAACACTTCAGTGAAAAACCATAATTGTTACAGAAGTGGTATAAAACCATTACAGATTGAAAACCAACTAATCACAACCAAAAAAAAAAAGCAACTGAGAGGTCAAACCTTTGGCCTTCTTGGAGGTGAAGAGATAAGCAGCAGCCACAATGACAACAAAAGCTACAGTTGCACCCAGAAGGATCTGGGGATCTATTGATTCAATGAAATCCATGGGTGTTGTTGTTTTTATCAAAAGCTATTTACTGAAAAACAAGAAATGGGATAATGGGTTGGAGGAGAACAAAACTAGGAGTGTGCTCGGTTATCCTGTATATATAATAGGATTTGGAAATGGGTCTGGTTAGTTGGTCTGGTACACTCAACTCAACAGTAAAGAGTCTGGAGGTGGTAGGTGAAATCGATGGGCTGATGACCTAAGAGTGGATCTGGTATACCAACCAATGCTGACTGCCAGACGACGCCCATAGAAAATAATAAAGATACAATAAAAACTCTTATTCAGATTGTGACTCCTAATATCCCAGGCTTTAATATTGGAATTGTATAAACATAACGCTATATAATTCATCCTCATCAAAAAAAAAAAAAAAAACCTGATTGAAGAGAAAAGAGAGTATTCATTGGAGGAGACACATACATATTAGTTTTTAATTTAAAAAATAAAAGGCTTTTTTTATCATGTTATGATTTTTTTTTAAATACAAGCGATTTTTTTTTTCTAGGAAAATACAAGCGATATTTGGGATGGGAAAATCGAACATGGACCTCATCCCTTGCTTTCCTGTCATTTTGTTTTCAATTTATGGGTTTACAAAAATTTTAAAAACAATGACTTGCAAGCTTAAAAAATAATATTTTTGATATTAAAAAAAAAAAACCACAAATAAACATGCTTTATTTTTGTGGAGAGAAAACATGCTTAAATCATGTCTACTACAGTATGGGTGTGGTGACAAATACAAAAACATGTTATCCATAACAAAGAAAGATTGAGATGACAAGAGTAAAACATGATTTTTCTTGTCTTGAGAGAACACATGCTTAAAACATGTCTACTACAATACAATACAAGTTGAAGTTGCAGTTCATGTATTTATTATGGTTGTGCCCACGAGTAAGTTTCAAGCACAACTCGATCACATCATGGAAATAAAATAATGAGAAACAGCAAATGAAATTTGAATGAACTGTGTTTAAATGGGTTGTGTTAGTGAGTCATACCACAATGGAAAAGTCTCACATTCAAAACAAAACCGCTAAGCGGGTGTGTGAGTAAAGCCTTCTCTCCTTTTCTTATTTTGACCACAAAAAATAATAATAATAATAATGAGGTTGTGCATCATGTATTTGAACAAGATTTCAACTATCCAATAAATCAGATTGAGACATGTCAATCTTTCAAGTAGGATAATATATATAAGGGATTTTTGTAAAAATGTCACCTGAACTTATATATCAGTTTCAATTTGTCACCTTACAGAAAAATTTAAGCAAAATGTCACCTTAAGTTTTCAAAATCCATTATTTGTCACCTGACTTTAAGATCATCCAAATTTTCATTCATTTTGAAAGGTATTTTAGTCTTTCAAATATGTAAACCCTATTTTTAAAATAATTTAAATATAAAGCTATGTAAACCCTCTTCTTGGAAAGACTAAAATACCCTTAAAAATGGATGGAAAATTGGATGATGTTAAAATTAGGTGACAAATCATGAATTTTGAAAACTTAAGGTGACATTTCGCTTAAATTTTTCTTTAAGGTGACAAATTGAAACTGATGTATAAGTTCATGTGACATTTCTACAAATATCCCTAGATATAATTGGATCTAATGACTATGCCCCCGTTTCTTAATAATAATAATGATAATGTTCTTTTAATAATTTTTCTTATTCATAAGTACTCAAATCAAAAGGATCAGACCCAAAAAAAGTACTCAAAGGGAAGAAAACACAGCCATCAATTTTCAATAAAAATTCAATAATTCCCACAAATTTATCACATTTTCTTATACCAAAAATTCCCACACCACCTTTTTGTTTTGTTCTTGTTTTTTTTCTAATTAATAAATAATAAAAGGAATAAAAATACATATAATTTTAATTGATGTAACTGAGCCACTTCAGCTGCTAATTGATGTGGTTTAATTTGATAGATACAACTGAACCGCCAACACCTTTGGCCCACAACCTCCATGGACTCCAAAGCTACCAGCAATACAACCTAACAAGTGTAATAAATACAAAGAACATTGAGGAACAAATCCAACTCATTCCAACAGTCTTTGCCTCCTTTTGAGTTTTATTTTTATTTTTTTGTCAATTCAAAGGAAACTAAGTCTAATTTATGTTCCCTACTTATCATTTTTGGCACAACAAAAAGAATGCTCTGGCAAAGAAAATCTGCTCATTGTGTGATTGCAGAAACAACATCTGTTCCATTCTAGCTGTATCAGCAAGCGATCGATTCCCAAATATGCTCTAGACGCCGAGTAAAATCTCTCTCTCTACCAAGCAGCACAGAACTGTGATCTGCATTTTTAATGATGGTAACCTCTGCATTAGGAACTATCATCTGAATGCTGTTGCTGCACTCCAGAGGGACAACATTGTCTTTATCACCATGGATCACAACAACTTTAACCCCAGCTTTGCTCAAAACTTGCAAGTAACCATCCATTAACTTTGCTCCTCCACATATCACATTGTGCATGGTGTGCCAAGCTGAGTGATGGGTGTGTCTAGTCAAGTCCATAGTCATAAAATGAAGATCCCTGTGAAGGAAACATAAGACAGGCTTATCATCAAATGTTGTTTGTTTTGCCACATTTTCTTCTATCTAGTAAATCATGTATAAATCTTTGGTTACCTTCTCCGAGTGAGTAGCTTCACAATCCTCTCCCACATCCTGTGATTCCGGCATACAAGAAAGCAGACACATCGACCTAGGTGTTCGTACCACGACATAAATGATGTTCCAAACAGGAACGGTGGCCATAGTTTCCTTTCGGCAAGTTTTTCAAGTACTCTTAAGCTGTCTCCATCTTTAGAAGGGATGTAAGGCTACAAATGATAAAACCACATATTCAAAACATGGAACAAAGACAACATAGGAAATGTATAAATGTATAAAGATTCAGCAAATATATAAGCTCATGAACTTACTGGTGCTACAAGAGTGATTGACTTTATTAATTTTGAGTGCTTAGCAGCTAATGCAATTGCTATTAAACAACCCATGGAGTGTGCAACCAAGTGGAAAGAATCCAACTGAAATGGACAGATCACAGACTTCTCAATCATTTCCAAATGATCCTTCAAAGTATACATACAATCCCTTGGCTTTGGGCTTCTTCCAAATCCCAAGAGGTCGATGGCAAACAATCTATAATTACGGTTCACACGTTCAGAAAGATTTGGAAACACTGTTTCTGTCCAAAATGAGGAAGAACAAAGAAACCCATGCAAGAATATCACATTCTCGGCTGGCTTTCCTCTGCAATCCTGATCAGTGATGGCTGTCAAATATGAAATGGCAACAATATCAGTGATTATCTTATGCCACATTAGATAGCAACAAACAACCTAATTCTTTGCCACCTTATGCTATCTTGGTAACAACTTTACTTGATGAACTGTTTGCCTACCATTCTCAATCTAGACTAATTCTTTCTGTCATCCTAATAATTTCTCATTAGTGGCACATAAGCTGTATAATTAAAATGTAAATGGATGCATTTTCAAAATACCTTGCGAGGGCTCCCTAACAACAAAGTGAAGCTTCTGATCACAATCATTCATCCATGAAAGACAAGACTCACATCCACAATCAGACCACCTATTATCAGACCACCTATTAACAACTGCTCCACCACCAGTTTTCCTGGATTTTTTGGCAAATCCAAGAAAACCCATTTCCCTGAAAGCATTTTTCCTCTGATATAAAGTCTCTGAAAGCTCACCTTCTCCATAACCACCCACATTCCTCACCTTCTCTTCCTTGCTTGCACAGTAACAAGAGGAGGCCTGCCCTTCAAAGAGCTCATCAATATATCTGTACAGGATGCAGAGAAAGTTGTCAAGAAAGTCAAGGATGAGGAAGACAACGAAACTCAAGGCAGAGATGAGAATTGTTGTCGGCTTTCTCCAATTTTCCGAGAAAATTTGAGGAGACATGTGAAGAAATCAGGAGGACAGTTGGAGAAACTACCAGTGCACAGGGATTGGGGATATGAAAAAGACACGGCTGTGGTTAGAATACTTGTTCCATTTATATCGGATGTTCCCGAAAGGACCATAATTGTTAATACTCGCAATTTGGTAACTAGGCGGCTTTTCGCCCCACCTTGACTAAACATTCAAATGACCTCTTTTTAACGAAAATTCTATGGTACATCGATTGTACCGGTGCAACCAATCATCTAAGGGCTCATATTTCATTTTAAAAATCAAGGATTGAGATTGAATGACCTGATGACTTATTCACCCATTTCTTATTAAAGAGCACCTGAAATACACGTGACAGAGAAAAAAAACGAAAAAGCTTTGACGAACAAAATGAAGACGTCGCGTGCACTGGAGTTGCTTCATCTTTGTGATATCTTTCTCTCTCTCTGAAATCCAATCCTTATCTTTGTATCAAGTCAAAATCTGAGCGTCTCCTCTCTGTCGACGCCGCGATGCAAGAACCATCGGAGAGGAGACAAAGTGGGGTGATTCAGTTGGGTTTGACGAGGGTGGTGTGAAAGGCCTTGATTCAAGTAGACATTCAAAGCTCGTTTGGTACACAAGATTGGCTTGGACTGGCTTGGACTAAATTTAGTACCATGTTTGTTTTATCTAATCTTAGTCTTAGATGGGTTTGCTAATACCGGGCCCACCAAAAACACCTCCTTAGGAGGGGACTACTAATCCCACGTGGAAAGGGAGGATTAGCTAGTCCCAATGCTCACTAATGTATAAAATGCATATATATGTTGTAAAATTAATAACATATATTATTATTATTATTAAACTTACTTACACATATACTATAATGTACATATATACATGTATATACACATAAATATATCATATATGTATATATATACATACACATATATACGTATATAATATATATAATATACATATACATATATACATGTATATTATTATTATAATATACCCATATACACGTATAAATATTAATATTATAATAATAGCATACGTGTATATATGTAATATATATTATATATTATATATTATAATACATACATATATATATATATATATATATATATATATATATATATATATATATATATACATAAGTGGTTGATTTAGGTCTTCTGAGTTAGCAAGTCTCCAAATTTCTTCTAGTTAGTTAGCCTCCCAGGTTACTTCCAAGTCTCCTCCAAGTTATCTAGTTCCTTAGGTTCCCCTCTCTCAAAAGTCCGTAAGGTGAGACCTTTTACCAAACAGTAAGTGCCGGTAGAGGCATGAGCGGTTAGGCACGAGAAGGTGATAGAGAGAGACAACCCATAGGTTCTTAGGTATCTTAGAGTCAGTCTTAGGAGTTACCCAAGAGTCTTTCTAATTTAGAAGTCATGTAAGAGTCTTTCTAATTTCGTTGATTTAAATTAAACACGTAAGCAAGATGAATCGTTTATTTAGAACCAATTCAATTAATTCTTCTAGTTCTAGAACCAGTTTAAGCCAAGTGCCAGACATAGTTAATGAAGAAGAATTAGAATATGAATCAAGCAGTAGTAAATTACATTGTGATGATTGGAATATACCTAGAGTCCCTAGTAAAGAAATTTATAAGCAAAAATGGTCAATTAATGCATTTAAAACAACTACGCATATCAAGACAGTAGAACAAGTCTATGCCTTAGGAAAAGAACATGAAACATGCCAGTTACTTAATTTAGATGCAATAAAGAAGCATAGGAAAGAAGGCAATAATTTTCTGCATATAGGATTAGTTCAACTTGCAGTTAAACCCTTAACTAAGTTAGGTCTTAAAGCCGCAATTTTATTAAGCTTAAGAGATGCCAGATTTAACGATTTCCAAGATGGAGTCTTAGGAATCATTGAGTCAAGTCTATGCCATGGTCCAGTTCACTTTGATTGTTACCCAGATTTTACAGTAAGCCTAAGTGATCCCCATATATTAAAAGTTTTAACTTTAAATATTAAAACAAATGGTTATAATGTTTTACCAGGTACCCAACCTTTAGCTTTAATTTACAGAATTTATTATAAAGTCACAGGTACGAATATGAATTTCCAAGCCTTAAGCAAAAGCCTAAAGAGTCAAACACTAGTAATCCAAAGTCATACGTCTAATGCTAATGTCACAGTTCCTCAAATGATTAAATGGTCTGAAGTAGATTTACCTAAAGATTGGTTTTTAACTACTGAATGCCCCCCTAGGCCAATTCAACGTAGTTTAAATGATTTAGATTACATACAGCCTTATTTAGACGGTACGGTTAAAATTAGTTTTGATAGGCCAGTCAAGTCCACAGTCCAATTAGAACAGTTACCTACACCCAGTCAATCCTTTAAGCCTCCAGCAAGACATTCGTCTGTAGAGTCATCTTCAATTATAGAAAGAGATTTAGAAGCCGATAGAGCCCTAATTGATTTTAAAATTAATGAATTAAGAAAGGCCAAACAAGTTGTCCAACCTAGTTACAACAGAGCCCCTACTGCACCCCCTGAACCAATACAGCCTGAGTCACCAACCAAGTCAGATATGCAAGGGTCAGTCTTCGAGCCCTACGATGCCCAATTAAGAGTTCTTAGTAAACCATTCAAAATCCATTGGTCAAAATTAGAGGCTCATTATTATGCTCCTGAAAATAAGTCAAGGAAAGAAAATTATCGCGTAACTTTCCCCAAAGACCAAAGAAAAATAATATTTAATAGTTGGAAGGATTTCATGAAAACCACTAAGTCAGAAATCTACTACCTAGACTATATAGAAAGTCATCATGCAAGTCAAAACATAAAGACTTTAACCCAAGAAAAATGGGAAAAAGAAGACAACACCAAAGTTATCTCCACACATCCTACCGTAGAAACAATAGTCATTAATCACAAGAATGCTAAAGTCATTGCTAGTCCCTACAAAATCCCAGAATCAAAAGATGCCAATAAAATGGTAATAGAACAAAATAATTACACCAACACAAGGCTAATAGTCATAGGAAAACAATTAGATAAAATAGAAACCAAAGTCGATAAGTTAATTCCCCTGGAAATTACTCTAAAGCCTAAGAAAGAAAAACCTTTAGTTAAATTCCAAGAGTTAAAACCAGAGTCTTCCCTTAAAGTTAACCCAACAATGAGGAAAATTGAAGAAATGTTCAAAGAATTAACCCCGGTTAAGCCAAAGCCAAATAAAGATAAAGATAACGGAAAAGAAGAAGAAACCTCAGTCAGAGTATTACAATTTGAAGTTAATTCTGATAGTGAGTCAGCTATGTCTTTAGAGTCAGTTTCTAGTCAAGAGTCAGAAACGAGTAATATCTCAAAAATTGAACAAGCCTTTAGTAATCTCCAAGTTAACCAAGATTCCCAAAGTCTTAAAGTTAGCAGGTTAACAGGAAAAGTCAACCTACAAGCCTTACCAAAAATTGGTATCCTAAGCCTACGCCCCCAGATGTCCAGTTCGAAGAAAGAACCCAGAGTCAGTTCTCAGTGTCTTCTGATAAGCTGTACGAGTGGAATATCGATGGCTTGTCCGAACAGGAGATACTCAATAAATTACAGCATATATCCATGGTAGCCAATAGTTATGCCACTAATCATCAGTTAAGACAGTCAGAAATAGTTTCCCTTTTAGAAACAGGTTTTACAGGAACACTTCGTTTCTGGTGGGATAAACATCTCACAGAAATTGCTAAGTCAACAATAATTCATGCCTTTAAGACATATGAAAATAATTATCCAATTTTAGATGAACGTGTAGGAACAAGCTTAGAAGATGGAGTCAATGTCCTTTTATACGCAATAATTGAGCATTTCATAGGAACACCTAGTAGTACAACAGCTAGAATTCATGATCAGTTAAGTAATCTAAGATGCCCTAAGCTAAGTGATTTTAGATGGTATAAAGATGTTTTCATTTCCAGAGTTATGCTAAGAGATGATAGTAATCAAGCCTTTTGGAAAGGAAAGTTTATTAACGGTCTCCCTAATTTGTTTGCCCATAAAATTAGAACGGTCTTAAGTAATGAATCAGGACAAATTAATTACGATGAGTTAACCTACGGTAATATAATTAGTACAATTAATCAAGTCGGTATGAAAATGTGTGTAGATCTAAAAATAGGAAAATCAATCCAAGCCGATAGAAAAAATGCTAAGTATGAGTTAGGTAATTTCTGCGAACAGTATGGTCTAGCACCGGTCCCGCCGTCTAGACAAGTCAAAAGAAGCCATGATAAACGCTTTAGTAAAAGTCACCATTATTCACATAAAAGAAATTCTTTCAGAAATAATGATGAGTTTTATAATAAAAGAAAGTTTACCCCCAGGAAAAGTAAATGGTCAAAAAGTTATTCAAAAGGTTACCGACAGAATAAACAGGGTCAGTTTAAGAAAAAGACAGATAAAAGCAAAGTTAGATGTTACAAATGCAAAAAGCAAGGTCATTATGCAAACGAGTGTAAGGTTAAAGACACAGTTAAACAATTAAAATTAGCCTCTGAAGATGAAGCCAAGTTAATTAAAGTCCTTGAGTTAGCCAATACTGAGTTAGACCCTATGTCCTCAGCAAGTTCACATGATTACAGTTCAGACAGTTCCTAGTCCGGTGAACCAAAAGTCCAATTAGGTTGTAAAGATAAATGCTGTAGAATCTTAAATAAATCAATTTGTGTCTTAACTAAGCAAGAAGAACAAGAAGAGTTATTAATTGAGTTAATTAGTAAAGTCCAGGATCCCAAGTTAAAATCTGAGTACCTTAGAAAACTTAGAAAAATCATAAGCCAAGACGAGTCTAATTCTCCTACGCCTCCTAAGATAAGTCTTAATGCCACCCTAGAAAGGTTTAGTAAAAAGAAAGAAGTTACCCTTCAGGATCTCCAGTTAGAAACCAAAACAATTAAGAAAGAAATTTTAGAGTTGAAACAAATAAGTCAAAAGTTGCAAACTGAGAATTATGAAATTAAACAGGATCTAGTTAAGTTAATGGAATCTAGGGCAAAGTCTAGTAATCCCTTTGGAAAGTCTAGTTCTGAGTCAGAACCGGAATCGTCCGACAAAGAAGATAAAGTAATTAACTTAATTAAACAAATTAATTTTAGGAAATGGTATTCCAGAGTTAGTATTTTTATTAACGAATTTGAGTTAAATACAGTTGCCTTATTTGATTCAGGAGCCGATTTAAATTGTATACAGGAAGGCCTAGTTCCAACCCAGTTTTACAAGAAGTCTAAATAAGTTCTAGGAACAGCATCCGGCAAAGCCCTTAAGTTAAAATATGAGTTACCAAAAGCCCACGTATGCCAAAACAAAATATGCTTCAAAACATCTTTTGTGTTAATCCAGAATATTACAGATGAAGTAATTTTAGGTTTACCTTTTATCTCATTACTTTACCCCTTTCAGGTAGAATATGATGGAGTCACCTCAAGTCAATTAGGTGAAAAAGTTAAATTTGAGTTTTTAACTAAACCAGAATTACATGGTCTTAAGTTACTCCAAAAGTCAGCAGTGTCTAGGTCAGTTAAATTAATTCAGAATAAAACAAAGCAAGTTAATTTCCTTAAAGAAGAAATCAAGTTTAAACGAGTAGAACAACAGTTAGCTGATAAGTCACTACAGTCACAAATTAATAAATTCGAAGAAAAGTTAAAAAATGAAGTTTGTTCTGATATGCCCAATGCTTTTTGGCACTGAAAGCAGCATGTCGTTTCTTTAACTTATGTCAAGTCTTTTGGTGAAAAGAATATTCCTACCAAAGCCCGTCCAATTCAAATGAGCCAAGAGTTAATGGAATTATGCAAAGCCGAAGTCACGGATTTAGTTAACAAAGGAATAGTTAGAAAAAGTAAATCTCCTTGGTCTTGTCTAGCTTTTTATGTTCAAAAAAATGCAGAGTTAGAAAGAGGAGCCCCTCGCCTAGTTATTAATTATAAGCCCCTTAATTCAGTTTTAGAATGGATTAGATACCCAATTTCTAATAAAAGAGATCTAGTTAACAGATTAGAAAAGGCAGTTATCTTTAGTAAATTTGATATGAAGAGTGGTTTTTGGCAAATTCAAATTAAAGAGTCAGATAGGTATAAAACAAGTTTTGTTACCCCTTTCGGTCATTATGAGTGGAATGTTATGCCTTTTGGATTAAAAAATGCGCCTAGTAAATTCCAGAATATAATGAATGAAATTTTTAATGATTACAGTCATTTTTCCATAGTTTATATAGATGATGTACTTATCTTCTCTGAGTCAATTGACCAACATTGGAAGCATTTACAAAAGTTTTTACAGATAGTTAAAACCAATGGTTTAGTTATTTCAGCCAAAAAGATTAAGTTATTTCAGGTCAATGTCAGATTCTTAGGTTTCAACATAAGCCAAAGTCAAATAAGCCCAATCAATCGAGTTATCCAGTTTGCTGATAAGTTTCCAGATCAAATTCTTGAAAAATGTCAACTTCAAAGGTTTTTAGGATCTTTAAATTATGTTTCTGATTTTTATCAAAATTTGAGAAAATTATGTAAGCCCTTGTTTGATCGCCTCCAGAGTAATCCTCTTGCCTGGACTAAGAGTCATACAGAAATAGTTAAGCAAATTAAGATTCATGTTAAGTCTCTCCCATGCCTAGGTATTCCTTCAGTTAATGCTTTTAAAATTGTTGAAACTGATGCCTCTGAAATAGGTTATGGTGGTATTTTAAAGCAAAGAGTTAATCCTGAGTCTCCTGAGCAAATTGTTCGTTTTCATTTCGGAGTTTGGAGTCAAGCTCAAGTTAATTATAGTACTATTAAAAAAGAGATTTTATCTATTGTATTATGCATAAGCAAATTTCAAGATGATTTATTAAATCAAAAGTTTTTAGTTAGAGTAGATTGCAAATCAGCAAAGCATGTTTTAGAAAAAGATGTTAAAAATATAGCTAGTAAGCAAATTTTTGCAAGATGGCAAGCCATTCTGAGTGTTTTTTATTTTGAGCTAGAATATTTGAGAGGCAGTGAAAACAGTATTCCAGATTTTCTTACAAGAGAGTTCCTGCAGGACAAACAAGTAGAGCCATGTCCAGCAAAGAAAAAGATAAACAAAAAATGCAGTACAATCAACAGAGTCAACCAAGCCTAGGCCCCAGTCAACCCAGAATCCTTCCAGCTACCCTGATGCCTATGCCGATTAAACAAGAGTCCACTTCTCAACTTGTGCCTTTTCCAGGATATGCCCCAATTCCAGTTAATAATAGATTTAATCCTTTAATCCAGCCTTCTTTACGCCCTAATTATCAGTCAATTTTAACCTCTCAATATGATCCCTTCATAGTCCATTCTCCTATGCCTTCTCCAAGTCAAAGCGCAGTTAATAGATCCAAATATTATGCCAGAAGCCATAGTTACCTTTTTTGTAGTTGAACCTTACCTTGAACATTTATCTGAGCCAGCTAAAATAGCTGCAAAGTTCTTTCCCCCTAATACTCATTACTTCCAAAGTCATCCCTCAAAGTCGATCAGATTTTACAGGGATATCCTCTATGAAACACAGTACATAGAAATTAGGCCAATCAAAGACAAGCAAACAGATGCCACAATTTTTCATTCCTTATACATACGCCAAATTGTTAAGCCAGAAGAATGGAGTAAAAATGCCTATGACCAGTTACCACTTCAATCAGGCCTTACTTATAATTACGGTGATTACATTGATGCCTGATATACAATTTTCTTTCATCAGCACCCTGATTTCAGTCATTCTTGGTTTATTAATTTTGATGCCAAATTCAAAGCCCAGTTTTCATGCTAGTTTCTCCAATGGTGGAGCATCCATGGCCCCATTTGGGAAATCATTCCCACTAATCTCCAACCCACAGTTCAATATTTCAGTCAAAAGCACCAATTAACCAAGGCAGAAAAGTTCTTTCCTAATCTCCTTCATTTTGCTGCAAAGTACAAAGTGCCCTGGATATTGAAATGGAGTTACCAAATTAATTGGGACACTAGAGTTCTAAGCCGTCACTTTGCAGTTAAATGGTGGGACAAAGTCAACATAGAAAATATTATTCATCAAGTTCATTCCAGTTTTCCACCCTTACAAATGCCAGTTAATCCAGTTAAAGAAGCCTCCCCAAGTAGTTCCAATGCCTCCCTCAAAGGGAAATCTAAAAAATAGTTAACAGAATTAGCACAGCAGCTCCTTGCCCAAGTTTCTCAAATGAATGATGAAGATGATGACGATGCCAGTCCAAAGTCAGAATCATCCTCCAGTCAAATGCCTAGTCAGCCTTTCATTCAGAAGCCCAAGCCCAGATGGTCAGACTATGTCCCCGACAGTCAAGACCCTTACGATTTGAATGAAGATTAAGCCTCTCAGTCAAAGATGCCTCTGTCAAAGCTAAAGTGGCCGAAAGCAGAGTTAAAAATTTCTTTTCAAAGTTAAAGTAGCCGAAAGCAAGAGTTAAAGCAAAAGTTGCCTCAAGAGTCAAAAGATGCCCTGACAAAGTCCAAATTAAATGTTTTCCACCCAAGTTAAAGTAGAAGTTAATTCAAAAGTTATTTCGTCCTCTTCTGCATGCCAAGTCTTTAAATAGAAGTCCCGAGTCATTTGTATCTCCAAGCTTTGTTTAGTGAACATTGTATTTTCTTTCAGTTTTCAAAGTTCTCTCAGAGTTATAAACCTGAGGCAACTACAATAGTTGTGAGTGAGAGTGGAGTGTGAGTGTCCTGTGTGGCATTGCTTACTTTCACTGAACTAAGATTTCTGTAAGTTCTTACTTTGTTTGTCAAAGCTTCCTCAGTTAATAATATTTCCAATTAATATTATTTTCTGAGTTATTTTATCATAGTCCTTCACATTCAAATTTATGAGCCTTCAATTATTTTCAATAATTTGTATTTTCAATTTAAGTCAATTTAGCTATCTCATAGTTTTTTATTTATACAATTTATTCTCATACGTCCATTTTCTTTTAAATTTATGATTAATCTTTTATTTTCAATTTATGTTTATTCAATAATTTATTTTATTCATTATTTCTCTATTTTTTATGTTTTAGTTGCTCAAGTCATCTTCCAAGTCAATTACTTAGTCATACTCTTTATCCTCTTCCGTAGCTAAGTAATCCCTTTCCTCTTCCAAGTCTTCAAATTATTAAATACACAAGCCAACAAAAGTCAAGTTTTCCACCTTTTCCACTTATAACTAGTTAAAAATCCTTTTTAATCTAGTATGTATTATAGTATACATATACACACATATATACACATATACATTATATATGTATTATATATATTGTAATATACATATATACATGTATAATATATATATATATATATATATATATATATATATATAAAATACATATATATATATATATATATATGTATGTATTATACCCATGTATATATATTATAATATACATATATACACCTATATACACATATATTATATATGTATAATGTATGTATATATTATATATATATATATATATATATGTATGTATTTTATAATATATATACATGTATATACATGTATGTGTATATATGTATTTTATAATATATACACATACATGTATATACATGTATGTGTACACATATATATATATATATATATATATATATATATGTATGTATGTATTTTATATTATATATACATGTATATACATGTATGTGTACATATATATATACATACATATGTTTATATTATTTATAATATACACATACATGTCACATATATTATAAAATATGTATGTACACATACATAATACATGTATTTATACATATATACATATACATAGATAGTTTTGAAAAAAAAAAAAAAAATATGATCCTAGTCCAAGCGTACACCAAACACAGGATAAGTGTTATCCAACTTAGACCAAGCCAAGCCAAGCCAAGACAGTCCCTAAGCATAATCCATGCCATCAACGACTTGGTATTGAATCTGGAGTGAGGCTGTGTTGCAAAGCCTTTGATGGCAACGGCGGAACCACACAACATTTAAGTAAATGTCTTTGTCATTTTACTTTTATTTATTTTTATATTACTCTATTTATTTAAGTTTACAATGTAAATAAGAAAGTGCCCCCCATTTGGATTCAAATAAAAATACTAGAAAATCAAATTCCCACCAAATCAAAATATGAAAAATCGGTTTTAGTGCAAAATACGATTAGGCTAAAAATGATGGCTCATTAAGTCAATATATACTTCTTACTAAAATCCCATAAAATCAAGTTTTCTTATTGATGTGTGAGGAATAAAAGCCGCCAAAAATTATCTTCAGAAAATGATTATTCCGAAAACCCATTTTTCATACTTATTTTTACATAAAATAATTTTTCATATAAGATATGAATGCATGAAAGAACTAAGGTCAATCTAGGTAAAAAGCCTTAGATGTTCAATCCACTATGGTGTTAAACCCTATTTGGTTTATGTTAAAACTTATTGAAAATTAGTTTATGGAGCTATGAACTAGTGTGATTTATATGATTTAATGTTTACTTTTATTTCTACAAAGACTATAGAAAATGTAAGTACAAAAAAAAAAAAAATCATTAAATTTTAAGTAAATAACTTTAGCTAGCCCACCCATTGAAAAATTCCTGGTTCCGCCCTTGTTTGATGGGAGAAAAATTAAACACCTTGGTCTGAATTTTGGCGGATATTTTACCCCCTTTAATAATTATTAATATTTTAATATTTTCTCTTAATTTCATCACAGCATCAAACCCACTGTGATCCTTTCTCCATCAAAGCATCATACCCATGTAATTTTCATTTTATAGAGGATTTGTTTTCTTCCATGTATGAGGTTATGGATTTGTGCTTCAAAATAAGCTATGAAATTTTGAACAATCAGGTTGTTGATTTTCTTTGAAGGTTTGGATTCTTGAATTTTCTTCCTACTTTTTTCTTCTTTCTTTTTCAATTTGAGATTTGTTTTATTACTCAAGAACTCTAGTCATGATGAATCCAATTGGAGTTTTTGGGCTTGTTTGTGACACCCCGACCCAATTTTAACTATTCATTTAATTTATTTAATTGTGAAATTACAATTTTACCCTTTGAGTAGAGTCATTTTGGTCACTTTTTAACCCGATAGGATTTTTGGGAATTGAATGGCACCATTGTGTAGAGTGCGTCACTATAAGTTCGTAGACATATAGTGGGCTCAAATCGGAATTTTAACAAATAAATTACGATCAATGGAAGTGCAGTGGCACAACAGTAAATATTTTAAAGTCAGATTTTTAAAAACCCATCAGTTTCTCTCTCTCTCTCTCTCTCTCTCTAACACCCATTCGACCATTGTTTTGGCAGGCAACACCTTCGTCCAACCACCTCTGGCGACATGATCGGTCCCAAAAGAACCAACTTGCCCCCCCCCCCCCCCTCTCTCTCTCTCTCTCTCTCTCTCTCGCTCTCTCAAACACCCAGCCGACCATTGTTTTGGTCGACAACACCTTCGTCCAACCATCTCTAGCGACGTGACCGGTCCCAAAAGAACCAACCTGGGCCCCTCTCTCCGACCCACCCCTTCTCCGGTGAAACCTGCAGCCCTAGTGCCGACGGTAGCTCGAAAACCATCCGGTTTTCTCTCGAATTTTTCGTCGTCATTTCCGATGATTTCGGCCACCAAATTTGTCTATCCAGGTATGCTTTCTCATCCTTTCAACGTGATCTAGCTGATGGTTGGGTTGGTTAGGATCAATTTTGAAGTTTTGAGGCTTGATTTACGATCTAAGTTTTGACTAGTTTTTGGCTTGATTTTCCGGCAAGCTCCAACCACTTTTTGGCCTTGGCCCAAGAATAAAAGTTGTTCCCCTAATTGTCCTGATCACGTAGGTATAGGTATTGCTCGGTGTTTTGAGAATTTTCCTGTCGCCGGAATTTTCTCAAGACACCCAAGCGCAGGCAATGCGTGTGGCAGCACGGGCAATGCGTGTGGCAGCGCGTGGACCAAGGTTGGGTGGTCTGAGTTCGATATGTTCGGACCATTGGATTGGTTCCATTTCCAAGTATGTTGATCTAGGTACCTCCAGGATCGTGTAGGAACTCACGGATCTAGAATCGAAGTCACGGATACTCTGAATCAATGATTCAAAAATTACGTAAACTAGTGACCTTCCGACCGTGCGATCAAGAGCGATCCGACCGTGCGAGCAAGAGCGATCCAACCGCTCGACCTAGACCAAACTTACAGGACGTGTTTAGTAAACCTTGTGGAACTCGTAGGAACGTGCGGATTGGAAATATGAGGTCGTGGGCCCCGTGGGCCGGGTTGACCAAAAATGAGAAGTTTGACCAACTGTTGACCAGGAGTCTTTTGAGACCGTCTCATCCTTTGGGGAGGTATTATAAGCTCATAAACTTACAAGTGCTACAAGAGTGATTGATTTTATTAATTTTGAGTGCTTAGCTGCTAAGCAATTGCTATTAAACAACCCATGGAGAGTGCAACCAGGTGGAAAGAATCCAACTGAAATGGACAGATCATTGACTTCTCAATCATTTCCAAATGATCCTTCAAAGTATGCATACAATCCCTTGGCTTTGGGCTTCTTCCAAATCCCAAGAGGTCGATAGCAAACAATCTATAATTACGGTTCACATGTTCAGAAAGATTTGGAAACATTGTTTCTGTCCAAAATGAGGAAGGACAAAGAAACCCATGCAAGAATATCACATTCTCGGCTAGCTTTCCTCTGCAATCCTGATTAGTGATGGCAGTCAAATGTGAAATGGCAACAATATCAGTGATTATCTTATGCCAACAAACAACCTAATTCTTTGCCGCCTTATGCTATATTGGTAACAACTTTACTTGATGAACTGTTTGCCTACCATTCTCAATCTAGACTAATTCTTTCTGTCATCCTAATAATTTCTCATTAGCGGCACATAAGTTGTATAATTAAAATGTAAATGGGATGCATTTTCAAAATACCTTGCGAAGGCTCCTTAATAACAAAGTGAAGCTTCTGATCACAATGATTCATCCATGAAAGACAAGGCTCACAATCACAATCAGACCACCTATGAACAACTGCTCCACCATCAATTTTCCTGGATTTTTTGGCAAATCCAAGAAAACCCATTATCCTGAAAGCATTTTCCTCTGATATAGAGTCTCTAAAAGCTCAACTTCTCCATGACCACCCACATTCCTCACATGCTCTTCCTTGCTTGCACAGTAACAAGAGGAGGCCTGCCCTTCAAAGAGCTCATCAATATATCTATACAGGATGCATAGAAGAGTTGTCAAGAAAGTTAGGGATGATGAAGACAATGAAACTCAAGGCAGAGGTAAGGGTTGTTGTTGGCTTTCTCCAATTGTTCGAGGAAATTTGAGGAGACATGTGAAGAAATCAGGATGACCGTTGGAGAAACTTCCAGTGCACAGGGATAAGGCATATAAAAAAGACATGGTTGTTGTTAGAATACTTGTTCCAATTTTATTGGATTTCCCCAAAGGACCATAATTGTTAAATACTTGCAATTTGGTTAATGTTGAGCAACTTTGAGTTAGCAAATGAGAGTTTTTTTTTTTTTTTTTGGAAATAGGCGGCTTTGGCCCCGGCTTACTAAACATTCCTCAAATGACCTCTTTTTTAAAGCCTGTAAAACTAACCCCCTATAAATACCTTGTTATCACACGCGTATTACCTATTTCGCATTGTCGCCCAACTCCCTCGAAATCGACTCAACACTCTCTCTCTCTCTCTCTCTCTCTCTCTCTCTCTCTCTCTCTCTCTCTCTCTCTCTTTTATTCCTTAAGGTACATAATCTCCTTCTTTGGCTTTATCTTTGTAACTATAATTTCAATTTAAGGTTGTGGTTTAGTGTTTGTAAGAAATGAATTTGTATGCCCCTAATTTGAGTTAGGGTTGTACTTTAGGAACAATTGTGGTTTATGAGTTCCTTGCGTAAAATTTTTGGTAAGGGCAAACATGCTTTTTTGTGGCATAATTGGAGAAGAATTAGTGAAGCAAATAAAACTTTACATGATTAATAGATGAGCCTTGTTGGTGCTAAAAGCTAGAGAGGTAGTGGTAGCACCAACTTACAGATGATGTGGACGATCGAGGGATCGGATCTGCCTTCAATAAGCGCTTCCCTCGAGTATGCGACTCTGGATATGCACTAAAGAGAGAAAAAAGCAATGGATGAGATCTAAGGCACCAGTGTGGTACCAATCCAAGGCCCTCCAACGCTAAAGTTAGCTGAAGAAGAGAGGAGTTCGCTATTGACAATGCAAAGGCATGTATGTCAAGTAAAGCTCACTTAACCTAAACTTTGGGACAATGGGTTCTTTTGTAGGGAGTTTTGGGTATCCTCTTGGTGTGAAGTGTCGATGTGGGATTTGTAGGAGTGCCCTCAAGGGCTGCCATGTGTCCCAGCGAATATACCATCGGTGAACCTGAGAAATTCCTGCAAGATACCGTCTGGGAGGCTGAATCGACAAGGGGTGCCTAGCACACCGACCAATTGTGGGCCTGTCAGTGGACAATCGGCAATTGGTGCCGGGGCACCTACCGATTGTGGGACTAGACCTGCCAGTGTAGGCTATGGGGCCATACTGGGCCCAAAATCAGTTGTGGGTGCCGAGGGCACCTACTGATTGTAAGGCTGGGTTTGCCAGCATGGGCTATGGGGCCCTGCTTGGTATCAGGCCCATTCAATGTGTCATGACATGAAAGGCCAGTCAGATATTATACAAATAGGAGTCCCCCAAGTTCTCGATTGAGAAAGGACTTCTTGGTTGGGGACTTACATGTGTCTTCGGCATCCTGATCCGAACCTCGATACACAGATTTTAGCCATTTCTTCGAGTTGCCGATGATAGTCCCATAGTCCCCTAAGTCCACGAGCGAAAGGGAGCTTGGACCATGGCCACCAACTGGTAGTCTCACGATGGTGTGGTGTGGTTGCTGGGCAAACAATAAGTAAAGTCGAACATTCGGGAGGGTGACTGAGAACTCGACCTTGTGCGGCGGCTGTTCAGCAAGGGGTGACGATGAGTTGGGAGGGAGAGTGAAAACTCAACCCTGCACGTCTACCGTTCAGTAAGAAGCGACGAACGCTTGCAAGGGTGAGTGAGAACTCAACCTTGTGCATTGGCAATTCGACAAGGGGTGACGATTGGTTAGGAGGGTGAGTGAAAACTCAACCCTGCACGCTTGTCGTTCGGTAAGGAGTGACAAACGGTTGCGAAGGTGAGTGAAAACTTGACCCTGCACGCCAGCAGTTTGGCAAGGAGTGACGAACGGTTGGGAAGGTGAGTGAAAACTCGACCCTGCATGCCTGCTGTTTGGTAAGGTGTGACGAATGTTGGGAGGGTGTCACGCCCCAACCCACGGGTTTACATAACCTTGGGTTAAGTCGTGATTCACACCTTAATTATAGAATTTAATAAAAACTATAACTAAAATGTGAAGAAATATTTAAATAAATAAAATAAATATTTCACATAGAATATTCAGCTAAAACGACAACATTTGAAACCTTAAAACTTTTACATTATTTTACAAGTCAGAACTACTCAAGAGTTCACTAAAAGAGTAGCTGATTATTCATCCACAAGCTATGTACACAATACACTCTATAGATATGCCAAATTTATCACAAGCTTTAGTAGGGAGAAAAACCTGTTTGTGCCTAATAAATCACGACCATGAATCAGCCGAAGGAGCCCCTTTTCTCGGCCCTAGCCCTCGCTCGAAGGATTAAAACGCTGCGTTTCACCAAGATATTTGGCCCTCTTGAAGACGAAGGAAAAATTGCTAAGGCACGATCATCTCGGCCTAGATGATAGGCTGAGGCCGAGGCCGAACAAAATTACGGCCAAAAGCATTAACGTCAAATCATCACGTGATAGCAGGGTCCCATGCTTCATTTAATGAAGTAATGCCCCTGTTTATTGCAGCAAACCCACTAGCCACGAATAAGCATTTAATGCACGAGGGAAGGTGGGAAGTGACTGAAGTCGGGATTTGGTGGCAGGAATCAGAGTGATTAGATGCAGACATTCTCACAAGGGTTTTTGCAGCTTGAGAGATTGGGTGACTAACTATCAGAACAATAAATGCGTCCCCACGGCTAGTTGCGCAGAAACCACGATTAGGGCGGCGGCTGAGATTTGCCAGGATTTATGGGGTCACACCACCATACTTCACTATCCCAAATGTCGATTGGACCACCCACTTGCTCAGATCATGCTCCACCATGCAGATTTTCAGCCTCGATTACTCCTCCAGGAACTCTTCCTATAAATACAAGGCTCAAGACTACGTTCAAAGGGTTCAAACACCAAACCAAAGCCTCCCACGGAGCAACTTATATTTTCCTGTAATGCACTTTCAATATCTTTACTTGCTTTCCTAGGAGTAATGTTAGATTGTAAGGAAAATCCGTTCATCAATATATCATACGACCCTTGATTTTCAAGGCGCCGGAGCACCATCCCTGTTATTCGCTCATTCACCCCATATATCATACGACCGTCGCTCACTGAGCAACGCGCCGGAGCACCGCCCTAAACCCACCATCAACATCACCATTAAACGGCCTTGTAGCTCAGGCCGTGAACCTGACGGCCGAGATTAGTTCCTCTCTCGGCCACAATCGTTTGACTAAGAAGTCAAGTCCAAACAGGCGCACCATTTCACCACTTCTATCCAAACCACATCTCGACGCACGGTAGACCGTGCTGGCAGGCCCGCGCACAACCGCACCGCACCCAAAAGCAGGAAGCCGCGTGTCAACGCATATCCCCTCGGCCCGGGACCCCAGGCCGTGAGATTTGCACAGTAGACAAAACCTTTTTACATGAAATTGATATAATTAAATTAGGTGACAAACAATCACACATCCAAATATCACTTTAATAATAATAACGCATGAATGTTCTTCATCTAGTCCCGTTAATTCATATAACTGGACAAGCAGACCTGCATGTCCCATACCATGCTTATACCACTTGGTCCTGGATGCCCATTTATATGAACTAACACCCATTTCAATCATCTCATAATTCCCCTTTTGTTAGTCATCTTGCCTAACTCCCTGTTGCCAATCCCATATCACCCAATAAAAACCATATGCACTGTGGGATCCTTGAGACCTGGTACCTGCCAAGAGTTAGACTCAATTACACAAAAGACTATTTCCATTACCCTCTTTTCCACCATTATTTTCTCAATCCAACAACTCAAACCAATTTCCATGACATGATATAATTATGCCTTTCACATATCTCATGTATCTCACAACAATATAACTATTCAAAATATCACCAATTTACCATCATTGTTCAACTAGTCAAGAACACATAAACATTCCAAGAAAAACGTTCCATTGTAACAAAAATATTAATCAAATAATCATATCACGCATAATATATTGTTAAAAAAATTTAATTAAATCAATCTCTGCAAAAGGCCCCCAAGAAACCCCCTACCTCGTTTCCAAAGCTAGCTCCAAGTTAAGAAAACACAATCTTCGACCTCTAACTCCTCCAAGAATATTATTACCACTCTCTCTTTCTCACTCTCTCTTTCTCCTTCTCTCCCTCCCTGTGTGCAACCTCTAATATTACACAAGGTTGTTATCTAGTGTTTTCAACAACAATAGAGGGACCTATTTATACTTAGAGAATGTCGGTTCCTACTAGTGCTGAGAATTGGCAACAATTATGGATAAGTTTACACAAAAAGGAGAACTTGCCTACTTATTCTCCAAGGAAGAATATCTACTCTATTTAATGTTTTAATACTTGCATGTGGGTGCAAGTGTCAATAAAATGAAAACTAACTTGCCACCTTTTGCTAAATTGATGCCAGCTAGTTAGTAAAAAGCTACTTCAATTTAACTTGCTACTTAATCCTAATTCAAATACAATATAACTTATTTGTATAAAGGATAGGTCAACTACCATTGGCGGTTTATGTACTTTTTACCCAAGTAAAGTATATATATATATATATATTATTATGGTCTTGTAGATAAGAAAGTTTTACCAATAGACACGTTGTGATGACTCAACTATCTAATTTATTGACATAAAATTAGTTTGCAAGTGAATAAACAAGTAAACCATCTAATGCATAATTGTTTGACACATGTTGACTAGGTGGAGTTTAAAAAGAACTCCCATGCATGAGATGCTACTAACATTAACTAATATTAATATTAAAAGCCAATTTTTAAGAAAATAATCAAAATCCTTTAAAAAGAATGAATTTGCACTAGGTGAAGCAATTAAATAAAACATAGACTTCCATAAAATGACTATAATACTATAATTTTTATTTATTTATTTTATTTTTATTTATAAAAGTACAACAATTATAATTATAATTTAATACTTACCAAAGTAATAAAATATTAACATTTTTAAGAATAAGGATTCTCACAGAGGGTGAGTGAAAACTCGACCTTGCATACCTGCCATTTGGCACGTGGGGGCGAACGGTTGGGAGGGTGAGGGAAAACTCGACCCTGCACGTTTGCTGTTCGGCAAGGAGTGACGAACGTTTGTAAGGGTGATTGAAAACTCGACCCTGCACGTTTGCCGTTCGGCAAGGAGTGACAAACGTTTGTAAGGGTAATTGAAAACTTGACCCTACATGCCAGTTGTTTGACACGTGAGGGTGAACAGTAGGGAGGGTGAGTGAAAACTTGACCCTGCTTGCCTGTCGTTCAGCGTGTAGGCTACTGGGGCTGAATGTGGATGGTGTTGATTTGCAAGGGCGAGTGGTTGTTATGCCTGTCGCTTAGACTTCTATGCACACGTAATAGAGCTTTGAATGCTTGCGTTTGACATGTGTCACGAGGAAGCTAGAAGGTTCACGTCGTTTCGTCTCTCAATGCTACTTCCATCTTATAAAAGAAGGAGAGCAACGATAGAAAGACTACTTAGCATTTTGAGAGCGAAATTAGAGCTTGAGAGAGGCAATTTTCGGTGACCAAAACCACTGTGCGAAAACAAGGTATGTTGCCTCTTTTCTGCGTCTTTCGAATCAAACTACTGAATTTTTTTGAAGTTTTGCATGAACATGGATGAACTTGTATGATCATGGATGAACTTGAGAGATTTGCATGAAAATGTAGGCCTTAATGTGTTAGGATCAGTAATTTGATTTGAGCATGGAATTTAGTTTTCTTTTGCTTCTGTTTGTGGATGTCAGAGAGCGAGTCAGAGTATAGTGTTATAGCCCTAGGCAGTTTGATGGGGCTACTAGAAGAAACGGAGGTGCCTGCAACATTTAGTTGTGATGTGGACCAACGTCTGAGGTGTCGAAGCTGTGGTCCACAGATGTTGACATGGCTCAACCATTAACGTTTTGTTGTGATGTTGAGGTAGCCTAAGTGTCGACTACCACTCCTGGGGAAGAAGTGCCTATAGTTGTTACTAGTAGCTAAAAAGTGTCGATGGCGCAGGTGAGGTGTCTAGTGTTTGGCGTGGATTTCCTTGAGCCAAACGCGCTGACCAATTGGGAGTTAGCTAGGATCCAAGCAGAGTATCGCATTCTGGATGCGGTAGTTATGCAGATTCTTGGGTCGTTGGAGTCCTTCAGTGATCCCAATGGTGAGTGGTATTCTTCATCGACGTCCTCAAGCAGGACCTTCGGCTACCATTTAACCCATAAGTTCAGAAGGTTTTTGTGCAGATCGACTATGCACTTAGGCAGTTCAACCCTAACTTTTGGATCACCCTCCTCAGCACCATAACTGCATTTAGTGTTTTCGAAGAGGGAGAGCTGAGCTATGAGCAATTCTCGCATCTGTACAGCGTGACAAGGGTGAAGAGCTCGTACTAGGAGGGTTGGGTGTAGTCTAACTGTCTACATGTGGGAGAGCGAGGGCATTTTATGGTCGGAGTGCCGAGCCCATAAAAGACATGGTGTCGACGTCAGGTGCTGGTGTCCAGGAGTTGGGAATCGGCACTTGGTGAGGTTGTTGAGAGGCGTATTCCCCCAGCTTTCCAAACAACCGGTAGGTACAAGGGTGTCATTAGACAGTTTGTTTGGGTATGCCGATTCTAACCTGTGTTTGTTTTGTATGCTAGTCTCCCTGAAGTGGTCGAGTGTGTCGAAGGAGGATGTGAGGGCGGTCAAGAAAGTACGGAGCAAGATTTACGAAGACAATCGTTACTTCAAGATGCTGTTGAGCTTCGGCAATTTGTTCAAGGCAGGCTTGATTGATGAGGCCGATAAGACCGTGAGAGAGAAAGAAAAAGAAAGTAAGTTGCTGCTCATAATTTTCTTTCATTTTGTGGTTTCTCTATATGTTGTGTGGGTGCCGTTCGACATCCTGCTCTGTGCCGTTGCTAAATTGACTAGGTGTTCTATTGCAGTGGTAGGGGCAGATCTATGTCTGAGGCTACGAGGAGATGTCTGGAGTCTCGTGGTATCTGCCCAGCAAAAAAAAAAAAAAAAAAAAAGGTGTATGGGCTGAAGGGGAAGGGGCAGCACTAGCAGGAGGTCTCTTCGGCATAAGAGGTGACCATTGCAGAGAGCGCTGTCGGCAAAAAAGGGCCTAAAAGGTGAAGGCGATACTTGAGGGCTACCTTCAAATGATGGGCATGCAGCATATCAAGGGGCTCTAAACGTGATGCCTTCGTCGAAGAAGCCAAGGTGGTTGGATCAGACAGCCGCGATCTTGATTCCTGGTGATGAAGTGGAAGAGGGTGTTGAACCGGTGAATGTAGCCTGCCCGTCGAGGGTCGTGCCTGATAGGATTTTTAGTACCTGCGTAAACAGGGTTAAAATCACTGAAAATACTTGCAAGAATACAAGGTAATTGTAGTATAAATGCTCATGCAAGGTCGTTGTCCACAAAGATTGTTTGACTAATTTGTATTTAAACTAACTCTTAGTTAATAATTAAAAAAGATTTTATCAAAGATCTGAAATTCATGAATTTGAAAAGATTAAATTAACAATAAAAGAAATCTGAGAATTGGGAAATAATAATAATAAAGAAGAAAGACTTTTTTTTTAATTTTTAAAATTAACAATTAGAGAAAACTAGGGTTTAGCCATCGCCGTCACAATCCTATTCAATTCTATCAATTACTTAATGAATTTCCACATATATGCTTTGAAGGTTAGGTTTTCCTAATGCATATTTTCCTTGTGATGTTCAAGCGAAAACGTATATCTAACATGCAATCCGTTTGTGATGTTTAGATCAAATATAAACATGCAAGACTCATTAAGCTTTGTGAAAACCCTTTGAAAAACCATGCAACCCTTAAGAGCGTGATGTTCGCCTTACGTGAACTTACAACTACTAACCACAAGAAGCCATCCTCAATTTCAGGGTGATGTTCCAACAAAAATTGCATCAAATTACTTGTCTAAATATCATAATGGTGATTAGTCATTAAAATAGATAGATAGTTTTAATCGCAATGATTAAAAATTCAAAGAAAACATGCATCCATTCATAAGCAAATTAATAAAATTACATAGTCATGCTAAGGCTTATGGCCTTGCCCTAGCATTAGAATTAGTTACGCATACTCATAATTGAAATCATGGAGAAAAAGAATGACAACACCTTAAAGTTGCAAACTCCAAAACCCTAGCAATCTCTCTCCACAATGTCACGTTCAAAAGCTAAAAAGAAAAGTCCTAAATTTACTGTGAAAAATAACTTAAATACCTCCTAAAATCTAGCTGCCCAATCCCCACAAGGAAACTAAGTTAAAATAAAATAATACTAGGATATAAAGTCCAAATTGGATTAGGAGAATCTGCCCACAATCTTCCCAGCCACGTTTTGGCATCAAATCTCCTCCAAATCCAGCCCAAGATAGCTTGTTTTAAAGATAAAACCGTTCTGAACACTTCTCCTGAAGGCCATGAACCCATATGAGGTCATCTTAGGCTCCAAAAACGCAATACAAGCCCAAAATATCATTATTCCAGCACCGCGCACTGCTCCTTTATTTTATTACCAGAAAATAACCGCTTGGTAGAAACATTTAAAATTTCAATAAGATCAAGCTAAGTGACTCACGAACGTTCTCCAACTGGAATTACTCCAAAATTCGTCCATTTGATTATGTTTTGCTCCAGAGGAAGTCGAAAGTCCTATATTGGAAATATAATTCAAAGTATCAAAATTCTTCCAAAATATTAACCAAAATATACTAAGAATGAGGCTAAATATATAATATAAAATATACCCATCAGTGCCGTTCATGAACAGTGTCATTGACGGGGGGAGATGGGGATGTCTGAATTGGAGCAGCTACCGAAGAGGGCACTTCGAGAACAAACTGGTTGTGCCTTCTGCTTCCAAGCTGCTATCAGTGTCTTTGTTTTCCGTTTATTGTTTTTGTCCAAGTTATGCACAATTGGCACTTACTTGTGTTTTCTTGATTCAATGAGCAAGTTTTAGAGAGATAAACACAATCCAACATCAACCAAATAGGTTTTGGAGATCAAAGAGAGATAAAAAAGAGTTTTCAAGAGTGAAACACTTTCATCTTTTGAAGGGTTTAGATTGAAATCAATCTTGAGAATCTTGTACTAGCATCCTTGTATTCTCAAGATACTTCCTCTATAATTTTGTGGCTCACATGGATCAAGAAGCAAAGATCGAGGATCAAAGAGGAGATCAACAAAGAGGAATTCATCAAGAGAAGACCAAGGGGGGATGTCCTGTGACAAATACTCTTCATACATCGCAAGGGGAGATGTCTATTTCCCTTTGGGATCTTCATGAAATCAGCGGTCTTCCTATTACAGGTCGATTTTATGATGAGGTCATTCCAAGCGCTGAGAGCCTCAATAGGAAAGACCAGAAAGGCGTGCCTTATATCCCACATAATTGTCACTGTGTTCTTAGCATACCACAAAATTTTACGGGATTCTAAAGGAAAATATGGAGTAAGAATCACTGCTTGGATAAAATATTGGTATTGAGGACCATTCAATTACAAAAAGCCTTCAAGGAAAACCATACGGAACAATTCATAAAAGCCAAAGGAAAACTTTGATCCATTTGGTATCATTATGGTGTCACCAAAAGGCACGTTTTTGAAGATTTGGGTATAACTGATAAAGATATGGAAAGATCATACTTGGCTGCTTTTCTCACTTGCTAGTTATGCAAATTTGTATTCCCTAAGGACGACGTCACTTTGATCAGACCAGGGGTTTTCAAGGTTGCTAATTGAATGGCGCACAATGTATCATTTGGCCTAGCAATTCTAGTATTGGCTAGCATTTACAAGGGCTTGAGCGATATTTCTAGCGCAAATGATCCAGGAAATTGTGCAACTATTCTTCCTTTCCATTATGTGTATGGATGGTTGGGCGAATACTTCGACACACACTTTACATCATCTTTAGAGAAGTCTACTCCTATCATGGCAAGATTCTCAGGAAGACTTTCAGCGAAATTCTTTGAAGATTCAACAACTCAAGCTTTGTTCCAGACTTGTCATAAAGTGGAGATGAGCCGTCTGGCAAGAACTTTTTTAGAGTACAAACGACTGACTGATGAAGATCATATTTCCAAAGAGGACTTTGCATATTTGATATGCCTTCATTCGGGATACGTTTCTATACGATAGGAAAACTACCGAGTCATTCATCCTTATAGCCCACACCGGTTCAGTAGACAGTTTTGCTATGTACAACATGTGCCAGGAGAACTTAAAGATGACATCCGGAATGGGACTGTGCTATCAGTGTATTCACATTGGAAGTCATGCTTAAATGTTGGTAGTGCATCTACAATAACCCTACCCACTAAGGACAATATCCGGGAATTTGAGGTCACCTCCGATTATGTTGTTTGGTGGTCAAAGGTGCATTGCTTTGAATCAACGAAGTCAAAGATAGTCTCAACTGTAGGCAAGTCATCGTCATTATATTAGCCAAAATCGTTTTTAAGTCTCAAGGCAACGAAACTTTAGTTCATGATAAACTCATACATGATAAAGCGCACAGAGTTCATCCAAAAGTTGAAGGTAGTTCTGCTACTCTCGCGCCTCGAGTTCAACACCCAGTTCCAGTTGATGTTCCTCTAACTCGGGTCCCTAATGATAAAGGAGAAATAAAAAAGTACAGCAGATTCACATGAAGATTTCGTTCCCCTCGGTCGATGAATTCGCAACTTGAAGCGAGGGCATATAAGTAGCAATGAAGACAATGAAGTCAACTTTAGGCATAAGAAGACGAGTGTCGGATCTCTCTATTGCAATCTGGACATGGCATACCCACTCGATGACACATTCTTTTGTGAAGTGCCCGCTGTTTTGCAACCAGTCCTAATGAACGAGGTAAGCAATTTATTTTTCTTTGAGCCCTTTTTTTCATTTTTAATATATATATATATATTTATATATTAGGGAGAAGTCGTGCATCATGTTCCAACTGTGTCCGAGCTTGTGCCATTTAATCCTTTGCCTATCGAAAGGGAAAATGATACCTTGCACCCGATAAGTGGTTCAGGTGTTAGCCTAAGAGGTATTAATCAAATCTTTGTCACGCTCTGTATTTAGAAATCTTTGAGTCTACTCACTTAACCATTATTCGTCGATCAATGTAGGTTCGCATGCACAGCAACATTTATCAAAGCCAAGTAATCACACGTCTACCTTTGAAATGTCATGTGGAGAACCTAAATTAGGTGTTGCCAAGAAAACCCTTTGCAAAGTGGTTTCCGTTTTAGGAAACCAAATAAAAAGCATAATCTTGAAGGCTTCATTAGAACGGCTTCCTTCATTCAAAGATGAGCTTGGCAAGTTGTTGACTACTCTTGACAATGTGGGGGCAGCCGTCTCATCTTTACGAGCTATGATCGATGCACTTATGGTGACCGCAACTGAATATTATTCTGCCCACTCTACTTACTCCTAGAAGCTATCTCCTGAGGTTCAAAGCGATCGTTTAGCTGCTGTTGAC
This sequence comes from Prunus campanulata, assembly GCA_034190965.1. Classification (NCBI taxonomy): domain Eukaryota; kingdom Viridiplantae; phylum Streptophyta; class Magnoliopsida; order Rosales; family Rosaceae; genus Prunus; species Prunus campanulata. The sequence continues at coordinate 2,573,704 of CM067214.1, read as the reverse complement.
TCTTCACTTTCTATTGCTTTGGCTCTGCAACAAGCTGAAGAGGTTCATCAGTTTTCCATAATTCAGTCTATTAAATTTGCCAACACACGCATGGAGGAGTTGAAGAGAGAACAAGAACTATTGGAGTTAAGATTGCGTCAACTAAACGAATCACTCTCGGAGAGTGCTGCACAGCTTTCATATCATCATGGTGAGGTTAACCGCTTGAGATAGGATAAGATTGCGGTCGAAAGAGCTCCTGTATTATCGGTTGCCGATGCTGAGACTTTAGATGCACTACGAGTTTCTTTTGAGAGATTGCGTAATGGCTCCAGGGACTTGTCTTGGGAATAGCAAATTTTGTTGTTGTAAACCTTCTTTGCTTCATTTGTAATTCTCTTCGAACTTTTCAAAGTGTTGATGTTTACTAGTTAACATTCACAATGAAATAAAAGCATTTTCTTATTTCATTATTTCTTTCAAATGGTTCGGACTGATGAGGACAACGGACTTTCTTATTTCATTGTGTTGAGCATCTTCTTTCTTTTCAGCTCAACGAACTTTCTTATGTTGTAACTTTTACCTGGATTGCCCTTTCAGGTTTTCAATCCAACGAGCCACTTTTTTTTTTTTTTGGTTGGTGCCGTGCGTAGTTTAGGCTCATGTGGGCCACGAGCTTTGATTCACTTCACGCATAGTATCGTTTCAAGAACTTTCCATTGATGGGGCCAACTCTTAAGCCGTCCTCGGCTACGATCTTGTAAGCGCCACTTGTTTATACTTCTTGTACTATGTAGGGCCCATCCCATTTCGAAGTAAACTTACTTCTAGTTTTGTGTGTTGTGATGATAGGTCTACGTAATGCGAGGACGAGATCTCCTACCTGAAAAGATCTAGGGCGGATTTTCTTATTAAAAGCATTCGAAAGCCGAGCTTGATAACACTCTAAGCATTGTTACGCTTCGAGTCTCTTTTCGTCTAATGCTTCTAATTCTTGGAGATGTGTTTGTGCCTGATAAACTACGGCCATGAATTGGCCGAGGGAACTCCTCTTCTCGGCCTCAAAACTGAAACGCAGCGTTTTGACAGGGTGCTTGGCCTTCCGGAGAAACAAGAAAAAAATTGCTAAGGCACGATCATCTCGGCCTCGATTAAAGGCCGAGGCCAAGATAGAGCAAAGTCACCGCCAAAGGCATTAATGTCAGACCATCACGTGATGGCAGGGTCTTATGCTTCATTTAATGAAGTAGTGCCTGCTTAAATACAGCAAACCCACTGACCAAGAATAAACATTTAATGCACGAGGGAAGGTGGGAAGTGATTGGAGTCAGGATTTGGTGACAAGGATCAGAGTGATTAGACGCCAACATTCTCACAAAGCTCTTTGCAGCCTGAGAGATTAGGTGACCAGCCACCAGAGCAATAAATGCGTCTCCACGGCCAGAAGTGCAGAACCCACGATCAGGGCGTCGGCCGAGATTCACCGAGATTCATGGGGTCACACCACCTTACTTCACGATCCCAAATGTCGATTTGACTACCCACTTGCGCTAATCAGGCTCCACCATGCAGATTTTCAGCCTCGATTACCCCTCCAGGAACTCTACCTATAAATACAAGACTCAAGACCACTTTCAAAGGGTTCAAACACCAAACAAAAGCCTCCCACGGAGCAACTTATATTTTCCTGTAATGCACTTTCAATATCTTTACTTGCTTTTCTAGGAGTAGTGTTAGTTTGTAAGGAAAATCCATTCATCAATATATCGTACGACCCTTGATTTTCAAGGCGCCGGAGCACCATCTCTGTTATTTGCTCACTCACCCCATATATCATACGACCGCCGCTCAATGAGTGGCGCGCCGGAGCACCGCCCTAAAACCCACCAAACACCACCACTCAACGGCCTTGTAGTTCAGGCCGTGAACCTTACAGCCGAGACTAGTTCCTCTCTCGGCTACAATCGTTTGATTAGAAGACGAGTTCAGACAGGCGCACCATCTAAACACTTTCACCCACTTCAAACACCTCGACGCACGGTAGACCGTGCTGGCACGCCCGCGCACAAACGCACCCCGTCCAAAAGCAGGAAATCACGTGTTAACGCATATCCCCTCGGCCCGGAACTCCAGGCCGTGAGATTTGTGCGGCAGACAAGATGTAGCTTCGCATTCTTTTCCTTAGTCAATCCCTCTTGTATGGCCATCCTTAGTGATGGAATTTGACTTTCTAGAGGCAAGACTGCTTCTACGCCAAACACAGGCGAATACGGTGTAGCCTGAGTAGGCATCCGGTATGTCGTCCGATAAGCCTATAATGCTTCATTTATCCTTTCATGCTAGTCTTTCTTGGTTCTCCCGACAACTTTCTTCAACAGGTTGCAAAAAGTTTTGTTGAATGCTTCTGCAAGACCGTTGGCAGGGGCATTGTACATTAAAGAGTTGCTTTGCTTTAAACCAAAATCTTCACACAGTTTATCCATTAATTGGTTCAAGAATGGCTTTCCATTGTCTATGATGATGTAATGCGGCACACCACACTGGTGAATGATGTTTACTTTGATAAAGCTCACTACATTTTCTTTTTTCACTTCCTTTAGAGGTACAACTTTTGCCCATTTCGAAAAGTAGTCTGTGGTTGCAAGGATGTAAGAATGACCGTAGAAGATTTGGGTGTTATTGGTCCCACCACATCAAGATCCCATGCATCAAATGGCCATGAAGTAATTGTGGGATGTAGGGGCTCCGGCGGCTAGCGTATAAAGCTGGCATGGAATTTACATGCCTAGCATTTCTTCACATAATCCATACAATCCTTGACCATAGTCAGCCAATAGTAGCCCATCCTCTTTATTTGGAGATGTAGCTTTGGCCCTAATTGATGAGGTCCTCCACAAATACCTGAGTGAGCTTCCTCCATTGCTTTGGATGCATCTTCTTCTCCCAAGCATCTTAGAAACACGCCTTCGAATGAACGACGGTAGAGAATTTCTTTGTAATAAATGAATCGAGGTGCCCAACGTCGTACCTCTGATCGATGTCTCGAATCATCTCGCAGTTTACCACGCTCAAGATAATCAATTAAAGGTTGTCTCCAGTCGTCAACGTCAATGAACAATACTGAGATAACATTGACTACTTCTTGCGATGCTCCAAGTGGTAATGAAACGACCCAATGGTGGCAAACTAAAATATTCACTGCTTCATATTTTGTCAACACCAACGTAGCAACAAGGTTGGCTAAGGCATCTGCCATTTGGTTGTCTTTTCTTGGCACATGTTCTAGCATCACGAAGTCAAACTTCTCAAGTAACTGCATGGCCAGTTGGTGGTATGGAATTAAATCATCCTTCCTAACCTAATAATGAGTCAATAGCTGGTTGATCACTAACATGGAGTCACCATACACTTCTAACCTTGAGATCTTCATCTTCACGGCCATTTGAAAGCCCATTATCAAAGCTTGGTATTCTGCAACATTGTTTGAGCAAAGTTCACTTAAGCAGAATGAATAGGGTAATACGTGTCTCTTGGGTGATACGAAGACTATGCCAGCCCCTGCCCCATCTATACGAGCCGATCTATCAAAGAACATTATCCAAGCAGGAGAAACATCAGCGAAGAAGACTTGTTCGACGAGTAAGTCATCTGAAATTTCCCAGTCTTTTGGAATTGGATGATCGGCTAGGAAGTCTGCAACAAATTGACCCTTAACCGCCTTTGCTGGAGTGTAGATGATTTCATATTGATTCATAAGTAACACTCACTTGGCCAAACACCCTGTCAAGACTGGTTTTGACATAACGTACCTCACCGGGTCATCTCGTGCAATTAGATGAACCGTGAACGCTTGCATGTAATGCCTTAACTTTTGAATAGCAAAAACAAGTGTGAGACAAGTCTTTTCTATAAGTGTGTAGTTTAGTTCGGGACCAATAAGGGTTCGGCTTAGATAGTAGAGCGCTTGCTCTTTATGTGACTCATTCTCTTGTGCCAGAAGGGCTCCGATTGATCTCTCTTGAGCCGCAATGTACAATATGAGTGGCCTGCCTGGAATAGGAGCTCCTAACAGTGGTGAACTCGATAAGTACTTCTTTATGCTCTCAAAGGCATAGTGACAAGCCTCATCCCGAATGAATGATATATCCTTTTTCATAAGACGACTGAATGGTTGACATCGCCTTGCTAAGTTTGAGATGAATCTCCGAATAAAAGTGAGACGTCCTTGTAAACTTTTTAGCTCACGTAAATTTCTTGGCTCGGGCATATCTCGAATAGCCTTAATCTTAGACTGATCCACTTCGATGCCTTGATGCTTAACAATGAAACCAAGAAATTTACTTGATGTGACGCCGAAAGCCCACTTCAAAGGGTTCATCTTGAGTTGGTATTTCCGCAGCCTGTTGAACACCATTCTCAGGTCTTTCAAGTGATCTTCTCTTTTTTGTGACTTGATCAACAAGTCATCAACGTAGCACTTGACATTCTTGTGAAGCATGTCGCCAAAGATCTTTTGCATTGCACGCTGATAGGTTGCACCTACATTCTTAAGACCAAATGACATCACCTTATAACAGTAAATTCCTTTCGGAGTGTGGAAAGCTGTGAGTTCTTCATCCTCTGGCGACATTCTTATTTGATTGTATCCAGATGAACTATCCATGAAAGATAAGGCTTCATGACATGTGGTTGCATCTACCATGAGCTCAATTATGGGCAATGAAAAGTCATCCTTTGGGCAAGCCTCGTTTAAATCTCGGAAGTCAACTCAAATATGAATCTGTCTAGTAATCTTCTTTTTCACTAGAACAATATTCGCAATCCACGTTGAGTATTTCACCTCCCTAATGAATCCGGCAGTGATCAACTTATCGACTTCGGCTTCAATCTAACCTAGAAGCTCCGGGCAGAAGCGACGTTGAGTTTGTTTGATCGAACGCATTCCAGGTTTGACTGCAAGGTGATGGACATCAACTTTTAGATCAAGGCCTGGCATCTCCTTATACGTCCAAGCAAAGACATCTTTATAGTCAAGTAGCAGTTGATGATATGATTTCTCTTCACTAGGGTTTAAGTTGAGTTCTTTTAATTCATCTATAGTAGCTTGCCCCCTATCTTCTAGTGCAAGAGGGGCTTCATGAACCTCATCCTCAAAAGGTTCCTCTTCATCGAGCTCATTCATCATAACATGATGAACAACTAGGACTTCTACTTCTTCATCATCACTTTTGTTTTGCTGACTCAAAGCCTTCCCAATATGTATGATTGTTCGTCGTTTCACTTTGACCTAGTCACCTGAAGTTACGTCTAATGTTAAGTGACGTTTCATACGTGACGGGATTAGGCTTCGAATTTCATTATCTTCTGCCGAATCAATATGAACTCCACCTTTTAATTCTTGCTGGTTTTTCTCTTCAGACAGCTTGCTTGAAACTCTAAGTCGTTCTAGCACTGATCTGCGTGAAGCTGATCGAATTCCCCTTTGGCTATTATATCCAGTTAACCTTTTGAACATAGAGGGTTGTGATGTTGATTCTTTGATACGGCTATAAACTGAGGTCCTTTGGGTAGGCTTGGCTAAACGATCAAACACTGAGGCTTTCTTAGTAGACTTTAATTCTTCCTCCTCTTCAACCACTTCAACACTAATGTGTTGGGCATCTGCCTTATTTTCTTTCCTTCTAGCAGAGATCTTAACTGGTGTGATAGGAGTAAAACCAAGGCCTACTCTAGCTGAGTCAATTATGTAATCCTGCTCCTTTAATTTCTTTTGGTTTCACTAAGGCCATGTGTCCTTCCTCTGGTGATGTTTGGATTAAGCTTTTTCAGCGAATGAGATAAGCCGAAGTCATAACCTGCCTTTGACATGAGTTTATAAGCATTAGGATCAAAACCTTCTTTAGTTCTTTTGACCGGAAGATATTCGTGTCTTGTTGTGTCTTGTGATGGTCTGATGAACCGGTACTGAAGGTTTTGAAATGTCTGAATTGCTCAACTTGGGCAAAGGCATGGTTGTGGACTCCCTCAAGAATTTCATATCACTTTCCCCTAACTTTCTTGGTTCTACTTCTTTTCCAAATAGGGATTGTCCTTCCTTCCGTCGGGACGATGAGACATAGCGAAGAACAGGAATATCGTGAATCTATTGATGATGATCCCGTTTGTCCAAACAAAGCATTCTTCTTATTGTCATTTTCTTCAATGGGAAGGCACTTTGAATGCTCATCTCTTCTTGGTATGACCTTGCCTATTGAGTGAACCTCAACGGGAATAACTTCAGATGCCCAGTCTTCATCGATGTAAAACTTGGCGTTGGCGAAATAGGACTCGGCTTCGTTAAATGGTTTGACATCACCCAAGATTTTCTTTACTCCACCTCTGTAAAATTTGAAACACTGATGTAAAGTTCAAGACACTATTCCATTTTCAAGTACCCACGGCCTTCCTAAGAGAAGATTGTAGGAAGTCTTAGCATGAATCACATAAAATAGGGTGTTTGACTTTAAGTCACCTATCATGAGCTTAATTCTGATCATGCCCATGGCTCTATGCCCTTCTTGGTTGAAGCCTTGAATCATGAGATGACTTCGAGACAATTCATCCATGGTGATGCCTAGCTTCATCTTTGTGGACTTAGGCATGATGTTTACTGCCGAACCTTCATCCACAGGCATGCGACTAAGTTTCTGTTCTCTTACGTACCCTGACACAAAGCGGATGATTATGTGGTTTGGACACTAACAATAGATCTTCGTCGGTGAATGTGATGGAAGCACATGTCGTGTAACAAATAGCATGATCTTGAGACTCATGCTCCAATATTTCAGCCCTTCTTGTTTTATTTGGATAAATCTTGAAGTGCATCGCTTCCTCAATATTGAAGTGCGATGGTGATTCTTCTGCTTGTGCTGAGACTTTTGGCTCTTCATGAGTCTCATATTTTCCTTCCGAGGCATCTTCATCATCTACTTGATAGCAAGTTGTCATATGAACTTCCTCCATCGACCCTCTTACGAAGAACACTTTGGGAAGGTATTCTCCTAGCATAATTGGAATCTGTGGCTCTTGAATTAGTGGTCTACTTTCTTGGTTAGAGTCTCTCCTCAACATTATCTTTGTTTTTCTCTTAGAGTATTGGTGTGAGCTTCTCTTTCATCGCCCCTTCTTTGATTGAGCATTTTGTCGTTGAGGAGTGCGCTTTGTACCATACTTACGTCGAGTAACTAGCGTCCATCCTTCACCGTCACTGAAAGGTGAGTCACCAACGAAGCCATCACCATCTTGATTGGTCGGTTCGCTCACCACTTCTTTTGCACACCAATTAGTCACATGGTGTATGCCCTTTGTTGATTGAAACTTTGATCTTGGCGACAATGCGGGCAACGGCACGGGATCGAAGGATCCAAACACAATTGTGGCAATGTTCACGTCTGCGATTTCATCAACGTCCAACTTAATCCTTCCTTGCCTAGCCAAGTTCATAATTAGCTCCTTCAACACGAAGCACTTCTCTACTGGGTGGCTGAAAATTCAGTGGTTCTTGCAAAACTTAGGGTCGTTAACTTGGTTCATCTCTTCAAGTTGCTTACATTCTGGCAATGCGATCACCTTTTTTTCAAGCAAGTCCTCAAGCATACCTGCGACATCGGAGTCAGGGAAAGGGTACGTCTTTTCCTCCGGCTCCTTCAAGGTTCGTTGACATCTATCCACATCTCGAGATGGCTCTATCCTTTTGACTTCTCTCTTCTTATCTCAGATGGAGATTTTAACAAGGAAAGTGTTGATTGTCATTGCTTCCTTGGTATGCTTCTTAATACGCTTATCTATTTTTTGCCCAAAAACTTTCTCCTTTTTATGCTCCATGATAGGCTCATTCTTTCCTCCGTGGCCAGCAATACTCAACTCCATATCATGGGCATGAGTGGCTAGCTCCTCAAACTTGCAGGGTTTAATTCCTTGTAGAATGTAGAGTAACCCCCAATGCATCCCTTGAATGCACATCTCAACTGCCGATATCTCCAAAAGCATATCCTTGCACTCCAGGCTTAACGGGCGCCATTTGATCCATCATCTTTCCATTGCTTGGTATTTGTGAGTTCCATCATACTCACGGTGCGACGAGTGCTATAGAATTTGTTCAAGAATTCTCTCTCCATTTGATCCCAACTGTCAGGGACTCGGACTCTAAGTCTATATACCAATCAAATGCATTTCCTTTTAAGGAACGAACAAATTGTTTCACCAAGTGGTCACCCTCCGTCCCAGCATTGTTGCATGTTTCGACAAAGTGTGCAACGTGTTGTTTTGGGTTGCCCTTTCCGTCGAATTGTTGGACTTTGAGAGGTTGATATCCCGTTGGCATCCTTTTAGTGTATGGCTTGGAATATATGTGCATGTCTCGGGAAGGAGCTTCATATTGAACCCTGATGGTGTTCGTGATCATGTCTTGAAGTTGTTGGACCGATAAAGAACCCATCGAGGCGGCGTCGCCTTTGCTGTGCAACTTCTCACCCGACTCTGTTTCAGGACCCAATCCTTTCTCACTAGATTCAGCTTCATGATGTGGTCTTTTCTTGTGCACTCTTGACCAGGCTCCTTATCCTGATGCACCTCCCACTTGTTAATGAGAGAAGCAATCTGCGCATCTTTCTCCTCAACAATCTTCGTCAGCTTCGTGACAACTTCGCTCATATGGGCTAGCTGTTCTTCAATAGACATCGCTCCTGTCACCATGACCTACATGGCCATAGAATAAGACCCACCTATGGACGCCGAGGGTTTCATGGCAATCTTCTTCTGTTGGTTGTTAGATGGGGATCAATGGTATGAGCCTGTACTCGAGTCAACGTTTGAAACAGGCGAGAGTGAACGTTCTCTTGAATTCTTCGAGCCTGAAAAACTCCTTTCTTCGTTTCGAGAGTTTCTCTCATCCGCTCTGGGGTTATTCTTCTTTGCCCCTAAGGAGGCCAAATTGATAACCGGTTCACGCCTTCGTTTCACATCTTTCGCTTTGGCTTGAGTCAGTATGGTAGTGACATGTTGATTTGCGGATATCACCTTGGCCTTGCTCCGGGTGACGACCCCAGCAAAGTCTCCGCTTAAGAAGGAGGTGCTCGCACTTTTGCCTCTCATCACGGGGACGGTTTGAATCTTCTTGGAAGCCGTTGTTTTCGGTGTGTTGATTAACTTTGGAATTGGGGAAAGAGATGAGAGGCAAAGATGGTCCCACCAGGCGTGCCAAATTTGTAAACACAAAAATCCTACGACAAATGAGACAAGAACACGTGTACAAAATAATATTTGTATTAATGAAATTTAGGGTTACAATCTCTGTATGAAATCCTCTTATTTGATCTCCAAAGTGTTTAAAGAAAATTTGTGTTTGGTACAAGGGTTGTAGAGACTTGATCTTTATCAAACGGGTAGCACAAGGCTTGTTTAGTGATTGGATTTTTCTAGGGTGGAGGAACCGGCACGTATTTGTTGTGCTTGGTGGCTCTTCCAAAGTGAGGTGAAGAATGCAGAGAGTTTTCTGTTTCTTCTGAGTGTTTGGGTGTGTCTAAGCCTTTCTCTCCGTCTTGAGGCTTCCTATTTATAGGGTTCTGCAAGATGCTTGACCTAAATAGCTTTCCTTCTTTAGGACCTTGCTTTGTGGGATTTCGATTTGATTTAAAATCAATTCCAATAATTTGGCAATTTAACCAAGATTATCTTCGATTGATTGACTTGATTAATATTTGATTTAAATCCAAGTCAATCACATAAGATTCTTTCCTTTAATTTTGTCTTCACTTTGAACCGTTTGATGCACTCCGCCGGATGTCGACACGTGTCACCTTTGAGAACTAATCCGATTTTGATGAGTTGTACGCCACATGGGCGGATTATGGGGCCCACAATTTAATCCACCAAACCCTAATTATTTTCTTATTTAACGGAATTTGTTGCACCAAAATCTCTTTGTCTACAGTCAATTCCTAGACTCTAGCATAGGTTGAAAATTGGCGTGTGAAGAATTGTTACTAAACATTTTGGCACAAGTCATTCAATCCCATACTTTCGAGGCATGACTTGACCGATATGAGAAACTGATTTTACGTAAATCATAACATAATCATGCATTCATTATAGGATTCCTAGTTGGAGTTATTTTTACTCTTCTCTTTTAGGTTAGCCCTATTTTTAATAGGATTAGATTTTATCTCTTGAGATTACTTTCCTAGTTGGACTCTATTTTGATTTGAGTTAAAATATTATCTTTGTTTGGTCTAATTAATTTGTTTTAGGAGATATTATTTCTCCATAAAAGAGTGGCTATTTGGCATCAATCACTTAGAGTCCATATTGGATCAAATCTGATATTCATGATTGAATAGAATTTGTGGTCTCCTATTTGGCTTCATTACTTAGAACCATATATGAAGTTTGGCATCTGTTATTCACAATGCATCTAAATCTTATATTCATGATAGGAAGTTTGCATGGGCTAACAAAGTGAAGAACATAAATGTCCTATACTGCTTGGGTTTGATCCATCTCTTCGATTTGGTGATAGCCCGTTCAAGCGCTTAGGCTTTACGTAGTGGAGGACAAGTGAAGAACGTAGACGTCCTATACCGCCTAGGTTTGATCTACCTCTCCGACTTGGTGATAGCCCGCTCAAGCGCTTAGGCTTTACGTGGGGGAAGACAATACGAACTTGAACAAAAAAAAGGCAATACAAAACTGCATACTTCTACCTTTAAAATTTCATTCCAAGACGGACTTGAAAAAAGAAGCAATACAAAAACAATATAAAAGCACTAAGGGGCAATACATCAGATATAATTAGTTCTAATTAAGGGATATTTTTCATGTCCAATTCAATTAAATTTCCAAACATAAATGTAAGAAGTCATTACTTCTCTTCTAGACAAATATTTCAAGTTAATCAATGCCAATCCACACATTCTAATAACAAATATTACAAATTAAGTTTACCTAAATCTGGATATGCCCACTCTATTTGATGCAGTTGTTGCGCCTTTCGTGCCTTGTTCACCGTCCAAAGTGTTCTCCTCAGGTGAGCTGAGGACCTCACCTTTAAGTTTCAATCATTTTCATCTTCAATTGGGTTTGCAATTTTTGGGATTTTGCTTTCAACCTTTTGCTACAAAACAGAGAATTTAATTTCAGGATTAGGGATGCAAACCTTCAAAACTCACAAGATGCAGAGGAAAAGAGAGGGGAGAAAGGGGGTTTCATCTCACCTTCACTCACTTTATATTGTTTTGCCCCTTCAGTCCATCGCCAATGTACAGAGGAGATGCACAAGAGGTTTTTCACCAACTTCACAAATGTACAAAGGAGATGCACAATAGGTTTTTCCACCAATTGCACAGACATATACCTTGTGGGAGCAATTTCTTCACAGACATATACCTTGTGAGGGCAATTTCTTCCCATGAGAATATTCGTTTGAAAGATCCGCCTTTCTTCTTCGCCGCCTCTTTCTCCTTGCAAAACAAATCGGATTAAAGGACCACACCCGGGGGGTGTTGGCCAGAGGCCCTCTGATGCCTTAGTTAGTTCAATTGATTTAGGGAAACCAATAGCCAACTAGGGTACGGAGATATATAGGTAAGGTGTAAACCGGGTGATTGGAGCCTTAGGTGGTGGCCAGAGCCTTGTGTAAAAGGAAGAGAAAGTGTGGCGGGTAGGGTTTGTGAGGGATGATATTTCTGCAGAGTTTTAGTAGGAATTTAGATGTACCTCAGCCCTTGTGTGCAGCCATCTATTTATAGAGGCCTCGGAGGGTAGGGTTTCAGATGAATAATTCCGTAGATGGAATGAAATTATTCCTCCCCGATTTGGAGAGATTTGATTAATTAGAGATTTGATTTATTTGATTTAAATCAAATCCCTAATTGTGGTAGGAATCAAATCAATCCCAATTTAATTAGGTAACTCCCAATTAAATTAAGTAACTCCCAATTAGGTCAAATAATCCCTAAATTGAAGGAAATATTTGACGTAGGGTTTTGACATAATTTGGCTCCCACAAATGCCCCCCCCAGCTTCTGCTTGGCGTGTGGTGGCATGTAGGAGATGTGAATTATCTATTGGCCTGCCCAGCTGTAACTGGGCTTCCTCCTTGGATTTGGGCTCCCAATTGGAGTTGGCTACTGACTGTTCTCGGAGTTGGGTTCCCAGTAGGAATGGGCTTGCGATTCCTTCTTGACCTAGGATGCCAACCTGTATAGATAATAGATGCATGGCTTTTCTTCACTTTTCTTCACATCGCAAACTTAACTTCTCTACTTTCTAACTTGAGAGAGATCTTGGAAAATTTATACTGCTTGTCGAAGAGAGGAGTTGCCGTGCATCCCAAGGTAAGTCGAGCACATATATTTCTTTATCTTCATCTTTTCTTCTTTTTTTCTTCAAGGATCAACTAGGGGAAGCCCGGCTAGTTGTCGTCGTGGCAGGCAACAGCTGGTAGTGGGCGACAGCCGTGGTAGAGCAGGTGCGCACAGGTGGACCAGCTACTGCCTACCGTCGCAGGTCTGGGCTGAAGCATGCTTAACCTCATGCGTTGCGGGCCTTGTCAACTGGGAAAGTATGGGAGGAAGTTGGTGGTATGCCCCCTGCCCATGATGTTGAGAGATGGAAGCAGAATGGTCCAGACTCTGATGATCTACCCAAAGGAAGGCTGATGTCAAGTCTTCAAGAAATGGAGTAGCGACTTCGCGTGTGAATGATGTGTCTCCGTTGAGGAAGAAGCCAAAGCTCCCTTCTACTGAAAAGACTCAAGTAGGAGCTATTCCCTTGTCATCTGCTAGGGTTAAACATCTCGTTAGTGCAGATAACAGGAAGGTGAAGCAAAGAGATGTTGGTATTCCTCTCCGAAGTTTGAGTTGTCTGCACCAGTCAAGGGATGGAGATTGAACTAGGCCCAACTATCACGATCTAGTTGTTGAGTCACGTGTAGTCGAGCGTAGAGTTGATTCAGCATCGTTGACTCCTTTGGAGATGGCGACAACTGAGAAGATAAGAGAGTCATCTGTTTAGGTGAAGGATTCTTTTACAACGTCAACGGTTGATCCTAAGGTGGACAAGTCCAGCCCTACAGGGGATGCAGGTGTGTCTGATCTGTTGAAGATGAACCTTCTGTCAAGTCTGTCTGCTTGCTTCAAGCTGGTTGATCATATCAACAAGTTGGTGATCTTGACACAGTCTCAAGTCTTTCCTTGGAAAACAAAGGGAAACAACGTTTCATTTGCTTAAAAAAGGAGTAGTTTTTACTATTGAAACTATCCGAATCCGTCTGTTGTTGCCCCCCTCTTCTACTGCTGACTTGGTTAGTTGAAAAGATGCCTACTTCTGTCTTGAGCGCAAGAATGTTGACGTCTCCTTTAGTTCTGACAAGTTTGCTGAAAAGTCCAAGTTCAATTTGGTGCCTGTAACAAGTCTGCTGAAAAGTCCAAGTTCAAAGCTACCATGAATGCATACAAGCTGGGCTACTTGGACAGCTCAAATGGAAATGACCCATTCTATGCCATTGGAGATGGAGACATCGAGATGCTCTGTTCAGACTTGCTCCCTGTACAAAGAGACAAGGTTAATGTTGTGAACATAGAAGGAGTTGAAGAGCAGGCGGCCAAAGAGGCGGTAGCTGAAGAGGATGAAGCAAAGGAATGCAGGAGCTGAGGTAGTGGCAGACGCCACGGATCATGTAGGTGGAGTTGTTGAGAGCGTGGCTGATCAAGTAGATGCCGAAGAAGCTGCAAATCAAGGGTCTCCTGTAGGCGTCATCGAGTAGATGAAGACTTCTTTATTTCTTTTCAGCTTTTGTAGTCAACTTTCTTGTTTATAATAATTGGTCTTGTTTGACCGTCTTCTTTTTGTTGAACTTGGCCGGTTGGTTAGCTTGCTATGGAAATTTTAGTTATTTTTCAACTTCAATTTGCATATTGACTTGTGAACTGCTTGTGTAACCAGCTAGTGTCTTGATTGTGTGTATCCCTTAGGAATTTTATAAGTCCCATGGTCCCCTTTGAGGGACTCCGGGCATGTTCTGCATATCCCGTAGGATGTTTTCCCTTAGTAAATTGACAAGTGCCAGGGTTCCCCTTGAGGGACTCCGGGCATGTTCTGCATATCTCGTAGAATGTTTTCCCTTAGGAAATTGACAAGTGTCAGGGTCCTTCTTGAGGGACTCCGGTCATGTTCTACATATCTTGTAGGATGTTTTGGTTGTCGCCCTGCGTCTCCCAAAGGACGCTGGTTATGGGTAACTATGTGACTATCCTGCCCCCCTTAGGACACGGATAGTAACTTGGATACCTCCGTAAGGAAGCACGAAGACCTCCCTTAGGAAATTCCTAGCGCACCCTGCATCTCCCTAGGGACGCTTCTTTGCGGGTTGCATCTCCCGTAGGACGCTTCTAGTCGTCACCCTGCGTCTCCCTTAGAACACTCCTTATGGGCAAACTGTATGTCTATCCTACCCCCCCTTAGGAAACGAAGAGGAACCTGGATACCTCCCTTAGGAAGCATGGAGACCTTCTTTTGGGAAATTGCTGGTGCACCATGCGTCTCCCTAAGGACGCTTGTTTTAGAGCTGCGTCTCCCTTAGGAAACGGATAGGAACCTAGATACTTCCCTTATGAAATTCCTAGTGCACCCTGCATCTCCCTTAAGACGCTTCTTTGTGGGCTGCGTCTCTCAAAGAACTTATCTGGTCGTCGCCCTACGTCTCCCAAAGGACGCTGCTTATGAGCAACTTTTTTTTTTTTTGGGTGGCAAATTCTAGAATTTGCAGTAGTTGCTTCTCTTCTTCAGAAATGTGTAGAGCTCAGTTATCTGCTAGGAACTGAGCGGGTAAAAGGAAGTGTCATGGATAGTATCTTTGGAGGTGGCAGGCATTCCATTGTTGTGGAATCTCCTTCCCTTCCATGGTGTCAAGTGTATAGCTTCCTCTGCCCCCGGATCGGCTGATCATGTAAAGGCCTTCCCAATTGGGTTTCATCTTTTTAGACCCTTGTCTTTGCGCAGTGATGAAGGCCTTTCTTAGCATAAGGTCGCCTGGTTGAAAATGTATGATCTTGGCTCTTTATGATGGTAAGACTTTAATCGTTATTGATAGGAGGCGACTCGAACAATGGCCTTCTCGCGCTTGCCTTCAAGTAAGTCAAGGTTGAGTCTCATTTGCTCTGAGTTCTGCTCAATACTGCCCACTTCAATGCCTATGAAGGGGACAGTGACATGCGGAGGAATGATCGTTTCAGTTCCATAGGTGAGGAAAACAGGGTTTCACCAGTTGATCTTCGTTTGGTGGTGCGATAAGCCTATAGTACTCAAGGGAGCTCATCTACTCATTTCCCTTCAGCGCCTTCTAATCTCTTCTTTAGACAATCCAATATTATTTTGTTGGATGCCTCAGCCTGGCCATTGCCCTAAGGATATCTAGGGGTAGACAGATGCTGTTTGATGCCGTATTTTTTGAAGAATGCAGTGAACTGCTTGTCGATAAACTGTGAGCCATTATCGGTAACTAGTGATTGTGGGCAGCCAAATCGGCAGATGATGTTTCTCCAGATGAATCATTCAACATCAGCTTCTTTAGTAAAGAATAGAGCTTTGGCCTCGATCCATTTGATAAAGTAATCAGTGGCGACGATCATCATTTCTTTATTGGCTGATGTCGTTGGCATGAGGCCCACTAAGTCGATGGCTCATTGCATGAAAGGCCACGGACTGTTCTGCGAATGGTAGATTTCGATAGGCAGGTTAGGAACCAGTTTGTACCGTTGGCAGCAATCACATCTTTTGACATACTCAGTGGAGTCATGGCACATAGTAGGCCAGAAATAGCCTATATTTAGAGCCTTCTGGGCAAGTGACCTGCCCCCAGAGTGGTTGTCACACTCGCTGTCGTGAATTTTACAGAGGACCTCAAGTGTTTGACGGTATTTTATGCAGGTGAGATGAGGGCCGAAGTATGATCTGCGAATGAGCTTGTCGCCTTGCATGTAGTATCTCGCGACTTTCTGCTGGATCTTCCTAGCTTCAGACTTATCCATTCGAAGATTTCCATTCACCAAGTAGTCGATAATGGGGTCTTGCCAGCTGGGGTTTTCATCGATCTGCATTGAGTCGATTGGCTCTATTTCTTCGATGCTTGGCCGATCAAGGTCTACTGGGATGGAGCGTCTAAACTTGGTGTTCAGCGCTGATCCTAGGCTCGCCAACGCATCTGCATGACTGTTCATCGCCTGTGGAACTTATTGGATGGTGAAAGTGGGGAATTCTTTCAAAAGTCCTTGGACTTTGTCGAGGTACTGGATCATTCTTGGATGTTTCGCCATGTACTCACCTAAGGCTTGATTCGTGATTAGCTGGGAGTCTAAATTGATGGCTAATCTTTTGATCGACAGTTCTTTTGCTAAGCACAATCCGACGAGCAATGCCTCATATTCTGCCTCTTTGTTTGAAGCAAAAAAGCCTAGTGTGATGGCTTGTTCCAATAAAGTTCCGTCTGGGGTGATTATGACGACGCCTGCCCCCGCTCCTTTGTGATTTGACGCTCCGTCTATATGCAACTGCCACATGTAGTTAGGTAGGTTTGAATCGATGGGAGAGGTATCATCTGCTTTTCCCTTGCTTTTCGTGACCAGCTTCTCTTCTTCGGCTGTTAGAGTAAACTCTACAACAAAATCTGCTAAAGCCTGAGCTTTTATAGCAGTCTTCGGCTGGTAGAGGATGTCGTGTTGACTGAGTTCAATTGCCCATTTCATGAGTTGTCGAGAGGCGTCGAGGCTATGGATGATCGATCTCGAAGGAAATTTTGTCTTGACAATTATTCGGTGCGCTTTAATAGTAAGGCCTTAGTTTTCTCGCGGAAGCCACAAGCGAAAAAATGAGCTTATCCATTTTCGGATAGCTAGTCTCTACGTCGAGGAAAGCTTTTGAAGTGTAGAATATCGGATGTTGTGCCCCTAGCTCTTCTCGAATGAGAGCTGAGCTGACAGCTGAGTCGGACACTGCCAGGTAGATGTACAAGTCTTCGCCTAGTATCGATTTTGAGAGTATGGGAGGTGAAGTGATGTAGGTTTTCAAGTTTTGAAATGCTACTTCACACTCGTCATCCTACTTGTCCTTGTGTACTTTCTTTAAGGCTTTGAAGAATGGCCTGCACTTGTCGATAGATCTCGACAGGAATCGGTTGAGAGCTGCTGCTCTACCTGTTAGACTTTGTATCTCTTTTGTTGTGGCAAGTGACTTCATGTTGAGTATAGCCTTGATTTGATTCGGATGTGCCTCAATTCCTCTTTAGGCTACTAAGTATCCTAGGAATCAGCTAGAAGAGACTCCAAATGTGCATTTGCTTGAGTTCAACTTCATGTTGTATTTTCTGAGTAGGCTGAATGCCTCGGCAAGGTTTTTGATGTGGTTTGCTTGCTGGGGAGCTTTGACTAACATATCGTCTATGTAGAGTTCCATAGTTTTACCGATTTGCTCCTTGAAAATTTTGCTTTCTAGCCTTTGGTAGGTTGCTCAGGCGTTCTTCAGCCCAAAGGGCATGACTTTGTAGCAGTATGTACCTCCTTCAATGATAAAGGAGGTCTTTGCCTTGTCGTCTTCATGCATCATGATTTGATTGTAGCTGGAGTGGGCATCCATGTAGCTTAGCAGTTGATTGTCGTAAGTTGAATCCACAAGTTGGTCGATTCGCGGTAATAGGAAGTTGTCTTTGCGGCATGCCTTGTTGATGTTGGTGTAATTGACGCAAACTCTCCACTTGCCCTTTTCTTGTTTCACCACCAGAACAACGTTGGCCAGAAACTCCAAGTAAGAGACCTCTGTGATGAAGCCGGTAGCTAGGAGTTTGTCAATCTCGGCCTCAATAATCGCGACTTGCTCAGGAGTGAAGTTGCGTCTCTTCTACGCCATTGGCTTGTTGGCAGGGTTGACGTGAAGTTGACGACAAATGATCTTTTGGTCGATGCCAGACATGTCAAACGGTGACCATGCAAACATATCCTTGTTGTTATGGAGGAAGGGTATTAGCTCGACGTCCTCAAACGGTGATCCGCGCTTTTCTGTCTGGTTGGTCAGGATCCAAGGGTATTAGCTCGACGTCCTCTTCAGGTTTCCATCCTTCTTCAGGAGAGACCTCTGGCCAAATTCCATCGGCTTGGTCCTGATGCTTTAATTTCTATAAGGGAGCAAGATTCGACTGTTCAACTTCCTTCAGATTTGCTTGACTTACACGGAGGAACTATGTTTGTTTGCCTTTCTTCAGCCCTTGGGTCGAGTATTTCCTCTCTATTGTTGTTGATTTGGCTGACACCGCCCCCAGGAATTGGGTAGCGGATTTTCTAATGTGTGGCGGAGGTGATGGCGTTGATCTTGCCGATCCATAGTCTGCCCAGAATTCCGTTGTAGGGTGAAACTTCATTAATAACCATGAATGTTTGCGAGCTGATTACAGGTGGGAAGTAGACGTCGAGGTTTATTGTGCCCATGGTAACTGTTGTGGCACCATTAAAGCCGATCAGCGATCTGGCTTATTTGTTGATCTTCACTTCCAAGCCCATCTGCTGGATGACTGCCAGCTGCAAGATATTAGCTGTGTTGCCCTCGGCTGCATGGATTCGGTCGACCATGGCCTGAGCGATTTGAATGCTGATGACAAGGGCGTCATTATGTGGCATGTCGAGGCCGATCAGATCTTTCTTCTGGAAGCCCATCATAGGGTCGTCTTTCGCTGGTGGAAGGTCAGTTGAGACTTGGGAGATCACAGTGGCCTATTTGATCTTCCTCTTCTTTTCTTTATTGGTCAGCCCAGACTCCTTAGAGTCGGCTAGGATTGTGTTAATCCTTATGACCTTCTGAGGTAGCTCCTTGGTGGTGTCACAGTACTCAATTTGCTAAATGGCTTGCTTCGTAATGAATTCTGTGCAGTAACCCTTTTCGTGGTGATTTGATCATCATCCCAAAGCGCATAGCGTTCTGCAGTTGCGAAGACCTCTGTTGGAGTCTAGCTGGGAGCGATAGTTAGCTCACAGTATAAGTCGTGTTCAGTTGGAAGGCCTTTCTTGAAAGCAGAGGACACAATCTGATCGCCACATCCTACAATGTTGGCCTTTTCTGCTTTGAATCTCTTGATGTAGTCTCGAAAGGATTCATCGGACTTCTTGCGTAGGTTATACAGGTGATAAAGGTTCTTCTTGATCATCCGGTAAGAGGTGTACATCAGCGCGTCGTCAACCTTGTGGAGGATGATGACACTTTTGAAGTGTTTTAGGTGGCTCCTGGGATTGGAATCCCCTTTGAAGTGTGTAAACGAAGGCGTTGAGAATCACTTCAGGGGAGCAGCCTGCTCGATTTCGGGGGTGAAAGGCGTAGAGTTCGCCTGGTCCATATCCTTACGTAGTGCATCTTCGAAGTTCCCGCTGGTCTTCAAGTCTCGAAGTCAGTCATTCACAAGCTTCTCAACATCTTCCGCACACATTGCCGGTTAGCCACGTTGGCGACCTTCGCGATTTGGGCGATGCGATTTGGGCGTGTTGGTGGATTGCGCTTGCGAAGGATTTTTTGTAGCTTGTCGACGTGAATCGACTCTTCGAGAGTGAGCAATAGAGCGCCTATCCTCATGGTCATCATTGTGAGGGTTATCAGGTTGACCTTCCTGGGAGCCTAGCATTTGATGAACATTTCCATGCGGGCCCAGGTGGGCGCGGATGTCAAGTCGTGGGCTCAACCTTTCGCGCACGTTGTTCCTTAAACTTAATCTGGATGGGTGACTTCGTCCGCTCTGAGTGTGGCTCATGGATGCTTGCGACATGTCGGCAAGCCAATCACGTTGTTGTCCTTCTCCCTATCTACTTATTCCTGCTCGACCTGCTTGGTACCCATCGAGTCACCTATCGATGCGTTTGTCCATCCTTCTCTCTTCGCCCAATTATCCAAGGCCAAGGTTTTGAGCCAGATTTATTTGGTTGAGGAGCTGCCACGTCAAATTGCTTTGGTCGTCCATTCTCTTAGCTAGCTGGTCAACTCTCAGATTAAGGTCTGCTTGACTTCGTGGATCGGGAGGAGAGAAGTGTGTGGAGCCCAATTGCATACGGGCTAGGGTTTCATTGGAGGTGTACGGGGGAGCGTGCGTCAAGCATGGAGGCAATGGAGGGAATGCTTGAAGTTGTTCCAAGATTGGGCCTAAGTCGGTGGCGGGCAATGAGCCCACATTGATGGGAGGTTCCACCATGCTCGACAGTGGCGCCATGAAGGTGGCTAGATCAGGCCACCGGGCCTTAGGTTGACATGGCAACGGCGGTGGCTGGTGCGGTGGTCTTAATTGCAAGTCCGATAGGTGGCACGGTGGTGAGAGGTGGTGGTGCCACCATGGCACGGTGGTGAGAGGTGGTGGTGCCACCATGTCGATCACGAGATCGTGGGTGGAGTGGCTTTGGGCCGTCGTGGATCGAGCCATCGCAGCGGTTTTGCCCCTCGTCTTCTTGCTTCCAACCATGGTTGTTTGGAAGGCTTCGGTGGATTGGAAAATGGATTTGGAGCACGCTTTGACTATTATTTCGCTCTCTCAATAAAAGCACCAATTTGTGGGAGCAATTTCTTCCCACGAGAATATTCGATTGAAAGATCCCCATTTCTTCTTCGTCGCTTCTTTCTCCCTGCAAAACAAATCAGATAAGAGGACCGCACCTAGGGGATGTTGGCCAATGGCCTTCCGATGCCTAAGTTAGTTCAATTGATTTAGGGAAAATAATAGCCAACTAGGGTACGGAGATATATAGGTAAGGTGTAAATCGGGTGGCCGGAGCCTTGGGTGGTGGCTGGAGCCTTGTGTAAAAGGGAGAGAAAGTGTGGCAACTAGGGTTTGTGAGGGATGATATTTTTGCAGAGTTTCAGTAGGAATTTAGACATATCTCAACCCATGTGTGTAGCCATCTATTTATAGGGGCCTCGGAGGCTAGGGTTTCAGAGGAATAATTTCGTAGATGGAAATGAATTATTCCTCCCCAATTTGGCGAGATTTGATTAATTAGGGATTTGATTTATTTGATTAGGAATCAAATCAATCAATCCCAATTTAATTAGGTAACTCCCAATTAAGTCAGATAATCCCCAAATGGAAGGAAATATTTGACCTAGGGTTTTGACATAATTTGGCTCCCACAAACGGTGTTAGTTTGGTCAGATAATCCTCAAGAAAGAAAGAAGGAGAGAGACCACAACTCAATTTGGCCGAAAGCCCAAAAGGTGTTAGTTTTATAGGCTTTTAAAAAAAGGAGTCATTTGAAGAACGTTTAGTTACGCCGAGGCCGAAGTCACCTATTTCCTTTTTCTTTTTTTTTCAAAGGAAGCAAATATAAAGGCACAGTGTATCAAACTCACCGTAAATGTATGATAAAAAGTCAATTTTGGTCCTTGTTTATCACTTTTACCATTACTGTCCCTCTAATTTCGATTTGTCCCTATGGTTATTGATATGGACAATCCCAATTTCTGTCAAATTACTCTTAGCTTATGTTATCTATTGAAGGGCATTTCGGCACAATCTTGCATACCCTCCCTACCAGCCAGCCAACACTCACGAACAGCCCACACCCAATCCAGCAAGCTACCACACCCTGTGTAACTTAACCACCACCAGAGTCACCCAAGGCCGCCCCAACCCCAAGATCTTTGAAAGCAAACAAAGCAAAACTCAAGATCTCCAGCTCTTCTCTCCTCTGTCGCACGCATCTGACCAGCACCTCAGTTCAGGAGACCACGCCCCCAAAAGCCTACACAAAGGAGAAACAGAAGTAATAGAAAAGGAAGCAGCAACCCGCCACTCCCATTGCCACCAGGTGTCTCTCTTCTCATTCCTTGTCGCTTTGTTTTTGTAATTTTGAGTTCTAAGCTATTTTCTCCCTTTCTTCAGTACCCTGGAATCATTTTTTCTCTCAAAATAACACGAAAAATAAAAATAAAATCTTGATTTCTCTAGCATAGAAATAGGTTAGGTCAGTTCCTGCTTCAATTTTGATGTTTAGGGGTTTGGCTTCTAATCCTCCTGTCGGGATTGCTAATCACAGTCGCCTAAGAGAAACCATACTCTCTTCAGAGTGTTACACGTGTTTTTTTTAAATTAATGAAGAGCATCTTTTAATCCATTTTATAATATAGCCACTTGCAATAAAATATCACTAGGTGCTGGAGTATGTTTCGTATTCGTATTCGTACACATTTTTCTGTTTTTGTTTTTTTTATATTTTATTTTGGCTAGAAATAGTAGATGCTGCTGTAGATGTTCATAATTCTGGTTCAAGTCCACATTTCCACCACAACTCAGAGCCACCGATGGCCACTTCTCACCACGAGACTGCGGGAGTCCAAACTCCACTACTAGACGACGTCGTAGAGGGTGCAGTTGACTACAAAGGGCGCCCCGTCCACAGATCCAGATCAGGCGGCTGGCGTTCTGCGTGGTTTATAATAGGTGTGCCCGCACTGGATCATCGAATCAGTCATTAAATATTTCTTTTTTTAAAGCATAATTAAATTAAATAAGAATAATACTGAAATTTGACTTCAATTTTGCAGGGGTGGAAGTTGCGGAGAGGTTCGCATACTATGGAATCAGCTGCAACCTCATCACCTTTCTGACGGGGCCTTTGGGGCAGTCCACGGTCACGGCGGCTGAGAATGTCAACATTTGGTCTGGAACGGCGTCGTTGCTTCCTTTGTTGGGAGCCTTTGTGGCTGATTCTTTTCTTGGACGCTACCGCACTATTATTTGTGCTTCTCTGCTCTACATTTTGGTACGCGTCCGTTCCTCTCGCTCTCTCTCTCTATCTACATTACACGCACGTGACAAAATTAGTTTCATCCCATGAGCTTCACGGTAGTCTTTGTTTTCTTATTTCGAGGTGATAAAATGTATTTAATAGAACATGGTAAAATGTCAATCTCGCCCTTTTCGTATAAAACAATTCTGATAATTACTCTTTAAAAAAATAATCATTTTGCTCGAGAAATGAGAGGAAAAGGAAATAGTGGAGAAAAACACGGTTGAATTATATATATATATATATATATATATATATATATAATTATTTGTTAATTACTGTTGTATCCTTTATATATTAGGGTTTTTTTAAAATATAAGTGTGAATAGGGACATATTTGGAACTTTGTATAATGATTGACTAGGAGCCTTCTCTTAATAATATTTAGATTAGATAATAATAATAATTAGTTTTGAAACTAAAGTGCCTCATCGTAATCAACATATTTTCCATTTTTAAATCAATCACATTCTCTCTCCTACATTTTATTTTTTTATTTTTTATAACTTCACATGATGCATGCTTTGTCTTTTTTTAGTGGAATGGTTGATAGTATGTTAGTCCATTCCTATTATTTTTTCATCAACCATGTTACAGAAAATATTAAAATTATAATTTCACCACATATACTTATTTCCTTTTCACTTCCTCTCATCTTACCCTAATTAAAACATTTGGCCTAAAATAAAAGTTAAAAACCATTATACCCTTATCTGAACTCCATCTAAACTCCAGTCCATCTCTCTCCTTGCAAAACAGAGTACAATGTTATTCCTCCATGCAAAAAGTGAAAAAATAGTCATTTTTTGCTTAACAATTTTCATTGCCATGTAGTTTATCTTCGACCAAAAAAACAAATTGTCATCTATCATGTATTTTGTTCCCCTTTTTTTTTCTCTAAAAGAATCCTTCTTCAAAAAATTGTAATTCCTTTCTTTCTTTCAATAAAAGAATTCGATTTCCAACTCTATAGTTCTTTCCATACATAAATCAGAAAGGTCCAAATAAATGAGGACAAAGTATGATGACATAATATCGTTGAACTCTAATAAGCTGACATTGAATCCACCAACAAAACCAATGAGTAGATGAGTATGAAATCGAAATATAGCAGAGCCCCCAGTTGGGGCTCTAAACCCTTGGATTGCAGCACCCTGGTTGGCCCCTGGCCTCATGGTTATGGCAGCTACAAGATTTTCTGTTCATTTTTGTTTAATCTTAGTTTTTTAAAGACTTTTTTAGTTATTTTCTATAGGGGTAAGTAGGATACATGGAAATAGTCCACCATTTTTTAATTTTTTATTATTTAATTATTTAAATAAATAATAGGACTGCATGCCTGTGTGTCCTCCTCTTATAAATTCTTGGAGTAACTTTGTATATTCTATAAAATACAGGAAGTAGGGAACAAACTTCCTAGGTTCTTGTTATGCCTTGGAGAATAAAGGACTTAAGCTTGCCAACCATAGAGCATTGAATGAAAACAATAAAATGAAATATTATTGAATTGGAATGGAACTTTCTTCAGGCAATCCCAAAAAAAACATGAAATCCTACAAGGAATAGAACTTTCTTCAGGCAATCCCAAGCCTGATTGCCTTTGGATAACAATGGGATTTGTTCAGAGGTTTTGGAGGATAAATCGATTTTTATAACTGAGGATCGCTTTAATTTGCAGTGCGACGCGAATTAATGATCCTGTTTTGTCACGGTGGATCCTTTTTCGAAACCGGCCCACTTTATCCCCTGTTTGAAAGTCTTCAGATTATGTTCTTATGATGGATGAAGTTACTGAAAAATGATTATTTATTCTTCTGAAGTAACTATGAATTCGAGTTTGAGTATTATTTTGTACTTCTTGCTATGTCTGAATACTATCATTCTTGAAACAGGGACTTGGCTTGTTGACCCTGTCAGCTGTGCTTCCTTCTCTCACTGGTTCTGACTGCCAAAAGATCAATCAATCCACATCATGTTCTTCTCAGTTTCAAGTATTGTTCTTCTTCTTCTCTCTGTATCTGGTAGCTGTTGCGCAAGGTGGACACAAGCCTTGCGTTCAGGCTTTCGGAGCTGATCAGTTTGATGTGTCAGATCCAGAGGAGTGCAAAGCCAAAAGCTCATTCTTTAATTGGTGGTATTTTAGCTTATGTTTCGGTACCACATTTACACTTCTACTATTGACCTACATACAGGACAACCTGAGTTGGGGTCTGGGTTTTGGAATTCCTTGTGTTGCAATGGTCCTTGCACTGTTTATTTTCTTGCTCGGAACTAGAACTTACCGGTATAGTATCAAAGGGGATGAGGAAAGCCCATTTGTAAGAATTGGAAGGGTGTTTGTTGCTGCATTAAGGAACTGGCGAACTACTCCTTCAGCAATAACTTCTGAAGAGGAATCCCGCGGAACCTTGCCTCACGAAAGTTCTGAACAATTCAAGTAAGAGAGTTAATTGTCTGCATATTTTTAGATTAAAGAGTAGGGAGAAAGTAGCAAGAAGATTGAATACGGAAGTTTGATATATATCAAAACCCAGTATTTCTTTCATGACCCTCTCAGTAATCTGTACTTAAAAGCAATTGATGAAAGACAAATATTAGTGTTGGAAACATGTCCATTATATTTTTATCGCATATGACAAAATTCCATTGTATTTCATATTATCATCTTTCCTGTTATCATTTTAACTCAATAACCTTAATTAGTTGAAATTTAGGTCAATTTAGTTAAGTTGAGTGGCATTTTTATGCAGCACTTTTCTTTCTTATGTACTAAGAGCATCTTAGAATTTAATAAAATGATAGTTGTCTCATTGATGGAATTTTCATACCTGTGATGCATTTATTATATTCTTAGGTGGTTGAGGAGGATGAATTATTACCTTTTGATTGCATTGGTTATGCTATGTTTATTGCGGGACTTTTAGAACTTCACCGTAGAATGGAACTGTTAAGTATGTCTCCAACTTTCACTTGCACAGTGATTTCAACTAAAGAAACTCCAATGATATTATTTACTGGCAGGTTCCTGAATAAAGCATTGCTTGCACCGGATGATTTCAAGGAAAACAGGAAGGTGTGTACCGTCGCTGAGGTTGAAGAAGCAAAATCTGTTCTTAGGCTTTTTCCAATATGGGTTACATGCTTGGCATATGCGGTTGTGTTTGCACAGTATTCAACTTTCTTCACTAAGCAAGGTGCCACCATGGACAGAACAATTGCACCGGGCCTTGATATACCAGCCGCTTCACTTCAGACTTTCATCAGCATTACCATTGTCATCTTCGTTCCCATTTATGATCGCATTTTTGTTCCAATAGCTAGAGTTTTCACCAGGAAACCTTCTGGAATTACAATGCTGCAAAGAATTGGGATTGGTATGTTTATATCTATTATTTCCATGGTAGTTGCAGCTCTAGTTGAGATGAAAAGGCTCAAAACTGCCAAAGATTATGGTCTGCTTGATATGCCAAGTGCCACGGTTCCAATGAGTATTTGGTGGTTGGTTCCTCAGTACTTGTTGGCTGGATTGGCCGATGTTTTCACGATGGTTGGTCTGCAAGAGTTTTTTTATGATCAGGTGCCAAATGAATTAAAGAGTATCGGACTTGCCCTCTACCTCAGTATTTTTGGTGTGGGAAGCTTTCTGAGCAGCTTTCTTATCTCCGCCATTGATGACGCAACCACTTGGGCAAGTGAAACTAGCTGGTTTTCCAGTAATCTCAACCGTGCACATCTGGATTACTTCTATTGGCTACTTGGTGGAATCAGTGTAGTAGAATTGGCTATCTACTTGTATTTTGCAAAATCTTACATTTATAATAGGGCAGGTATGGCATAAATACGTGCCTTGTAACTCAGTTGCATTTCATAGAGAAATGCAAAGGAGCATTGTGATTTAAATAGGACTCTATCCATCACTTCCTTTGTTGTAAATCTGAAAAGTGAATTTGTATAACTGCAGCTCACGGCGGTTACATTCTCTATTTTTCTTTTTCTTTTTTTTTTCTTTTTTTTTTGGGTCAAACGCTGGGAATGGGGTGTAATATACATGGGGTGAGTTTATTGAAAGATCATCTCATTTGGCTTGAACCCGGTTGACAATTTGGGGGGAGGGGGGAAAAAGTTGCCGCTCAAGCACTGCGGCAAACCCCATTGTCTAGTATTGGATATGAAGAGATTGGTATAATAAGGTTTAATTACATTTTTGGTCGTTGGGTTAGGCTTGTATTTAAATTTGGTCACTGAAATGTCAATTTTTCCAATTTCATCATCACACCTCGCGTCTTCAGCAAATCAAGTCCAATTGGTTAATTCCGTCAGTCTTATTGCCCTTTCACCCTCAGCCTAATTCTCTCTCCTTTTTCTCCTTCTCTCGCACAATCACTGTCCTCGGTTGAGAAGGAAAGGATGGTAGTTAGGGCTTTGGATGAATCAATTAAATAAAAAAACTCATGATGATGATGAAATAGCAGAAAGCCCCAATCTTTCTTCGCGTTGGAGATCAGGTCAGTTTGGGGCTTTCATTAGGATTTTAGATTTGATTCTGTTTGAGTTTGTGTGTCTTTGTGCATCTTTTTTATATATGTAGAAAAAGATTTTATTCATAACCATAAAAGGCATACAAATATCAGCATGAATATAGCGGCCTCATTAAAACCTTTTTAGGAAAATCACATGGGACAAACCCAAGGGTAGGAAAGAGTACCACACATGCCATGGACTAATAGGAAAGTTTGACCGAGGCCACTTTGGACTGCTACAAAAACCAGGAAAGGAAAAAAAAAAACCCTACTGGGCACCAACACAGTAGACCCACAAGAAAGAAGCGCAACGCATCCCAACTGTCAAAAGAAGCCTTCTATGAGAACCCATAGTTCTTTATATAACACAAGGACTACATTGCACACCAAAAGTCTGACCGAGGCCACTTTGGACTGCTACAAAAACCAGGAAAGGAAAAAAAAACCCCTACTAGGCACCAACACAGTAGACCCACAAGAAAGAAGCGCAACGCATCCCAATTGTCAAAAGAAGCCTTCTATGAGAACTCATAGTTCTTTATACAACACAAGGACTGCATAGCACACCAAGGGTCATAGATAAAAAAACACACCAAGAAAATCACGAAGACGACAGTAAAAAGGAACCCCATAGAAGCACACCAACTTAACCTAGAGGCTGACAAAGAAAAACACCTATGCCCAACCATAGTTCTTTGGACGACACAAAAAGGAGAAAATCTGCAAAAGGTAAACACAAAAGAAGGAGAAACAAAACGACAAACAAAACATGAGATCGAACGAAGAAAAACCCCTTAGAGAGCACACCACCGCATTCTAACACTGTCAAAGGAAAACTCCTATGAAAGAACCATAGTCCGTGAGGCAGCACAAAATTTGAGAAGCATGCAAAGAGGCAGACGACAGAGAGAGATGCCACACAAAACAAAACCCAGCTTCGTCCACTTAACCAGAAGAAGAAAGGCTTCAGGTAAAAGAGCATTCGTCGAATTCCAAGCCCACAAATACTCCATATGTGCACTAAGGTGGGCCCCCAGGAGACACCATAATATCGGTATCCTTGACCTTATTAGAACAGGCACGACTACAAAATGTTTTACTACCATTTGAATCCATACCACGAACCATTACATCACTACCTATAGCCACATCCTCAGGAGTCTTACACTTCACACTATTTTTGACGGGCACTCCTTGAACCCTTCTCCCCTTTTGTGGGTGTGCCACGACCCTTGTTCTTCTATAGACCCTCAGAAAGCTGGATAATAGGCATGAGATCAAAATGGTCAGATAGAGATGGGCCCATAATATCTTGGGAAGTAGCCAAGGGTTTATGAGTCACGCCTTCCAATTGTAAGACAGAATAAGCACCCAAAGTTGCAAGGGATTCCTGTAAATTGACCTCTCTTTAGGGAATATCCATGGGGCGGATCAGAGTTGACGGGATCAGTGGAGGTGGTGGTGGGGAATGAACTCCGTCTTCAAATAGTCTAGTTCGTCTACATAGAGACTCTACAGCCTCCAATACTTGGTGACAGCGTGTTAGAGTGGGAGAGGAGACAGAATCCTCATTCCTATCCCAGGAACTAGATCACCAAGATCAATTATCAGAACTAGCCCGATCACCAGACCCATCCTTGTTCCAAAAACCCTCATGGCGTGGAGAGTTACTATTACCTGTATAAGGAGGGGAAAGTGCCGATGAGCGGCATGCCATAATACCAATAGGTTTTTGCCCCATAAGTTTCTATCACCTTCCAAGACAGTAAAAACCTAGGTAATCTGAGCACGTAAACTCAAATTGAGAGGCCCATGGGTGGTTTCATATTTCTTGATACATACTTGAGTGGCCAATTCTCCCTCACGCAAAGCAATATTCAAAAAGGTACTCGTATTTGAACTCCACCAATTTTTCCCCAACCTCCATAAAAGTGACCTGAGTTCGACGAATGAGGGGAAGGGTGACATCAAATCGCACACGGATGCGAATAAAGCGACCCACACAATCATAACCATCTCAGTTTTCCACCCAAAGAACATCCCCTAATATGGCACCAATGTCCTAAGCAAAGGCTACCGTCATACAAAAGCCACGTACACTATGTAACTGTACCCAAATGGTTCCATGGGCCAAAGGTATAGAATGCATGCTACCATCATCTGGGATTTCTGCCAGCAAAATCAAGGAATGCCGATACACCTAGGGTTCCATGTCAAGGACCCTGTTATGATCTCAAGCACTAACGAAGCACACCCAAAACCTATTAGAATCTATTTCCTTGATTAAGACATCCTCAGTACCTTTCCATATATGCGAAAAGGTAAACCCAATAAAACTATCAGAGACAACCCAAAAACCACTAACCACCCCAATATGTTCTCTTGATGTGAGAACCAAGAGACTCCCAAACGAGTGCTCAATATTGTCAACGGCCACATCCCAATCTTGATTCGGAGTAGACGTGATAGCTAGAACAATAAGACCATGGTAACACCCATAATCGCAAAGAAGAGACCCACGTGCAGACACCACTGATGGAAACCAAACTTGAGGAGGCGACTCTAGGGTAGGGAAAGTCGGAACCCTAGCTGTCACACCCCAAAGCTTTGAGCTAAACAACATGATCACAAACCAAAACCAACTAGACAAGAGGAAGAGTTGGTGACCTCCACTGAAAGCGGAGGAGATCAAAGTGAACACATACAAAAAACCCTAGCCGTAAAAGTTCTCGTCATACAAAACCAAAGAAAACCCGTTCGACTAGCAAGAGAAAGAGGACCTAATGCGCGACGCATGCACAGTCGCTAAAATTAAGAGAGGAGGAGATCGAGGACGACTGCAGAGCAATAGTACCAAGCAAGCCTAGGCTCAACCCTTGGTTTTGTGTATTTTTCCCATGGCTCCCCTCACGTCTTATATGGTTTGGTTGGTGAGTTTGAGGCTATATGCTGAAGAAACAATAATATAAGGGTTATACTTATACACGAATTGCATTTTGGTCCCTCAACTAAATTATTCGCTCAAAAGGTCCATCAACTCTTTATTATTTGTCAAATTGGTCTCCCTATCTAATTTTCTATTAGATTTAACCAAATTTTAGGGTAAATATGACTTTACATAATTTAAAACTAAAAATAGGGTTAAAATTAATACAGAATTAGAAAAAATTGAAGAAAAAGAGAAAAAATCCTCATACCCAAACCCAACGCCCCCCTCCCCCCAATTTCTTCTCCCCCATTCCCCCACAGACCCCTCTCCTTTTCTCTTTCCCATTTGCCCCCCACCGTTCCACCCCAACCTATGCTTTTGGGGAAAGGGATGTCAGTAAACCTAAAGACCTTTGGCCCTCCAAACTTCAACGACCTATGCTTTTGGTGAAAGAAATATGACTGGGCCCAAATATTCATTCAACTTTGCCTCTGTGAGAGAGAGAGAGAGAGAGTGCACGAAATGACCAATTTGCCCTCATATTTAACAATAATTTTAACAGAATGTAACGGTGGACCAATTTGCCAAATAATAGAGAGTTGATGGACCATTTGATCAAATAATTTAATTGAGGGACCAAAATGCAACTCGGGTATAAGTTTGAAGACCATTTGAGTAAATAACCCATAATATAAAGGTGGGGTTAATTACTCAAATGGTCCTCAAATTTGTACCCGATTTACATTTTGGTCCATAAACTAAATTATTCGTTCAAATGGTCCATCGACTCTATATTATTTAGTCCATTGGTCCCCATCATCTAGTTTTCTGTTAGATTAAACCAAATTTTAGGGTAAATATGACTTTTCATAATTAACAAATTAAAATAGGGTTAAAATATATACAAATTAGAAAATTTTGAAGAAAAAGAGAAAAAAAAATCATGAGACCCAAACCCAATCCCCCCTCCCTCTGATTTCTTCTCCCCCATTCCCCCTTCTGTTTTTCACTCTCATCTCTGCTTCTGCCTCTCTCTCTCTCTCTCTGTCTCCAAATTCAAAAACCAACAAATTGGAAAACAAAAAATAAAAAATTCAAACATTGTTTGCATCTGTAGGTTGGTTGCAATGATGAGTTTAGGGTTTGTGGGTGAAAAACAAAATGGGGGAAGAGGGGGGAGGGCTTTGTGGGGTGGGGATTCTGTTATGGTGGAATCTGGGAAGGTGGGTTGGGTGTGGCTGGATTTTTGGGTGTCTTGAGAATATTTTTTGGTGGATGAGCAGTGGTTGCTAGGTAAGGAGGAGGGTGGTGGGTGGTTGTCTCTCAACAACGAAGGGAAATTGGGGGGAAGGGGGAAAGGGTCTGGGTGGTTGTTGATTTGGGGTTCTGGGTTCGTTATTCTGGGTTCATGGGGCTTGGGGTGGAGGGTGGTTGTGGTATGGGTTTTGGGGTTGGAGCTTGAGGGTGGGGATCATGAGAGAGAGAGAGAGAGAGAGAGAGAGAGAGAGAGAGAGAGTCAACACAAACAACAATTTCTATCACTTATTTGGGGAACTTAGGATGGTTATGTACGGTTTTATCCTTACATTTAACGGCAACATTGACAAAATATAACGGTAGGACCAATGGACTGAATAATATAGAGTTGATTGACCATTTGAACAAATAATTTAATTGAGGGACCAAAATATAAATAGGGTATAAGTTTGAGGACCATTTAAGTAATTAACCCTTATGAGTCAAATATATGAGAGCTTGGGAAAATTGAAATCGGATAATAAGGATGGTTGCAAGGAGATTAAGTTGTTACCCATTTCCCGATGCATTTCGGCCGAAGAACAGCCCTATTTGATAGAAAATTGGGATTGTCCTTGAATTGCTTAAAATCGAAAACCACAAGGGCAAAAGTAACCCAATTAAAACCACAGAGACCTTAGCGGTAAAAGTGGTAAATCACATGGACCAAAAGTGACTTATTGCCTATATATATATGTGTGTGTGTGTGTGTGATCTTTGCATTCTGGAGAGATAGAAATGGTCTACAATGCGAACTATTGGGCTTCCGGTACACACTGTTGGTCCCATGGGTTAGTAACAACATGAAGTATTTGCCAATAACTGAAACGTATATCTCCTGTACACTATTGGGAATGCAGCCAATGTTTCTCAAGAGCAAGTTATGATGAATACAATGAGGGAAAAATAACATCTTATCGTGAAAAAAGAAAATTAATCATCTCATCTTCCAAAACAAAGTCGAATATTTCTTGTGATTCCTCAGTTATCATCATTTTTCTTCGCTGGATCAGAGCTCACAATTGGAAGATTTTTTCTGTACTGTGGAGATGTCAGCCTCCTCTCTAAAGGCGTTTTCCTCTTGCTAACAACAAACCTATTCACCCCTTTACGCATTGGCATTATTGACGGGAAATCCTCATCGGGAATCTGACTCAGCTCTGAGATGTCTTTAATCTGGGCAACACGCTTGAACCATCTCTCCGCTTTTGCCTCCTCTGACATATCTAAAGGATCCGGTTCCTTCACTGCTGATCCCTCCAAGCTTTTCCCAGTCCAGCTCTGTCTAATGTTCTGTTTATTGGACTCTTGGGGCGAATTCCCTGTCAAACTTGCTGTCTGGTTAGAATTCGCTTTCCCAGAAGATCCACTGTTCAATCTGTCCATGTTGTTAGTGCTAGAACTAGCAAAATGCAGGGCAGAATTTCCACTGGTTGGGGGCCCATAAACAGAATCAGTCATTAAACCAGTCTTATCATCTACGAGATTTTCTCCTGAAGATCCTGGATTCCAGCTTGCCATGCTGCTCTTCTCATTTTCCATCGGCTGAACATGACCAGAATTCAGCTTCCCAGGTCTAGGATCAACCAACTTGTCTGGAGGGTTATCTTGGATCATAGTTGGAGTTGTTTCATGAACAGTCTTGTTAGTCAAATCTGTCCCATCTGTCTGCGTGGTGTTGTTTTTCGCAAAGTAGTCAGGTGGGAAAGGGACGAAGGGAACGTAATTGGCATTGCTAGCTTGTTCAGTAGATGTACGCCTCTTGTATGCTGGAGAAGTTAAAGAACGATCTTTCTTCTTACTCACAACAAATTGATTCTCTCCTTTACGCATCGGCATAATTTCAGGAAAGTCCTCATCTGATATTGCACTTGCCAGATCAGTTACATCATGCAACTCTGCAACCCGCTTAAACCATCTCTCAGATTTATCAGCTTGGTCACTTTCTTCATCCCTACTGCCAGCCTGTTTCGGAGGCTTCTCAGACCTCTGCATACTGTCCTCAGATTCATTTTTGTTTCTCAGGAAATTCCCACTCTCCTCCATACTCGAGTTCTCAGGCTTAGAAAATGTATCTGCAGGTAATGGCACAAATTGGGCATAACTGGAATTGCCCCTTCTAGGGTGTCCATACTCTGAGCCAACTGAGCTAGAGATAGAAGAGGGAGAATCAGTTCCAACGTTTTGTCCAGGATTGGTACTTGTACTATTTGATTCAGAAATAGATGCACGGCCAAGAATTTCATTTAAAGTCCGGTTGGCTGTAGTACCAAGTGACTTATTTCCACTCCCAGTTTGGAGATCCTTGCCTTCATGATTACTATCATTATCCAAGTTTTTTCGGTATTGAGCATTGGCCAGCCTCCTCTCTAATGGTGTCTTCCTGGTGCTCACAACAAATCTATTTACACCTTTTCTCAATGGCATTATTTCAGGAAAATCTTCGTCAGATACAACACTGTTCATGTCTGAACTACTGTCTAGCTGAGAAATCTTACTAAACCACCGCTGTGCCTTCTCTTCATTGGCAGCCAGCCTGCTATCGATATCAGCTTTATTTTTATCACCCACATTGTCATATCCTATACTTAAACTAGTTTTGCTGGAACGAAGGGAGACCTCTCCAGGGCGCTTGCAATCACACCTCAAACATACTGTGTTTCTCCCATAATTAAAAAAATCACATCTGAGAAAGAAGTTATTTTTATCATCAATTAATCAGGAAAATAAAATTATCCAAACACCAGAGGAGAAATGTAATAAACAAGCAATGCTCACTGAGGACACTCCCACTCCCCGCCAGTCAGCTGTCTCTTTGGCCGTGCTTCCTCGCACTCAAGGCATTTCATGTTCCTTGCAAAGTTCATGAAATTACACCTGCTCATTATAGACATTAGTCCATTAAAAGAATGCCTAATACACATTACAGTAAAAAAGAGAAGAAAAAAAAGGAACAATGTCGAATATACAATAACAAAGCCCTAATCATTTCATACAAAAATACAATGA
This sequence comes from Prunus campanulata, assembly GCA_034190965.1. Lineage (NCBI taxonomy): Eukaryota > Viridiplantae > Streptophyta > Magnoliopsida > Rosales > Rosaceae > Prunus > Prunus campanulata. The sequence continues at coordinate 2,539,133 of CM067214.1, read as the reverse complement.
AATTTTAGATAGAAAATAATCCAACATAATAATTGATGATATCCAAAAGAAGGGCTCTACCTCCGGCAAATCCAGTCACCCCGTTTCATTTCAATAGTCTTTCCAAAAGGCCTAATAGGTTCTCCATAGTTATCAAGGGAATGACCCTGCACTGGCCCAATAGAGTTCGACTCTGGAGCACTATAACAGAGCTTGGACATTTCACCCAACAGAGTACGGACGGATGATTCCAAAATTTTGCTATTGTAGATATTGTTTTTCTCTGAAGAAAAAAGGGAATTGCTAGCATAATTCAAAAGAAATCTCATCAAATCAACCGTTTGTGCTTTATCAATGTCCAAGGCCTATAATTCGGAAGGCAATTTGAGCACGAAAATAGACTGGGTTAGTAACATGTAACTCAAATGTACTTATGAAAGTATATTTAATATAAAACCCAGGAATAAGAAATACCTAAATCATGCAGAACGTCGTATTGATAAAAATTGAGATAAACCACAGGCCACAGAATTCTTAATATATTTATAGCAAATCAAAAATAAAATTTAAATTGATTTTGGGATTTAATGGGGAAAGTGCAAGAGGGACAAGATACCATTTGTTGTTTTTTTTTAAGTCCACAATAATTTTCAGCTGAGTTTTTTGAAACTGATCATAATTTCCAGACACATTAAGCTTCCTTTACTCCACTTACATTATTCGACCCTTCGGAAAATCAACCTCCCAAAAACATGGATTTTAGGTTTAACTTATTCATAGATTAGAAATAGAGATTTTAGATAAGGTCCAATGAGTTTTAAAATTTTAAGTGCAGTCCAAGTCGAAACATTAAACAGACACATATCACATACTAAAACAAACATAAATGAGATGCTCAAGGAAAAGCAAAATTAAGGACGAATTAATCATATCTTTATGGTTTTATTTCAAATTCAGGTTTGATTGCAACTTTTGTGGATTATTGTAAGTCCTTATTCTTGTTTTTTATGAAAATTCCTTTATTGTAAATCCTTTATTTTTGTTGGTGCTAGTAAGCAAGTGATATGGGTTCAACGTTTCTTCTGAAGTTTCCAAATCCAACTGCATTATGTACATTTGCTGGAGCTGGCTTGTGGTTGCAGTCCATGAGTACTAAGAAAAATAATTTGGGGCTCTCAAACGGCTGTTCTAGCTTGGATAAGTTATTCATCTCCAATATGCCACCATTGATAGTCTTATTTCGTGGTTAATACAAACAGAACAAAAGGTCAAACTATATTCTCTTCATAGTTCTCAGACCAATGGATTATACTGGCATACCGATATACGAATAGCTATGTCTACATCCTCAAATCCACCCAGGGCAGGAGTGACCATAAGGTTGCCATCTGATCAAGGAGAATCACTCATTTTAAATTCTACTCCCCACGTATTGACTCTTTGTACAGGAAATCTCCAAATTTACATTCCCAATATTGACTGTCCCTAATCGAGATTCTCTTGATGAAAGATTGTGACAAGATTCATTTGGCCAGTTTAGTAATAGTAAAAAAAATCATAAAATGTAAAAGCTCCATTGGCATTGCTCTACGAATCAAAGAGATCTACCAATACCGACTTTGTTCCTAAAAACCTAACAAGCACGGACACGGATACGGATACGGCAATACGATACGACACGATACGGGGATACGATAAATTTCCAAAATGTAGGATACGATACGTCATGGATACGGCAATTTAAAAAATATATAAAAACATAAAAATAACAATATATATAATTTAAAACATATTTTAAATAACATCAAAATGATAATATTATTACTTTTGATATTATTACTTTTAACATACTTCCACTTGGTTATAATATCATTACTTTTAATAAGACAAACAAAACAAAATCCTTTTGTTAAAACGATAAGATCAGCGATCACGTGGGGTGTGGGTGAAACTGTGAGTATTAAACAAACAAAATCCTTTTGTCCAAAGGATAAGACCAGCAATCAGAACAGAGAAGCACGCGTGAGAAAACAAAATGAAAATAGAGAAGAGAACCCGACGGCGCCGACAATGAAGAATGAAGAAGAAGAATCTAATGAGTGGGGGCGCCACTGGATGAAGAAGAAAAAGGAAGATCTGGGCTTCTTAAGGATGAAGAAAAAGAATTGATGAGTGGGGGCACCGCTGGATGAAGAAGAAGAAGGAAGATCTGGGCTTCTTATTTATATAGAAGAAGAAGGAAGATCTGAAAGAAGAAGAAGTGGAGACGTTTTCTGATACGCGTATCCTAAACATCGGATACTCGTATCTGTTATGTCAGATACGCGTATCTTTTTGTTGTTGACCGTATCCGTTGACTCGGATACGTATCCATTGCGTATCTGTACGTGTCCACAGCGTATCGTATCCCCTAGCGTATCGGACACGGGATACGCACCTCAACCAGCGTATCCGTGCTTCCTAGCTAAAAACAATCCTAAATTTATTGAAAACTAAAGTTGAACAGAAAAATTCTAAGGCATCCCCGCCAAGATACACAAGGGGTAGACAATAGAAAACTACACTGGTCAGAGACAACCAAAATGTAATAGAAGAGAACTTTAAAAATGCCAAATTCAGCAGAAGTCCATAATCGTATACCACCTTGACACTTTTGTTTTGTTTTCTAAATTCTCCTCTCCACATTATACCTAGCACAGATACTCATCAAACAAACAAAACACAAAGATAAACCTACCCAGAGAACATTAGCTACCTCTGGTGGTTTTGCATACTGCCCAACTCTGAAAATCATATGCTGAGGAATCCAATTCACACAGTACTGAATTTTTGCTAACGTAAAAAATCATCAAAAATTGTAATTTAATTTTTTATTTCCGTAGTGTTTAATTATGTGAGTCTACTGAAGTTCCTTCGCTCTGAGTTTGCTCTATCTGATTAAATCAGTATCTTAACAAACCATTGCATTATATCAGAACTTAAACGTCAGGAGCATTTCCAAGTAAAAGCAATTGGTTTCACCTAACGGTACAAATCACAACAACACTAGAAACTCACATGGGTATCGCCTTGGCTGAGAAACAATCTCATTCTTCTTGCAGAATCATCGCCATTCCGGAACAGAAACGGAGTCCCATTCTCCACAACAACCTCCAAATCTCGCCTCGAAAGCAACCTGCAGCAAAGAAAAAGAAAAAAAACCATATGAGCCCATCAGTAGAAATCCCAAATATTGCTCAATGAGAAAGGAAACATAACACACAAAGCATACCTCAAAAGGCCAGCTCGTGCCCTCGCAAACGCCAAGAAAACACTCGCAGCCCGCATAAAGTCCTCGGGCAAATCCCGGGCCGCCTCGGTGAACTCATCCTGGCCGTTGGTTCCATCATAACCGGAGGCAGAGACTGAATTGAAGAGGTGGGACCACTCGGGCCAGGGGTGCAGGGCCGGGAAAGAGGAGGACTCGGCAGAAGAAGGGTAGGCAGCGGAAACGGAGGAGTGGGAGTGGGAATAGAAATGGCGAGAGGAATTGAGAGGGAGAGGGAAAGAGAAAGAGGAGGAGTGAAAAGAGAGGGAATGAGAGTGAGAAAGGAAAGAGAGGGAGGAAGAAGGGAAGAGTGGGGGTTTGGAGCGGCTAGAGAGGCGGAGGAGGAGAGATGGGAAGCGGTGGAGGGGGAAAGGGTGAGTGGTGGAGGTGGTGGTGGAGAGGAGGGTGAAGAACCTGTTGCTGGCGCCACCCATTTAGAAGTGGAAGAGCATGGGACTTGGCAGTTGAGCGGAGTTGATAAACCCTACTTAAGAGTTTTGGGATGGAGATGTGGTTGCAGGAATTTCTACTTTTTTTTAAAATAAATAAATTATTTAGGATTATTAACTATATAAAAGCCCCGAATTTTAGGGGTAAATTTAAATCATTTATATAATTTAATTTTGTCTAGTTTGTCCAGTGTCTGCTATGTTGAGATAGTCAAAGGCCATATGTAACGAGCTGAAGATGCTGGAACTAGCTTGGTCCTCTGGAGACTTTGCAAGACTTTTCACCGAATCAGGGGATATGTAACTAGTTGTGGTTATTAGATTCCTATGATGCACCTTGGCATTTTATCAAGGTTGGTTTTTTTCCCTTATCAAAACATTAAAAGTGGAACTTCAGTGTGATTCAAACTTCTCCAAACAATCTTTAACAAATGCAAAACATATTTCATAAGTAAAATATAGGAAAATTTGCATAAATAATATCTGAACTTCTAATTTTTATTATTCATCACCTAAACTTTAGAGTGTTACAATGTACCACTTATGTCTTACTCCGTTAAACTTTCTGTTAAGTTTAAGGACAATTCCGTCAATTCCCACTGTTTCTCCCATCCCTTCCAACACCAATTTTCCCCCTTGCCCAGTAGACCACTGCCATCTAAGAGCACCTCCAGCGCAGTTGTTTTGCTCAGGTAAGAGGGGGCCTAGGCCCAGCTTTTGGCTCCAGCACACAATAACAAGACCAGGCAGTTGATGGGGTCCACACGCCTGGACAGGCCTAAAGGCAAATCTTGCCTAGGTTTGCTGACGTCATTGATGACGTCAGCAACTAAAAATTTTTTAAAAAATTTGAAAAAAATACCAAAATTTTCAGAATTTTTTTATATATAAATACCTAGTCCTATTTTTCACTTCTCATGCCAAAATTAATGGTTTAAGTATAAAAAATATAAAATAAATTAAAATGAATAGTAATTGCCCTTGCCATTTGGGATAGAACCAAAAAAGGCAAGGTTGACACTATTCAGATGAATAGTGTCAAACCTTGCCTTGCCTTTGTCTTGCCCTTACCCTTTGGGGTGGAGGTGCTCTAACATCCTGGCTTTTGGGGAGATGGATTTCATGGCTCATTTTAAATAGATTTCTTCAAATCTCCATATTAATTTGGCCTTCAATTATTATTTTTTTTTTATTCATAGAGTGAAGTTTCATTTGAAAGTCAAAATGGAAATATGAAAACCGTACAAGAAAGGGCAACATAATACAAAAAAAAAAAAACTTAATCATTAGGAGGCAAGGAATCCCATGTCGTCACGAGCGTGACTGTATGCTCAGATTCGAATTTGGTTATCGTATGACAGTCGAACGGATTTATACCTATTAGGCGATATCCGGGTGCGATATGTTTGGACCGTTGGATCGGCTCCAATTCTAAGTATGTTGTTCTATGTACCTTTAAGATTGTGTAGGAACTCACGGATCGAGAATCGGAGTCCCGAATACTCCGAATCAATGATTCTAGGGTAGGTAAACCAATAATCGCCCGATCGAGAGTGATTCGGCTGCTTGATCAAGACCAAACTTACAGGATATGTTAAGTAGGCTTTGTTGAACCTGTAGGAACTTTCAGATTGGAAATCGGACGTCGTGGGCCCTGCAGGGCTGATTGACCATTATGAGAAGTTTGACCTCTCAATTGACCGTGAGTCTTCCGAAGTAGTTTCACCCTTCGAAAAGTACTAAAATAACCTTGTAAACGAGTTTTGATTGTTATTTGAGTTATTTTGATTATGTTTGGATTATGAAATTGTTATAGTATTTTATGGAATTATTGGATATTATTTTGATATTTGAAGTTGTGGAATATATGATTAGGAGATACTTGATTGATTTGTTGTAAAAGCGAGTCTTGGGACTCAACTGTGATCAAGGTCTAAAATATCAATGGTATCAGAAATATCGGTAGTCCAAAAACACGAAAATTTCTATTGAAATATCAAGATATTATCGATATCGATAAAAATTGAACAAAAACCACGGAAATTATAAGAAAAACTTGGAATTTTTTATTGAAACTTTGGAGGATGTTTATTCAGTCAATTATGTATTAGTTTATCACAAAAAAAATTAGAAGGAAATGCATTGTATGATGGGTTAACTAATTTAAGTTGATTATATAGCGAGCTGACAAACACTGTGAGTGTAGAAAATATGTATTAATTAATGAAAGAAGATTAAACACACCATAATCATTTATATATAATAATTTACTACAATATTTTTACACTTTATACATTGTGTGGTAAGATCCATGAGTGACTTAGTATCACTGAGTTCTTATGAGGTTGAAAATTTTCACTATCTTCATCATTTCTATGTGTAGGGTAAGTGTATTGTGAAGAGGAGTCATCAAATGATAAACCCCCAAAATATTTTTGCATGTAATTGTTCAAAACAAAATGATATAAATATACATATTTTAGCATATTATCACAAAAACATAAGCAACATGGTGGTTAAGGTGTTGTAGGAGTGAAATAGCAAGGGTTTGAATCCCCTTTGTGTGTTTGAGTTTTTTTTTTTTTTTCATTTTTTTTCATTACATCGATATTTTCTATATTTTCGATATTTTAGCGATATTATAGCGATATTTTGACAAAATATTGCTGAAGTGTGAGTGAAATTATCAACATCGATATTTTCCGACATTATCAATATTTATACGATATGTGTATGGATACGTTCAGAAATATTCGTGACTTGAAAAAACACTAATATCCTCGATATTTCGTCGATATTATCGATATTTTAGACTATGACTGTGATTATTAAGAAGTGAGTGGATATTGTTTTAAATGAGCATTACTTTTCCAATATGGAATTTATGCTTTTGTGAGTTTATTGTTTTATATTTTATGAATAAATAATTGGGTACATTGAAATATTGAGTGAGAGTGGAGTGTGAGTGTCCTGCGTGACATTGCTTGCTTTCACAGAACTAAGATTTCTGTAAGTTCTTACTTTGTTTTCAAAGCTTCCACAGTTAATAATATTTTCAATTAATATTATTTTCTGTGTTTATCTTCATAATCCTTCAAATTCTAATTTATGTTAATTCAATTATTTTCATTAATACGCATTCTCATTTTAGTTAAATTCAGTGTTCTCATAATTTTTATTTGTATAATTTATTCACCTACGTTAATTTTCTTTTGAGTTTATGATTAATTTATTAGTTTCAATTTACATCTATTCATTAATCTATTTTATTCATTATTTCTTTATTTTTTATTTTTTAGTTGCCCAAGTCATCTTCCAAGTCAATTACTTTGTCATATTCTCAATCCTCTTCCGTAACTAGCTCATCCCTTTCTTCTTCCTAGTTTTTCAAAGTCTTCAAATTATTAATACATAAGCCACAAAAGTCTAGCTTCCTATAACTAGTTAAAAATCCTTTTTAATCCTTTTGTGGCTTATGTATTAATAATTTGAAGACTTTGAAAAACTAGGAAGAAGAAAGGGATGAGCTAGTTACGGAAGAGGATTGAGAATATGACAAAGTAATTGACTTGGAAGATGACTTGGGCAACTAAAAAATAAAAAATAAAGAAATAATGAATAAAATAGATTAATGAATAGATGTAAATTGAAACTAATAAATTAATCATAAACTCAAAAGAAAATTAACGTAGGTGAATAAATTATACAAATAAAAATTATGAGAGCACTGAATTTAACTAAAATGAGAATGCGTATTAATGAAAATAATTGAATTAACATAAATTAGAATTTGAAGGATTATGAAGATAAACACAGAAAATAATATTAATTGAAAATATTATTAACTGTGGAAGCTTTGAAAACAAAGTAAGAACTTACAGAAATCTTAGTTCTGTGAAAGCAAGCAATGTCACGCAGGACACTCACACTCCACTCTCACTCACAACTATTGTAGTTGCCTCAGGTCTACAAACTCTGAGAGAAACTTACAATGCTTATTGAACAAATCTTGGGGAAAACTGAAAGGAAAACTTCTAATTTATAGCCTTAGCTTTCAAAAGAAGACAGAAAAACTTGGAGTAAAACACTTTAACTTGTCGGGGCATCTTTGCTTTCGGCTACTTTGAATTGAAGGGCATGGGCATCTTTGAATTGAAAGGCATGGGCATCTTTGAAAAACCTTTAACTTGTCAGGGCTTCTTTGACTGGAGGCATCTGCTTTCACATGGGTGAAGGAACTTTTAACTCTGCTTTCGGGTACTTTTATCTTTGGCAGAGGCATCTTTGACTTGGAAGGCTTCAATCTTCAGAGAGATCATAGGGATCTTGACTGTCGGGCACGTAATCTGACCATCTAGGCTTGGGCTTTTGACTGAATTGCTGACTAGGTACTTGACTGGAAGAAGATTCTGATTTTGGACTGGCATCGTCATCATCTTCATCCTTCATTTGAGAAACTTGGGCAAGGAGCTGCTGGGCTAATTCTGTTAATTCCTTCTTAGATTTCCCTTTGAGGGAAGAATTTGAACTACTTGGAGAGGCTTCTTTAGCTGTAATTGGACTGCTTGCAGGCATTTGAATAGGTGGATAATTTGTATGGACTTTAGTGATAATTTCGTGCAGGATAACTTTATCCCACCATTTCACCACATAATGACGGCTTAAAAACCTGGTGTCCCAATTAATTTGATAACTCCATTTTAAAATCCAAGGAATTCTGTATTTGGCGAAGAAATGAAGGAGCATTGGGAAGAATTTTTCTTGCTTATTTAATTGATGTTTTTGGGTGAAATAATTAAATGTGAGACGAAGGGCTTCTGGAATGATTTCCCAACATGGACCAACAATGTTCCACCATTGAAGAAACCAGCATGGAAAATAGGGCTTGAATTTAGCATCGAAATTAATAAACCATGAATGGCTAAAATTTGGGTGCTGATGAAATAAAACTGTGTACCAGGCATTAATGTAATCTCCGTAATTATAAGTAAGGCCTGATTGAAGTGGCAACTGGTCATAGGCATTTTTACTCCAATGTTCTGGCTTAATGATTTGGCGAATATAGAGGGAATGGAAAATTGTGGCATCTGTTAATTTATCCTTAATGGGTTTAATATCTACCGACTGGGTTTCATATAAAATATCCCTATAAAATCTTAATGACTTCGAAGGATGGCTTGGAAAGAAATGAGAATTGGGAGGAAAGAATTTTTGAGCTATTTTAACTGGATCATTCAAATCTTCTAAATTAGGCTCAACAACAAATAGATGAGAATGGCTTTTGGGATGATATCTAGACCTTTGGACTGGGCTTTGACTCTGAGAGGGCATAGGAGAATGAACAATAAAAGGGTCATATTGGGAGGTTAAAGCTGCTTGATAATTTGGGCATAAAGAAGGCTGGCTTAGAGGATTAAATCTATTATTAATTGGAATTGGCATATAACCTGGAAAAGGCACAAGTTGGGTATTGGCTTCTGGTTTGGGCATCAAGGTAGCTGGAAGGACTCTGGACTGACTCTGGCCTGGGCTTGGTTGGCTTGATTGGCTATATTGCATTATTCCTTTGTCTTTCTTTTCTTTTTCTTTGCTTGACATGGCTCTGGCTTTTTATCCTGTAAAAATTCTCTTGTAAGAAAATCCGGAATATTTACTGTTTTCACTACCTCTCAAATATTCTAACTCAAAATCGAAAACACTCAATATTGCTTGCCATCGTGCAAAAATTTGCTTACTAGCTATATTTTGAACATCTTTTTCTAAAACATGCTTTGCAGACTTACAGTCTACTCTAACTAAAAACTTTTGATTTAATAAATCATCTTGAAATTTGCTTATGCATAATACAATAGATAAAATTTCTTTTTTTATAGTACTATAATTAATTTGAGCTTGACTCCAGACACCGGAATGAAAGCGAACAATTTGCTCAGGAGAAGTAGGAGTAATTCTTTGCTTAAGAATTCCACCGTAACCTAAATCAGAGGCATCAGTTTCAACAATTTTAAAAGCATCGACTGAAGGAATACCTAGACATGGAAGAGACTTGACATGAAGCTTAATTTGCTTAACTATTTCTGTATGGCTTTGAGTCCAGGCAGGAGGATTGCTCTGGAGACGATCAAATAGAGGTTTACATAATTTTCTCAAATTTTGATAAAAATCAGAAACATAATTTAAAGAACCTAAAAACCTTTGAAGTTGGCTTTTTTCAAGAATTTGGTCTGGAAACTTATCAGCGAATTGGATGACTCGATTGATTGGACTTATTTGGCCTTGGCTTATGTTGAATCCTAGAAACCTGACATTAACTTGGAAGAGCTTGATTTTCTTAGCTGAAATGACTAAACAATTAGATTTAACTATTTGAAAAAACCTATGTAAATGCTTCCAATGTTGTTCTATTGATTCAGAGAAAATAAGAACATCATCTATGTATACTATGGAAAAATGACTATGGTCATTAAAGATTTCATTCATAATATTTTGGAATTCACTAGGGGCATTTTTTAATCCAAAAGGCATAACATTCCATTCATAATGACCGAAAGGGGTGACAAATGCAGTCTTATACCTATCTGACTCTTTAATCTGAATTTGCCAAAAACCGCTTTTCATATCAAATTTACTAAAAATTACTGCCTTTTCTAATCTGTTAACTAAATCTCTTTTATTAGGAATTGGGTATCTAATCCATTCTAAAACTGAATTAAGGGGCTTATAATTGATGACTAGACGTGGGGCTCCTCTCTCTAACTCGGCATTTTTCTGAACATAAAAAGCTGGACAAGACCAAGGAGATTTACTTTTTCTAACTATTCCTTTATTGACTAAATCTGTGACCTCAGTTTTGCATAATTCCATTAACTCTTGGCTCATTTGAATTGGTCGGGCTTTGGTAGGAATATTCTTTTCACTAAAGGATTTGACATAAGGTAAGGTAACGACATGTTGCTTTCGGTGCCAAAAGGCATTAGGCATATCCGAACAAACTTCATTTTTTAACTTATCTTCAAATTTACTAATTTGTAATTGAAGTGACTTGTCTGCTAGCTGTTGTTCTACCCTTTTGAACTTAATTTCTTCTTTAAGAAAATTAACTTGTTTATTTTTACTCAAAATTAATTTAGCTGACTTAGAAATGGCTGACTTCTGTAAAGACTTAAGACTATGTAATTCTGGTTTAGTTAAAAATTCAAATTTAACCTTTTCTCCTAATTGGCTTGAAGTAACCCCATCAAATTCTACTTGAAAGGGATAGAGTAAAGAAATAAAAGGTAAACCTAAAATTACTTCATCCGTGATATTCTGGATCAGGACAAAGGACGTCTTAAAGCATATTTTATTTTGGCATACATGGGCTTTAGGTAATTCATATTTTAGCTTAAGAGCTTTTCCGGATGCTGTTCCTAGAACTTCTTTAGACTTTTTATAAAATCGGGTTGGTACTAGGCCTTCCTGGATACAATTTAAATCGGCTCCTGAATCAAATAAAGCAATTGTATTTAGTTCGAAATCATTAATAAAAGTACTAACTCTGGAATACCATTTCCTAAAATTGATTTGTTTAATTAAATTAATGACCTTTTCTTCTTTGTCAGATAATTCGGGCTCAGACTCAGAACTAGACTTACCGAAAGGATTACTAGACTCTGCTTTGGATTCTAACAAATTAATTAAATCTTGCTTAATTGCATAATTCTCAGTTTCTAACTTCTGGCTTATTTGTCTTAATTCTAAAATTTCCTTTTTTACTATTTTAACTTCTAATTGGAGATCCTGAAGGGTAACTTCTTTCTTTTTATTAAACCTTTCTAAAGTGGCATTAAGACTTATCTTAGGTGGCGTGGGAGAACTAGCTTCCTCTTGACTTATGACCTTTCTAAGTTTTTTAAGGTATTCTGATTTTAATTCGGGATCCTGGACTTTACTAATTAATTCAATTAATAACTCCTCTTGCTCTTCTTGTTTAGTTAAAACACAAATGGATTTATTTAGGATTCTACAACATTTATCCTTACAACCTAATTGGACTTCTGGCTCACTAGAATGGGAATTGTCGGAACTATAGGCATGTGAACTATCCGAAGGCATAGGATCAGACTTTGTATTGGCTAATTCTAATATTTTAATTAATTTGGCTTCTTCTTCAGATGCTAACTTTAATTGCTTAATTGCTTCTTTAACTTTGCATTCGTTAGCATAATGACCTTGCTTTTTGCATTTGTAACATCTAATTTTTCTTTTATCTGTGGTTTTCCTAGAGTAATTCTTTTTCCCTTGTCGGGGGCTTTTCTTAAAACCCTTTGAATAACCTCTTGACCATTTGCTTTTCCTAGGGGTAAACTTTCTTTTACTATAAAATTTATCATTATCACTGAAAGAATTTCGTTTACGGGAATAATGGCGTTTTTTACTAAAGTGTCTATCATGGCTTCTTCTGACTTGTCTAGACGGTGGGATCGGTGCTAGGCCATATTGCTCACAAAAATTTCCTAATTCATACTTGGCATTTTTACTATCAGCTTGGATTGATTTTCCTATTTTTAAATCTACACACATTTTCATACCAACTTGATTAATTGTACTAATTATATTACCATAAGTTAATTCATCATAATTAATCTGACCTGATTCATTGCTTAAAACTGTTCTAATCTTATGCGCAAATAAATTAGGGAGACCATTAATAAATTTTTCTTTCCAAAAGGCTTGATTACTATCATCTCTTAGCATAACTCTAGAAATGAAAACATCTTTATACCATCTAAAATCGCTTAGCTTAGGGCATCTTAAATTACTTAACTGATCATGAATTCTAGCTGTTGTACTGCTGGGCGTTCCTATGAAATGTTCAATTATTGTATATAAAAGGACATTGACTCCGTCTTCTATGCTTGTTCCTACTCTTTCATCTAAAATAGGATAATTATTTTCATCTGTTTTAAAGGCATGAATTATTGTAAGCTTTGCAGTCTCCGTGAGATGTTTATCCCACCAGAAACGAAGTGTTCCTGTAAACCCTGTTTCTAAAAGAGGAACTATTTCTGACTGTCTTAATTGATGATTAGTGGCATAACTATTGGCTACCATAGACATATGTTGCAATTTATTAAGTATTTCTTGTTCGGATAAACCATCTATATTCCATTCGTATAGTTTATCAGAAGATACTGAAAACTGACTTTGGATCCTTTCTTCGAACTGGACATCTGGGGGCGTAGGCTTAGGATACCAATTCTTGGTAAGACTTGTAGGGTTAACTTTGCCTGTTAGACGACTAACTTTGAGACTCTGAGTTTCTTGATTAACCTGGAGGTTATTAAAGGCTTTTTCAATTTTAGAAATATCACTAATTTCTGATTCTAAACTTTGGCTTGATTCTAAGGACATAATTGACTCGCTATCTGAATTAACTTCAAAACTTAAGACTTTAACTGAAGTTTCTTCTTCTTTTCCTTTATCTTTATCCTTGTTGGGCTTTGGTTTAACTTGAGTTAATTCTTGAAACATTTCTTCTATTTTACGCATTGTTGGACTGACTTTGAGTGCAGACTCTGGTTTTAATTCAAAATGCACTAAAGGCTTTTCTTTCTTTGGCTTAAGAGTAATTTCCTGTGGCATTAACTTATCGACTTTAGTTTCTATCTTATCTAATTGCTTACCTATTACTATTAGGCTTGTGTTGGCATAATTATTCTGCTCTATGACCTTCTTGACTGGCTCATCTTTTGGCTCAGCTACTTTGTAAGGACTTGCAATAATTTTGGCATTTCTATGATTAATTACTATTGCTTCAACTGGGGGGTGAGTACTGGTGACTTTAGTATTGTCGGCTTTTTCCCATTTTTCCTGTGTTAAAGTGACTAACTTTTGACTTAGATATTTGGCTTCTACATAGTCTAGGTAGGGTGACTCAGACCTAGTTGCTTTTAGATATTCCTTCCATTCATTGAAAATTTCTTTTCTTTGAGATTGGGGAAAGGTATTATGATAATTGGCTTTTCTTTCGGCATTTTCAGGGGCTTGGAAATGGGCATCTAATTTTGACCAATGAATTTTAAATGGTTTACTGAGGACTCTTAATTGGGCGTCACAATTATAGACTTCGAAAGTAGAATCTTGCATGTCTGACCTAGTTGGTGATTCTGGCTGTATTGGCTCAGGAGGAGCAGTAGGAGTTGTATTGTAACTTGGTTGGACAACTTGTTTGGCTTTTCTTAATTCATTAATTTTAAAGTCAATTAAGGCTTTATCGGCTTCCAAATCTCTTTCTGTAATTGAGGATGACTCTGCAGACGAATGTCTGACTGGCATTTTAAAAGATTGACTAGGCGTAGGTAATTGCTCTAATTGAACTGTGGATTTAACTGGCCTATCAAAACTAATCTTAACTGTACCATCTAAATACGGTTGAATATAGTCTAAATCGTTTAGACTACGTTGAATTGGCTTAGGAGGGCACTCAGTGGTTAAAAACCAATCTTTTGGTAAACTAACATCAGACCATCTAATCATTTGGGGAACTTTAACATTGGCACAGGACGTATGACTCTGAATTAAAAGTGTTTGATTCTTTGGGCTTTTGCTTAAGGCTTGGAAATTCATATTAGTACCTGTGACTTTATAATAAATTCTGTAGATTAAAGCTAAAGGCTGTGTACCTGGTAAAACATTATAACCATGTGTTTTAATATTTAAAGTTAAAACTTTTAAAATATGAGGGTCACTCAGGCTTACAGTTAAGTCTGGATAACAATCAAAATGAACCGGGCCATGGCATAGACTTGACTCAATTATTCCTAAGACTCCTTCTTGATAATCATTAAATCTGGCATCTCTTAAGCTTAGTAAAATTGCGGCTTTTAATCCTAATTTAGTTAAAGGCTTTACTGCAACTTGAACTAAACCTATATGCAAAAAATTATTACCTTCTTTTCTATGCTTTTTAATGGCATCTAAATTAAGTAATTGGCATGTTTCATGTTCCTTACTTAGTGCATAGACTTGTTCTACGGTTTTAATATGTGTAGTGGACTTAAATGCATTAATTGACCATTTTTGCTTATAAATTTCTTTAGTAGAGACTTTAGGTATATTCCAATCATTACAATGTAAATCTGAATTGTTTGATTCATATTCTAATTCTTCTGTATTAACTATATCTGGCATTTGGCTTAGACTGGTACTAGAACTGCAAGAATTAATTGAATCGGTTCTAAGAAAACGACTCATTTTGCTTACGTGAATAATTTAAATTAACTAAATTAGAAAGACTCTTACATAACTTTTAAAATAGAAAGACTCTTGGATAATTTCTAAGACTGACTCTGAGAAACCTAAGGACCTATGGGCTACTCTCTCTCTCACCTTCTCGTGCCTAACCGCTCATGCCTCTATCTGGGACTTACTGTTTGGTAAAAAGGTCTCACCTTACGGACTTTTGAGAGAGGGGAACCTAAGGAACTAGATAACTAGGAGTAGGCTTGGAAGAAATCTAAGAGACTAACTATATTAAAAGAAATTTGGGAGACTTGCTAACTTAGAAACTTAAATCAGCCACTTGGGCGATATGAGTAGCAAACCTAGACTCAACACTTTCAACACTTACGGCTCTGATACCATTTAAGGGGTACTAGGACCTATAATCTAGAATATATATATATATATATATATATATATATATATATATGTGGGTTGTGAATCTCACTATCATACGTACCTTCCCTGTTTATTATACCCACACATGGCGTTGAATTTTCAGGCGTGTGGGCTTACTTGGTTGTTAGTACTTTATTACACGTAACGTTGGATTTTTCGACTCGTAGGTTTGATTTGGTTTAGCCACACGTGGTGTTGGATTTTTCGGCGTGTGGGCTCACTTAGTTGTTAGTACTTTATCACACGTGGCGTTGGATTTTCTAGCGTGTGGTAAAGCAATCTGAGCGCGTAGGACATGGTTTGGTTGGGCCACATGTGGTGTTGAATTTTTTCAGTGTGTGGTAAAGGATCCGGACACTTTGTTTACTGTTACTTTACTATGTGTGGCGTTGGACTCTCTGGCATGTAGGAAAGTAATAGGGAGAGGGAAAAAGATTATTATACTATATCGGGAAAAAAATTAATGTTTAAAAGAATTATGCTTAGCATATGTGAATTGTTATAGTGAAAGGGTTGTTGAGTTATAAGTCTTAAGAACATAGTGAGTAAAGAAAAAATGGGTTTGTGTTCGTGGGCTGTGAGATTGTGATTTTATTTAAAGAGAAAAGATGATTATAGAATTAACTTGTTGATATTACTGAAAATAATTGTATGTTATTTGGTTTGTGATTATTGATTGAAGAACTACGTATGGCTTGATTCGTCAGTGGTACGTAGGTAGTCTGGGGTCTCACCGAAGTGCAGCCGCAAGATAAACTATATTTTTGAAACTTAGGCGAGATTAAATGCTTGTTTATATTCCAATTTTTACTGAAGGGATGTTAAAATGTTTGTGGTTGTGAAGGGGCTAAAACCCTTTTTAGATTGATGAATGATTGTGGATTGAGTCTTTACAACTACTTATTTCTATGCCTGGAGGGTGGACTGTGCATGCTGAAGTTTGGGAATTTTGAATTGTGATTTTATTTTAAACTGTGTGCTTTTACTTTGTGCGTGCTACTAGTTGGATTATTATTACTGTGTTTTGACATGTCGAAATTTTGGGAAAAGTTTGCTTTTCAAGAGAGACTCTGCCGAAATTTCAGTAGAAGTCTTGGTCCTCTTTTCCCTTGTTTTAGGAGAAGAGAATGTTCGTAATTAGTGAGTGAGCCCGACATCGGTTGGATGTCGGAAAAACCATAGGATCCGTCATGGATTCCGAGGAATTCAGGGCAGGTCTTATCACATTTCAACAAACACTTAAGAAGTAGGCCATTAATAACACTAATTAAGTACGTTTGTATGCTAATGCCATACTGATTAGATTTTTTAAAAGCATTATTTGCCCAAATTTGGTGACTTTCATTTGTACTTGGTACTTCTTTTATCTATATATATATATAAAACAAAAGGCAGCTAATGGTAAAACATTCAAAATACCAGAAAATGCTTTTGGTTAGTGCAAACATTAAGAATTGAAATTATTAATTAAATTAGGATAATATGGTAAATTCATAATTTTTAATATTAAAAAATTAAAATTAAAAGAAAAATCAGATAATGGATCCTATTTTTATGGAACATAACTACCAATTATTTTTTTTAATTCTAAAATAAATTTTAAATTTATTTAAAAAGCCTCTCTCAGACGTAGAAATGCGTGCAGAGAGGCTTGTATTCCATAATAGTCAAACCAATATTTGTTATTTACATCGAGGACTGAGAGAGCGGAAGTGTCACAAAAACGCACAACACCGTCAACGTTAAAGGACTGAGATATAACTGTAATGCTGTGAGCTGGAGGTGCCAACTGGCCGCCACGTGTCCACCTAGTGAAATGGTGCGTTTCGGTAAAGACAGAAAAGTAAAACGCCGCGCTTTTGGGAAATTTTCTCCGGTGCTATGGTGTGCGATGACTAGCCTCACACACTCGGTTTCCATCACTTTTTCCCGAGAAACAAACGGAAACCAAGAATGAAACTTTTCCAACATCTCAGACAACAACCCATCCTTAATCACAGGAGAAGCCAAATTTCTTCAATTGGTGTTGGGCTTCTGAGAAATGTAGGCTCCAGAAGAGGCTTTTGCGCAAACTCGGATGACTCGGAGCTTAAGGACTTGATGGAATACATGAATTCTCTGAAAAACTAAGAGAAATCGGGCGTTCCCAAAGATGCAGCTATGGATTCGGAAGACATGTTTGACCTGGGTTGGATGAGACGGTTGTTGGTGTTAACCATGTGTTTTAGTTAAGAAAATGTTAAGTCATCATGTGCAGCTCACGTGCTCTCTGTTAAGTCTGTTAGTGAGAGTTAGCTGTATTTGTTAAGTTTGTTAGCGTGATATTAGGAGATGTGCACTGTACTAAAAGCTGTGCTTGTACTATTCGTTGACCAATAATCAGAAATACAGAATTACAACATTATTTCCTTTCTTGTTTTCTCTCTTCCTTCCTCTCTTGAAATCCCTAAATCTCATCCTCTTCTTCTTGTCAAGATGGTATCACGAGCCATGGATTGATCCTGCGTTCTTCTGCTTCCGCTGTCTATGCCTTGACATTCTTTTCTAGAACTCCATGGAAATTGACGTCAATATCTGCTTCTTCCGTATCATTCTTGGATTCTCAATTTCGTCAAACTGAATCGAGTGCCAAGAATTGTTCTCTACGCTTTGCCTACTACATGTTCGCTCTATTGCCTCATCGACTGTTCTTTGCAACTCTTTCTTTCTTTCTGTTGTTCAACAAGATGGTGACTCCTACTCAACTTCCACTTGTTCAATCTCCGATTGCAACTCTCATTCCTAATGTTTCTACATACATCTGTGACAGTCAGGCTTGCTGATACAGATTATTGGACTTGGCATTTCCAAATGAATCTTCTTCTTGAAGGTCATGGCCTCTTGGGTTTTGTGGATGGTTCAAGGAAATGTCCTGCACATTTTGATAAAGATTTAGATCTTGAAGGTGTTGAGATTGATGCTTATCAAGTCTGGAAGAATCACGATCGTGCCTTGATGCAGCTGCTTATTGCAACTCTCTCTTCCACTACAAGTCTGCTATTTGGGTCCCATGGATGTTCTTCTGGTTGGGTATGTCTATTGTTCATCCTCTATCTCTCTGATTTCAATAATTGGAGAATACCTATAGTCAAAGATTCAAGCTTTCTATTCACCTTTGCTTGCTATAAAATCAACTTCATGTTCTTGAATACATCACCATTGATCAAATATTGATGGTTCATTTGTTATCTGTTCTGTTAATTTTCTTGTGCATCCAAAATCTCAGTACCCCAATTCTTGACTCTTAAGAAAATCTTCAATCAATTACTCCTTACATGGTTCTGTCACAATTCTCTTCTCTCACTCTTCTTATCTCAGGGGACAAAGAATTTCCCATTTCATTCTCTTCTATCTCTTTCTTCTTATCTCAAGGAACAAAGAATTTCTCATATCTCATTCTCTTCTATCTGTTTCTCCAATCTCAAAGGAACAAACTCCTTTCTACAGTCTCTAAGGGAACCAAAGAATTTATTAATTCTCCTCTTTTCTATCTTCTTTCTACAATCTTCAGGGAACAAAAGAATTTCCCACTTCTTCTTGCTTTCTATCTCATTTCTCTAAATTCTCAGGGAACAAGATTTTCCCTCTTCTCTTCTTCTATCTCTTTCTAGAATTTCTCTCCTCTCTTATTCTATCTCTTTCTCGATATGGGGGTCTGACCACATAATTGATTTGACTTGCTTATTGAGGATGCAATTATTTGGCAAATTTGGGATACTTGATGGTTCATACAGTGAATCAGTTGGTACATCTCCTGGGCAAACAGTTAATAATTTGTGGTCAATAAGGTTGCGAAATTCATGGACTGGAAGAGTTGATGGAGCATGTCTTATGCTGGAATGTCATGGCATACTTGGTTTTGTGGATGGCATCAGTTTTACAAAGGGTCCTTGGCAGCTTAATGCATACAGTGATGCAGACTGGGCAGGGGACATCAATACTAGAAGGTCTACTACTGGATCTGTAGTATTCTTGGGTAGTAATCCTATCTCATGGCAGTCCAAGAAGCAAGGCTCTGTGTCTAGGAGTTCAACAGAGGCAGAATACAGGGCCCTAGCAAACACAGCTGCTGACTTGTCATGGATTCGACAGGTTCTTTTGGATCTGAAGATGTTTCTGCCAGATGCTCCTATTATGTACTGTGACAACTTATCAGCACTAGCTTTAAGCTCAAACCCAGTATATCATTCTCGAATTAAGCATTTGGATACAGACTTCCACTTTGTGAGAGAGAAGGTACAAAGAAAGGATCTTATTGTGCAGTATATACCTACTGAAGAACAAATAGCAGATGTTTTTACAAAGGGGTTACACAGTCCCATTTTCTCACAACACTGTCTGCATCTTAGACTGAGGAGTTCAGCTGGGTAGGGAAAATGTTAACCATGTGTTTTAGTTAAGAAAATGTTAAGTCATCATGTGCAGCTCACGTGCTCTCTGTTAAGTCTGTTAGTGAGAGTTAGCTGTATTTGTTAAGTTTGTTAGCGTGATATTAGGAGATGTGCACTGTACTAAAAGCTGTGCTTGTACTATTCGTTGACCAATAATCAGAAATACAGAATTACAACATTATTTCCTTTCTTGTTTTCTCTCTTCCTTCCTCTCTTGAAATCCCTAAATCTCATCCTCTTCTTCTTGTCAAGAGTTGGAGCTACTGGGTAATCCTCACTCTAAGTTCAAGGTTCGAAAAATAACATAATATTTACTGTGTAACTCAGTAGCTCTCTTTTAATGCTTGTGCTATTTATTTATTTATTTTGTTATTTACTGGTGGGCTGTAAGGCCATCCCCAATGGTTGAGACTCTAAATATGGTGGATAGAGCATCATTTAGAGCTCCGATGGAATATTACGGGCTCTAAAGGTATCTTTCTTACAATGGGGGGCTCTATAAGTATTATTATTTTTATGTAATTTATTCTACACATTATTTTTTTTTTGTTAACTTATTTTATTTTAATGTATGTTAATGTTATATTAGTTTTTTTTTTACGAGCATTTCTACCAAAAAAATAAAAATTTGGAAAAGACTAAAAAGACAAAATTTGAAAGTAAACACAATAAAATATAAAGTCCTAATGTTTCAAATTTGTACTTTAAAAAAGGAAGCATATTTAAATCTAGAAACATAGAACAATTGAAGTATGTCCATGAAATAAAAAAAAAAAAATTGAAAGGAAAGAAGGGGGAAAAAAAAAAAGAAAACGTAATTTTTAATGTTTTTCAGTATGTAGGGCCCGTTGGTTTTTCATGCTTTTGCAGGTTCATTTTTTCTAAAGCTCTATACAAGTCCATAGATTTAGGATTATCTCCGGCCAGTTTTAAGATATAGAGCCTAAAAATTCTTCCATTGGGGTTGCCTTTTTGCACTTGGGCTCTATATTTATGAGCCTCAAGGAGGTAGAGCCCAATTTAAGGCCCCCATGGGGATGGCCTAATGTTTTAAATATATTAGAAACCAATAGGTTTTTTCATTATCTTAAACAGTTGGCTCTACCTTGTTTATGTTACCTAAGGCCATCTCCAACCCAAATGGGGCTAAACCCAAATTTGTCCCCATCAAAATACAACTATTCATATATTGCCCGGACTCAAATAGTTTTTTCCTCCAATCATGCAGACTCATAATTTGAGTCCGCAAATTTATTAAATTGTTCAAAAAGTGTTAACCCCTATGTGTCAGCAACTTCCCTACAAACTAGTCATTAGATGGCAATGACTACAAACCCATCTTGCGCCATGTGTCAGCAACTTCCCTACAAGTAGCCGACATGGCTGGCCCACCTCCTCAATTTCTCTTGCTTTCCTTCACATGCTGCAAGTTGCCCTCAATTTGGGGCCCACAAAATTTTCTGCCCGGACTGGAATGCTGGGCCAAATACCCCCCCAAAAACCAGTCTGCCCAAAATTTCCCCCCTCCCTATACATGCGTTGGGGATGAAAATAGGCCAAAATTTGGGATTTTTTAGGTTTAGCCTCTTGCATTGGAGATTGCCTAAGTTCAAAGTCACTTCTCAATTATTGTACATAAGGCCATCTCCAATGCAAGGACCCAAACCCAAAATATTGCCCAAAACCTCCCCCAACCCAACAAAATGAAGGACCCAAAATTTGGGAAAACCCAAATTTTGACCCAAATATCAGTCCACTTTTTGCCTGGACCCAAATGCTTTCGTGGAGCCCACTTGCAACTCAAACAACCCCTATGTGCAAATATGCTGACCTGGGCCCCACCTCCAAATTTGCAGCTGACTTTTTCCTTCTCTTTGCCCCACTTGTCAACGTCCCATGGAGTTGCCGTTGGAATCCAACGGCAACATTTGAATAATTTGATGTTTGTTGTTGTTTGTATGTTTGTTTGTGTTTTTTTATATTATAATTATACATATAACTTAAATCAACGATGGGGAATAAATCTAAGCTATTTTAACAATAAAAAAAAGATCCAATGGCTGAAATTTAAATCCAACGGTCAAAATAATATTTTAAATTAATCCAAATCGGATCCAACCCCAAAACTCACTCCAAACTCTATTTTAAATTTTAAATTAAATTTATGGAATTTCAATTTTTTTTAGGTTAAATTGTTCAAAAAATTAAATTATGATGTTATTTAAAAAGACTGAATGAAGAAAAGTTATCCATAAAAAAAAAAAATTACACTTAAACCATTCTTAAACAATTTAATAAAGTTGTGGACTTAAAATTTGGGTCCGAAGGGTTGGGAGAAAAAACGTTTTGAGTCCGGGCAAAACCCAAATAATCACTTTTTGGAGGTGAAAAATTTGGGTTTAGCCCTTCATGGGTTGGAGATGGTCTAACTAGTTGAATTACCCAACTTCCCTGAGTGGGCCCATATTCTTTAAATCTCCCCCCTAATGCTTCAATGGATACTTTAGGATGGAGAATTTCATATGAATGCATTAGAACTGGTTTACAACAGACACACTTGCTTGGAAGAAGTCAATTTCTAACATCAAAAGAACCTCAGGCATTAGGACTATCTGGTGTATGGAGGTATGTTTTTCCTTATTCTTGGTTTCTGTAATATCCCATTCCTAAATCAATATTCAATTCTTAAATTATTCAAGCAAAAGACAATTTTACCATCAGAGTATTTTAATGGGTTTAAAATTGACTTTTTGTTCAGGAAAGAATTTGAGGAATTGAGCTGCACTTTTGCGTAGAGCGCGTCGATACGAGTTCGTAGAGACTGGGCTCAAATCGGAGTTTTAACTAAGAAGTTACGATCAACAAAAGTACAGTGGCACAACCGTAAATATTTCAAAGTTAGATTTTTAAAAAATACCATATCAGACTCTTCCACGTTATTTTCTCTCTTCTCTTCATTTGAGTGCTACAATACCAGCAATTGCTACAGTAACTTCCATCTTCTCGTCGGTCATTCGTCATCGTCCAGCCATCTTAGGCCACAAAATTGGTACCAAAAATTTCAGCTCGACATCCTCTTTCTATTCCGCCCATCATCCCTCTTCGAAAACCCAAGGATTGACGACTGTAATGATGAGAAGTTTCGCTGATTTTCCTCTGTTTTCTGGCGAATTTTAGCGTACAATATTTAGCAGCCATGCACAAATGCAAGTAGTTCTAAAGAAACAGGCCAAAAATCATTCATCAATCCAAAACGAGTTTCAGACC
This sequence comes from Prunus campanulata, assembly GCA_034190965.1. Lineage (NCBI taxonomy): Eukaryota > Viridiplantae > Streptophyta > Magnoliopsida > Rosales > Rosaceae > Prunus > Prunus campanulata. The sequence continues at coordinate 2,516,040 of CM067214.1, read as the reverse complement.
CGCCACAACCACCAACATATTTAACAACAACCATTCAGTAAAAAGGGAATATAACCAAGCATTTAATCTCACCTAAGTTTCAGTTGGGTTTCAAGCCCACCGACAAATCAAAACCAAACTCAACAAATCTAATAAATAGGATATGTTCCCAAAAACCAAATTAAAGTTCCAAACATATAATTTATTTTGCGGCTGCACCTAAGTGAAACCCTAGGTTACCTACATACCCCTTAGTAAGGGATCAAGCCACACGTAGTTCTTATATCAGTAATCAGCATCACTCACATAGCACATTCAAAACTTTTGTAGTCCTTCTCTATCAACTTGTATAAGTGAATGATCCGTCACGATTCACAGTAAACAAAATTATTGTAGCTACCTCTCTTCTATATCCAACTAAAAACAAGAATCTATATACTCAAAATTTGGTACAATTTCACAATAAAGTCCCACATAAGTAAAGAACCATAAGATAGCGTACACCACACACAACTAACCTTCCTGGCGAACATGCCCTTTTCCCGACGCACATGCTTGCCAATAATATGTTGTTTCTTCTATCGATCAAACACTAATGAACAAATTAAGTTGCGTTTTAAGAAGATATATTTCAAAAAATTTATACAGACGATATTATTCTACTTTAATCTAAATCTAAACTACGGGAAGGGAGATTCGAACTTAGGTGCAAAGTGGGGAGTGTATCCACTCTAGCCAACTGGGCTAAGCCCACGTCTGCAAGAAGATATTTCAATATAAGAGGTCTAATATAATGTTGAACTAATGAGACATGGTAACCACTATTATTGAAAATAGAATTATTATAACTTTTAGCTGTACATGAGGTGCATCATAGTCACATAATGTTTAAATTTTTTTATTGAAAGTTTTCAATTCCATAATACTCGGTGCTTCTAAACAACGTATTAAGAAAGTACATAGTGAGGCCACTTGCATTGGGAGGAAGGATCGTTACTCTTTTTGACTGTTGTCCCAGTTGTGGTGGCTCTCATTGCTGTTGTGGTTGCATTCATCTGTTGAAAATCAACAATTTTATCCCTACATACAAATGAAGTAAAGCAAGCCATGAGAGAAAAACTAAGACACAGAGGGAAAAAAAACAGCTGAATGTAATATGAATGTGATATGATTACGCAACTGAATGTGGTATGAAAATGTTATTTTGTAATTTGATTGATTTTTTTTTTTTTTTGGACGAAAAGGAACTTCATTAAGAGGCAAAAGCCACGAACAGAGTATAAAAACTAAGTCAGCACACGCTCTACCAAAGCAAGCAAGTGGAGAGGCTAGCTTAGTACAAAATATAGATAAGAACATTAGTTTGGTGGTCCTGGAAGACCATCCGCTTCCAACACTCCCTGAAGAGACGGTGGTGGCGTTTCAGCCCAGCAAATTTGCACCACCGCTCTGATGCCAATACTAGCCACTGCGTGAGCCGCTTTGTAATTTGATTGATGAATTCCTAACAGAACAGATATAATTGACCTTATATGAAAAGGGTTATCAATAGTACCACTTCCATCCACTAGCTCCTACTTGTTTGTGTAAGAGGGGAATTCTGAATCCACCTCAGAAATGCTGACATTGCTTGGGTCAAGCTCTTCCAAGTCTCCCTCGTACACCAGACGAGGCGCACACTGCTTCACTATTACTCCATGGCCAACTCTGGCCGTAATTGAAAATGTAATCTGACCAAATGTACCTTGCCACCACTCTGTGCCAGAAGGCAATTTAACCTGATCGCTGATACCCTTCCACAACTGAGGAAAGTGACGAGGAAAAAAGAGTACCCAAAGGTGATCAGACACAGCTTGGCCCAACTCTGCATTGAGAAGCACAAATGGACGCCTACGTGCCATCATTTCCTTTCCATTGATGTCCACTTTGCAAGTAATAATATGTGTATAATTATAATCAAACCTAGGATACTTAAAAGCATGGTCGCAATTAGGTGATCGTTCCTGGATTGCAAAAGCAATGCACACTGCGAATCCCATCCAGTTTTCAGTAAACCAACCTGGGCGTAGCTCTACACTTAATGGATACTCCACACTTTGAGGATTGAACCACTCTTCCTCATTGTATATATATTCAGCAGATTTATGATTGAACCACTCGGGAATTTCATTTCCAGGAACAACAAATTGAAATACATCTTGAGTAATAGGGACTTCCTGCATCATAAAAAAAAAACGTCAAAACACTTAAGAAGCCAACATATTATTGTGTGTATGAAATAGAGAGCGAGAGAGAGACCCCAACATATTGTTCCAGTAATGTAAATATCAAACTCCTGAAATCGTGCATCTCCGCAAATTTGAAGCAGTTGATACATTGTACCCGTAACAGCAACTTGCAGTTTTCTGTGGAACCTCTGGCAAATCTTTGTAATGAAATACAGTTTTGAACAACTGCTACTACTCTTTGTGGAACCTCTGGCAATTCTTGAAGCCTCTCGCAATACTCCAAGTTAAGAAATTGAAGTCTAGAAAGCAGAGAGATGACGTTGGGTAGGCTAACAAACTGGTTTCTACTGAGATCTAGGCAGATTAATGAGGACAAGCAGCTAAGGTCATTAGGGACTTCCAAGAGATTGCAATCACTTAGAGTTAGTTGTTTTAAGGAAACCAAACTGGATAGAGAAGGCAGCAAGAAAGGCGTGGGAACTCGACTTCTTATTAGAAATCGCTGAAAAAGGGAGAGAACTAGCTGAACAAGGCCGAGCAAATTCCAAAATTTAGGTGATGGTCCTTTACATCCACGAAAGTTTAGTACTGTGAGGCTTTTCAACCGAACAATGGAGGAAGGCAGTTCTCTTATGACAGTTCCACTCACATCAAGCTCCTCCAAGCACTCTGCATTGCCCAATTCATTGGGCAACTTGTCGAGCTTTGAGCAGCCAGAAAGATTAAGAACTTTGACAGATTTTAAGCCATACACACTTCTTGGAAGATGCACAAGACTTTTGCAATCCTTCAAGTTTATCTGAGTAATTCTTTCAAGCATTCCAAGGGATGGGTCAACCTTATACAATCGTATACAACCTTGCAGAATCAGATACTCGAGATTTGGAATGCCTCTAAAGTCCGGGGTGTTGACAAGATTCAAAGAGTGGCTGAGCTTAATGATTTTCAAATTGTATAAAAACTGTCAAAAGAACACAGCAAAAAAATTAGCTTCAAATTCTATGAAAGGCCGTCAAGTAAGAACACATAAAAAATAAAAAATAAAGCTTCGATGTTTAAAGGTAATAGAAGATAAAGCAGCAATAAGATACCTTAACACCCGTCCAAAAAGATTCAATGTGACTATGACTCATGTTAAGTTCTAGTAGGTTCTCTGGATTGAAATGCGAGGGGAAATATTTTGAAGGATACCCAACCCATTCAAGACTTCGTAAATTATCGGAGAGATATTCAATATCATTAGAGAGGTTCACATTAGCAAGATTGAGAAGTCTCAGTTTCTTCATCCTTGAAAAGCATTTAGCATCCGCGTGCACCACTGGCCCAGTTTTGTCCATGGTAATACTTTCTACTGCGTCTGCTCCCTATCAAACATGCACGGATAAAGAATAATGAAGCTCATATAACCAACATATGAAAAGAACTGAACTCATTCGTAAACTAAGAGTCCCCTTACTGTATTTTTGCTCAAGACATGCTTGGCCTCTTCATGGCGCCACAACCTGCTGCGATTTCCTGGCTCATCAAGACATTCTCCATTGACTATTTCACGACCCATCTCTTGGAGCAACTGATGCATCCATAAAGTGCCATATGAATTAGTTAACAGAGATTTCTCAATGAGGACATCTATTCCAATACCTGCACAAAAGCCACAACTGTCTAGGATTTCTATAACTCGATCTTCTTTCTCCCCGTTAAAGAAACACGCAATGTCTAGGAAAATTTTCTTCTCCCTGTCATCTAGATCATCGTAACTTATTTGAAGTGTCCCCAAAACTGTGTTACAAAGATCTCTTAGTTTACCCAACGCACTGTTCCAAGCACTTACATGTCTTCCACGCAAAAAACTCCCCAAAACTTTAAGAGCTAGTGGAAGACCATCGGCATAACTCACAACACAGCTAGACAAATCAATATAGTTTTTTTCAGGGTGGTCTTTTCCAAAGGCTTTCCAACTAAAAAGCTTAAGAGCGTCATCATGATTTAGACGTTTGACCTGAAATCTTCTCTTCACTCCATGTTCAATTAACAAATGCTCATTTCTAGTTGTAATAAGAACTCTACTCCCAGAACCAAACCACTCTTGCTTTCCAGCCAAATAATCTAAATGGTCTGAGTCGGTCACATCATCGAGAATGAGACGAACCTTTTTGTGACGAAGTAATCTTCTAATCATTGTGGATCCTTCTTGAACATCAAATATGTCAATCGTTTTCATCGATATCCTTGAAAGAATTTCTCTTTGTTGGGATATTAGACCACCTTTTTGAACATTATCACTGACATTCTCAAGAAATATGCTGAATTCAAATTCAGGAGAGATTCTCTCGCGAACAACTCTGGCAATAGTTGTTTTACCAATCCCTCCCATACCCCATATCCCTATAAAGCGAACATCATCAACCCTTGCACCTAACAGTAAATCAATTGAGTTCATACTTGAGTCTAATCCAACTGAGTTCTCCACAGAAGTAAACAATGTAGGACGTAATCTTTTCCATATCACATCGATTATATCTTTGATGAGCAAGGTTTCGTACCTATAACATATTAACATCAATATCAGTCTTGTTAATTGTGTGGACATAAAGAATCAACATGCAGATGTGTTTTCTCTAGATTTTATACAAATACTCTTGATCATTGAAAAGAAAGGTTGTCAGACCATATATAAAATTGTTTTTTTTATCACAAATGGTTTCTGAGGTTTGCCAAATTATCACTTTTAATCCTTTATGTTTTTTTTTCTGACATTATTGGTTCTTTATGTTTCAGATCACATATCAATTTAGTGCTGCCATTAAGTTCCGTGAAAATTTATGTTAAATTGATGACGTGACATGTATGTGGTGCTCATATATTCAATGAGATAATGCCATGTGAATCTAAATAAAAAATATTTAAAAAAATTATAATTTCACATTTAAATATTTAAAAAATTGTTTTTTTTTAAATTTAAAGTTGCGGAGCCTCTCGTCTCTCTCTCTCTCTCTCTCTCTCTCTCTCTCTCTGTCCACCCTCTGCCCCCTCTCTCTCGCCCGCTGTGTCTCTCTCTCCACCAAAATCCATCTCAATAAATAAAAATCCCACATACCAGTCAAACAATATGGGTAGAATATTTTCAGATATATTTCATTCTCCAAAATGAGGTATTTATAATAAGGTTACAAACCCTAGTAGGGTTAGACAAGGAAAACAAGTGGTATCCTAATTACATAATATCTATACAAAAGGAAAAATAAAACCCAAATAGAATAGGATATACTCTACTCGCCAACACTCCCCCTCAAGTTGGAGCAAAGACATCACGCATGCCCAACTTGTCAAGCGAGTTGAGAAAGATACTTGTAGAAACAGCTTTCGTAAGAACATCAGCTAACTGATACTCTGAACGGATGAAAGGGAATGACACAATCTCTGCATCCAACTTTTCTTTAATGAAATTTCGATCAACCTCCACATGCTTTGTACGGTCATGTTGTACAGGATTATGAGCAATTGCAATCGCAGCCGTATTGTCACAATATAAATCCATGGGTTTATTAGGCCCACAACCAAGGTCTTTCAACAATCTCCTCAACCATAGTAACTCAGATACACCATGGGCCATTCCCCGATACTCAGCCTCAGCACTAGATCTAGACACCACCTTTTGTTTCTTGCTCCTCCACGTAACAAGATTGCCACCCACAAACATAAAATACCCAGATGTCGAACGCCTATCTGTGGCTGAACCTGCCCAATCAGCATCTGTATACCCTTCTACATTTGTATGGCCATACTTGGAGAAAATTAACCCCTTGCTAGGAGTTACTTTCAGATATCTTAAAATACGAGTCACAGCCCTCATATGATCTACACTAGGAGAGTGCATAAACTGACTTACTATATTTACAGCATAAGCAATATCTGGACGAGTATGAGCTAGATAAATCAACTTCCCCACAAGTCGTTGATAACGTTCTTTATCAGTCGGAACTTGATCGGGATATATCCCCAACTTATGATTCTGCTCACTAGGGGTATCAATCGGTTTACAATCCAACATTCCAATTTCTGCAAGTAAATCCAAAACATACTTTCTTTGGGATAGAAAAATACCATGTTTAGATCTGCCAACTTCAATCCCAAGAAAATACTTTAAATCACCCAATGATTTCATCTCGAACACAGAAGCCAGATACTTCTGAAGACTCTGTATCTCTATATGATCATCTCCAGTCACAATCATATCATCAACATAAATAATTAAAGCCGTCAATTTACCTTTATGACGCTTCAGAAACAAAGTATGATCAGAGTTACTTTGCACATACCCAAACTTCTTCATAGATGCAGCAAACGTTCCAAACCACGCTCTTAGAGACTGCTTTAATCCATACAAGGATTTCCGTAGCTTGCACACCACACCCTCATTAGAAGTCACAGGGATACCCGGCTGGAGGATCCATATATATTTCTTCTTTGAGATCACCATGGAGGAATGCATTTTTGACATCAAATTGTAGCAGCGGCCAGTCACGGTTAGCAGCTAAGGATAAGAGTACGCGTACAGTGTTGAGCTTAGCTACTGGAGCAAAAGTCTCTGTGTAATCCACTCCATATGTCTGAGTATACCATTTTGCTACCAATCTTGCCTTGTAACGGTCAATGGAACCATCAGCCTTGTGCTTCAAAGTAAACACCCATCTGCACCCAACTGCCTTTTTTCCTTTTGGTAAAGGAACTAACTCCCAAGTAGCATTCTTGTTCAAGGCTTCCATCTCAACATGCATTGCATCTACCCAGTTTTGATCAGATAGAGCATCCTGCAACTTAGTTGGCACACATACACTAGATAATTGACACAAATATGATGCATATGACTTAGATAAACGATGAGTTGACATATAATGGTTAATGGGATATTTAGACTTGGCATGTATATCAGGAGAATATTGTATTTTAGGTTTCCCACGGGTAGTACGTGGGGGCAAAGAATAGGTAGGCATATCACTAGAAAGTACCTCATTATCACAACTTGATTGAGGCAATGGCAGGGCAGAGGGGGGTATATTATCAATTTCATCTGTATGGGAGTCGCCAACTATGTTGCACGGACATGGGTACGGGGACACGGGAACGCGACACGGTGACACGGCGACACGGAAAATCTCAAAAAAGTAGGACACGGACACGGCTAGGACACGGCAATTAAAATAATAATTAATTCTCAATATTTCAATATCACATAATTCCATAAAACAAAATATATAACTCATGTTCATCATCCATACATAATAATTAATACACCACAAAATAAAACATAAATGATCTAACTCTCAATCTTCTTCAATCATCTATGTCTTCATTGTTGTTATTAGAAAACAACAGGCCCTCTAATTCTGGTTCATCAAGTAAAAGGTTTGCAATTTCAAGCACACCCCCATTCTTCAAGTTCATAGTATCAAATCCATCCTCCAACTTTCTTACTTGATTCAACCTTTGTAACATACTTTCACAATGGAGCACTATCATCAATTGATTGAGCATGAGAGGAATCCCCACTAGAGTTAGCATTAGAGTAACTCATCTTTCCCTAAAAAAATTTAGCATGGTTCAACTTCACATTCATTATGTCTAATACCCAATTAATAAACCAAATTCAAATATACTCCACAACTAAGTAACAAGACTTTTATTAAAAATAAAAAACCAAATACAGCTATAATCATACAAAGATACAAAACACATCAAAACAGAGAAACAAAATAAAACATGGTTCACATTCATTACGTCTAATAGTCTAATACCCAATTAATAAAACAAATTCAAATATACTCAACAACTAATAACAAGACTTTTATTAAAAATAAAAAAAGCTCCAAACAGATACAATCATACAAAATACCGACACACAAAAAACACATCAAAACAGAGAAACAAAATTAAAAATCTGTGAAGCCTAACCTGAGTTTGCAAGAAGGAATCGTCCTTCTTGGTCACGATTTGCAAGAAAGAATCGTCCTTCTTGTTGTGTTTTTCTTTTAAAAAAATAAAAAAATAAAAAATCTGCACATGAGTTTAAAAAAGTCGTTTTTCACTTTTAACCCATCTTTTTAAAAATATTTCAAATCAGTCCATCAAAGTTTCAAAAATTACATTTAGACCCCAACTTTTATTTTCAAAATTTCAATCTGGTCCCTGCCGTGTCTTGACCGTGTCGGAGCCGTGTCTTGACTGTGTCGGCGCCGTGTCTTGACCGTGTCCCAGCCGTTGACCGTGTCCAACGCGTGTCGGAGGCGTGTCGGAGCCGTGTCGGCGTGTCGGCGTGTCCGACACTCCGACACTCCAGCAGTTTGGAGTGTCGGTGCAACATAGGTCGCCAATATCACAGTTATTTCCTTCTGAGAGAGGCTCGAAAACACCAACATTTTTGTCTGGCGACCGGTCGTGGCTTTCTTGGCGACCGGTCGCGTCACTCGTATCGGTACTGTTGTCGCTCGTCGACGCAGGCAACCGGTCGCTTCCTATGTGCGACCGGTCGTTTCCTTCGCGACCGGTCGCTTCCTCACTGCGACTGGTCGTTTCGCTCGTATCGGTACTGTAGTCCCAGCTTGACGCGAGCGACCGGTCGCGTCCTATGAGCGACCGGTCGTTTTCATCCTGTGCGCCTAAAAATTCCATATTTTCTAAATTCTTCAATTCACTCCCCCTCTCCCGCTGAATTGAGGAAGAGGGAGAAACATAATAGGGTACCTCTTCATGAAATGTGACATCCAAAGTGACATGTACCTTCTGAGTAGGCGGGTGATAACACTTATAACCCTTCTGAGTAGTAGAATAACCAATGAAGACGCAGCGGAGAGCACAAGGATCAAGTTTACTTCTTTGATGAGAGTAAACATGAACATACCCAACACACCCAAACACCTTCGGAGGTAACTTAGAGACTGAAACCGGAGGAGTAAGAGCACATAACACATCAAGTGGAGTCTTGAAATCAAGAACCCGACTAGGAGTGCAGTTAATCAAGTAGGCAGCAGCTAAGACACCATGTCCCCAAAGATGATGGGGAACCGACATATCCAACATCAGAGAGCGAGCAACTTCAAGTAATTGGCGATTCTTCCTTTCAGACACACCATTCTGTTGAGGTGTGAATGGAGTGGTAGTTTGGTGAATGATACCTTGATCACGAAAGAATTGAGCCAAGGTATGATTCACATATTCACCGCCATTATCAGTGCGAAATACTTTAACACGAGCATGGAACTGAGTAGACACCATGGCACACAAGTCAGGAAGAATAGAGGCAACATCATGTTTCTTCTTCATCAAATACACCCATGTTAAGCGAGTGCAGTCATCAATAAACGTCACAAACCAACGGAAACCATGAGAAGTCACACGAGCAGGACCCCAGACATCATAATGTACTAACTCAAAAGGCAAAGCAGCTTTATTATTACTTAAAGGAAAAACAGTACGGTGGCTCTTGGCCATTACACAAGTCTCACATTTGAAACTATACTCATCACACGAACTAAATAACGAAGGAAACAAATGTCTAAGATAACCAAACGACGGATGTCCTAAGCAACGATGCCATAACCAAAGTTGTTGCTTGTCTTTGACACGACCACTCAGAGCTTTATTAGCGACACAATCACGAACTGCTGCAGCCGGCAACTGTAAGTGATATATCCCCCCTATCCGTTTACCATGCCCAATCTTCTCTTGAGTTCTGAGATCCTGGAAAAAACAATGGGTAGAATAGAAGGTAGCAGAAGCGTTAAGTGTATCAAGTAGACGCCCAACAGATAACAGATTGCAATGAATATTGGGAACCAAGAGGGCATGAGACAGAGGTAAAGAAGGGGTGAGATGGATGGTACCTTCACCAGTAACTGGGGAAGGTAAACCATTAGCACTAGTAATATAGGGGTCACGGGGGTTATACGACAACTCATCAAACATATTATCATTATAAGTCATATGATCAGAAGCACCAGTATCAATTATCCATGTAGTAGAGCCCATACCTGGCATAGTATCGGAAGCACACAGATTTGCAGATGGAGCCGGAGGACGGGCCTCATCAGGAGTCACAGTGTAAGTGGCCTTGGGGCCATACATACGAGCTTTGTAGTCAGCAAACCAATCAGGATAACCATGCTCCTTAAAACACTTCTCGGAGTAATGATTCCCATTACAATGGCGGCACTTAAGCGGACCTTCAAGAGCGGTAGAGGGAGGGGCAGAAGGACGAGATCCAGAAGATCCAAACTTCCTAGACGGAGAGCGACCGGTCGCGTCGTGCTGGGCGACCGGTCGTTGATGTGCTGGATCAACTTTGAGAGCCAGCGATCCTCCTCCAAGCATAGCGGACTAACGAGTATCTTCCTCCATGACTATGGCATAGGCTTCGAGAGGAGGGGGAACTGGACTAAGAACAAGAATACGGCTACGAACACCATCATACGGTGGATCAAGCCCGCCAAGAAAATCATAAACTCGATCGGCTTCAATTTCTTTCAGACGACGAGCCCCATCAGCAGAACAACTAAACTCATTCGGACGCAAACAATCAATCTCCTGCCAAATAGCATGAAGTTTTTCATAGAACACTTTCACAGATTCACCATTCTGACCTATAAGTATGGATTGCCGTCGGAGTTGAAACAAATGAGAACTATTCTGAGCCACAGTATAGGTCTTCCGAGCAGCCTCCCATATATCATAGGCAGTATCACCATGTTCGAACAAGGCACGAACTGGTTTAGTCATGGAATTGAGAAGCCATGACTGCACCAGACAATTATCTTCCTCCCATTCAGCATAGGCAGCAGAATCTTGAGACGGAGCAGGCTTCTTCCCATTGATCCAACTTGCCATACGACGACTAGTAATCGTAATACGCGCACCACGAGACCACGAGGCATAATTGGAGCCATCCAATCTGTCAGATGTAAGCGGGGTAGAATAATCACGCGAGGGACGTGCCTCCTTCGGTGTAGACGCACTAGCACCAGTCACAACTATGGAATCATCACCCATGATAGCAGCGGAAACAAACACAACACGAAGCAGATACGATAAACACGGCACAGACACAGGCACAAGAACCCTAAAAGAAAAATTAGGGCACAGAGTAGAACACGAGCACAAGAACCCTAAAAAGAAATTAGGGCACAGAGTAGAACACAAGCACAAGAACCCTGAAAAGAAATTAGGGCACAGAGTAGAACACGGGTGGGCACAATACACAGGTTACCAGAAAGTCGGCTCTGATACCAAGTCAAACAATATGGGTAGAATATTTTCAGATATATTTCATTCTCCAAAAGGAGGTATTTATAATAAGGTTACAAACCCTAGTAGGGTTAGACAAGGAAAACAAGTGGTATCCTAATTACATAATATCTATACAAAAGGAAAAATAAAACCCAAATAGAATAGGATATACTCTACTCGCCAACAATACCCCCCTCATCCTCTCCTGAAGTAGTTTGTAATCCAACAAAACACTCCCATTCCCCATCCTCCTCTGTGTCTCTCTGTCTGCCTGAAACCATTGAAACAATCGCAACCCAAATGAGATTTAAATACAAAAATTAAAACCCATCGAAAAACTTTATCTTTTCTTGAAAATTTTGACACTGCTAGAAGCACTCCACAGAGGAAAAAAGGAGAGAGAAGGTGGGGTTGGGCGTAGGTTGTGGGTGGAGATGGGGGCGATCAGGTTGTGGGCAAGAAAGAGAGAGAGAGAGAGAGGGGAAGAGAGCTGCAACTTAAAAAAAACAAATTTTAAATGTGAAATTATTTAAAAATAATAATTTTATATATTTAGATTCACAACGTGGCATTATCTCATTGGATATGTGGGCAACATATACATACCACATCATTAATAGTGATTTTAACGGAATCTAATGGCAATAACCAAATTGATGTGTGAGGTACAACATAAAGGACCAATAATATCAGAAAAACACATAAAAAATCCAAAGTGATATTTTGCAAACATCAATGACCATTTATAATAAAAACTCTATATAAAAATAATCTTGGCTTATATTAAAAACTCTATATAAAAATTAAAAGGTCGATAAAGCAGCAGGTATACTATTCATTGCACGTGCCCAAATCCAATTATGCAGCAGCCAAGTTGGCCTAACATTATCCAAAATAAGAGCGCAAAAGAAAATCACCAAACTAGTCATACTGATTTGCATGTGATCAATTCTAGTTTTAAAAAAATCTTGTTTAAAAAGTTGTTTGGTTAATAATTTCAATTTTATGTGAAACTTAGAAATTGAAAAAAAAAATTTCAGTCAAATGGTGAATTAAATATCATAAAATTAACGTGCAAGTTACAAAGAGTTCATACTATTTTTGGCTGAAATTTTTGAAGTTAGGATTTTTTTTCCCTTAATTTTTTATTGGAGGTCCTCAAGCTTGGATGTCCTGAGCTGAATACAAGAGTCGATGGGTCAGATCCAATTTAGAAGGTCCCAAATATCAAGTATTAGTGATTGGAGTGCAATGCATGTGTAAAATTGGTGAATGAAAAATGAGGACAAAAAAAATGAAAATAAAAAATAAGGGTACATAATTATGAAAACTAGATTCACTTTATTGAAATAGAAAGAGTGCTGCTATTTCCACCCACCTGTCCTATTTTCCCACCCACCTTATCTTTAAAATTTTAAAGATAAATTTACCTATTTATGAAAAGACTTCTAAGGACTTAGAGAAAGGATTAAAAACCATAACAATTGCCTCAACCTTAAAATTAAAAAAAGTTAAAAAAATCCAAATCACAAATATCAAACCTTGTAACTATGGGCGATTCTTCAAATTTCCTATCTCCCATTATTGCACCTTCTCTACCATCCTATCTCCCATTAACAGACCTCTTTAACTTAAAAGAGAATTTGCTTGAATTAATAATTTGAGGGTGTTTTAGGAATAATGGTGGGTGGAAAGATAAGATTGTGTTTTTTCAAATTTACGTAGTGGGTGGGAAGATAAGGTGGTAGGGAAATAGGACAGGTGGGTGGAAATAGCAGCACTCAATAGAAAATGAAATCTGTTTCCAAACATATTTTCAGTTTTCAAAACTGAAAATTAAATGGGTATCACGCAACCCTTTATAGCTAATGAATCTGGCATAAAAAAAAACATCCCAACTCCTAACCCTTCACTAATTTCACCCCTTGGCTGCCAACCCTAAACTTAATTTAATCTTGATCTTCCACTTAATTTAATTGATATCTCAACCATTTGTCTATAATTAAACTCTGCGTGTATTTGAAGAACATTAAACAATTGTCCTCGAATTTAAATTTTTGCGATAAATTTATAGTAATGCTATCTGGACAATTTTTTTTGTTTTGCCAAAGTTATGAAGAGAGAGAAAGGGGAAACTCACACACGTGGGTACTACCGGCTTAATGCTATTTGGACACTTTTTCTTTTTATGCCAAAGTTAGGAAGGGGAATGGGGTAAACTCACACACATATGGTGGCTTGAACCCATAACCATTTGGGAGCACACCAAAGGCTTTGCCCAATCCAACTAACACCTCATTGGCACCTTATTTAGACACTCAAAATATTTTGACCACATTATGTGGCAGCTAATGGTTTTGTGTCATGTCAATTAAAATTGACACATGTGTTAATATCTTTTATTAATTTTGAACTTTTAATTATGAAAAAATAATTACTAACATTTTGTTTCTTTCTTATAATAATAATGTCATAAAAAAAAAATTTAATTATGGTTATACTCATAGACACGGTGTCAAGTCTTCTAGAAAGGTGGAGTAATTAATGTGTATTTTTTGTTGTCAAAGACATTTTTCATAATTAATATGTATTTGTAATCTTCGTGTGTTTTATATTTTTAGTTTTAATTACTAAAACAAATGAAAAAAAAGAAAAAAAAGAAAGGCAGAGGTGGAGGTAACTACCACATAGTAAGTGGGTTTTGAATTTTGAATTTTTTTTTAATTTCTTTAGTTAAATGATAAGTATTTTACCATTTTACGCTTAGAATGTTAAATAGATATAACTTTTAGCAATTTAGTTAATCAAGGGTATATTTGGATTTTTGAATATTTTACCATTATTCTATGCTTTTGCCTTTATATATACTAAGCCCCTTTGTGTATGTTTTTAAATTTTTAAATTTTATTTTAGAATTAAAAAAGATAATGGGTAGTTGTGTTCTATAAAAATAGGACTCATTATCTGATTTGGTTTATAATTTTAAATTTTTAAAAATAGGATCCATATTATCCTTATTTTATTAATAATTTCAATTTTTAATGAATTAATGAAAAGCATTTTTTGATATTTTGAATGTTTCACCATTATCTGCCTTTTGCTTTATATATAGATATAGATAAATCATCATATAAAACACACGGCTACTCTTTTTAAATGTTTTAAGAAACTTTCCTTGGGAAAATAATAAAAGTGAATGTATACCAGTCCTTAGCCTTCCACCCAGAGAAATCTGCCACTTTTGCCAACGCATCTCTCCACTCTTGCACCTTCGTTTTGTCATCCGAACTAAATCTTTCTTCCAGTTGTGTAAAGGCTTTCTCAAAACACCCCGTTTGTTTTCGTACATGAGATGGATCAACATAATAGAAAATTGGTAGCACTGCTTCTCTTGCTTGCATGAATTTAAGAATGTGTAGAAGTTCATCCAAGCACCATGCTTGCATGAATAATTTTGTGAGAGGACAATAAGCGCAAACCTTGATCCTTCAATTGCAGCAATCAGTTCTCGAGAAATAGCTCTTCCCTTCGAAATTTTAGGCTCATCCCTAAAAGTTATGATTCCTTGAGCTGTCAATGTTTCATATAAGTGGTCTGTAAAGCCCTTCCGAGTGTCATCACCTCTAAAACTGAGAAAAACATCATATTTCCATTGAGGTGTTGTAGATGGAGAAGATGTAGATATTCTTTGTGTGTACATATCGCCACTTGAACGAACTTAATTACTTAGCTGTTGCAATTTCCTGAAGATTGTGATCAAATCCACTACAAGTAACCCCAAAAGTTTTGATCATTCAACAAGTCCTTTTTTCTACTGCAGAAAATATTAGAAATGTTAAAATTAATGCACACTTGTATCTTGAATAATATAGAAAAATATAGAATAATGGAGAATGAGCAAACCGACTTAGCAAAGTCGGTGAATCCAAAATATCATGACATCAAAATATGCTTTAGTTGAAGCCATTTATAAGATTGGAATTCTAATCCATGACATCAAAATTAATAAGATGAAATACCTTTATTACCCTTTTAACATAAAATTGGAATTCTAATCCATTTATCTAGGGTTGAAGCCAGAGCAGAGCTCATTTCACGAGCTCCATTCTCTCATCTTCATCTTCAACCCCAATTTTCAGTGTTTTTTTCTTCCATTTCTTGTTTTGAAATCATCGTTCTGTTTGGACTTTTCGAATTGTGCAGATGTCTATGTATCCTCTCCATTGTTGGCTCTAACACTTTTTCAAGGGACCAAGCCTCAGCTCGCCAAATCGTATCACCTCGATCTTGATCTTGATCTCTCCAAGTTCATTCTCCTATAATTTCTTCTTCATCTTTTTTTTTTTGCTTGTAGATTTGTGGACGATTGTGTGAGATTGAGATTATGGTGGAATTGTATAGTGATATCAAAGGAACCTCGATCTCGAGCTCGACAAGTCGTCTCGGCAGAAACAACAGCGAGGACCTCATCGGTTGTTCTAGAGTATTGCACAACGACAGCGACTCGTCGTCTTCAGTTGTGGAGGAAGACGAGGATTTTTCCTTGTAGTCATTGTTTGGTTTGGACTTGGGATTTTTGATCTTTTGCTTCAATATGTGTTTCTCTTCGGATTTTAGTTGATTTGAGGAATGTATTTTAAGCTTTGATGATTGATTTATCCTTTGTTACTGTTTAAGTTATGGATCTCATTTTTGTTTAACAATTTATTTCTATGACAAATTATTAACAAGATAGTTCTATGAGAGAGTATTAACAATGTAATTTTATGACTGAGTATTAACAATGTACTTCTATGACATAGTAGTATTAACTTTATAGTTCTATGACAGAGTATTAACAATGTACTTCTATGATAGACTATTAACAATGTAGTTCTATGAATAGCCCTTGCTTGGTTTTCGTGAAATTTTTTTAAAATAAATTGTTGGGTTTTTTAAAAATAAATTTGGGCTGGACTTGCTTTGGGTTTTTTTTGTTGAGTTTTTTGTGTTGGGTTTTGTTTAAGTTAATCAGTGGTAGTCATGTAATTTATAGGAACTTCAACACCCATTTCTTATGTAGTAAATGAGTTTGGGTGTGTTTCTAAAGTGCATTTCATGTAGGGTTTTTTTAATATAATTTCAGCCCCTATTTTAGGTATAATAGTGAAGCTCCCTAATATTAATTTACATTTAAGATACTGGGGTAGCCTATAGCCTAATAATAATATTAGTTTAATAAAATTAATATTGACTTTTTACTTTTGAGACAGACTTACAAAAGAAAAAGTGGGCCCCATATAATAAATGTTAGTTTTCCTATTCCTATTTAATATTGGTTTTCTTATTCCTATTTAATATTAATTTTAAAATTATATTTTTTTCTTCTTTAATGATAATTAGTAATTTAATGATCACAAGATTTTGATTGTAGAGTTTGACCTTTTTTTTATAATTTTTTGTTGGAAACTTTATTTTAGGAGGTCCTCTTGTTGTTCTGGCATAAGGCCCATAAAATTTCAGAGTTACCGTTGTATATAGGCTTGTTGCCTTGACAAATATGTAAGCTGAAAACTACCAACTGTCCTATATCCCATCTTCCTCTTTTGGGCTTCTGGCTGTGCTGCAACCCTTTGGGATGGCTTCTTTGCCACCTCTGGTGTGGCCTCTCCACCACCCTCTGGTGTGGCTTTTA
This sequence comes from Prunus campanulata, assembly GCA_034190965.1. Taxonomy (NCBI): domain Eukaryota; kingdom Viridiplantae; phylum Streptophyta; class Magnoliopsida; order Rosales; family Rosaceae; genus Prunus; species Prunus campanulata. The sequence continues at coordinate 2,498,880 of CM067214.1, read as the reverse complement.
CTTTTTACGTCGTTTATTTGGGCGTGCTTTTTCTATTTTTTTTTTCTTGTTGTTGGCCCAAATCTCCTCAATCTCTTCTCTCCCACTCCTCTACAGCCATTTCTCCTATCTCTCCCTCTTCTCCTCTCATCCACCCACTCCCCTTCAACCCATTTCTCTTTCCCTCCCACGAACTCTTAAACCCTAAACCCTTTCCTTTTCCCTAGCATTTGCTTGGTTGTCTCCTGGTTTGTTGCTGCTATTCATCTCCTACAACCCATCCTCATATCTAAGCTTTTGCTATGGAGGAGTGGGCTTTGTAGTTTAATGGTCAATTTAGACCAATCCATGGATCATTTGAGCTTGATGCATGGTGGTGGCTTGCTTCCCCGAATCCACACTCTTCGGATCTCCTTTGTCGGTTCTCATGGACCTTCCTCTACTGGAGGTGACGACAGATTGGGTTGCAGCGGCGGCTACTTAGTTCTTGGGTGTGATTTTAGGGTTTGTGTGTTTCTTAGGGTTTTTTTGTTGTGTTGAGCCTAAATTATGCGTATTATGGTTGGTTGTGATTTTGTTTTATCATTTTTTTTGTTGTATTGGGCTTGTTTGTAATTTTCTAAAGAAAATGAAATCTTCATTCCTTCGAAAAAAAAAAACTAAATTATATATATAGGGATGACAATTAAGAATGTTTATAAAACAAAACCCTAACAATCTAGGCATAGTAGGAGAGATGAAAAATGGCTCACTTGACATGCATGTATGTAAAAATTGTTGAGAGTTAAGCTGCATACTAGCCTCGAATCAAGCTGTAGATGTTAATCCTGCGGATTGACAGTGAAGAGGATGAAGAAATAGAAGAAGCTGAAGAACTTTTCTTTTATAGTAATAGCCGTTATAGGTTATGTCCAACGGGTAGTTTTCTTACAATTTTGGGAAACTCTACAGCTGTCATTCTTAGCTGTCTTAGTCCTTTCTGCTGTACTGTTTTCTAGCCTAGGTGTAAGAATCGTAGCCTCCAATGACCTTGAAGGGCTGAAGATGAGTCCTTGTGTCCTAGTTTTTTTAGGATCTGTTTTTGGCAGCTTGTGTCATGCTTATAGTTTGCGTTCTTGGCTCTAATGCATATACAAGAAAATAGACTGAAACATTCTTATTCTCCCTGAGTTTTTCAGCAACTTTAAAAGCAGCACCAATGAGGCCACCTTATATACCAGAACTGATGAAGAAGGAAAATTGATCATTGTCTCTATATATGTTGATGATATAGTTTATACTGGAAGCAGTAATGCATTGCTCAGTGAGTTTAAAAGGGACATGATGCAAAAGTATGAAATGACTGATTTAGGACTCTTACATCATTTCTTGGGAATGGGAGTTCTACAAACTGATAAAGGGGTGTTTATTCATCAAAGCAAGTATGCAAAGTCCTTGCTTGTGAAGTTTGGCCTCGAGGATTGTAAGTCAGTAACAATTCCTCCACCCACTGGTGAGAAACTAAAGAAAGTTGATGGAAGTGAGTTGGCTGATGAAGGTCTATTTAGAAAAATTGTTGGCAGTCTGTTGTATCTAACTGCAACCAGACCTGATATAATGTTTGAAGCCAGTTTGTTATCAAGATTCATGCATAGCCCCACAAAGAAGCACATGGGAATTGCAAAAAGGGTTCTCAGATACATTCAAGGCACTCTTAGCTATGGCATTGAATTTACAAGGGACAAGAATGCTGTTCTGATTGGTTTTTGTGACTCTGATTGGGCTGGTAGTGAAGATGACAGTAGAAGCACATCTGGATATGCATTCAGTTTTGGTAGTGGAGTTTTTTCATGGGCTTCAGTCAAGCAAAACACAGTTGCATTGTCAACTACAGAAGCTGAATACGTCTCAGCAGCTGAGGCAATAGCTCAAGCTATCTGGCTAAGGTTCGTGTTGGATGATTTTGGTGAAATGCAATCTGATGCAACACCAGTGTTTTGTGACAACATGTCAGCAATATCAATGGTCAAAAATCTAGTTTTCCATCAGAGAACAAGACACATAAACCGAAGGTATCATTTCATAAGGGAAGCTTTACAAGAAGGGGTGATTGACATGAAATTCTGCAGAAGTGAAGAACAGTTGGCAGATATATTTACAAAAGCTCTGCCCAAAGATCGATTCAATTACTTGAGGTTGAAACTTGGAGTTAAGCCAGTAAGCAGCTTAGGAGAGGCTGTTGAGAGTTAAGCTGCATACTAGCCTCGAATCAAGCTGCAGATGTTAATCCTGCAGATTGACAGTGAAGAGGATGAAGAAATCAAAGGAGCTGAAGAACTTTTCTTTTATAGTAATAGCCGTTATAGGTTATGTCCAACGGCTAGTTTTCTTACTATTTTGGGAAACCCTACAGCTGTCATTCTTAGCTGTCTTAGAGCATCTCCAGGAGACTCTCCAAATTTTATCTAAATTCTAGCTAAAGTAGCTAGAAAGCTAAAATAGCTAACCACTTAAAAGGTGGTTCCTCCAGCAGTCTCTCTATTTTAGCTAACCTCGAATATTTTATTATTTTAAATTAATTAAAAAAGTAATTTTTTTTTTTAAAAAAAAAACCCAAAAGCTAATTGTCTTGACTGGATTGAACTTGTAATATGAATAGGGGAGGCAAGGCAAGCGAGGTGGTAGATCTGGTCAACCTCCAACAGAATCAACTCAACGAATGAGCTCGAACTTGGGTTCTTCTTCTTCAATCCCACTGGTCACCACAATCCTCTGTTTCTTCTTCTTCAACTCCACTGGTCACCACAATCCTCTGGTTCTTCTTCTTCAACCCCACCTTTCTTTTTCTTCTCTCTCTTTCCCTCTCTCTCTTGCGCAGCTTCCAGCTTTTTCTTCTCACTCTCTTTCCCTCTTTCTTTCTCTCTCTCTTTTCCCCCCTCTCTCTTGCACAGCTTTCAGATTTGGCGAGTGAATTTCTCTCTCCCCCTCGCTACATGTAGTGAGCCAAAATAGCAAAGCTGCTGGAGGGTTGTTTTTCCTTCTTTTTCGCTAAAATAGCTAGGGATAAGGGAGTAGCGATGCTCCTGGAGATGCTCTTAGTCCTTTCTGCTGTAACGTTTTCTAGCCTAGGTGTAAGAATCGTAGCCTCCAATGACCTTGAATGGCTGGAGACAAGGGCGGATCTACTACTAGGCTGGAGTGGGCTCCAGCCTAGGGGAAGATTTTTAAATATTAAATATAGTTAAGTTTATTCCCCAAATAAATATAATAAACAAATAATAGCCCAATTTAAGTAAAGTAAATAATAGCTTCATTTAAATAAGCCCATTCCTAAAACATATAGGAAATAATAAATATCAATTCAAACTTATATAAATTTGATTAGAAGTAGAACTCATGCTAAGGCTCTACCAACTTGACCTATTCTAATCGTACTGATATTGGGATACACCCACAGAGAGCAAACATCAACGCCATATTTGAACCTTGAGAGCCTAGAGGAAATAGCTCTCCTCCTCTAAAAAATTGTACCAACCTATCTTCAATGGTTCTTCAATCTTGGCAAGTTTTTTTTTTAAATTTTTTAAATATTTAATTTCCAATTTTAATTGTTGTTGTTAAGTTTTTATTTAATTTCCAATTTAATTTCCACTTCACTAGGTAAGCTCTTTAAATTTGTTTTGCAATCAAACATATTTTTTTGAAGTTGGACAATGTGTTTGATTTGATATTTATTTATATTTAGTACTTTTTAGTGTTATATTTGCTTGTAATGTGACTTTGTTTGATTTATAAAATTTTATTTACATTTTTGTTTCATGAGAAAAAAAGCTTATAATATATCTCCTCTAAAAAAAAATTATTTAGCCTAGCCCTATAAAAATTCCTGGATCCGTCATTGGCTGGAGATGAGTCCTTGTGTCCTAGTTTTTTTAGGATCTGTTTTTGGCAGCTTGTGTCATGCTTATAGTCTGCGTTTTTGGCTCTGATGCATATACAAGAAAATAGACTGAAACATTCTTATTCTCCCTGAGTTTTTCTCTCCTCTGCATACGTTATTTACAAAAGGTTTTATTTGTTCTGTAAATCAAACAAAAAAACCAGAAAGCTAAATACCAAATTCTAACAAAAATAGGGCCACAGAGATTACCTGATTTAACGTAGCAGAGATTAGACCGATCGAAGGATAACTTCTGAGAAAACTGGGTTGAACAGCCCCTAGCTATCCACCTTAGCCCCAGATTCAGCGAGGCTCCTAGTTTTTCAGAGGTTTTTTTTAATGATTTTTCTGTGCTCCTAATTCTCTGTTTTCTTAGTGGGAAAATGGGTCTAGCGGCCATATATATTGGATTCCTTTCAATCATGTAAAAAAAAATATCTCATGTCAATGTCGCGTTTTTGGTCAGTCCAAGTCTATGACAATTACTTTTGTTGCTTTGTTAAACATTCACACCTAGCGTGTATTTTGGGGATTCTTTCTCAAACAATTGTATATAACCAAAATCAGTGAATTTTTTAGCAATAAAAAAATTACATATTAACACACTATGGTGATTTGTTTTAAGTCTTGGTGACGAAGTCATTTACTTATTAACTGATTACAAATACAGAGAGAGACAAATCAGAAGAAAAAAAACGAGAAGAAGAAAAAAGAAAAATATGCTACAGACTTTTCAACTAACCAACCCAATAACATATCAGACTTCTTAGTTGCACAAGAAAAGTCTGTAGCATATTTTGTCCTTTTTTCTTCTTCTCGTTATTTGTCAGAGACTTCTTAATACTAACCAACCAAAACAGCAGGACTTTTATAGTAACTTTCACTTCACGAAGTAGGTGAAGATTGAAGGGCTGGGCCTTGGGGAAACGTTCTCATGCAAGACAAAGCCCTCGCCGATAATGGGTTGATAGAATTATCTATTGCATTAGCCATCCATCCAAAGTGTAAATTAATATAAGTAAGAAACTTTATTAGGTCGAGCTACTACAAAATATAGAAACATAGCTAGGTTATGCTAAAACAAAACATAGGACCAAGGGCCTCGTAAGTCAAGTTATTAAGAGCAGATAGATACCTTTTCACCTAAGGTCTGTGTACAAATTTCTCTTTTTCTAATATTACTTGCATAACAACAACAACAACAAAAAAAAAAGCTTATTTACTGTAGTGCCCCCTAAAACTATGGTCAATTCTCACTTTACCCTTTAGAAGTTAAAATGACCCAGAGTGCCCCCTTAACCAAAGTTTGGTGGTTTACTTTGCTCCCAACCATTAACTCTATTAAAAGTTCTGTTAAAAAATGATGACATTGCATAAATAGGACCCTCCCCCACCAACCCACTGGGGGAAAACATCACAGCCCCACTACTCCCCGCCCAAACAGCCACCCACCCACGACACAACCCAGCCCCCAGCCCTCTCTCTTTTCTTCTTCCAGTGATTTCCAAATCCCTAAATCTAAATATTTATATCCATGACAGATAGAGCACCCAAAATCCATGCCCCCCGTGACTTGTCTTTCTCCCTCTCATGAATTCAATTCTTATTGCCAAAACCCACTACCTTCCAAAATCAAACAAACCAAATCAAAAATCCCAAAACCCACTACCTTCAAAATCCTAAAATTGACCCACTAATTGTGCACCCACATTCATTACACACCCAATGATGCAATAACCACCCATCATCTTAGAAAACCCATAAAGCCACCATGTTGTTCTTCATCCCCAAACCCAAACTCCTCTTTCTCTTTATCTCTCTTTGTCTCTCTGGGTCTGATGACCAAAAAAAAAATTCATATGGTGCAGGACATTATTTTAGTATTTGGAGACTTTTGGTTCCCAAATCAAATAAAACACAACAATGTGGTGTTTTGGTGGTGAGAATTGAGAAATAAAAAAGTAGGGCTGAGAAGTTTTGGATATGGGAGGATATGGAAAAATTCTTTATGAGGATGTGGGAGGGGTGGTCTTAGGATGTGGGGTGGGTGCTGAGAATTAAGCTGCATACTAGGCTCGAATCAAGCTGCAGATGACAATCCTGCAGATTGATGAAGAAAAGAATGAAGAATTGAAGAACCTTCTCTTTTTAGTAATAGTTGTTAGTCTTTCTATCTAACGGCTAGTTTTAACCAGTTTTGAGAAAATGGCTACAGCTGTTTTCTTTGTCTTTTAGTCTGCACTGTGGTAACCAATTCTGGTCCAGGTGTAAGAATCGTAGCCTCCTATGGTCTGTATGGCTGGAGATGAGTCCTTGCTCCCTAAAAGGAAGGATCTGATTTTTGACTAAAAAGAGGAATATAGTCATGTAATTCCTCTGGGTTTTTTGATAGAAAGATATATACTGAACATTCTTCACTCTCTCTGTTTTTTCTCTTCTCCATATACAGTTTTTTTTATTTATAAATGATTCTATCCTTGCTCATATAACACAACTAAATACTCAAACATTATTCATAGATTCAACACGGTATCAAAGCTCCTGGTCTGATTTCAGAGAGGGGCGTGAGCTGTGAGAAAGAGGGCTTTCCTGAGAAATTCCCAGAAGGGATAAAGGTTGCTCTTTTAGTGTTTGGTTCACTGAGACTCACTCAAAAATGGTGGGTTCAGGTTCTTCAGGTGGAGAGTTAAGAACTCCAAGGTTTGATGGTGCAAACTATGATTTTTGGGCTGTCAAAATGGAAACTATCCTCATAGCACATGATCTATGGGATGTAGTTGAGGTTGGTGTGCAACCTCAACCAATCTTTGAGGAGGAAGAAGACTCTGGAGGTGAAGGAAGTGAAGCTGAGCACATTCCAGTGGAAGCACCTACTATCTCCAGAGAAGTCAGAATAAAAAACGCCAAGGCGCTGAGTCTCATTCAAGGAGCTTTAACAAATGAGCTCTTTCCTCGCATCAGCAATGAGAAGACTGCAAAAGGGGCTTGGGAAATTCTGAGAAGAGAGTTCAGAGGAGATAAAAAGGTAAGAGCTGTGAAATTACAAGCTATTAGAGCTGATTTTGAATATTTAAGGATGAATGATGTTGAATCTCTGGATAACTACTTGGCTCGGTTTTTTGAAACAATAAACAACTTGAAATCTCTAGGAGAAGATGTAACAGAAAAAAGGATTGTCCAAAAGTTGTTGATGAGTCTAAGTAGGAAATAATCAAGCTACTGGAACGAATAAAAGTTCTCAGGGTAGGCCAAATAAAAAATGGCAACGACCAAAAAAAAAGGGCTCAAATTGGTCTCAAGGTGGAAACTTTAACAACAACAATGGCTCAAATTGGAATAATGGCTCTGGGGGAAACTGGAACAAGAGTTTCAATTCACAAAACAAGCAAGGAAGTAGCAGTCAAGGTGGTGTGAAACCACAGTGCCAAGTATGCCAGAAATACCACTTTGGTGTGTGTAGATACAAAGGGAAACCTAAGTGTGGGAAGTGTAGTCGATTTGCTCACTTAACTAAGGATTGTGGCAATGGTAAACAAGTTGCAAATTGTGCAAAGGAAGAAGATACGGTCACAAGAACAATGTTCTATGCTTGTCATGCAAGTTCAATTGCATCAAGCAAGTCTATGTGGTTTGTTGACAGTGCTTGCAGCAACCACATGACCTCTCAAAAGTCCTTATTGATCAATCTTGATAAGTCAGTGACCTGCAAAGTAAAAATGGGCACGGGTGATCTTGTTCAAGCCACATGAAAAGGGACACTTGTAGTTGAGACACGAAAAGGGAGAAGATACATAAATAAAGTGCTGCTAGTTCCTGAATTAGATGAAAATCTGCTGAGTATAGGGCAAATGATGGAGCATGGGTACTACATTTTATTTGGAGGAAACTATGCATTAATATGTGATGACAACAGCCTTGATAATGTTCTTGCCAAAGTTGTAATGGCTGGAAATAGATGTTTTCCATTGTCTATGGAATCTGTCAGCTCAATGGCAAGGAAAGCAGCAGTAGAAGAAGATCCATGGGTTTGGCATAGAAGATTGGGGCATTTGAACTTTGCAAGCATGAAAAAAAATGCAGCAAACACAAACGGTGTTAGGCTTACCTGGTTTTTTTAGAAAAGAAAGGAGTATGTGAAGGCTGTGTGTATGGTAAAAGCCACAGAGAACCATTTGAGAATGAGAAACCTTGGAGAGCAAACAATCCGCTTGAGTTGGTACACACGGATGTATGTGGTCCAATGCAAAATGAGTCCTTTTGAGGGAATAAATACTTCATCACATTCATTGATGACTATTCAAGGATGTGTTGGGTATGTTTTCTCAGAAACAAGTCAAGTGTGATAAGTGTGTTCAAAAAATTCAAAGCATTTGTTGAACTTCAAAGTGGATTCAAATTGAAGAAACTAAGAAGTGACAGAGGTGGAGAATACACTTCCCATGAATTCCTTGAGTACGGCAGTGATCTTGGCATGGAGAGGCAACTGACTATAGCCTACTCACCTCAGCAAAATGGGGTTGCTGAGAGAAGAAATTGAACCATTTGTGAAATGGCAAGATCAATGATGACTGAGAAGAAAATTCCTCTCAAGTTCTGGGCTGAAGCAGTTGGCACTGCTGTGTATCTGAAAAATAGGTGCTATACCACTGCAGTTAGAGACAAAACACCATTTGAAGCCTTCACATGAAGAAAACCAGGTGTAAAACACCTGAGAGTGTTTGGAAGCATCTGTTACAGTCACATTCTGTCAAATCTTAGACAGAAGTTTGATGACAAAGCAAGCAAGGGAATCTTTATGGGTTATGGCAGCTATGAGAAGGGTTACAGGATCTATAATTTTCAAACTGAGAAGATCATACTCTCAAGAAGTATTGTTTCGATGAGAACAAATCCTGGAATTGGGAAAGCAAGCAAGTTGAAACTGTCTTCATACCTCTCATTTTTGGAAATGAAGATTCTGAGATAACTGAAACAGAAGAATCCTCTCATGAAACTCACAGCATTGACTCTCCAAATCTTGCTCAATTAATCTCTGATGATGAACATGTCTCTGGAAGCAATGTCAGTGGTACGAGTCAAGGTTCAACACCAAGCAATACACCAGTAAAGCTGAGAAGCTTGGAGGACATCTATGCAAGATGTCATATGACCATTATTGAACCTGAAACTTATCATGAAGCTATTGAAGACAAAGCATGGAAGGAAGCAATGAATGCTGAGATTGAAACTATTGAGAAGAATGGAACTTGGGAGCTGGAGGAAAGACCTGCGGATAAACCAATCATAGGAGTCAAATGGGTGTTCAAAACCAAGCTGAATCTGGATGGAACAGTTCAGAAACACAAGGCTACGCTTGTGGCGAAAGGGTATGCTCAGAAACCTGGTATTGATTATAATGAAACCTTTGCCCCAGTGGCAAGGTTAGATACAATTAGAACCTTGATTGCACTTGCAACACAAAAGGGTTGGAAGTTGTTCAAATTAGATGTTAAGTCCGCCTTCTTGAATGGAGTACTTGAGGAGGAGGTTTACACTAAACAACCAGAGGGTTTTAAAGTGGAAAATGCAAGTCATAAGGTCTATAAGTTGAAGAAGGCTCTCTATGGTTTGAAGTAGGCTCCCAAAGCCTGGTACAGTGAGATTGACACTTATCTCACTAGCTGCAATTTTAAAAGAAGCTCCAGTGAGGCCACTTTATATACCAGAACTAATGAAGGAGGACTCTTACACCAGTGAGGCCAGTTTAAAAGGGACATGATGCAAAAGTATGAAATGACTGATTTAGGACTCTTACACCATTTCTTGGGAATGGGAGTTCTACAAACTGATAAAGGGTTATTTATTCATCAAAGCAAGTATGCAAAGTCCTTACTTGCAAAGTTTGGCCTCGAGGATTGTAAGTCAGTGACAATTCCACTACCCACTGGTGAGAAACTGAAGAAAGTTGATGGAAGTGAGTTGGCTGATGAAGGTCTGTTTAGAAAAATTGTTGGTAGTCTGTTATATTTAACTGCAACCAGGCTTGATATAATGTTTGCAACCAGTTTGTTATCAAGATTCATGCATTGCCCCACAAAGAAGCACATGGGAATTGCTAAAAGGGTTCTCAGATATATTCAAGGCACTCTTAGTTATGGCATTGAATTTTCAAGGGACAAGGATGCTGTTTTGATTGGATTTTGTGACTCAGATTGGGCTGGCAGAGAGGTTGTTAGCAGAAGCACTTCTGGCTATGCATTTAGCTCTGGAAGTGAAGTTTTCTCTTGGGCCTCTATGAAACAAAATACCATGGCACTATCAACAGCTGAATCTGAGTATGTCTCAGCATCTGAGGCAACAACACAGTCTATTTGGTTAAGGTTTGTGTTGGATGATTTTGGTGAAATGCAAACTGAAGCAACACCACTGTTCTGTGACAATATGTCAGCAATTTCGATGGCTAAGAATCCAGTTTTTCATCAGAGAACAAGACACATAAACCGAAGATATCATTTCATACGAGAAGCTCTACCAAAAGGGGTGATTGACATGAAATTCTGCAAAAGTGAAGAACAACTTGCATATATATTTACAAAAGCTTTGCCTAAAGATCAATTCAATTACTTGAGGATGAAGCTTGGAGTTAAGCCAGTAAGCAGCTTAGGAGAGGCTGTTGAGAATTAAGCTGCATACTGGGCTCGAATCAAGCTGTAGATGACAATCCTGCAAATTGATGAAGAAAAGAATGAAGAATTGAAGAACCTTCTCTTTTTAGTAATAGCTGTTAGTCTTTCTATCTAACGGCTAGTTTTAATCAGTTTTGAGAAAATGGCTACAGCTATTTTCTTTGTCTTTTAGTCTGTACTATGGTAACCAATTCTGGTCCAGGTGTAAGAATCGTAGCCTCCTATGGTCTGTATGGCTGGAGATGAGTACTTGCTCCCGAAAAGGAAGGATCTGATTTTTGACTAAAAAGAGGAATATAGTCATGTAATTCCTCTGGGTTTATTAATAGAAAGATATATATTGAACATTCTTCACTCTCTCTGTTTTTTCTCTTCTCCATATACAGTTTTTTATAAACGATTCTATCCTTGCTCATATAACACAACTAAATACTCAAACATTAGTCACAGATTCAACAGTGGGTGCATAGAGAAGTTTCGGTAGGTAGGGAGCAAAGGGGAGGGGGTGGTCAGGGGAAGGGTGTGGCGCAATAAAGGTTGATGGGTTGGGGGCTAGCACTAGGGAATATTGAATCGGTGGAAGAATGGAGAGAGAGAGAGAGAGAGAGAGAGAGAAAAAAAAAACAATATTTTAAAAATATATTTTTGAAAAGAAATATTTATTATTATTATTACTTTTCATATGTGACACATTTTAGCACAAAGATGGGTCTCTTTCGTGCCATGTCATCATTTTTAATAAAAAATTTAACTCAGTTAACGGTGAGGGGTAAAGTGAACTGCCAAACCTTGGTCAAGGGGGCATTCTGGGTCACTTTAACTTTCAAGGGGTAAAATCAGAATTGACCATAGTTTCGGGGAGCACTACAATAAATAAGCCTAAAAACAAAAACAAAACAATACAAAACATAACCATCTTTGTTAGGCTAAGCTAAAACAAAATATTCAAGGTTCGAACAACTTGTTCCTACTTGCATTTCCATGAGAGGAGATAATAGCCCTCATCGCCCTGATTTGTATTTATTGCCTTGAGATTATTATTCTTACCAGGTGGAGAAACAACCTGAGTGGGCATGCAAGGTATGCAACCCACGCACCTTTTAACGAACCCAAGATGCTTTGAACCCAAGACCATCTTCATATGCTTTCTAACTGCTGATGATCTCCTTCTTTGACCGCCATTGAATTAGCTTCTGAAATGGAAGGAAGGAGTGTGAGAGAAAAGATTATTAGAATGACAGTAACCGTTAGCTTGTTTAGATATTTCCTTGAAGAAAAAGCCATCATGTGTCGTGTCTTGGAGTTGAAAAGAACGGAACAAGAGATGAGAAGCTACGTTATGGCATCCAAGATGATGGGGCAATAGAACAGATTGATATTTCATCAAACAATGTGCTATATATATACTAGATTTTACTGGATACATTAGAATCCTAGAATTACAAGGAAATCTAAATCCCTTTAGTAATTGGTAATAAGAAGAGAAGGAACAAATTTCATTCCTAACTTCACCAGTGTTTACCTAACTTCCACGTAAGGAATCATTAGGTGAATTGTAATGACCCGATCCTAAATTGATATTTAATTGTTACTTTATTCAAGTAAAAGACAATTTTACCCTTGAAATATGTTAATGGTTTAAAGGTTGACTTTTTGTTCCAGAAAGAATTTGGACATTTTAGCAGTACCCTTGCATAGAGCACGTTGAGATGAGTCCATAGACACATAGTGGACTCAAGTCGGAGTTATAATGAAGAAGTTACGATCAAAAGAAGTCCAGTGGCACAATCAAAACTATTTCAAAAATGCATTTTTAAAAGAAATAGGATTCTCTTCTCTCTCTCTCTCTCTCTCTCTCTCTCTCTCTCTCTCTCTCTCTCTCTCTCTCTCTCTGTGTGCGCTCACGACTCACCCCCACCCCCCTTCGACTGTAATAGCTAATCGGGTTTAGCCCTTTCATCGTCGCGTCTGAGAGCCTCCGGCCACAAGGCCAGTAACTACAGGACCACCTCAATCCCCTCTCTCCATCCCGATCATTCCCATCCGCAGCCGTCGGAAAAAGTAAAAAACTGTCTGGATTTGTCAAAATTTTCCATTGCTCGTTCCAGCAATTCTGACCACCAAATTTAGGATTGATTTCTACGTTTGGTAACCTGATTTAGCAATTAAAGTTTGTCCGATTTTCGGCTCACGATTCCGGCCATTTCCAACCACTTTTTGGGTTGGTCCAAGAATAAAAGTTGCTTCATTCATTGCTTTGATCATGTAGGTATAAGTCTTGATCGGCGGTTTGGAGATTTTCCGACTACTGGAATCTCTTTGGACACCTAAGTGCCGACAGCGCTTGGGCACTTTTTGGGTGTCTCTCTTGGTCCTAAAATGATCCTCATGTCGTCATGAGCACAACGGTATGCTCGGATTTTAGTTCGGTTACCATTTGACTATTGATCAGATATCGCATATTAGGCATTATTCGGGTTCGAGGATCGTGTAGAAATTCGCGGATCGAGAATCAGAGTCCCAGATACTCCGATTCAATAATTCAAAGTTTAGGTAAACGGTAACCGTTCGATCGAGCAATTGCGAGCGATCCGACCGTTCAACTCGGACCAAATTTGCAGGGCATGTTTAGTAAATTATGTTGAACCTATAGGAACTCTCGAATTATTAATCGGACGGCATAGACCCCACAGGGTATTGGGTTGACCGTTATGGAAAATTAATCGCTTATTTAACCTCAGGTCTTTTCAAACAATTCCACCGGTCAGAAATGTTGAAAATGGGCCTAGAAACCTTTGTAAGTTACGTACACGCACTTTTGAGGCCAGAAGTCAGTGTTTTGATTAAATATTTGTGGTTAAGCTATTTTATTAATTAAATATTTTTAATTGCTTAAATAGGTACCCTTGCTTCATTGAACTTGCAGGAAGGACCCTTGAAGGGTCAGGCTAGCTCGGACGCATAGTGAATGGACTTTTGTTTAATAAATGATTTTATACAGTATAAGATTTATTTTTCTCTTGAATGAATTCTTTATGGTTTTTGCTTTCCAAGCAATAAGTTGAATTCAAATATTTTTATTAAATTCTATTTATGTTTAAAATGTGAATGGCTTGGAAAGTAGGAAAGGAAGTGATAACAACATTAAAGGATTTAATGAGAAATAGAATTATAATTTTTCCAGAAAACGTCTTTAAACCACCATAAGTACCCAAAATGTTACCTTCGGATAACTTGTTGCCTTCAGTTATAACGATGTCCACGGACATCCTAGTTACCTTCGATTGAGTTAGCGCATGTTTGACAATTGTCCCACTAGTCCTAGGGATATCCAAACCGTGAGGAGCGAGGAATGCGGCTCAGGTTAACCAAGTGTACCCTAAGTCTTGTTTGTGCCTAATAAATCACGGCCATGAACTGACTGAAGGAGCCCCTTTTCCTCGGCCCTGGCACTCGCTCGAAGGACTAAAATGCTGCGTTTCGCCAAGATATTTGGCCCTCCTAAAGACAAAAGAAAAATTGCTAAGGCGCGATCATCTCAGCCTAGATAATAGGCCGAGGCGGCCGAGGCCGAACAAAATCACGGCCAAAGTTATTAAAAGTCAAATCATCACGTGATAGTAGGGTCCCATGCTTCATTTAATGAAGTAATGCCCTTGTTTATTGCAGCAAACCCACTGGCCACAAATAAGCATTTAATGCACGAGGGAAGGTGGGAAATGACTGAAGTCAGGTTGTGGCGACAGGAAACAGAGTGATTAGACGCAAACATTCGCACAAGAATTCTTACGGCTTGAGAGATTGGGTGACTAACTATCAGAGCAATAAATGCATACCCACAGCCAGATGCGCAGAACCCACGATCAGGGCGGCGGCCGAGATTCACCAGGATTTATGGGGTCACACCACCATACTTCACAATCCCAAATGTCGATTGGACTACCCACTTGCTCTAATCAAACTCCAATATGCAGGATTTCAGCCTCAATTACTCCTCCAGGAACTCTTCCTATAAATACAAGGCTCAGGACTACTTTCAAAGGGTTCAAACACCAAACCAAAGCCTCCCACAGAGCAACTTATATTTCCTGTAATGGACTTTTCAATATTTTACTTGCTTTCCTAGGAGTAGCGTTAGATTGTAAGGAAAATCCATTCATCAATATATCATACGACCCTTGATTTTCAAGGCGCCGGAGCACCATCTTTGTTATTCGCTCATTCACCCCATATATCATACGACCGTCGCTCACTGAGCAGCGTGCCGGAGCACCGCCCGAAACCCATCACCAACACCACCACTAAACGGCCTTGTAGCTCAGCCCGTGAACCTGACAGCCGAGATTTGTTCCTCTCTCGGCTACAATCGTTTGATTAGAAGACGAGTTCAAACAGGCGCACCACTTAACCATTTTCATCCACATCAATCTATCGACGCACGGTGGACCGTGCTGGCACGCCGGCGCACAACCGCACCGCATCCAAAAGCAGGAAGCCGCATGTCAATGCATATCCCCTCGGCCCGGAACTCCAGGCCGTGAGATTTACGTGGTAGACAAGTCTTGTGAGGAATGCAGCTCGGGTTGACTTTATGTTTCCAAGGCGTGCGAGGATATGTCGCATTATGTAACACAAGGAATTGACAGAATAATGTGGGAATTAAATAGAAAATCATGGAATTGACCGATTTATGACGGGTACATCTAGGTGGAAAGGAATTATCATTTTTCAATGTTTTCAATTGGTTTTGATGATTTGAATGAATGCATTACTGGTTATATGTATATAGATATGCATGCTTGATTTTTGTACTAATATCGAACATGGTTATAATTGAATTTACAAATGGTTTTAGCAGTGGGGTTAGTATGTTGATATTATATTTTCCAAAACTTTCTTTTGTCCACCACAAGGCGGTCTTCACTCACCACTCATCCTTTCCACTATGTAGGATTTCTATTGTAATCGAACTATTCCCGTAAATTAAATTGAGTAGTATTGCTCTGAAATTTCCCTAGTGCTTACTGTAAGGCCTGAGGCCATAAAGATTTGATGTTTGGTTGCATGAATTCAAACATTGTGCATGCTGAACAATTTTAGCTTTATAAATTGAGTTTTGTATAGGTGAAAAAGTTTGGGAATGAGCAATTTACAGGGGAAACTCTGCCAACTTTTCGGGAGAAGTCAAACCCTAAAGAAATTTTGGATTTGTTAGAAGGGCAATTTGGTCAAGTGTGTTCGGTACCTGCCAGGTGTCGGATACGCACAAGGTTCGGCATAGATTCCAAAGTGGAATTTGGGTAAGGTCTTGTCATGAATCCTACTTTGAAATTTATAATCTAGTATAAATCAGATCAACAAGTAGGGGTAGCTCCTCTAATCCTCATTATAAGAGGTGCCAATATTGTACACGACATATTAACACGACACGAATTAGCATGAAAAATTCTGCATTATGGTATGAGTTATCGTGTCGTGTTGATATCGTGTTGACCCGTTAGTCACCCGTTAAGCTATCATTTCGTGTCATGTCAATTTGCGAATACCCGTTAAGCTCAGGGGCATTTTTTGTAAATTTATCTCTTTTTTTTTTTTTTCCTTCTTCGCTTTCTTCTCTTTTGTCTCTTCCTCCCCCATTCCCCCGATTCTCTCAGTACTCTCTCTCCCTCTCTCTCTCTCTCTCTCTCTCTCTCTCTCTCTCTCCCTTCAAAACCCAGCAACCTTTGAGTTATCTTCTTCTCTCAACTTGAGAGTCTTAAGTAGCCACCACACCACCCAACCACCATGAGCCATCCCAGTCACCTCCCCCTTTGTCTCCCTCCCTCACCGATTCTCTCACCTTCTTCGATGACTCTTCCTCCTCCACTCCCACCATCTCCACTGCCCAAACCTTTGAGGGCCACTCGCAGGGCATCTCCAATCTCACCTTCGAGCTCATCTATGGACTGTGTTGATTTTGTTGTTGTTTTTTTTTTTTTTTTTTTTTTTTTTTTGCACTAGTTGATTTTTTAATTGTTTAAAATTTCTGTTTTGTTTTTAATTCTTAACGGATTATTAGGTTGTGTCGTGTGATTTGCGAATTGTAACGGGTTGTGTTCGTGTTTGACATTTTCAACCCGTTTTCTTATCATGTCGTGTTGTATCAACTCGTTAAGAAAAGTGGGTTGACACGAAAATGACACGAACACTGAAAAAACGACATGAATGCCAGGTCTACTCATTATTTGTTTGTTATGTTCTCTGTTTTGTTTATTCCTATCAAGATGAATTACTTTTCCGATTAACTTTAGATTTACCGTACAAGATTACTCACTAGTAGGATTATGTTTCCAATCTTGGTTTTTTTGGGTGGTCGCAATAGGTTTCAAAGCTTTTTGTTTTGGGAAATAGCGTTTAATGCCACTGCTTTCCAAACTTTATCTGAAAATACCACCTTTACCCACACATTTTGCAAATATAACCTATAAATACATACTTATTGCCCACTTATTGACCACATAACACTTTTGGTCAGTTTTTGTTTTCTCTCTTAGCTATCTCTTCGCACTTTCTCTCAACTGTATCTGATAGTTCTCTCTTCCTCTCTCAATGCGCTCTATCTCTCTCGATCTAGCTAACTACGCCCCTTCTCATGAAGAAGAAGATCAAGAACAACCTACAAAACCCATAGCTTTACCCTCAATACCCAGTTCTTCCTTTTCCTCCCTGTTTCCTTCTCTACCCAAATCCAAACCCCAACTTCGTCTCTCTTCAAATCCCTTTTGCAACCTAAACAAACCCAAACAAAACCATCTTTTCTGAATATGACAACATGCCTTGGCATTAGGCGGCCATTTTTTGAGCATTTGGGTTCAATTTTGGGGGATTTTGAAGTCAGCATTTCCATGCCCTCTTCAAGAATAGCTTCTCCAAAAAATGAATTGTTGGTAATATGTAAGTTTTGATGTTAAATTGAATTTGATTACTGAAATTGGAATTGTGATTGATTTCGTCTGTATTTTGTTTTTGTGTAGAAAGTGAAGTATTGGGATTGATTTTGTTTGTCCCAAAAAACAAATGTGTTTGTTCTTTGTCGATTGATTCTTGCAATTAGTATTGGGATTTTCTATGAACTTGTTATGTATATATCATAGTGAAAAGACTCGAGATTAAATATTTGATTAAATTCTTATATTGGTCAACCTGGTCCCCCGTGGGGTCCACAACCTCCGATTAATAATCCGAAAGTTCCTATAGGTTCATAAAAATCCAATTAACGTATCCTACGAGTTTCGTCAAGATCCGACGGTCCGAATATATTGAACCCGAATTATGCCTAATATGTAAAAATTGGTTTTATACTCAAATGATAACAAAAAATTAATTCGGGCAGGTCACCCCCGCCGCATGCCGCCACCCACTGCCGCCAATGGTGGGTGCGTTGAGTAATTTCCAATGACTGGAAAATCTCAAAATCTCCTACCAATACCTATGCCAATTTGTTAAGCACCTTAAATGGAGTGTTTTTAACTCTTGGACCCCAGCCAAAAAGTGGTTGGAAACAACCCAATTCACTGCTAAATCGTCGGAGCATATGGGTGTTTAAATCAAACTTCCAAATCACGAAATCAATCTAAACTACCTACATAAACGGATAGAGCACTTCGAGAGGATGAAAAACCATACCTCAGTTGTCGGAATTGGTGGCTGGAGTCGCTAGAAAACTGGCAAAACTTCTCATTGTTACAGCCGCCAATCCTCGGGTTTTCAAAGATGGAAAATGGGTGGAATAGAAAGAGGACATTGAGCTGAAACTTTTGATACTAATTTCATAGCCTAAGATGGTCGGACGACGATGAACGACCGACGGGGAGATGGAAGTTACTATAACAATCGCTGGTACTGTAGCTCTCGGGTTACAATAGCACTTAAACGAAGAGAAGAGGGAAAATGACGTGGAAGAGTTTGATATGGTATTTTAAAAAATCTGACTTCGAAATATTTACGGTTGTGCCATTGCACTTCGGTTGATCGTAACTTCTTCGTTAAAACTCCGATTCGAGCCAACTATGTGTCTATGAACTCGTATCAACGCGCTCTAAGCAACAGTGTAGCTCAATTCCCCAAATTCTTTCTTGAACAAAAAAGTCAATTTTAAACTCATTAAAATACTATCAGGGTAAAATTGTCTTTTACTTGAATAATTTAAGAATTGAATATTAATTTAGGAACATGATATTTCAATGAAAATAGGTGGAATAGAAAGAGGACGTCAAGCCAAAACTTTTGGTACCAATTTATGCTCTATGATGGCCGGACAACGACAAACGACCGACGGGAAGATGGAAGTTACTGTAGCAATCGCTGGTACTGGAACTCTCGGGTTACTATAGCACTCAAATGAAGAGAAGAGAAAAACAACATGGAAGAGTCTGATCTGGTATTTTTTTTTAAATTTGACTTTGAAATATTTACGATTGTGCCACTGCACTTCCGTTGATCGTAACTTCTTCGTTAAAACTCCAATTTGAGCCCACTACGTGTCTACGAACTCGTATCGACGTGCTCTATACAATAGTGTAGCTTAATTCCCCAAATTTTTTTCTGAACAAAAAGTCAATTTTAAACCCATTAAAATACTCTCGAAGTAAAATTTTCTTTTACTTGAAAATTTTAAGAATTGAATATTAATTTAGGAATAGGATATCACAGTTTCCCTCCACTCTGAATAGATTTAGATGAGGCTATCATTTTCCCCGGTGACTTGGAATATACAAATATTTCCATAGAATGTTTACAGTTTTGTTTTCGGATGTCGTATTCATTACTACCAATGTATAACTACAGTGCTAATATTTTCCAAGACTATTTATCAGCCCACACCAAAGAATCTGCTTGAGCATTGATGGAGACTATAAATATGACATTTCTGGAGGCAAGATTGACTCTTGTGGTTGCAATGGCTAGCTTGGTTTTGCAAGAGAGTGCCTTTCAGGTGAAGTCGGTACTCAATTACTATGATTATTATATCTTCAGTACTTCCTGGTTGTAATGTTCAATGCTGGGGAATCAGAAAGATGACAACATGTACCTTCATGATAAAGACTTAGACCACTTCTCTTCAGGTGGTCATGTCGAAGGTGTTGTTTTGAGAGAAGCTAGCATTGCTTGGTCAAGATCTCGGACAACTACAGCCTCATTATTGCTAAAATATGAATATGGTTTGAATACTTTGGGTTAGGTTTTATTCTTCTCCATAATGAGGTATATATAGGAGTTTACATGAGTGTTTTATAAGGAAATAGATACAGTAATCAATTTGGATAGTATCTCCTAATTATATAATGATTTGTCAACTATATAGAATAGGAAAGTAAATCTCTTAATTAATCAAGGAAATAAATCTCCTTCATTAATTAGGAGACTCACGTCAACACTCCTCCTCAAGTTGGTGCATATATGTCACCAATGCTCAACTTGGTAAGTGAGTCATGAAATACTGTGCAGCAAACAGCTTTTATAAAGATATCTGCCAGTTGATCTTCTGATTTTACGAATGGTAGGCGGATGATCTTCTTCTCAATTTTTTCTTTGATAAAATGTCTATCCACCTCAACATGTTTGGTTCGATCATGTTGAATTGGATTATGGGCAATATCAATAGCTGACTTGTTGTCACAATGCAACTCCATTGGCTTTTCTGGCTTGAAGCCCAATTCTGTCAAGAATCTTCTGATCCACAATAATTCACAAACTTTGTGAGCCATTCCTCGATACTCTGCTTCTGCACTAGACCAAGAAACCACATTTTGCTTTTTACTCCACTAAGTGACTTGGTTACCTCCACAAATGTAAAGTAACCAGAAGTAGAGCGTCTATCTGTAATGGAACCAACCCAATCAGAATCTGTATATCCAACAACTTCAAGATCTCCATTTTTTTAGAACATTAATCCTTTCCCAGGGGCTGACTTTAAGTATCTTAAGATCCGATCAACTGCATTCCTATGAGACACTGGGCGAATGCATAAACTGACTAACCGCACTCACAGCATATGCAATATCTGGTCTTGTGTGTGCCAGGTGTATCAACATTCCAACAAGGCGTTGGTATTGTTCCTTATTGGTTGGTTCTTAGTCCATGTCTTCACACAACTTGTGATTCATCTCAATGGGTGTGTCAGCAGGCTTACATCCAAGCATTCATGTTTCAGTGAGTAGATCCATTACATACTTTCTTTGAGACAGATATATACCAGCTTTTGACCTTGCTACTTCGATTCCGAGAAAGTCCTTCAAATCACCTAAATCTTTCATCTCAAATTCCTGAGACAAATACTTTTCCAACTTCAGTTGCTCTTCTGCATCGTTTCCTGTTACGATTATGTCATCTACATAAACAATCAATGTAGTAAGTTTTCCTTCTTCACGCTTCAAGAACAGGGTGTGATCTGAATTACTCTGTGTATATCCAAAATTCTTCATAGATTTAGTAAATCTATCAATCATGCCTTGGGAGATTGCTTTAA
Organism: Prunus campanulata; assembly: GCA_034190965.1. Lineage (NCBI taxonomy): Eukaryota > Viridiplantae > Streptophyta > Magnoliopsida > Rosales > Rosaceae > Prunus > Prunus campanulata. Next base: position 2,477,810 of record CM067214.1, on the reverse strand, counting down.
CCCATATAATGACTTTCTGAGCTTGTAAACTTGATTTTTCTTATCATGTGCTGAATTACATCCTGGGGGTAAGTCCATATATACTTCTTCTTCCAATTCTCCATATAAGAATACATTTTTGACATCAAACTGATGTAGTGGCCAATCGAGATTTGCTACTAAAGACAATAGGACTTTAATAGTGTTAATTTTGGCTACTGGCAAAGCTCTCCTTGTAGTCTATCTTATATCTCTGTGTGTACCCCTTCGCCGCCAATCTAGCTTTATATCTTTCAACGGATCCATCTGCTTTGAGTTTTACAGTATAATCCACCTGCATCCTACTGTCTACTTTCCATGAGGTAAGGGCATGAGTTCCCATGTGACATTCTTTTGGAGAGCTCGCATTTCCTCATTCATAGCTTCTTTCCATTTTGGGTGTTCTAGTGCTTCAGTTACACTGTTGAGGATAGATATGTTAGCCAACTGCTTCACATAGTGCACATGTGACTCTGATAATCTGCTGAGAGAAATATGATTATTGATGGGGTATTTCCCTTTGGATTTAAGATCTGCTTCATATTGTACTCAAGGTTTGCCACAGTTCTTCATTTCTGGAAGCTGATATGTAGGCTCTGTGCCTTCTGAAATCAAATCATCATGAGATATTTCATCAATGTTATTAGTTTTAGGAAAAGAAGTTACCTAAATGACTTCCTCAATAGGTGATTGGTGCGGTACTAGAGCTGAAGTGGGCAAAATCTCATAAAACGATTCAATTTCCTCCTCCTGATTTTGATAGCGTGGAGACAACTGATCGTTTTCCTTTGGCGACCAGTCGTTTTGAAGTAGGTTCTCTAGAGTTGAAGAACTAGGGGCGACCAGTTGCTTTCCACTGGCGACCGGTCATTTTGATGCAAAGTGATGTCCTGGGGGAAAAAATCGAGAGTTGGAGCAGTGGTGGATTCTCGATTATCCTCCTGAGCTGTTGAAATGTATAAGTCATGTTCTCGAAACACAACATCTATCGAGGTAAAGACCTTCTGACTAGGAGGATGAACACCGGTATCCTTTCTAATGAGGTGCATAGCCAATGAAAACACACTTTTCGGCTCAGGGATCCAATTTGCTTCGTTGGTGATCATGTAAGTGGACAAATACAACACAACCGAAAATCCAGGGTTCCAGGTTTAGGGTGGAAGGTGTTTGGATATGGTGGTGAAGTGTTTGAAGTGGTGTTTGGAAATTTAGGATACTAAAGGGAATCCAATTGATAAGGTATGCTGCAGAGACAACGGCTTCGCCCCAAAAGGATCGTGGCATATTGGCACCAAAGAGAGAGGCACGAACGACTTCCAATAAGTGTCTATTCTTTCTTTCAGCCACCCCATTCTGTTGGGGAGTGTAAGGGCATGAGTGTTGATGTATGATGCCATGATCTTGTAAGAACTGGTTAAGATCATAATTTAGAAATTCTCCGCCATTGTCAGAACAAAGAACCTGAATTCTGACATGAAACTGAGTCTCCACCATTTGATAAAACTATTTAAACCTGGAACTGACTTTCCCTTTAGTTTTGAGAAGGGAAACCCAAGTCATGCGTGTGCAATCATCTATAAACGTGACAAACAATCGAGCCCCTGCCGGAGTGGCAATTTCAGCAGATCCCTAAACATCAGAATGAACAAGAGAAAACGGAATCAAAGTCTTATTTGAACTTAATGGGAACGGGACACAATGGCTCTTAGCCAATTCACACGTATCACACTAGAAGCTGGAAACAACAAAACTGGAAAATAATGATGGAAACAACTTCTTAAGATAACCGAACGATGCATGCCCAAGACGTTTATGCCATAACCAAATTTTGTCTCTCTCCCCCTCAGAACGAGCTCCACTGGTTGTGAAAGCTTAACCAACCTTGACCTCACTATCCGATACCACAACCAATCGTCTTTCCTGTAAGAATGTCCTGAAAAACACAATGATTCAGCCAAAATGTTACAGTACACCCCAAAGTAATAGTAAGTTGTGCAACAAATAACAAGTTATGGTCCAAAGATGGAACAAGTAATACAGAATCCAGATGTAGGGAAGTAGAGAGAGATAAAGAGCCCTCCCCAATCACAAGGGGGTACCATTAGCATTAGACACCACTGACAGAGTGGATAATTTGCGACTAATAAGTTCGCCAGAATAAAATGTCATGTGATCCGTAACACCCGAGTCGATAATCCACGGATTTTTGACAGGACGTATGAAAAGTAGAACCTTTGGTGGTGGCAATAGAAGCATGAGTCCGGGTAGCCGGGTCAGCAGGATTGATCGCATGCTTCTATGAATCTGTAATAAGGGGGAGAATCGTAGGGGTTCTTAACATCGCAGCGGAAGTAAGATGTGATATGAGAATGTGAGGAATTTTGATTTGAGAAATTTGATTTGAGGAATTTGATGTAGGAATTGGATTTGAGAGGTATGCGTATAAGATTTAAGGGTATGTGTTTAGGGATTTTGATAAGAGGATTTGAGAACTTCATATTTGAGGGATTTGGATTTGGGGAAAAATATGAGGAATTTGATTTAGGGTTTTGGATTTGAATATGAGAAATTGGAGATAAGGGTTTAGAGACAACCTAGGATCGATTGCTCTAATACCATGCTAGAATATGAATATGGTTTGAATACTTTGGGTTAGGTTTTATTCTTTTCCATAAGGAGATATATATAAGAGTTTACATGATTACTTTACAAGGAAATAAATACAGTAATCAATTAGGATAGTATCTCCTAATTATACAATGATTTGTCAACTATATAGAATAGGAAAGTAAATCTCTTAATTAATCAAGGAAATAAATCTCCTTGATTAATTAGGAGACTCAACAATTCTAAAGGAATTGCTGGATCCAAGCTTCCAAGGAACTGGGAATAGAGGTTCTCCACGACGAAATGTTAGAACATCAAGATTTGTATGTGGATCAGTTAATTTGCTTAAGCAAGTTGGGAAATAAACCCATATTGGCCGCAGAGGCTTCATTTCAGGCTTCCCTGAATATAGCAAATCAGATTCTCAGAGGAAGAACTAGGGATCGTTTAGGAATTGTTTTAATTACTGGTTCCTTACATATAGTTTCATTGGTATTAGCTACCCTCCATGGTTAAACTTTGTATTCTTTTCTTTCTTAAGAATCCATTCCTTGTCAACTTTTTCTATTTCTCACCTTGTACAATAGGATTTGAGTTATGTAATTAAGTAGTAGGAGCACACCAGATGATGTCATTACCTTGCAGGGTGATTCTCTGTGTGTCTGTGTGCGTGTAAAGCTGACGGATATGCTAATTTCTTTTGGGCCAATGCAAAGGTTTCTAATGTTCTACCTCAATTGAATTGAGCACACTCTGCGTCTACCTCCTCATCTGCTTAGCCTTCGTCTAGAAGATGCAGTTAGGGGAGAGCTTGAGAAGCTTTTCTTAGATGAGGTTTGTGGCCTGATATATATTTGTTCATGATATATTTTGAATTTTGCCCCTTGTTTCTTATTTACAATGTTGTTACTTTTTTTTTTTTTTTTTTGGTGCATCACAATGTTTTTAGTTTGATTTACTGTGCTATTGTTCCAATGTAGGTATTCGCCAACTTGGTACTTCGCATTTGTCCATAGCATCCAATCCATTAAAGATAGCTTTATCTTACCTAATGGTGGTCATCCAACTTTTAGGGTATATTTGTTTACCATATTTTAAATTTTATGACGATAGCTTTTGTTCAAATTTAGGTTGTTTTAGTCTGTATAATTGGAGTCAGGTTGGTTGCTTGCTTCCATCCGTTTTTTATTTATTCTTATTCGTATTCTTTCCAATTTTCAATTTTAAGAAACCCCAATTTATTTCTGTGTATGAGAACTGCCAATCTAAATACCTAGTATCATTGATACAGATGATTAGGCCTTAAGCTTAGTGGCTGATTGTTAAAATTTAGCCTAGGTTAAGGTTGTTAGCTTAAAATGGAGCTGCTGATTAGCTGATAATTTATTTTCTGGATCCTACATAAATTAATAAACTCCACCTTCATTTGATGTGACAATATGTAATATACAATGATCTTGTTCTCTATATTCAAATTTGGTTTGTTTTCATTTTCTGAAACATGGTGTCAGAGCACCAAGCTCTTGAGATCTAACCCCATTGCCACCCTTACCTTAGAAGAAAGGAACAAAGAAAAAATATGGACAACTTCTTCTCTCTCACTCACTACTATGCCATAGGTTCCGTTAAATCTTTTCGCTTGGATTTCATCTCAATTCTCGGCTTGGTTTACCTCATTCCTTGTGGGTGACCAAACTGACAACAAGGGCCTGTCTTCTTCTTCTTCTTTATGAAATTGAAGTGCCTAATTACCTTGAAGGGGTTGAGCTGTCCAAGTATTCTTGAAAGCTCTAAAGCATGCTTTTGATTCTATTTGCAGGAGTTTAGAGTTTTCAATATCCACTCGCCAGCTAAAGAAGTGAATATCACTGAGATAGGCTGATTATTTGTTGTTCACACTGAATGGGTGTCTGTTAGGCATTTAGACTATATTAAGATTGTCAGCTTAAATCAAGATCTAATTTGCAGAGCTGATTACCAGAGGAATTAATGTCAGAATACTCCTTTCATTTGAGTATGTACTATGCAATGTTCTGCTTCCTTTCGAAATTTTCTTGTTTTCTTTTTGACCTTTTACAACACTTAGCATGTTGTGTCTCCGGACTCCTAACTCATACAACAAGTTGACAATTGTTTACACCAAAAAGGATCCGCCGGCCATTCACATGGGGTTTGGCCTTGGAGTTTGCTTGTTGCAATTGCGAAGGCGTGCCACTGTTGGCAGTGAAAAACTCCAACAGACTGAAAATGGTAAGACTGAAAAATGCGCACCGATATTGACTTTAATCAATCGATTGTGGATTGGGCAGGGAACTTACCAATACAAGGTTCTTTTCTATGCCTCAATTAAGAGGACTTCAATATGCATCTAGTGCGAAAATGATAACTGACATAAGCTAAAATTGAACAGTAATGGAATGACAGAAGTTTATCGGAATATTTCTCTATTCAGACAACTTGAAAGAAAAAGGAACAACACAGCCTAAAGATTTCTTTATTCAGACCTGGTACATAAAATTAAAATGGAGATTGAAGATTTCTCTATTCAATCTTGTACAAGAATAAATCATACCAAGAGTTGGGAGAGCAAAATAAAGAAAATTCCTCAGGAGTTGTCAACTGGGAAATTCAGAGAATGAAAAAGGAAGGCTATTTCAAACTTTTGAGCTGGGTTTATAGACGTTGAGTCTGGTTTTTGTTGGTTGAGTTGTGTGTCTCTGCTGATGATTTCTCCTTCAATTTATAGAGAATGGACGTTGGTTGAGTGAACCAGCAGTCAATTTGAAATGCCCACTTGCCATTGGTTTTGGTGAGTGGGTTGCTGAAAATACAAGTAAACCCAAAAAAGTTGCTAAGAGGCTTTGATGTGATTTGACAGAAGTTGTCACTATTAGACTCAAAGAAATCCAAAGTATTAGTCCACTTTGTTGAAGTGAGTCTCCTAATTAATCAAGGAGATTTATTTCCTTGATTAATTAAGGGATTTACTTTCCTATTTTATAGATTTATTTCCTTTGTTAATTAAGGGATTTACTTTCCTATTTTATATAGTTGTCAAATCATTGTATAATTAGGAGATATTTTCCTAATCCTTTACTAGATCTAATTCCTTCTAAAGCAGTCATGTGAACTCTTATATATACCTCCTTATGGAGAAGAATAAAAGAAGAACCTAACATATTCAAACCTATATTCATATTTTAGCACACTTGCCATTGATTGGTGAGTGACAGCCAAAAGTAGCTAACTAAAAGACAAAAAGAAATGTAGAGATAATGACCACCATCTCTACTTCTTTCTTTATTCATTCTTTAACCTCACTTGCATATTATTTTATTCTTCTTTCAACCTTTGTGTAGACTTTTCATGTGTATGTTGGGCTCTGGCTTTGTTTTAAAATTCTTCATAACAGAGGATATTAAATTGTTTCCATCTACCACATCTTCATTTTATTCTTCTTTGAATCAACTCATTGGTGATGAAGTCCTTCCATTGATAAAGTGAAACTTGATTTGCAGCTACTGAGTTTCTCCTCCGAACATGCCTTGATGCATAATAAACTGGGATTGCTAGGTTGATCTAATTGCTGCCAATTTCGGATATGTTGTTCTCCACATAAGTAGGAACAACATTGATGAAGAACTTAATTCCATTAGAGCAATAGAAAATTTGATTTAGCATGGTTGCAACTGACTGGTCGTCACAGACTGCTGTCACGAACAGAAATCATGATTAGTGCTCTGAAGATTCAATACTGGTGTAAATGAAGCCAAATTCGGATATGTCGTAGTAGACATCCAAATGAACAACTTCTATAAAGAACGAATGTTCATTTGAGGACTGGAAGCTGGCCCGAATTGCCACTGTTTTCAGCTTTCGCTGTTGCTGGTATGCTTCTGATTTTTGATGTCACGAGGATTCCACATTTATCTAAATGATCCCAAATTTGAATATGTTGCAGTAGACATTCTATTGAAAAACTTTCATGAAGAAAGACAATTCATTAGAGCATTGGAATTAGGCCCGAATTAGGCCCGAATTGCTGCTATAAGCTTTTTGCTAGCGCTGCACATCTGGTGTTTTCAGCTCTTAGGATTCCACATTTGTCCGAATAAACCCAAATTTGGATATTAGACATAAAGATGAACAACTTTCGTGAAGGCTGAAACTTGATTTGAGAGCTGAATTTGAATCTTGGGCCCACTCCATCTGACTGCAGCAATGCATGTCTAGCCATATTTTGGCCATTTAGATGTTCATGGAACATTATCTTCCATTTTAGGCAAAAATACGATTTTTGGTACAAACAACAATCATGTGCTAATAATTAGCAAGTGATTATGTTTCGTCCATTTGTGGGAGAGATAATTGCTGCAAACTTTTAAGTCTCTACTGCAAATGGTTTACGTCGTATGTATTCTACTGAGATGAACTGAATGTAGCTTATTTCTAGGTCGCATTTAATTTTTCCTTCTTAGTTTCTCTTTGGTGCAAGCAATTCTCACTGTAATTGGCAGTGCCCCGTGAATTTTTTGATGATATTTATGTACCTATTCATCTTTGGCCTGTTCCATCGCACTCCGAGCCCGACACAAGAAAGAGGTGACCCTTCCATGTCTGCTTTGATAGAAGTACATACAGAGCTTTATATGCATAATCCTGCACAATTTCTTGTTTATTGGTGTTTTTTTAAATTACCCTCAAATATGTCATTCCTTATATTCACTGAGGATTACAGGGACAGAGTCATGTGGTCATGGAAGTGTCCTGATTCAGATGCAGAACTTGTAATTGATGGGATGGATCAGGTTCGTGTTATTGCTTGTTTATCCATACACACTCAAATTTATGGTGCCTTAAGTGTATACTAACTTTTAGTTCCAAATGGCCAGATAAAATTCCAAGCTCACAGTGTGAACTATCCTCCAATTCTAATTGAGCAGCCAGAAGACTCAAAACCATTTGCCCCTACGGTGGTTACCGTAAGTTCATGCTTTGAACCTTATCATATGAGTCGTTGCATCTAGCTGTAGCATCACTTGATTTCTAGTTCTCTACAATTCTCCAAAGGCAATGAACTACTGAAAAAATGCTGCTTTGTCAAACTTTTGTTCTCTTTAAAATATGCTATTCCTTCGTTCATATATAGTAACTCTAATTCCTGTGTTACATTATGTCAAATCTTCGTTCAAATTAATTGAGGGTTCTCTTTTGACAAGTAGATTTCTAATGAATTCTATAAGCCTCCAATTAAGTTTCCTATTTTGCAGGGATCAATTGATTTTGATGGTTTGGACACTGTCTCATGGTGGGACAATGCAGAAGACAAGGATGAAGAACCTGAAGACCCTTAAGCTTACAGAACTTCAGAAAAGGGAACTACTTTGTTTCTCATGACTATGTTTGAAGTCCTGGATACAATTTGTTTTGAGCTTGTAACTTTTTCATTTTTGATTATATATAACTTATTGTCGCTCAAATTAGCTTGATTGCAAGGTGGACAAACATTAGTGGTCTAGAGAGGGTGATACAATATGAATTCCACGGTGAATCAGCTTAGCTTGAGCCTTGTGGACTCATTGGTTTTGACTTGCTGTCTCATTTGCAATAATATTCTTGGGGAAACTGCTTCTTGCACATATCTAAATGTAGTATGTCCTTCCCTCATGAGGGGAAGGGAACACTGAAGGTATTCATTTTACTACGGTTGCCTTGCTTCCGTTACTTTCTGAGGGTTGAAGTGAGGAAGAAATTCATTATGATCTGGACAGTACTCAGATAAGCCATCACCAATTATAATTAAAAACATGCAAAACAGGCTAAAGGAAGATTCAGACCCAAAAACCAAAAAAGAAGATTTAATTCTCTTTTATTGCCACAATTTCACTCTCTTAGCCCTACATTTATTCTAATCTTAATGCACATATATTAATTTGAGATCTTGTGCTTCATACAATTTTCTCAAAGAGCCATGGGAGCCATTGAAGTCGATGCTTTGACATCCCAATCTTCCATCTGATTCAACACCTCTAAAGAACTACAAGGAACTACCAAGAGTGTGAAGAAATAAACCTCACACTACTACAAAAATCGAAATAGACGATGGTAATCCACTGTCGTGTATCCAGTTTTTCAACCATCGTGAAATTAACCGACATCTTTTGATGCATAAAACCAGGACGGTAAATCTCCGTCGTCTATTATTTGAAAAGACGACGCCTTTACTCACAACCGTCGTCTATTACATGTAAAGACGACGGTTTTTTTTGTAAGAACGGTCGTCTATTATATGTAAAGATGACCGTTTTTTTTTAAAAAGGTCATCTATTAGATATAAAGATGACGGTTTTTATTTAAAACCGTCTTTAATTGTATAGAAAGATGACGATTTTTTGTTAAAAAATTTATGCAAAGACGACGGTTTTTTGATAAAAATCATTGTTGATTGTATGTAAAGAAGATGGTTTTTACAATAAAACCATCATTGATTACATTTTAGATCAGTCGTCTAATAAATTTCTAGGTTGTTATATTTTAGTTTTTTGGTTTCCTATGATTCTATACAACTGTTTTTACTAGAAATCTAACCAAAATGCTTTATTAATGAATATATACACTCAAAAATTGTTTCTTTCATAAAACTTGACCCAATCTTTATTCCTACCACATCAATAACATTAAAATAAATAACGAAGCTACATGTGATTGCTCACAAATTCAACCAATTCGAAATGAACATCAATTTGTTCTTGAGTGTGTGAGTTAGCTCTGTCTTCTTGCACATTTTCCATGTTGTATTCCCCTCCCCTATAGCAGTATCGGCGATAGTATGTCTCTTCTTGGTGTGTAAAAATAACATCAATCTTTACAAATGAAGCTTCAGACAAAGTGGTTTAAAGAACAGTTTGTTTAAGCACCTACCACATCAGACACAAACTTAATAATACTATTTTAGTTATTCACTAATTTTATGTTTCAATAAACTTGGCCACGAGGAAAATATACATACCTGAAGGGTGCAAACAGTATCCATAGCTAACAAGATAACACCAAGTGCTCCATGTAGAGAAGTGAAATAATAAAAAATATGAGCATAAAAGGGCAAAAATAAGAAGGAATAAATGTTTCAAATACAACACAAATATAAACTCAAACCACCAAAACATGAACACTATCAACTTGAAACTACTATTGGTTATAGTATACCACAGCAACCTATAACTTTGGGAATTACCTGGAAGCAGAGGACAAGGTCTCCAACCTTCAAATTTTGACAAAGTCACCCTAAACATAAAAGGACCACCAAGAAATCCAATGACAAAGTCACCTTTGTTTGTGTACTAACCATGCCCCATTTTTTGATCACCTTGCCTCAAATTCCAACTCTGATATGTTTCCGGTCTTTTCTTTTGCTTTCAAATGCACAATAGTAAAATAATAAAATGATATGTGAATGATATTATCTGAAACAGACAAAAGCAAATAAAAGCAAAGCGCAATTAATTTCAACAGATAATCTCACCATTTTCTAAGTCTGTTCAATAGACATTTATTATTTACAAAACCAATAAAGACCAAGAAGAAAAAATTGAGAAAAACTTGAAAAAGCCAGTCAATCCAGCTTTGCAAACCGACCTTGTATGCTCAATTGTTTCATAAAGTTGTTATATGTCCGACAATCTTAGTAACTAGTTAATCCCAAGCTTCCTCTCCATCTCATGAGAACCAAATCAAAAAATCTAATAAGAAACCAGAAATAAAAAAATATGTAAACAATCTAGACAAATCAAGAGAGACATAAAATATGAAATTAGGGAGACAACATACCAGAAACCCAAAGAGACTAATCTCGAATTCACTAACAAGATATAGAAGGGTATTGAGAGATTAGGTGACTTTCAAATCAAACCTTTCGAAAGGTAGGAGGCTAGGGTTTCGATCTTCACAATTATCAGGAGATTAGGACAATTCTAGGGCTTGAACCTTCAAAGGAGTGCGAGGGTCAAGGGCCTGAAGTGGTGACGACATCTAGGGGCCTAAAGTGGCCTGCGCGATAGATTTCGAGGAGTATTTCTAGATCGCGACTACAAAATTGTAAAGCTAACCGAACCAAGCCGCTGAGGTTGATGAGAGAGTTGAATGCCTGAGATGGAGATCATCGTTAAAGAGCGTGGAGATCGAGATCTTCACCATCCAACTAGCTTTAATTCTCAAATATAGAACCTCCCTCTCCATCTTATGGATCTGCGAAGACATCAATCTCTCAACTCCTTCATTGATATCAATTTTATAATTTTGTAGAGAGTTTCATGAGGGTGTTTTAGAGAGCTGAGGAGGGTTTCAAGGAGGAAGAGATAAGATTTTTAGAGAAGGGGGAAAATATGAAAATTTGTCGAGCGCAAATTCACTTAAGCGGCCTTTTTTTAGCGTGTTTTAAAAGACGACGCTTGTTAATGACTAGCGTCGTCTTATAAAAATCAAGTGGCCTTTTTTTGTAAATAAAAACTGTCGTATTTTGCCTACAATTAATGACGGTTTTAACAAAAACGTCATTCTTACATATGTAAAGACCACAGTTCTTTAAAAAAAGGGTCATCTATTACATAAAATAGACGACGGTTCTTTAAAACAAGGGTCGTCTTTACATATATATAGACGACTGTTATTTAAAAAAAAGGTTGTCTATTACATATAATAGAGACGGTTCTTTCAAAACAAGGGTTGTCTTTACATATATATAGACGACGGTTATTTTAAAAAAAGGGTCGTCTATTATATGTAATAGACGACGGTTCTTTAATAAAAGGGTCGTTCTTACATATGTAAAGACGACCCTTTTTTAAAAGAATCGTCGTCTATTACATATAATAGACGACCCTTTTTTTAAATAACCGTCGTCTATATAAAAAAAAGGCCACTTGATTTTTAAAAGACAACGCTTGTCATTAACAAGCGTCATCTTTTAAAAATCAAGTGGCCTTTTTTCTGTTCAGCATGTTTTAAAAGACGATGCTTGTTAGTGACGATGCTTGTTAGTGACAAGCGTCGTCTTTTAAAAATCAATCTAACTCTAGAAGTGTATAAGATGATATATCATAACGGTTTTAAAAACACCGTCGTCTTTTAAAACATAACTACAGTTTTAAGATGTACAGTCTTCTATTTTGTGTTGTGGTTTAACTATTTTGTAGTAGTGTCAGTATGTTTTTCATTATCATGGGTACAGATTATATACAATCTGACAGAGATACAAATGGTAAGAGAATCAGGTATTACAGCCAATTACAAGTAATTAGAGATTACAATAAATTATAGATATTTATCTCTAATCAAGGCAATGAAGATGGAGATTGGCTAGAGTGATTTATGGAGAGTTTACCAAACTGAATTGATTCACTAATACCCCCCAGCAAACCGGACAGGCAAGGCTAGACAAGGTTTGATCAGAGAAGCTGGTGGCATGGTTTATGAAGTGCTTTCGTGAGGAGTTCGGCTAGCTGAACAATAGATGGAACGAAACAGACGTGGTGACTGCCCAAGGCCACCTTTTTGCGCACAAAGTGGTATCAAGCTTGATGTGGCGGGTGTGAGAGTGAAAAATAGGGTTGGCAGCCAAGTAAGTGGCGGAAAGATTCTCACAGTGAAGAAAGACTGGGAAGGAAAGTTGAACACCAAGTTCGACCAAGAGGTAGGATAGCCAAGTAGTTTCGGCACAAGCATGAGCTAAGGAGCGATATTCTGATTCCCTGCTTAAGCGAGATACAGTGGGTTGCTTTTTGGAACACCAAGAGATCAAGTTGGTGCCCAAGTAGATCAGATAGCCAGTGGTGAAGCGACGAGAGTCCCGAACCCAGTCCAATTTGCATCGAAGTATGCAAAAATATGTGTGGGTTGTGATTGCGAACGAAGAGTTAAGCCAAAATCAAGGGTCCCTTTGATGCAGCACAAGATGCGCTTTACGGCGATCATATGAGAAGAATGAGGTGCGCTCATGTATTGCGCAACAGAGTTGACCGCAAAGGCCAAGTCGGGTCTAGTGATGGTGAGGTATTGGAGACAGCCCACGACCTCTATGTATGAAGTGGGTGAAGATAACAAGTCACCCTCAGTCGCTAAGAGAGAAGATTTGGCAGTAAGGGGTGTAGAGGTTGGTTTCCAGTCAAGCTTGTGATGAAGTTGAAGAAGGTCATGAGCATACTTAACTTGAGATAGGTGAAGATTGCCATTGGAGTGAATGACCTGGAGACCCAGAAAATAACTAAGGGGCCCAAGATCTTTTATGTCAAATTCACGGCCTAAAATAGAAATGGAGTCTTGGAGCACCCCAGAATGGCTGCCAGTAATCACTATATCATCAACGTAGAGCAATAGGAATATTTTATGATGGCCATGGTGATAAACAAATAGAGAAGCATCTGCTCGACTTTGGGTGAACCCAGAAGATAGTAGGAAAGTGCTAATGCGATGAAACCAAGCACGAGGAGCTTGTTTGAGACCATAGAGTGCTTTGTGGTGCTTGCAAACGTACGTAGGTTAGGCAGGATCCACAAACCCGGTGGTTGAACCATGTAGACATCTTCATTGAGAAAACCATTTAGAAAGGCATTTTTAATGTCAAGTTGACGAAGAGACCACCCTCGAGAGATGGCAAGGCTGAGAACTGTGTGGATGGTAGCGGGTTTGACAACTGGACTAAAGGTTTCGGTGTAGTCAATCCCTAGTTGTTGGTGAAAACCCTTGGCTACCAAATGAGCCTTGTAGCGCTCAATACGGCCATCAGAGTGTCACTTAATACGAAAAACCCATTTGCAACCAACTAGAGTGTGCAACGGAGATGAAGGAACCAGAGACCATGTGTGATTTTTTAGAAGAGCATTGATTTCTTCTGTCATCGCGGTACCCCATTCCGCATGTTTTTGGTCCTGAGAAAAACAAGAGGGTTCAGTAGATTCAATAGCATAAAGTAATCCATGGGGAATGGGGAATGGGGTACTGTATGGTTCTGTTAGTGCATGTTTTGGGTTGGATGATCCCAGCACGAAGCCATGTAGTCATGGGGTGAGTTGGCAGAGTCGCAACGTGGGGAGGAAGACAAGGATTAGGAATAGGCGGAGAAGGCTAGAAAGATGAGGATTGGTCTGTGTGCTGCGTAGATGTGGAAGGCGCATGTTGTGCAGGGAGCTGAGCTGAGGAAAGGCATGGGCCTGGAGCAGAATTAGGGCCTAGAGTGTAAGATGTGCCAGGGGTGGAAGTCGGGCATAAAGGATCAGTTAAGCCTGAGGTAGGAGACGGGCATGTAGGGGCAGGCGGGCCTGTATGGGAAGTCAAAGCTGGAGCAAGAGCTGGGCCGGTATAATGAATTGGGCCTGGAGAGGATGAGGGCTCTGGTGAGTGGTAGGGTCCAAAAGGGAGGCTGGGGCCTGAAGTAGGGGGCATGGGCCCAAATGGGAAGGAGAAGTAAGAGGAGCCGATGGAGAAGGTGCGGCAGGGAGAGCCGGCAGAGCACGGTAGGGAAAAATATCAAGTTCAACTGTTCCTGCCGAAGAGGCAACCTGCAAATTCTTAAAAGGAAAACTTAATTCATTAAATAAAACATTGCGTGAGACATAGACACGACCGGTGTTTGGATGAAGACACCGATAGCCCTTATGATAAGGACTATAGCCTAGGAAAACACATTCTAAGGAATGACTCTAGAGTTTATTGGGAACATATGGACCAAGATGAGGAAAACAAGAACACCCGAAGACACGAAGGTGCAGGTAGATAGGCGGATGCTAAAAAAGTATAGAATAGGGAGTGGCCCAATAGAGGATGGGGGTGGGAAGTAAATTAATTAAGTGAACTGCAGTAAGAGCGGCTTCGGCCCAATAACAATGTGGAACTTGGGATGTTACTAAGAGAGTGCGAATGATGGTAACAATATGGCCATGTTTGCGTTCAGCAAGCCCATTTTGTTGGGGTGTGTGAGGGCAAGAGAAGCGTTGTTGGATGCCATAGGTTTTGCAAAAATTAGAAAAGGCATGATTAACATATTCAGTTCCATTATCACTTTGGAGAAATTGGATGGAAGTGCTAAAAATATTTTTTATCATAGTCGTAAATGTTTTGAAGTGAGTGAAAACCTCATATTTGTGTTTCATAGGCTAAATCCGTGAATAGCGAGAGAAATCATCAGTAAATAAAAATGTAATAACGAAAGCCACTCACTGAAGGAATATATGACATCCAAACGTCAGAGTACACTAAATAAAATAAAGAGGGAGCATGATTTTGATTGGGAAAATATGGTAGTTGAGTTGACTTGCTAAGAGCACAACTCATACAAAATTCCTTATTTAAACGAAATTGAGAACCTAATTTAGGATGAAGATGAGAGAGCACTAAAGATGATGGATGACCAAGACGGTTGTGGCATGTGGAAGAGGAGATGGTGTCGAAAGCTCGAGGGACAGGAGAACTGAGAAGAAAGGACAATGAAAAGGGATATAAGCCATCCTTATAGGGGCCCTGAAAGAAAAAAGCACCAGTTTGTAAGTCATAGATGCGATAAAAATTGGGGGCAAAGACAAAAAAGACAAGGTTATCACTAGTGAAACGAGCAACAGAAAGAAGATTTTTTGTGAGATTAGGAACACCAAAGACATTGCGAAGAGAAAATTGAGATTGACCAAGAGAGAGTGGAATGTTAACAATGTGGGATATGGGAAGAGAATCACCATTGCCCATACAAACTGAATTATTACTAGTATAGGATTGTGGCTGTTGAAGGGATGGAAGATTGCCAGTCATGTGGTGAGTGGCTCTGGTATCGGGGTACCAATTTGGATCATGAGGTTGGAGAGTATGGGAACTGGAAAATGAAGGAAAGGAGTCGAGTCCAGAAAATTTATGAGGACATTGGGCGGCAGTGTGTTGATTTGTTGAATATGTGGAACACCAAGCTTGAGGTTGGGCGCCAAGAATCCCAGGCTAGTGCCACTGAGCACGGGGAGCAGGTCCACAAGGAGAAAAAGGACCGGTCCATGGTTGTTGCCAAGGGGGCGTTGTACTGGGAAGAGCATGATGTTGCCAGCGATTGTAACCGCCGCGATGCCCACCACGATAAAAACCGCAATAGCCACTGTGACGGCCGCCACGAGAACCACCTCACTACTAGTTGGAGGATCCATGATGCTGGTGGTTGGAGACATGTTGAGCAGAAGGAGCAAAGGATGGGTGAGCGATAATAAGGGCAGTGGTGTGGCCAGTGGAGTCTGCTGAGTGGGAGGATTGGTTTTCAAGTAGAAGGGAGCGAAGGCCTGTGAAACTTGGAATAGTAGGCTAATTAAGGATGGTGGTGACCAACATGGAAAACTCGGTTCCGAGACCACAGAGAACGGTAGTAACAAGATCTTCATCAGAGACAGGTTTGTCAATGGAAAAGAGAGCATCAGCTAACGATTTTGCGTGGTTGAGATAATCAATAATGGTTTTGGGTCCCTTGGACATGTCATGAAGTTGAAAACGAAGACTGGAGGCACTAGCAAGGTTACGTTGAACATAATGATTTTGTAAACACTCCCAGATGGATTTGGGAAAGTCATGACCAATGGTTAAAGAGAGAACAATAGGGGAAAGTGTGGTAGTGATGCAATTGACCACTAATTGGTCTTGTTGGTACCAAGGTAGAAAATTTGGATTGGGATTGTTGACAGTGGTGGTGGTGGGAGGCGTAGAAGGTGTAGTGATTGTGGTGGTGATAAATGCAGAGGATTGTGGATTAGAGCCATTGACATATTTCCAAAGGTCATGGCCAATGAGGAACAGTTTGATTTGGCGGAGCCAGAGAAGGTAGTTTGAGGCATCGAGTTTGATAAAGTGACCGGTGTTTGGATCGGGAAGGGAGATGGTGGAAGTGGTAGAAGCAGAGGCCATGAGGATCGTGAGAAAAAGACTTTAGAGGAAGAAAAATGAGGCTGATACCATGTGAAGAAATAAACCTCAGTATGTTTTTCATTATCATGGGTACAGATTATATACAATCTGACAGAGATACAAATGGTAAGAGAATCAGGTATTATAATCAATTACAAGTAATTAGGGATTACAATAAATTACAGATATTTATCTTAATCAAGGCAATGAAGATGGAGATTGACTGGAGTGAATTATGGAGAGTTGACCGGACTGAATTGATTTATTAATAAAGAGATGGGGGTTTCTCACACACACCCTATCAAGTTGCCATAGAAACTCGAACTTGAGACCACTGGTCTGCAATGCGCTTTTCCACTAGGCTAGACCTCGTACATAGTATGAGTATTGGAACTATTCCTTTCAAATTTCTGACTTCCCTTGCACTTACTAATAGATAATGAATAAAAAATTATGTAGATTATACATTAAAATTTATAATTCAAATACAAAAATTAAAAATTAAAAGTTAGAAAAATATAAATAAATTAAGCCCAAGCCCATAGTATTTCAGTTGTGCGCGCTAAATTCCTTAAGCTTTCGAGGAGGCTTTGTCACTTAGACTTCATCCTCAACTCATTCAAAGCCCAAAGAACTCGATCAACAGAGCCCAAAAATTGAAATTTCCAGCTTCATCCCTTCCATCAAATTCGTTACACTGTTGACTGAAACTCTTTTTAAAAATTTACAAACACAAGTACTTTTGTTAGGTGAAGTTGGGAGGATACTTGTCGCCTATATATATATATATTCATTCACGTGCAAAACATATAGGTATAGCCCACCACCAAGTGTTGTCGTTAAAATAATATTCTTTTTTTAAAGGAAAACAAGAAAATTATACGGCGGTGGAAGTTCAATTGAGAGTTTGTGACATACTTTTTGTGTTGTGTTAAATCCATTCCCTTGTAGAAAGGGCAATAGTCAAAGAAGGCAGTAATTGGTGATGCTCCAAAGCCGCTTTTTTATCTTCAACAAAGGCTGCGGTTTGTGTCGCTTTTGGCTACAGAAAAGTGACAAACCCCAACCAATCTCAAAAGGTGTCACTAACACTCACAAATATCACTGTCTTGTCAGTTGGTCCCTCTAGTTTTATTTTTTTGAGTCGGGTTTTTTTTTTTTGGTCAACAGAGTCGGGTTTAATTATCACACTTGGTGATTGAGAAGACAACTTGTTAGTTTCACAGAAATACTACTGCTCACTTCATGACTTTTTCCTCTCTTTTTTGATTGGCACCTTAAAATCTGTTCTTTCTTTTTTGATGGACACTTTCTTTTTTCACTTTAAAATCTTTCTCCACACGTTCAATGTAAGAAGCGAGAATTTGGAGTCCGCGTTTTTATTTTTTATTTTTTTAATATAAGTGATAAATTAATTACATTGAATATAGGAATTCTTGGCATGTAAGGAAAGTAACGGCAAGTCCATAAGTCACGTCAATATTCCCCCTCACGTTGGTGTATAGATATCGTCAATGCCCAACTAATCCAGTGAATTGTGGAATGCTCTACTAGAAGTTGCCTTTATCAAAATATCCGCTAATTGATTCTCAAACTTTATGAACTAAAATTGAATCACTTTAGCTTCAAGCTTCTCTTTGTTATAGTGTCGATTCACCTCAACATGTTTGGCGCAATCATATTGAATTAAATTTTGTGCAATAGCTATTGCAGCCTTGTCACAAAAGAGATTTATTGCAGACATATGTCGATACCCAAGTTCAGTAAGCAACCTCTTTAACCAAATGAGTTCAGAAATTCATTTGGTCATACCTCTAAACTGGACTTCTACACTAGAGAAGGCGACTACCTTTTGTTTCTTGCTCCTCCATGTAACCAAATTACCTCCCACGAATGTGAAGTAACCGAATATGGATTTCCTATCCGTTATACTTCCTATCCAATCTGCATCTGTGTAACCATCAATATTCAGAAAACCATGTTTTGAGAACAAAAATCCTTTTTCGAGTGCAGACTTCAAATATCTAAGTATTCGAAGAACTGCATTCATGTGGTCTTCGCTTGGAGAATGCATAAATTGACTACCTATGCTCACAACATAAGCGATGTTTGGTCGAGTATGTTGACAAATAGATCAATCTTCCCACTAAACTTTGGTATCTTTCCTTATTAGTTGAAATTTGATCCAGGTATTCTCCAAGATGACGTTTCTGAATAATAGGAGTGTCTACAGGTTTTGCAATCTACCATTGTTGTGTCTGTCAACAAGTCGAAGACATATTTCCTTTGAGATAGAAATATGCCTTACTTTGATCGGGCCACCTCGATCCCCAAGAAATACTTGAGTCCACCTAGATTTTTCATCTCAAATTTAGTAGCTAAATAGTCTTGCATCCAAGATATTTCTCGTTCATCATTCCCAGTAATAATCATATCATCAACATAGATTATTAAAGCTGTTACCTTTCCTTTCTAATGTTTCAAGAACATAGTATGATCTTAGTTACTCTGCTTGAACCCATAATTCCTCATTGCCAAATTGAATCATCAGAACCATGCACGTGGTGATTGTTTCAAACCATATACTGCTTTTTGCAACTTGCACACCATACTAGTCTAAGTAGATGTTGTATATCCCGATGGAACGTCCATGTACACTTCTTTTGTGAGTTCATCATGCAAGAAAGCATTTTTTACATCAAAATAATGAAGAGGCCAATCCAGGTTAGTTGCAAGAGATAGTAGCACTCTGACTGTGTTAAGCTTTGCTATGAGAGCAAAGGTTTCTTCATAATTGATGCCATAGGTTCGTGTGTACCATTTTGCCACAAGTCTGACCTTGTATCATTCAACTAATCCATGGGCATTGTGTTTGACAATAAATACTCATCTGCATCCAACTGTTCTTTTCTCTAGGGGTAATATCTCTAGTGTCCACATCTGATGCACAAACACCTTTAGTGCTTCAGTCACCTTAGTAGGAATGGCAATAACAGATAACTGATGCACAAACACCTTCAATGGTTCAAGTAGTCTTTGAGTTGACACATGATTGGCAATTGGGTACTTTGACATCTTTCCAATATAAGGAGAATACATGTTTGATGGTTTTCCACAATTATGCTAGAAAGGTAATTAGTATCCAATAGAATCGTCAACTAAATTCACAGGAGTTGAAGAGATATTTACCTCAGGGATATTCTCAGGAGATTGGTTGTTTGGTACTGTTGAATGAGAAGGGGTGTATTCAGTGTGTTCAGGTTCGTCTTTCTTAAGGGAGTTAGAAGTAGTCAAATCATGGGACATTTCAAACACAAGTAATCGGTCCAATTATTCAAGGCGACCGGTCGTTTTATCATGAGGCGAGCCATCTTGTTCTATTGTTTGAGGCAACTGGTCGTTAGAATAAAATGACCGATCATTTTGTCCAGAGAGCTTGCTGTTTGAATCAGAACGACCGGTCGTTTTCATTCATACTTCGATTTTTCCATCTTCTAAGGTGCTCCAAGTTTGTGCTTCACTTCGTGTCTCCCCCTGAAGTGGAGAATTGGATATTGGGTCATGAAAGAATGTCTTGGACTCTAAAAAAGTGACATCCATAGTGACATACGTGCACCGGGAAGGAGGATGATAACACAAGTAGCCTTTCTAATAAGTGGCATATCCCACAAAAACACAACGAAGCGCACATGGATCAAGTTTACTACGCTAATTTTTGTGGAAATGAACGAAGGCCACACATCCAAAGATTCCAAGTGTGAGCATCAAACAAAGGGCAGGGGCCTGTGTTGTGCTAGCACTTGTAAGGGAGTTTTAAAGTTCAAGATACTAGAAGGCATGCAGTTGATTAGGTGAACTTCGGTGACGATAGCATTGTCCCAGTTATGGTGAGGAACATGAGCACCAATCAGAAGTGCTCAGGCTGTTTCAAGAAGATGTCAATTCTTTCGTTCAACAACACTATTTTGTTATGGTGTCTGAGAATAGGTTGTCTCATGGATAATTCCGTGATGTTGGAAGTATGTCTGAAAGTCATAATTGACAAATTCTCCACCGTTGTTAGAGCGAAGAATCTGAATTTGAGCATTGAAATGAGTTTGCATCTGTTTATGGAAGAACTGACACCGTGAAAAGACTTCGTTTTTATTCTTCATCAAATAAAGTCATGTCATCTATGTACAATCATCGACGAATTTGATAAACCATCAAACACCAGAATGAGCAGTGATAGGCAAGGGTCCCTAGACATCATAGTGAATTAACGTAAATGGAGTAATACACTTGCTCGTACTCAACGGATAGGGCACACGGTGACTCTTGGCCAAAATAGAAGTGTCATATTTGAAGTCGAAGTCTCTAAAACCAGAGAATAAATCAGGTAGAATATGCTTCATATAACTAAAGGATGGATATCCCAAATGACGGTGCCACAACCAGATTTGTCTTTGTTTGCTATCAAAGGAACGCGTCACATTGTTAGCCATCCCTGTACTGAAGTCATCTACATAATATAGCCCCCCTTTTTAATACCACGACCAATAATCTTCTTAGTGTGAATATCCTGAAGCAAATAAAAAGTCGGATAGATTAGTACACGACAATTCAATTGTTTAGTAACCTAATCAACTGACATCAACTTATTGGATAGAGATGGAATAAGTAAAGTATTAGGCAATGACAGAGAGGATGAGAAAGCAACATGCTAAAATATGAAACTTATGAGAGAATTTTGTTTGTGGGAATTTTTTTGTGTAATCTTCTCCTCTTAGGAGGTTGTATTTATAATACAATAAACCCTTGTAGGTAAAGGAAAGTAATAACTCCTAATTCTATTTACAGTAGGAAATCATGAATTAAAGTAAATCAATTACATTGAATATTGAAATCCTTGGCGTGTAAGGAAAGTAATGGCGGATCCACAAGTCACGCCAACATAAACTATAAGAGAAATGGGGATTTCTCACACACACGATCTAGGGACTCTAAGTGTTTGAACCTAAGACCACTTATCTGTAAGTCAAAACCCTTTTTCATTGAACTACATCCCATTCGCGAAATATTTATTATGAAAAAAGAAGTATGACATGGTAGATATACCAAAATTGGTTTTTTTGTTCTGTTGTGGGAAGGGGGGATTTGCCCATATAATTTGAGCAGCTAAATGTTATCAGTTAGTGTGCACAAATAATTAAAGCATTGTATGGTAGGATTAATTTAGAGCCCTAGCTAAAGAAGGTCGAGCCCTTTGACAAACTATATGAAGCCTCTGTATGTACTCAGCCAGCCTGGTCCAGTACAATATTAACTTTGGTCCCATGGAACCTTGATCTATATGTGTTTGCTTTCCTTATTGCAAACTATGCAACCGAATGTTTTGACCAAGAAGCGATATGCAACTTGGTATATATGTTCATTGAACTGCGCGGAGATTTTTGTCCCAAAAGAAGTCTTCATTCCACATCGATACAAATGCACATTTCAAATTGCATTCTCTGAATATGATTCATTTCTGTAACCATATAGTGTTAACTACTTTTTTTTCTTTCTTTTTTTTGGTTCATATACAAATGTAATGGGAGAGGGGATTCCAACATACGACATCGGGTGCAAATATAATTACTCTTGATTGCTTCAGCTACAAGCCCCTTGCATAATATTAACTAGTTTAGACAATCATTTATTTGTTCATCACATAACAAAAATTTCATGTAAAATAAAAAATTATATTAATTTTTTTATACAAAACAATAAGGATTAGGAAAATTCTGTTAAATAATAGAGAAATGGGAATGTTTGTTAAGTTATTGATACCACCTCGGCCCCTCTGGGGGTCATCGAATTTGATTTTTTTATGTACTTATTTTGGACACATATCTATAAGTAACAACCATGAAAACGACTGCAGTTTTGGTATAATGTTATTATATGTGAATGGAATATTAATTTTAGCCGACAATATTGAGATTGAGGGATTATAAAATTGTATTTTGAAAGTAGATGACAAAGGTATTAGTTTTGTAACCATAAACTTTTGTATAGTAAATATAAAATCAGACACTTAGTTTCGTTTTATGGGAATCTACGCAGACCTCGTGCTAAGAGTAGAGTCATGGCTTGTGGCAAATGTACAAATATTTGAGCACTTCCTTGTCAACATCACCCACCTAACTTTGAATTTGTTGTGCATATATTGATTCTTTTGGAATAATTTTTTTTTTTTTATTGATTTAAATGCTATACATTAAAGCTATTAGATTCTTGGAAATACAATCAAGGATATGATGTGAAGAACAAGAGTCAAGAAGCTGACATCTTGGTTGCTAGCTTGGCCCACCCATAAGGTATGGGTATATAGGATTTTCTGTAATAGACGTCTCTGAATTTATACTCGAATTTTATTTTGGTCTCATTCGCTTCTTGTTTTTTTGTCTGAAGTTGTTCTCCAACTCTATTTGAGAGGTAAAACTGTCAATTTTGATACAACTATCCTCTAAAACGACCTACCCAACTCTTTACTACCCATTTTCCTCCATATAAACAGTTATTTTCCCCCAATTGAAACCCTAATTCACCTGTCTATCCCAATTCAGAAAACTTTTTGGCACCAATTAGATGATATTTAGCTATATAAGCATATGAGATAAAATAATTATATAAAAGTTTTCCTTTTATACATTGATGATGTTTTAACTAAATGGCTTTAACTTTTATATATATGGGACAATTTCGTTTGGAATGGATCGATTATGGGGCATGTGCCATTGTGAAAGCTTGAGACTATCGATATTTGCTATGAATAATATTTTATTTAAATGCATGGACACTCTATAACTGCAGTGCTATTTGTTTTATCAAGAAAGGCTTACGTACTTATTAAGTAACCACGCCACCTAGGTTTGTTAACCTTTAGCCATCTTAGTCAGTTATTGAATCCAAGATTTTATCTGGTATTATCGGCAAGTATCACACTAGGGATGACAATTTCAAGAAACATGGCCTACAATTGGAAGTGAGTTTCTAAAAAATAATATTTAACAAAGCAAGGGGAACGTTCATTGATCAATCACCGCATAAAGTTTAAGCAACTTAGACATGTTAGACATATAGGGTCGTTTGGTACGGCGGACTGTCATGGACTGAACTAAATTATGGGACTGTCGTGGATTGGCTTGGCTTGGTCTAAGCTGGATTAAGTACTGACCTACGTTTGATGCTGCATCGGACTAAGAAGCTGGATAATGAAAATAGTACTATCCTGTGTTTGGTTTATGCTCGGACTGGGACAAAAAACTTTAAATTTTCTTGAAGTGATAATATTTTAATTATCAACTATTTTTACTATAATTCCAAGTCCCAAAATTGGTATTAAATTTTCCAAAACTTGCCTATATTTAAGAACATTTCCCGAATGTGAAAGCTCAACCTCCCTAATGCAAATTGCCAAACCATCGCTAAGTAATTGCAATCACAGTTTGCAAAAACAAAATGTTTGTTTGTCAATTGCCGAACCATTAGCCACATGACCTTATTCTTCCTTTCTTCGTTCAAATATTGTGATGAGACAAGATCCAAACCATCCCAACATCATATAAATCAAAAATCATATAATATTTATAGATGCAAAAGTTAGATATTTTATATATATGCAAAAGTCATCCACATAGCTTGAAATTACAAATTCAAGTTCACATATTACTCTCCACAAGCGCACAAACTAACAATAATAATAATTAACCAAAAACCCACTGAATAACATATATAAATTTAATAAACATCCACAATTCCAAACTGAGACTAATAAAGCAACAAAAACAAAAGCAATAGCAACTACTTGTGGTGTTTCTAAGGTGGGAGATGCACTTGTGGTGTTTCCATATATCATATGTTGCCTCCTTCAAGCCTTTTTATTAAGGAATTGCTCAACAATGGGTTTTTTTATATTAGCATCAAGTGACTTGAACAGAGATATTGTTTGTGGCTTATCCAAAATGTTTTTTAATGCTTTAATTTGATCCATAGCAGAAAACCCCATTTCCTTGACTTCTTTGGCAATATCATATCGATCTTCATTACCTTTTAAGAAAGCATCAATCACCATTCGCATCCTTTTTCCAGATACTTCAAACAATTTTTTCCAGTGCAGTCACAATTCTGTCTTCATCACTTGAGCCTCTTTTCCTCTTGTTTTGACCAGCCACAGATTGGCTGCCCTCCTTGTTTATTGACATGGGAGATGTATCATTGTCATCACTAACATCAACTTCATTATTCCCTTGCTCTTCCATCATCTCACTAGGGACTTCAGCCCCTTTTCCATTAGCACGATCCTTTCCAAAAATATTAGCAAGTCTATCAAATAATAGGAATGATTTGTTCCTCCATTTAGCTACATTCTTGTGGTGCTACAATAAAATAAGACACCACATAGTTCATTACTGTCAACTTCAATGCATTTTTTCCCATCATTCCATGCAAATGCACTTGTGTTTATGATGTCATAAATTATACTATATTATTTTTTTCCACCACTTTAACTTTGATTTAATGTGCGGACTTGCCTTTAGCTCAACACCAGGACATAGAATATTCAAAACTTTCTCCATTTGGAGCAAAGTACCAGATTTGAAATTACCAGTCTCACATTGATGGCCTCAAGCCACAAAATCTTCAAGCACTGTCAGCAATTGCTCTTCCTCAAATTTAGACCATGACCGCCTATTTTGTTTCCTCCCTTGCTCAAAGTCTTGATTGGTATCAACACTTTCCATTCCTATTATGACTCCACACATATAAAGCAACAATATATATCATCATTGAACTAAAGAAAAATAAACAACAAACGAAATATGTAACATTGACAAACAATAGATAACAATAGCAAGGTTGTCAAAATTACAACACAATTGGTCAAGTCAATAAAACAATCATAATCATTATTCAAATTGCAAAGTGCTTAATCCTCAAGCAAATTAATACATGCTTAAGTTTGAATGGTGATGTCTCAAATACAAATTGAAACATAATTCACAAATTGGTTAGCTATTCATAAGCCACAAATTGAAACAAAAACCACAAATTGGCTAGATATTCCTTGTTGCCTTCCACTCATTATATAGTTGCAAGGCCAAGTCATCCCTCCATACAGTCCATTGATTGGATGATTTGACTGTGCCAATCGTATCACCTTCTACCGTATTTTCTGCCTCATTAATTTCATTCACTTCATGCTCCATTGGATCTATGGACATCTCCCTCCTAATGAGATTATGTAACAAGAAGCTGTAATTATACGACATTGCGTCTTTATAGGGTAAAAAGACGGACTCCTTAGTATGCCCCACCTAGCTTTCAACAACCCAAAACATCATTCTATTACATTTCTTACTTTTGAATGCCTCATATTAAAATATTCCTGATGATTTGCAGCTGTATATCCATCTCTCCATTTGGATATATGATACCTTGTTCCTCTATATGGAGCAAGAAATCCCTCACCATTTGTGTAACCATCATCTACCAAGTAATAATAACCTAATAACCAAAAATTGACAATTCCTATTAGTGTTGGTGTATAAATTTAATTCAAAATTGCACATAAAGTGAATACTTACTAATTGCCTTACACGTGGGAACTTTTAGCCCATTCAGCCTAGTTATGGCATCACGAAGGACTCGAGAGTCAGATGCAGATCTCTCCCAACCCAACAATACAAATATAAACTGCATGTCGCGTGAGCAAACAACCAACACATTTGTTGCAATTTCACCCTTCCTAATTCGATATCTTGGTTTATCAGTCTTAGGCACACGAACTTTAATGTAAGTTCCATCTAGAGCTCCCAAGCAATTCTATTAAAAGAAATGTTACCTTTAATTAAGTTCTAAAAATTTCAAAAGAAGACAAAGCAACTTACTACAATTTCTCCAAATTTCCAACACATAATAAACATACCTTAAAACATTTCCATCTACACTTTGTGCAACTCTCACCCACAGGTTCCGGCACTCTCAATAGGCTACCTTGCAATCTTAAAATTCCTTGCAACACAGAGTTTTAGTACCTACTAATGGTCTCACCCGATCGAATAAATCTACTTCTAATAGTACGATTCTTAACATGATGTGCAAGTACATGTAAGAATATACACACTTGTTCCTCCAAAGTCACCAAACCATCATTTTTAACCCTTCCATTAGCGTGAAGCAACTCACATAATATACTAAATGTCCTTAAATCCATTCTTAATTCGCTCACACACTCTACATCATTCTCTAATATACTATTTAGATAACCCAACCACGTCTCACGTCTAACAAAGGAACGATTATTAAGGTCACATCTTTCTATAAGTCGTTGATTTCTCCTCATTTTGAACATCATAAGCACAAGAATTGTGCAACCACACATTGTCTATAAATGCCACATCTCCATCAGTAATATCAACAAAAGCTTTCTTCGATCCATATCTAATAAATCATAGAAACCAACAAAAATTAAGCATGTATATTTTTACAAACCAACAAAGTTTCTGCATTGCTCATACTCATAGTACCTGTTTCTTTTCTTTCTTTTTTTCACATGAAACAAATTACATTTTCCACTTGACAAGTGCCAATCACCATGAAAAAGAAAAACATGCACCTAACAAACAGTTATGCCAAGCAACCCATGGAGAAATTATAGAACATCCATGAGCAATTGAAAACCATTAGGAAATGAGAATAGCAAGCAAACTGGGCACATCAACTCTATTGATTCCTATAAGAAATTTCGTTAAGAAAACCAAGTCTCCCTATTTTCATAGTTTATTTAAGATAATTTAGCATGCCTCTTGACCTAAGCATGCAGAAGCACTATCCTAAATGACTACCCAATTCCTCTCATTCCCAAATTGTTCTCCTGTCAACATCAAGTCAGCTTTACAGGTTGAAGCTCTCTCATACTTAAAATGTTTGGCAGACATAATTTCACAATTGAGCCAACTATTTATATCTGTTTTGGGTTGATACAAAAACCTCACCATGAAAAAAGAAAAACTTGCAACCAACAAAGTATCAGGTAAATTTGTTCAATATTTTATTTTTTTATTTTTTTTTTTTGCAATTTATGATATATTGAGAAGATTGTTGGTTGGTTGGTATGGAAAAGCTCCAATTCCACCCATCAATTTGTTCATATCTTCTCATTCCAAACAAAAACCCCATAATCAAAACAATTCAAAATTGAAAACCCTAGAAAAATACCCAATTATAATCCAATGAAAATTAACCAATACAAATTTTAATTTTCATAAAATTAAGCTAACTACAAACAACCCCATAATCAAAACTTAAAAATCAAACCAAGAAATAGCAGATTGAACCCACCAAATATCACCAAGGAGAAAGACAAACAGAGAAGAAGAGGTGGAAAAAGAGGAAGAGAGTTGAACAACTAACCTCGAGTGAGTGAGAGTAGAGCACAACAAAAGAGGAAAACAAAGGAACACGGAAGAGGAGAGCCAGAGCAACATCAAAGAGAAAGGGGAGAGCAGAGCAGAGCAACGTTGGATAATGGCAAACTCAATAGCGACTTCATTATTTAGCTACACCTCTTCAAAGTTCTCTATTTTGTATGCATTTAAGTGAACATTTTGTAGCATCAATGCGACTTCACATGTAAAGGGATTGATCCATAGGTGATTTGGGTTAAACCATGTACAGTTGGATTTATCCACATGTGTTAAAAGTATTAATCCATATTTAATGGATTGAATCATGTAAAGTTGGATTAATCCATAAGTTTGTGTTCATCATAAAATAAATTGGCTATTTTGTAAGTTCTGTAATAATTTTGGTTTGTTGCTGCATGTGTTTGGGGCATGATTACTGTTATAGTTCGCACTTTTAGTTTTGAATCTCAAGCATAAAAAGAAATTTGTTTTGTGAATATAAGTTTACATGCATTACAAGTATATCAATTTGCTGATGTATTGCATTTAAGGAGCATCTCAATTTATTGCCATGGATATTGCATCATAGTTTTTTAATTCTCAATTTTATTGACGTCTAATTATATGTCATGTTATATAGAATTCATGCTCATTATTAAGAAAGATGATCTAAATACCCAAGGAGTGATAATATTTTGAATCACCTAAATAAAACTTGGGCTTTTGCATGACAAATTTTGGATAAAGTTTTGTTATAATTTGAAGAAAAGGCCATGCAATATGAAGCTTAGATCATGTTTAAGGATATTGTATTACTGTTATTTCTTAATTGAATGAGTTGCATATAGCAAATTGCCCTTTTGATTAAGGCTCACTAATTTTGTTTTGAATCAAAAGTGGCACATTGCAATATATAAAATACTCAAGATACGAACGATCTTTTGATTGCTCAAAGTGTTTAAATTTGATAAAGTGATATTTTATATTTTGATTTTGTGATATGGTATTAATTGTTTTGTTTGCACCTAAGAACTTAATGTTGTATGTTTAGAATGCATAAGGATAATTAAATTTTGAGGTGTATATTGCTAGCATTCATAAATTTATAATTGACAATTTTTCAGTTTTGAACTACGCTAACACGTCATCTGTTAGGGTGAAGTTGTAATTTGAATTAAGTAATGAAAACATTAGGCGAGAAGGATGATTTTCTAAGGTTTCTGTAGGTGCTGATTTCACCAAAATATGTTGACAATTGAATTTTTTGGAAATTTATAAAGTTGAAACAGACGCACGAGAATTTTCCTAACAGTTTCTGCATTTATATAAAGATTGTTGAATGAATCACCTAAAGATTTTCAAATGACCTGAATTTTTGGTATGTTGAGAATATATGTGTCTTCTTGAATGCTACAAAGTTTTGTATTTATTGGATGTGTAGTTTATTTGTGAGAATTTTATAAGTGAACTATGTTCAGGAAAAGTATGTGCTAGCAGATTTTCTGAGTAACCTTGTAGGTCAATTTCAAATTTTTTAATTAGCTATAAAACGACTCTCTAATTTTGTTGTATAAAGATTAATGTCTCTAGTTTGTTTCCATGAAATTTGATGCTAAACCGACTTATAAATTAATTATAGTAAATTCTCAATAGTCTTGATGGAAGTCTCATGTGATTTTGAGAGCTTGTATGTGTAATTATAAAGACCTTGAAATATTGAAATGTTCAATAAGTCTTGATAGTTACATGCTGGTTCTTTTGAATGACAGTGACTTGATTTGTAATTATAGTGTAGTTGAATTCTATAGGCCTTACAGTAATTGATATTGAGTTATTGATAATCATTAGACCAAGTGGGAGACTGTTAGACATATCGATGTCTATCTCATTAAAGTGTGGTCTTATAATCATCAAAGGATTCTAAGACTTGATATCAATTAGGAGTTCATATATGACTAAACTTGCAGCTCTAGTAAAGTTAGTTTTTTAAGGCTAATATAAGAGCTAGAAGGATTTCTATCTCAATTGTGGATTAGAAGTTATAAACCTAATGCAATAAGGACTTCTTAAGAGTTTCTTGATGGGCAAGACTCTTAGGTACATGCATATAAATACAAGTGCCCCTCCTTAACCGATAAGCCAACCGACATAAAAGACTTCACCCCATCTAGAATGAGTGTATGAAGGGATCAGATTGAGGAGATGTGCTCTTGTATATTCTTGATATCTAATAACTCTAAAACCATCCATCACTCTCTTTAGCCAAATTGAAAACCCACATCAAATCTCACATCAACTTCAATAAATTCCAACCTAAATCTCAACCCCAACGAGAAGAGTTGGTGGGAGTGGTGAAGGGGAAGAGTGGGTGTCGTGTTTGTGCGGTGGGTTGGGAGTCATTCGGTGGGGAGATCAATTTTTGGGTAGATTGGGGTGCTGCAATGGTGCTTTAGGGTAGCTTGGGTGGTGCTGTGTCTGTCAGAGAAGGTGGTGGTCAACAGTTGTGGTTGGGTAGGAAAGGTGGGCGACGGAATTGTTGGAATGGGGATGGGTCTACTAGGAAGAGGGTAGGGTTGCTGGTGTTTTGCCAATTAGAAATGTAAGGTTTTGTCCCTAAATTTAACCTAAAATGTAACATGAGGACCAATGGTGCTAACAAAAGTGAAGTTTAGGGATTACAACGATCATTTTGCGAATTCAAGGACCAAAATGCAAATCAGGTACAAATTCAAGGACCATTGCTGCAATTAGGCGAAAACATAATTGAGCCCTAATTCTGCAAACATAGAAAAATACTTTTGGTTTGTTGTTTCTTTTCAATGGTTATCAGGTATTTGATAGATACATTGAATCTCAAAGAACTTTTAGAGTTTTAACTGGAAGTTTGGGGGTTCTTTGATTTCTTGTTTGACTATAAAGGCCTTGAAGTATTGGATATTCAATAAAAAGTTTTGATAGTTCCTTCTTATTCTTCATAATTGACAATTGCTTAGTGGGAATTAGTTTGGGTTTTATTTTACATGGCCTTAAAGTAAACAATACAAATTGTCTTGTGATTAATTGACCAAGTGGGAGAATTTAAGACAATTATTGACTTAATCCACTAAGTAAGTATGAGTGGTCTTCTAATCACATAAGGGCCCGAGTAGCTTGCTTGATCAAGAAGTAAAGCTCAAGCTTATCGGATTATCTCTTGTGCAAACACAAGAGCTAAGAGGATTCTTAATTTTATATGGATTGAAACAACCTAATATAATGCAAACAGAACACTCGAATGTTTCTTGGTGGGCAAGGCATGTGGGTGATGCATATAAATAGAGGCCCTTTCCCTTGTAGTTAAATACGCACTCAAATAAATCTCACTGCATCTAGAGAAAAAGTATTAAGGAACTACATAGGCGAAGAAGATCCTCTATTTGCTACCATGTCAATCAAGGTTGGTGTTAAGAGTTTAAAAGCATAGTTAGAAGTTACATTTTCTTGTCAACAATCCTACCTAAATTTGAATGTCTTGTGATTATTATTATTTTTTTCTATTAATATATTAAAATGTTATTAGATTCTTGGAAATACAATCAGAGATAAGATGTGAAGAACAAGAGTCAAGAAGCAGACATCTTTAGTCGTTAGGTTAGCCCATAGTATATGCATATCTGAGATATAATTTTTCACTTAAAAATACTTACATATAAATTAATGATGATGTCTTAACGAAATGGTTTTATCTTTTATATATGTAGGCGACAATTTCGGTAGGAATTAATTGATCGATTTAAGGGCGATGTGAAATGTTGAGACTACCGATATGTTCTATGTACAATGTTTATTCGTATAAGTACACTTGACCATGCTGTTTTGTCAATAAAAATAAAAATAAAAAGTGTACGTTCTTGTTAAGTAACCACCTAAATCTGTTAACCTTTAGACATCTTACTTTGTATGTTGAATCCAAAGTTTTTCTGGTTTTATCGGCGAGTGTCACCCTCTAGTGACAGTTTCAAGAAACATGGCATATATTTCAAGTGAGTTTCTAAGGTATATGAAAAAAATACATAAAAAATAATTATAAATTAAGCAAAGGGTACGTATGCATGCATCAATCACCATTAATTTTCTGATGACATGAGATTCTCTCAACAAGTCTCCTTGGATGATCCGTGATTTTTTTAGTTTTTCTTTTCTTTTATTTTCTAGTACTCGGTATGATTTGAGTCAAATACGTAAACAACATATATTCGGTGACATAGAAATGTACGTGACTGAATATAGCCTATTTAGAGACCTACGAGATTCTTTCCCAACAACTTCCACTTTTCACTCCATATTGTTCTTCATGGGTGGGGTCCATGTGTACCGACATTGTCCTTAATTTGGGTAAAACCTTCCTTAAAGGCCAGAGCCAATCGAAGAGCTGAAACGATAGGGAGAGAATTACTATAAAAAATTACTTTTCTATAACTCCTTTCTACCGCCACAGTTACTCAAATCTAGTACAATTAAATTAAGGATAAAACTGGATGCTAACCGACATAACTTTCCTAAAGAGACTAGGAACACCCATCAAACTCAACCATGTTTCTGGATTGAAAAGACAAAACAGCACAGACAACTCATAAATTTCTAGAATTTTATTGAATAAACTAGAACAAAACTAAAAAAACTAAAACAATGCCGACAAAACAAAGAACAACCTCTGCTAATTTTCCTTCGAGACATGACACATATAACTAAAATAAAACATTTATGACATGTTTACTAATTCGTAATCGAGTGAGGAGGAGTCAGAATCTAGATTCCCATTAAAGTTGTTTACTAAACTATCTGGAATCATGGTAAGAATGGTACTGATTCTTATAAGTTGTTTACTAAATTCCCCTTAATCGGAATTGAACTAGTTTGATAGCTGAAATGCCCTTGTTCTAAATAAATTACTTTATATGCAAATTTTTTTTGGGTTAAAGAGGATGGAAAATTTGGATTTTAAAAGTTTTGTAAGGATATAATGGGTGAAAAAAACATGAATTCATGATGGGTTGGTTCCCCAAGAATCAGAATACCACATCCTAACCCAATAGTCCTATTCCTCCGAAATTATGAGTTGAATTCCTGATTTTGTATGGGCTCACTTACATTTTGATTCTTTTATGAGAAGTAAACACATTAGTAATTCGTAATCGAAATCCAACTCCTTCTTTTGATATTGATTACCAAAAGAAGGGATGATCAAATATGTTCACTTGTTCATTTATTTTCTAATACATCAAAGACGTAAACAACATATATTCGGTGACATAGGAATGTATGTGACTGAATACAGCCTATTCAGAGACCTATGAGATTGTTTCCCAACAACTTCCACTTTTCACTCCATATTGTTCTTCAAGGGTGGGGTCCGCGTATACCGACAGTGTCCTTAATTTCACCATTTAGGTCCATCAGGATGGATCAAGTTCATGGATACATCAAGATGTAGGGTTCTATCTCAGAAGGTCCAAGTACAATTATGAACAAACTCGTTTTGATTTGAGGACTTGTTCATTTATTTTCTAATACATCAAAGACGTAAACAACATATATTCGTTGTTCTTTTATTTTCTAATACATCAAAGACGTAAACAACATATATTTGGTGACATAAAAATGTACATGACTGAATGTAGCCTATTCAAAGACCTACGAGATTCTTTCCCAACAACTTCCACTTTTCACTCCATATTGTTCTTCAAGGGTGGGGTCCGCGTATACCGACATTGTCCTTAATTTCACCATTTAGGTCCATTAGGATGGATCAAGTTCATGGATACATAAAGATGTAGGGTTCTATCTCAGAAGGTCCAAGTACAATTATGAACAATCTCGTTTTGATTTGAGGACAATCGTATTTTATCCACGATTCCTAACATTGGCACATGGTTAAACAGTAGCATTGATATATACTCGTTGCAGTGCAGCTGGGCAAGATTTTCGATTTAGTCGGCAGAAGGTGACACCCTAAAACCTGTAGTTTAAAACATGTCCTTTGTGTCTACCTACCAGACTGAGGAGACTCAGCGATTGAGAATAACGACCTGTCTTTGTGATGGTGACCCGAGGATGTGATATGAGACATTATAGACTGACTATATGATTTCTTTTATTTTCGTCGCTTTCTTATAGCGTTTCTTAATTTAGGGTTAGGTGGGTGACTTTGTTGGTTTACCGTACTGATTCCACCAATTATTATTCCAAGTGAAACAAAAAGGCTTTTGTAGCTCTTGGTCTCTTTCGAGTCAAAAATATAGTAGGGTTCATGCATGCAACAAACTAAGGGTCAGCTATCAGCAAGAAAAAAAGGGGAAAAGGAACGGACAAAAGAACATTGGGTGGAACACACACATGCACTAAGATGGCGACCAAAGCAAAAACTTTGGCTAACGGCATGATATATGTGAGAAGTATACCATATTCCTTAATCTATAGTTAAATAACAAATCATCCTCTTATTTAATGTTTAGTTTCTCATATTCCCCTTGTTCTCGTCGATATAAGTAGTAACCAACATTAGTAACGAACATGGTGCGTCACGAAGCGGTTAACGAGATGCCGTTATCGTATTAAGACCGAAAGTATGTGCAATTGTTGATGCGATCCTCTTCTTTGGACTCCATAATAATTTCTATTAGAGTTAATTATGTGCATGGTCAAATAACAAGAAGAATACATGTATTTGTATTTGGAAATAGTATCAACAATGATTCTTTCTATGGCTACGTTTGTTTTTTTTGTTAGATGTTTGTTTTCATCGCGAAGTTTCTTTGTTATATATATGCCACCGAAAATTAAAAAGAAGTTTTTGTTGTTGTTAGGGAAAGTCTTTTGGGTCAATATTATTCATTTTTGTCAGAGGCTATCCGTCAAATAAAGTTGTAAATGGGGTCATATTGTTAATTCTTTTTCAACAATGGCTGCTCTTTATGTCTTTTTGTTTCTGTAGGAACAGACCTAACTAATCCTTATATGGATTATCTTTGTCATCGTATTTTAATCCATTTTGTGAGCAACGTAGGCAATAACAAACTGAAGTCAAAATGAGATTTTGAAGGAATTCAATTCTTGGGTTAGAGGTGTTATTCTAATTCCTGAAAACTAACCCATTAGAAATTCATCTTTTTTACTCATTATATCCTCATACAATTTTGAAAATTCCGAATTTGCCATGTACTTTAATCCAACAATGAGGACATTTTAGTAATTAGCACTACTCCTACCCCAATTCCATATGGTTTAGTAAACAAATTCAATAGGAATTTGAAATGAAATC
Source organism: Prunus campanulata (assembly GCA_034190965.1). Classification (NCBI taxonomy): domain Eukaryota; kingdom Viridiplantae; phylum Streptophyta; class Magnoliopsida; order Rosales; family Rosaceae; genus Prunus; species Prunus campanulata. The sequence goes on along the minus strand of CM067214.1, from coordinate 2,442,536 downwards.
TAACTGTCCTCAATCCATATGATTTAGTAAAAAAACTTCAATAGGAATTCAGAATCTAATTCTCCTCAATCCAACTTCTCCTCAATTCAATTCCTCCCCAATTCAATTCCTCCTAATCTGTATCGGATTAGTAAACAAGCCATTATTCTCAAACAGGATGGTGTTGTATTTCTATATTGTTAATGACACATCAACTATAGTCCTGGTAAACCTCACACCTAACCAATAAAGTCATGTTACACTTTGTCACTTGAAAAAAGGTATTGAGTCATCAATTAAAAATTTTGAACTACGTATGTACTTGTCTCGGGCTGCTATACTTAGAACAATTAAGACCGAAGAAATACGAATGTGGGAGCACCAATTCACCACCTGGTAACCTGATAACACATGGGCAAAACCAGACATCTTTAGACACAATTTACCTCAACCTATGAGGAAGGGATCCATACCTAATCAGGAAGGATTAGGAACATAAGACAACGTTTCAAGCACGGTTAATACCTCTGGAGCCCAAGCAGGACCACGTAAGGAAAGATGGAGCATGGTCAATGTTCGGATTAAAGACATTCAATCAATCAGGCATGGGTATAGGTCACTATAGCCATTATGTGAGTAATGGCCCAAACAATTCGAGCATTAAACACATTAACTATCTCAAGTTTGAAGTCAAAAAGACTAATTGACATGATGAGCGCAATAATGAGTCTCCACTACATGATGACAAGAAACTAGTCACCCAAAGACTTTCCTTCATCAAACGAAACTATTAAATGTAGGATTAATTGGAGCATTATCACAAAGACATTCGTCATCCAATCAAGTAATATCGATGTTTGAATTCTCAAGTCCAATCCAATTCAATGAAAAAAAAATCATAAAAATAAGTATTAAAAAGGCTTAAATGTCAAAATGGACTCTATGTTTTACTTATTTGGCCAATTTAATCCCTGTATTTTCAATTTGGTCGATTTCCTTGTGTTGGCGAGTCCTTACTTAGTTAGGATTTTGGTTCCTTATTTCATTAGAATTTTGGTTACTTACCAATTATTATTTAGTCCTATTGTAATAGAGATTTACTTCATATTGTAATTTAGATATATTTCCTATTTTATTTAGGGTTAACACATCTTTGTACTTGTATAAATACCTCCATATTGGAGAAGAATAATAATATGAGAGTATCTTAGCGTAACTGAATATTTGCCCTACTTTGCTTGACATGGTATCAGAGCCAGGTTCTCTTGTGACATGTGTTTGCATTCTTCTTGCAATTTAAGTGTTTTCCTCCCCTCCTCTTGAAGGGGGGGAGGGGAGTGAAAATGATATGTTTATTGACATATCCCCATTACCTTGACGTATTCCTATGAAGATGTTGCTTATTTCTTGACTCCAACGACCTCTTCTCTTCAGGGGGAGAGGAGGAGTGAAGAGAAGTTGTCTATATGAATTAACTAAAGTTGATGTGGAAAAACTGTTGTTGTTGCCGTTGCCGTTGCGTTTACTACCGCCGTTGATGTTACCGTTGCCGCTATTGTTGATGTTGATGATGCCTGTTATGTCTCTGCCTTGTTGCTCTTGCTGGTACCAGTGCCTTGTATTGCACTTGTTGGTGCCAGTATTGTTGCTCCTGCCTGTTATGGTGCCAATATTGTTGCTCATGCCTTTGCTGATGTGTTTCCGCTGTGGTCATGCCCATTGACCTTGCCTTTGCTCTTGACTTTCTTTACCTTGCCTTACCCTATTTGTTAGGGTTTGGCTTTTCCTTGCCATGCCTTGCCTTACCCTATTTTTAGGGTAAGGCTTTACCTTTGTCATGCCTTACCCTATTTTTAGGGTTTTGTTGCCCTATTTGGGCTTTCTTTGCCATGCCTTGCCACCTTGCCTTTGCTTGGCCTTTATTTGCCTTACCTTGCCTTACCCTATTTTTAGGGTTTGGTTGCCTTTGCTTTTGCCCTGTTCACAGGCTCCTGTGTTCTGCCTTATCCGCTGCCGTGCTCACAGGGTTTCTGTGTACTATGTGCCCTATTTTTTAGGGTTTGCTCTTGTGTTTCCGCTGCGAACTTTGCTTTAGTTTGTCACTTGTTTCACTCGTGGTTGACGAAAAGATCTTCTCTACAATTGGTGCTTCTCAAGTATGGTGTTCTGTGACTCGCTTGTCAAGTTGGGCGTGTGAAATATCTTTGCCCAACTTGAGGGGGAGTGTTGGCTAGTCCTTACTTAGTTAGGATTTTGGTTTCTTATTTCATTAGAATTTTGGTTACTTACCAATTATTATTTAGTCCTATTGTAATAGAGATTTACTTCATATTGTAATTTAGATATATTTCCTATTTTATTTAGGGTTAACACATCTTTGTACTTGTATAAATACCTACATATTGGAGAAGAATAATAATATGAGCTTATCTTAGCATAACTGAATATTTGCCCTACTTTGTTTGACAGCCTAAGCATGTAATCCCCACGAGCCGTTACCATTTTGCCTTGATCTACCCCTTCTCTCCACCACAACGTCAATCTCCTACCTTTTCAACCCCTACGGAGCTGCACCCTTAGAGCGCTTCCAAGGGCCAACCCTTTGCTGGGGCAAAGGGGGCCTAGGCCCAAAAAGGGTTTCCAGCGAACAGCTGCTAGGGCAAATGGTGGGCTCCACAAGCTTGGGTTGGCCCAAAGGCAAGAATAGCTTGAGCTGTTGCTTGGGTTTGCTAGCGTCAGCGATGATGTCAGCAACTAAATTTTTTTTTTTAAAAATCTAAAAAAAATACTTAGTCATATTCTTTACTTCCCACACCAAAACTCTATACAAATTCATCTCCTCATATCTCATGTGAATAGTGGTTGTCATGGCAATGGGTGGAAACACCACAAGCCTTTTGGAAGGGTTGTCACTATTCACATGAATAGTAACAGCTATTGCCTTGCCCTTACCCTTTGCCATGGCAAATGGGTGGAAGTGCTCTTACATTGGTCCCTTCTTCCCAATGCGTCTTTGATTAGCCAATTATTTGTGCTTTTTAATATTCAAAGTAGCTTTGAGAAAAGTACCTCCTTTCTCTTTGGAAGATGAGAAAGATAGAGAAACCCATAAGAAAGGGAGAGAGAGATGTAGAGGAAGACTTTGTTTCTCCAACTAGTCAATAATTTTTGTTATTAAACTAGTTTTTTTGAGTTTTAAATTGAAATTTTATGTTTTATTAATAATTAGAGATTTTTAATTCATTTAAATAATATTTATGAATTTTTTTAACAGTAATTTAACATAACTGACGAGATTGACTAACAGAGTAAAACACAAGGACCAAATCGACTAAATTGGCCAAATTAGTAAAATACCGGAATTGTTTTAACATTTTAAAGTCTGTTAAAAATGAATAGATTGTAAATTAAGAACACAATTTTCTAAATTGCACGAGGGGCGCTAAATAAATGTAGCAAATGTAGGAGTAAAAAAAGGGACCCTCGCCCAATGGGCACTTTCGTCCATCCAATTCTCATAAAACTTTCTCAACAAATCTTCCAAGCGTGGGACCCCACTCCATATCCTCATAGATTTCGTTGCCCCGTTCACGTTTACGACAAGGATCCACCCGCACGTGTAACCTAACCCAAAACAGAAAAGCAAAACGGTTTCGGGAAAGAGACAAAACGCCAATGCATGTAGAAAAGGCAAATGACAATAATACCGATGCCAAAGAAGTAAATAAATCAAAAGACACGAACCGAGGAAACCGTTGTCTGTCGCAGAGGCTTTAAAAATGAATGTCATGGCTCACACGTGTGCGTATCAGAAAATGCAGTCGTAGCGTACGGTAGTGATTGTTTTGCTTTACTTTGGGGTTTCTTCTTGTTGGCATTGTGGGTTTTGGTGCTTTTCTTACTCTCTTTCTTCTGTTGCTGAGATTCGGAGCAATAAAAACGAGATCTTTCACTCACTCTTTTCTGATATGATCTTTCTTTGTGCATGAGATGGACTTAACTTTGGCTTCTTTTACTTTTACTTTCTTTTCTTTTTATTGTTTTTATGTGAAATGTAATGATATGTGTTTTTGGGGTAAATAAAATGTAATGATGACTTGTTTGTTTTGTTGGGTGGCTACGTTCGCTGTTTTGTCAATTTCAATTTAAATCCTACATTTCCATTAAAGTTGTTTACTAAACTATCTGAAATTATGGTAGGAATGATACTGATTCTTATAAGTTGTTTACTAAATTCCCCTTAATCAGAATTGAACTAGTTTGATTGCTAAAATGCCCTTGTTCTAAATAAATTACTTTATCTGCAAACCTTTGTTGGGTTAAAGAGGATGGAAAATTTGGAATTTTAAAATTTTTGTAAAGATATAATGGGTAAAAAAAAAACATGAATTCTGATGGGTTGGTTCCCAAGGAATCATAATACCATATCTTACCCAATAGTCCTATTCCTCCAAAATCATGAGTTGAATTCCTGATTTTGTATGGGCCCTCGTACATTTTGATTCTTTTATGTGAAGTAAACACATTAGTAATTCGTAATCGAAATCCAACTCTTTATTTTGATATTGATTACCAAAAGAAGGGATGATCAAATATGTTCACTTGTCCAACATTGGGTAACCCGACCAAGTTTGAAAGTGATTAAGTTAAATGACATTTTATTTTAATAATGTAATTTTTAAAAAAACAAAGTAAAAAACTTGCACAACATAAGCAATTTATCAAATCAAAATAATTTGCATGCTCAAATAACTGCAACCAAGTAACATCTCTTGCTATTACCACAACAATATCGTAAACAAGGTAAGATTTCAATCAATCAAAGCCAAGCAAGATATGTCATACAAAACAATGTATATTACTAATTAGGATTAGGACCAGTTACGTCTTACTAACCCCAGGTTGAAATAGAAATACTAATCGGCGAGCTCTAAGTCGGTCTTATTTGTATTCAAGCTTAAATTGTTCTTATTTTCCCTAAAATTTGGTCTAGGGTTAGAGTAAGAGGTTTTGGAATAAGTTAGAACAAGTTTTGAGGTTGCAGGGGGTTTAGAGTTTGCTTCGGGACTTAAATATATTTTTTGGAATTTGAAAATAAATTTTAGATAAGTAAAACTAATACTTTTTGGTAATCAAAAGAATTTTTAAATAACTGGAATCATTTCAAACTATTTTAAAACTAATTTTTAGACTTGAAACTTTTTTTTAAAATGATTTTGGAAATTAATGATTAATTTTAAATTACACAAACCCATTTTTTTTTGTTAGGATAAACAATAGTAATTATTGATGAAAAAACAAAAGTACAAAGCAACTATGATGTCGAACATGGACAAATCTTCTCAAGTGACCAAATTCAATAACAACTTGAATTGATCTAGAGAGAATCACGCACTCACAACGTGACAAAAATCTCTGATTCAGCAACTAGAAGTACACATGTTGAAACATGCAGTACAAATCCAACGTGCATTGGCAGAAACGACAGATCCATATTGAAAGCTGAAAGCTAAAAACAAATAAAATCTTATAAGAAGGAAACTAAACACAACGAACACCTAAAGAGTTCCTAAAATTTATTAGACATAAACAAAAGAAGAAGAAGAACCACTGCTTCACATCCTCCTGGGCAACCAGAAGAAAGACATTGCTCTAGTGCATAGTTATTATTAGACTACTCGATTGAACTTTGTCATTATAACCCCTCACTTTTACCCCTAATTATTGAAGCACCTCTATCTTAATTATCTAATATTCTAATATGGGACAATAACCCTAAACCCGCTAGATCCTAGCCAAAAATTAATTTGAGAGGACGACGTAAGATTTAGGATAAAATGGATTGAATAATAACTCATGAGCATTAACAATAATATAATGGGTCCTGAATAGTACATTAATTATCGGTAGAGCTAGATTTGTCTTTATTAAAATAAAATGTCATTTATTAAACTAAATGATACGAAGGATGAACACTTTTGACCTTGTAGTTTCAATTTCGTCAATTTTGCCATTGCAGTTTCGTAGATCCGTTACATCGGTTCATTGACTTTGATGGTTTAGGTAGGTTGAGTGCAGTTAGATTCACCAAGAGAATTATTTCGGCGTAAGCCAACATGACCTAGACTAGAATCCAACATGTACAATTTGTGCCTAAGCCACATCTTAGTCAGAATCAAGGAGCATTAATGATAATATAATGAGTAGATCCGTTAATGTTAGAAGAGGAGAGGGAGAAACAAATCCTGCAAGCATAGACGCGGAAAGAAAAATAGAAAGGTTTGGGAACAAAGAGAGCGACAGAGGCAGATGAGAAAAGAGGAGATGGTGAAGATTAAATATGTAAAAGACAAGGTAGAGATGAGGAATAGCGAGTTGTCATGTCAAAAGTTATATTTTATTTAAAAATCAATCGATTTGGTTAAACTTGATGATGGAAATATGAAGGAATTGAAACCGGTTGTACTAATTCGGTTCAATTTTTTAATCGAATTAAAGAAACATCAAACCTTAAATTCCTGAGATGGGGTTCGGATGAATTTTCAGTGAGATTGCGCAGCTCTAGATGTGCCATCATCCATCTATTCCACTATGCTATGCTATTTAACAACGTAAAATAAACTGATAGTCCAAAATGGGAGTAGAAAAAGTGGAAAAAGAAAGTCACAAAGCAATGCAATCATTTCAGTAGTAAAAAAGATTCATGACAAAGAATAGAACTTGTAAAATTAGCTAAGGGTGGCAATGGCATAGTAGTAAACTATCCAAAATAAAAAGTAACTCAAAATGACCAATCAAAAGTAGGCTAGAAGAGGAGACCAGATCGAGTCATCACAAAAAAGAAAAAAGCTTATGATCGTGGAAAGCACTCAAGCACTTAGTTTTTTCCATAGAGTTGTAAGAATAAATTTCTTAGTGTTCCCCATATTTTTATTCTCTATGGACTTTGCATAAATTGATGAAAATAACAAAGGTAGTGATAAAATAATAATAAGCATATATGAGTGACATCCCCTAAGCCTATTTAACTTTCACGGCTCGTTTTCATATATTATCATCAGAAAAGTTTGTCGGCAAGCCAATTGTAGCTACTTCTCGAGAAGGCATTTGATCATATTAGGGAAGAAGCATGTATAAAACAAGGAATGATAATACATATTTATGTTGAATGTAACTTAAAATTATTCATAATTGATTGCTTTGTTTTTTGCCAATTTATAGAAATATCATTGATAAAAGTTGAAAAGCTCGATTACAATAGTCACACAGGTAACCAATCACTTAAACCTATAAATTTTTGAATATATTTTAAAATGCTCTGAAAAAAAAAACTGAACCGTATTTATGTGGGGAAAATTAATGTGTACATCTTGTTTGTTGCCTTGTAATAGAGCATAAATCAACTTATTGTGTGTGTACAAGAGATCCCCTCAAATACTTGTGGGGCTCATTCTGCTTTGTATTTCACTAATATGAATAGTCCATTTTTTAGGTAGTCCTCAAAGATCATAGCTGTAACAAATCACTCAAAAATTCGCAACTATTTAACTGCTCAATTAAATTTTTGTCATTTTAGCGTTTTCTTAAAATACCCATGTTCGTATATTTTACGCGTCAAATTAAATACGTTAACGGCTTCCAAATTGTCTACAAAAACGAGTGCGGTCCAGAACAAATTCCTTAAATAAATTTATTTACAGAATATCTGAATAAAAGGGGACTCTATACATAAGTTGGTCAAATTTCCTTGTAAAGAAAAAGAAAGGCATAGGTTCACTAATTTACAATATGAGTTTGCATTGAGGTATTCCTTGTCCTTTTATTGTACATCTAAGCTGTCAAAGTTTCTCAATTCTCAGTCAAAAGCAGTAAGTCCCAAAAAAAAAAGCAGTACGTTTGGCTTGCAGAAGCTCGTGAAGGAAAGCAATTTTTTTAGCTCAGGCTGGTTACTGGTAATTTACTGAGCTGGATCAAGTACATGCATGCACCATTGGAAAATTTGGAATAATAATAAATGAAAAAAAATCTATCCCCATCAGCCAAAGAGGCTCAAAATGGGAGAATAATAAGTAAAGCAATATAAAGATAAATTAAATAGAAATAATTATTGGGAATTTTTTATATTTTTTATATTGGAAAGATGGGAAATTTTTTTTTTTAAAAATAAAAATGATGGGTATTCAGTTATGGGAAGTAAGAGAGCACAGAAGGACATTGACAGGTGGTGGGGGTGATGCTTAAGACTCTGGTCCTTGAAAATTTCCGTTCTTTGAAAAAAGCAAAAAACGTTTTGCAAACAGACAAACAGATTCTGGTTTTCCCCAAAGCCCAAGGCCACAACACAAGAGAAAGAGTATGAGACAAAGCACAGGCAACAGTGGAAATATTACTACATATTTAACGCCAACACCAAGACTCTTCTCTTCCCACAAGCATAAGTTTGGAGAAAACCCCCCACCCCCACCAGCACCACCCACACGAGCGGTTCTCGAAGTGCATGCACAACAGCACAGACTTTCTGCCTTTCCAAACAAACAAGCCCATTTTCCTATACATAAGAGAGAGAGAGAGAGAGAGAGAGAAGAAGAAAAGATCATATCATATCAGTCTCAAAATAAGCACCCCACCTGAGTCTCTGTGAGTTTGTGTGAGAGAGAGAATCAAATTTCAACCGTGTGGTTGGTTTCTTCTCTTCTTTTTGTGTGATTGATACAAACCAACCCAATTCTCTGTTTTCTCCTGTTCCTTTCCTGTTTAATTTTCTCTCCCTTTCTTTTCTGCCCAACAGACCCTTCTTTTGAGTGAGTGATCTCACAGGTGGACAGTGGTTTAGATCACTAGATAGGTAGCCCTCCTGTTCCTCTGATCATCACTTCTTTTCTTCATTCTCACAAGCCTAGAAGAAAAACCAAGTGTTGCTTTTGTTCTCTGCCTTGTGGCATTGCCCTATTTCTGTTTGATAAAAGACCCATCTTGATTAGCAGCTCAAGTTTTTTACTTTTGCTCTTCATTCTCATTGTGAATGGCTCCTCAACATCTGAAGAGTGATTGTGGTGGTTTCACTAGATATGAAGATTTGAACTTTTTGCCACCTCCTCCTGTTTCTCATCAACTTTCTCTGTCAAACACCTTTGGGGCAATGGTTCATCCTCATTTTTATTCTGGAGGGCAAGATCACTCGGGTACTTCTTCTGAGATGGGGTTTGAGCCTTTCAGCCCCTCATCATCCCAGCTAAGCAAGAAACCATGGGGTTTTCAGCCTCTGGAAAATGGGGGAACAAGAATAACTGAGCATGGTGATCAGTATCCTGTGCTTCTTGGGATTGATCAGAAAAAGGGCATGCCTTTAAGTCTTGCTGGAGAGGAAGCTGATGAAGGTAGGAGCTTTGCTGCTGCTGGGAGAACTGGTACTGGTGGGCATACAAAAAGTTGTGCCAGAGGCCATTGGAGACCTGCTGAAGATTCAAAGCTCAAAGAACTTGTGGCCCAATATGGTCCTCAGAACTGGAACTTAATAGCTGAGCATCTTGATGGCAGATCAGGTAACTCTTTTCTCCCTCTCTTTGGATTTGGTATTTTGTAAATTTATATGATAGTTTGTTAAATTTGCAACCTTTTTCTTTTTATTTATTCACTTTTAAAATTTTGGGAATGTATACTAATTCATCTAACATTGTTCATCTAACATTGTTCTGTTTTTGATTTGTAGGAAAAAGTTGCAGATTGAGGTGGTTTAACCAGCTAGATCCAAGGATCAACAGAAGGGCTTTCAGTGAGGAAGAAGAAGAAAGGCTCCTGGCTGCCCATAGACTTTATGGCAACAAATGGGCCATGATTGCTAGGCTCTTCCCTGGAAGGACTGATAATGCTGTGAAGAACCATTGGCATGTGATCATGGCTAGAAAACACAGAGAGCAATCCAATGTTTACAAGAGAAGAAAGCCTTCTTCTCCTCAGGCCACCCAGCTTCCTAAGGAATTTGATCACCCACATGCGACCAATTTTCAAAAGAATACCTCCAGCACTGAATCTACTGTCTCAATGAGCACCATTGACGACACTCAATCTGCTTCAACATGCACTGAACTCTCCCTCACTCCCTCCACTAGGCTACCTCCTAGCTTTTTTAGCAAGCTCCATCCGTTTCAGCAACACCAGAACTTTGCATCTCAGATGGGTATTTGTCCTTAATTTGCCCCCACTTTTACTCTGTACATAAATCATAAAAAATGCACGACCATTTTGTTCTTGGGGTTTAAAAAAAATAAAAAAATTTCTTTCTCTGGTGGGGCTAATTAATTTGGTCTGATTTATATTTGATTACTTATTCTTCTTGTTGTTGCAGGCTCATCAAGTGATGGGGGTTCTGGAAAGATCATTGGCAATGGGAATGGCTCGTGCAAAACTGGACCTCTGGGAGGAGCTATGATGGGTGTGGACCAATCCGGTCATCAATCAGATTCAAACTCAGAAATTTCAGGAGATGAATCAGTCACCACTACTAGGACCAATGTGTCATTGTCTGGGGAAAATCAAAACCAAAATCTGAATAATAATGAGAAGATCAGCATGTCCTTCATTGATTTTCTTGGAGTAGGCATGGGTTAAAAAACAAGATGCGGGTTTTGGGCAGAGGAACAAAAGAGAAAAGGCTGGAACTTTATCAAAAGTGCAAGAGCTTAACCATTGCAAACAACCATGTATCTGTGATATGGTAAAAGTGCGTCTGCAAGGAGGGGCATCTCTACAGTCTTTTGATGTGTACAGTTAGTTCTATAAAAGGGTAATAGAGAGCTACAGTAAACTAGGTAAAAGCAGCAGAGACAGAGAGAGAGACAGAGAGAGAGAGACAGAGACAGAGTTTAAAAATATATATATGATATGAGAGTGGTTCAACTTCAAAATAGTTTTTGGACTTATGGAGGAAGCAAGCAAGCAAGCAGCAGTGGGGTTTGGTTTTGGTTACTTTATTCTCTATGTGATTTTGTTTGTTTTATGGCATTTTGCACACGAGGCAGAGCCGAAGTTACTTGTTGCAGACTACTGACTCAATGAATGAACCTGCCCATGTTTCATGACTAGTTTTTAATGCTCTCTCCATCTCAAATTGTCAATGTCATTGGTTTTTTGGTATTACTTGTTTGACCGTGTTTTCCACGCCCTTGCAATTAATACCCTCCTCTTTCTGCCTACGGCTTGGTTGGTTGCATTGCTACTAAAACCCCTGCCTATATTACAACATGCACTTATGTGCTAGTATAGTCAATAATGCCAATGCCTTAATGATGGATAAAAAACTAGTGCTATGCACATAGGTAATTTGCTACATCCAATGGGGTCAGTTTGGGTAATTTATTGGATGTAACGGTAACACCATGTACCATGTCAGCATAACATATTTATTACTACTACACTTTAAAGTATGAACTCGCCCCACTTCAGGTGGCTTGACGACAAAACATTAGCAATCCATTTAAATGATAACACAATGTAGAATGAGTTTATACTTGCGGTTACATTATTAATTAACACTTGTATGATAGTTGAGGGTGGTAAACAACACTATAATTCCCCCACCTACCCAGTTATAATCTCGGTAGATTAGTAACAACATGTTTATATACGACTACGCTCAGAAATTTCTTGATCTTCGTAACGACAAAATATTATCAATTCAGTCAAAATAATAACATAAAGAAGAATGACTTTAAACATACAGTTATGTACCCGTGTTATGATTTACTTAGATTGATAACACTGCGTAAGACATGTTACATGGTGTTATGATCGCATAGTAATTTGCCTACATTCAGTGGGGTCTTGACAAGCAAGGGAAAATAAAAGTTGAAGTGGGGTAGCTTTTATCAAATGCATATCTTGTAGGCGGGAAAATTGAGCTAATCATCTGTTTGTGCATAGAGAGAGAGAGAGAGAGAGAGAAGCGTGGAGGGGTGAGGATAGAATGGTCATATCACTTGCGATTGCTTTTAATTGGCATTTATTTTCAAGGCAAAAGTGGCACACTCATGTCTCATTTTCGTAGTTCAAATTTGTATCTTTTTAGATCATCTGATCTGTAATGAGGGCCACAATTATGAACACGTTCTTTTCGTTTTCGTTTTATTTTTATTTGCTTGGCATTTCGTTGTCACCGCAATGCGACAGAACCTAATAAAAGCAAGGGCTACAAAGCGAGAGGCCAGCATTTGTGAATCACGTGGAGAGGTTGGGGCCCTAAAATGTATGGAAAAATACGATGCCAACCGTGTACTCTTGCAACTATATGATTATGGACATTATTGGTGTGTTTTATTTTGGGCCTTTTTTCCAGCCTAAAAAGGAAATGAGGCTTATTTAATCTGTACATGAACTAGGTTGTTTTTCATGTCTTGGGCTCTGGTTTTTTATTTTACTTTCTTTTAGTACAAAGTGGTGAACCGTGTAAGTTCTAGAAGGAATTGCCAATTATATATTACATATAGGCATTCGAGAGATTTTTTATTTGCTATTACTCAATAGTGTAGGGACATGTCATACTTTTATAATGTAGGCACTACCATGTCATTTTAGGTCTTCTTAGGGGTGGATGATACAGTCCTAATTGAATTGGTTTCACCTTAAAACCGCAATCGAATCAATTGCAACGGTTTCCTTTGGTTCGATTTTGACAAAAATTTCAAAAGAAACTAAACTAAACCAATTTAAGACAGTTTAGTTCGATTTGGTTTGGCTGTTTTGGGCCTAAGCCAAATTCTCCCTCATTTTGCATTTTTTCAACATTGTTAGTGTTAGGACCAATTTTTGGTATATTGGAAATTTCCTATTACAAAAACATAGGGTAGGTCTTTTCGTGTAACCTACAGTTTTCAAGTGACGTTCTGCTATCCTGGATCAGTGTGGCTCAGAGACAATGCCAAGGTATGTTTTGCATCCATGCATTCATATTTGCATATTTGTAAGGTCATCAAAAGTGGCTGTCAGATGTACAAGACTGATATATGGTTTCAGTCTTACATAATCCAGTGCCAGACATCAGTGAGTTTTTAACGATGGTTTTATTTAAGTAAAAGGGTTCTGTTGTCTTTACATTGGGTTTTTAATTAAGTGGCTTTATTTGTTTTAAAGAAATAATTTATTTGTTAAAAAGCCCATTTTTGCTAAAAAGCCTTTTTTGGTCTCTGACCTAGTTTTTAAGCGTGTAATTTAAGAAAGGAACTTAGCCATTTTGTTTCAAAGATCTGCAACATTGAAAAAGAGAGAACGACAAAAATATTCTTGCAGAGGTTTTTGAGAGTTCATATTGAAAACTCATGTGGCTGTTCCTTGTGAGCCTCCATGAGTGATTAAATCATCATCTTTTCATATATGTGTGAGTTCATGAGCATTATGCATGTTGGTGATCAACAATCGTGCCTTGAGGTGTGAGCAGCTGAGACCAGAGTTGTGCCATCTCTTGTTGACGAAGGAAGACAAGATTGCTGATTGGGTTGAGTAGCAAAGGCGAGTAGGCAAGTCTGCCTTGTGAGCGTTAGTTTTGTGAGTTGAGACTTGTAAGACCTTTTTGTATTCTTTCTCATAGTGATTTGTTCTCCGGCATAGTGCCCACAGTTGTTTTCCTCATCTTGAGGTTTTTACTGCGTCAACATATCGTGTGTCCCTTTGTGCAATTATTTGCGTTTTTATTTGAATTTATTCTGCTGCGTATTCTGGAGGTTTTTGTTTACAGGATTGTTGCTGTGTTTCAATCCTGCTGTGGTGTTTAAGTATTAAGAAACAGATCGGTTGGCCATTCTAGGGAATTTCAATTGGCATCAGAGCTGGTCACTAGACATGCTTAGTGAGATCGTTGGGCTGTGCTAGAATGGATCGTGCATGTGGGTCTGTGACTCATCCTCCATTTCTTGATGAGAATACTAACTATGGGGCTTGGAAAGCCAAGATGAAATCTTTTTTGTGGGCTCAAGGTACAAAGGTGTGGACAACCATTGAGAACGGTTGGGAACCTCCAACAAAGGAAATTAAAGGACGTGGAAAAGAGGTTGAAGGTGAAGGCCAGTCAACAACAAAGGTTGTATTTAAGCAAAACACGGAATGGACTGATGAAGAAAATGATATGAGTGCCTACAATCAAAAAGGTCTTAACTCCATCTTCACTGCCGTATCAGCTGAAAAATTTGAGTTTATATGTCATTGCAAAACCTCAAAGGAGGCTTGGGATATTCTGGAAATTACTCATGAAGGAAATGCCACTGTCAGAGAATCCAAACTTCAACAACTGATGACTAAGTTTGAAAATATGAAGATGCTTGAAACTGAAAAATTTGCTGAATTTTATGCTAGATTGAGTGTGGTAGTGAATGCTTGCAGTAACCTTGGTGATGCAATTCCTGAACACAGAATAGTGAAAAAGATTTTGAGATCTCTGCCTATGATGTATCACGCCAAGAAGACAGCGATTGAAGAGTGTAAGAATTTGAACAATTATAAACTTACTGAGTTAATTGGTTCTCTTACCACTTATGAGATGGAATTTCCAGAAATAAAGAAAAGCAAGGGTATTGCTCTAAATACAGTGAAAGAAGATGGGAGTGACGATGTGTCCGAAGACAAAATGGATTATGCCTTGCTTACAAAAAAATTTCGTAAGTTTTTAAAATCTAAGAATTCAAGACCTGGTGAACAAAGAGGAAATTCAGGTTCAAGTACAAGGGGGAGTCGTCCTCGTGAGTTTACTTCTGACAAGTTATCACATACAACCAGAACTATGGAGAAAAAGGGCTCAAAAGATTCACTGAAGTGCTTTGAATGTGGTGGATATGGACACTTTGCCTCTGAATGCGCAAATAATTTGAGGAAGCAAAATAGTGGGAAAAATAAAGTAATGGCAGCAACTTGGAGTGACAGTGAGTCTGATAATGATTCAAATTCAGAAAATGAAGATGAAGTTATTGCTTTCTCTGGGAGAATTCATGCGCAAAAGGATGAGAACTCTGATGTTGAAGAACCTGAGATAGAAGTGGTGATGAAGCAATTCAACAGTCTCTATGATTCCTCTGAAAAACTGAAGAAGGAAAATGCAGAGCTTGCTGATCAAGTGGTCTTTCTACAAGAAGAACTGACCAGGACTGAAGCTGCCTTTCAATCCCAGCTGAAAACAGAAGAGAATCTGCGTGGGTCTTTGCTTGAAAAAATTCAGATGCTCCAAGACAAGTACCAGCTGCAAAAAGATATGAATGTTTCTCTTACTTTTGAAAGGGACCATGCTAGTGCTGAATTAAAATTAGCAATGGAAAAAATATTTGGTATGACCATTGGCGCAGAGAAGATTGACAAGATGTTAAGTCTGGGAAAAAGGGCTGATGATACGAGAGGTTTGGGTTTTGAAAGTGAAATGTCTAAGCAAGAGGTCAAAGCTGTGAAATTCATCAAAGAATCTTCTTCTACTGAAGTGAAGGTTAGCCAAATGAAATTTATACCAATATGTCATTTTTGTGGAGTTTTTGGTCATATACGGCCTAGATGCAATATGCTTAGAAAGAAGAAGAGGTCAGCTTACTACAATTCTCCAAGAAATTTTAATCTACTTCAAGGAAGCAAACTAGTGTGGAGAAAAAAGGAGGAAAAATGCTTGGTGACCCTAACTGCCTTATCTGCCAGAAAATCTGATACGTGGTATTTCGACAGTGGTTGTTCAAGACATATGTCCGGTGATAAATGTTGGTTTACAAATCTGAATACCCAGTGTGTAGAAGGCTCTGTGACATTTGGAGATGGAAGTAAAGGTAGAATTTTAGGGAAAGGAGATGTTGAGACACTTGGCTTACCGTTCTTAAAGAATGTCATGCTGGTGGAAAATTTGCAGGCAAATTTGATAAGCATCAGTCAACTTTGTGATGATGGTGGCAGTGTGTGGTTTGATAAAGATCAATGCCGTGTTGCTGATTTGCAAGGAAATAAGGTTATGAGTGGTATGAGATCCAAGGATAATTGCTATTGTATTCAGGTGAATGAGAACAAAAGTCTTGTGTGCAACCGAGCTACAGACGACGTGATGGAACTATGGCATAGAAGACTTGGTCATATCAACTTCCGTGATCTCTTGAAGTTGTCCAAGAAGGAGTGTGTCAGAGGTCTGCCAAAGCTAAGTAAAAAGTCTGTAGGAGTGTGTGGTGCATGCCAATTAGGTAAGCAAGTCAAGAGTGCTCACAAAAGCATATCCTACATATCAACATCTCAGCCATTAGACTTGCTGCATATGGATTTAGTTGGTCCTGTTCAGACTGAGAGCATAGGTGGAAAGAAGTATATGTTGGTGTTGGTGGATGACTTCACTCGGTTTACTTGGGTTGATTTTCTTCGTGAAAAATCTGATGCATTCAAGAGTTTTCGTGGCTTATGCAACAAAATTCAGATTGAGAAAAATGATTCGCATGTTATTGTCATGAGACTTCGAACAGACCATGGAACGGAGTTTGAAAATGTAAGCTTTGCTGAATATTGTGAAGAGAAAGGAATAAAGCACGAATTTTCAGCACCTATTACACCTCAACATAATGGGGTGGTTGAGAGGAAGAATCGCACCTTGCTTGAAATGGGACGTGTGATCTTGACAAGTGCAAAGATAGCGAAAAAGTTTTGGGCAGAAGCTATTAGTACAGCGTGTTATACAGCAAATCGTGTATATCTCAGACCGGGCACAATTTCAACTCCTTACGAGCTTTGGAAAGGGAGAAAACCGAACATAAAACACATGAGGGTTTTTGGCAGCATTTGTTATATTTATAGAGATAGAGATAGAGAAAACCTAGCAAAGTTTGATACAAGAAGTGATACTGGCATCTTTTTGGGTTACTCTCTCACTAGCAGGGCTTATAGGGTGTTTAACAAGAGGACGTGTACAGTAATGGAATCAATTAATGTTGTTGTCAATGATACTGATATGTCATTTGGTTCTTGTGCAGATGATGATGAGGATATTATTCCAGCAGCTCCTAGGCAAGAAGAAAAGGACAAGGTTGCTGAAATTAATGATGAAATGCATGCAGAAGAAGTTATGTTTTCACCTCCTCCTAGACCTGGTGCTCGGCAAGTCCAAAAAGACCACACACCATCTGATATTATTGGAGATTTAAATGATCAAAGAAAGACAAGAAGCCAAGTCGTTGCAGAGGTAACTCATTTGTGCTATCTTTCCAAATTGGAACCGAAAAATTCAAAAGACGCACTCCTTGACTGTGATTGGATCATGGCTATGCAAGAGGAGTTAGACCAATTCGCTAGAAATGATGTGTGATACTTGGTTCCACGTCCTAAGGACTCGAATGTGATAGGTACTAAATGGGTCTTCAGAAATAAAACTGATGAAAATGGTGTTATTACAAGAAATAAAGCAAGGTTGGTTGCACAGGGATATACCCAGGTTGAAGGGTTGGATTTCGATGAAACCTTCGCTCCCGTGGCAAGGCTTGAATCAGTTAGATTGCTTTTAGCTATAGCTTGTCATCTGAGGTTCAAACTACACCAAATGGATGTGAAAAGTGCATTCCTAAATGGGGTTTTACAGGAGGAGGTATATGTAGAACAACCTGTAGGATTCAACGATCCTTACAATCCTGATCATGTATATCGTCTTAGAAAAGCTCTCTATGGGCTGAAGCAAGCCCCTAGGGCTTGGTATGATCGGTTGTCATCCCATTTGCTAAATAAAGGGTATGTTAGAGGAGCTGTTGACAAAACTCT
Source organism: Prunus campanulata (assembly GCA_034190965.1). Taxonomy (NCBI): domain Eukaryota; kingdom Viridiplantae; phylum Streptophyta; class Magnoliopsida; order Rosales; family Rosaceae; genus Prunus; species Prunus campanulata. The sequence goes on along the minus strand of CM067214.1, from coordinate 2,424,818 downwards.
GTTTGTCAAAAGGACCAAAAAGGATTTGATTGTTGCCCAGGTTTATGTCGACGACATTGTTTTTGGGTCTACGTCTGAATTGCTTGTAAAGGAATTTACTGAAGTTATGAGCAGCGAATTTGAGATGAGTATGTGTGGGGAGCTGAACTATTTCCTAGGCCTGCAAGTCAAGCAACAAGATCATGGTATCTTTATTTCTCAAACCAAGTATGCAAATGACTTGGTAAAGAAATTTGGTATGAGTTCTGCCAAACCAACAAGGAATCCCATGGCTACACACAACAAAATTGATGCGGACCCGTCTGGAAAAAGTGTAGAACAAACACTTTATCGAAGCATGATTGGAAGTCTCTTATACTTAACAGCCAGTCGACCTGACATCTCATACAGTGTTGGTGTGTGTGCTCGCTTTCAAGCAAATCCAAAGGAGTCGCACTTGAATGCAGTCAAGAGAATCATCAGATATGTAAGTGGTACTCCAACTTTAGGTATATATTATTCATTTGACTCAAATTCTGAAATTGCAGGTTACACCGATGCGGATTGGGCTGGGAACGTTGATGATAGGAAGAGCACATCTGGAGGGTGTTTTTATGTAGGTAATAATCTTGTGTCTTGGCATAGCAAAAAGCAAGCTTGTGTTTCCTTGTCTACAGCTGAAGCGGAATATATCGCTGCCGGAAGTTGTTGCACACAATTACTATGGATGAAGCAATTGATGAGTGATTATGGCATTCAGCAAGGTACTTCAACTCTTTTTTGTGATAATCTGAGTGCAATAAATATTTCCAAAAATCCGGTTCAACATTCACGAACAAAACACATAGATATTCGGCATCATTTTATTCGTGAATTGGTTGAAGAAAAGGTAGTAAGTCTTGAGTTTGTTTGCACAGAAAAACAATTGGCTGATTTGTTTACAAAACCATTAGACACTGTTCGTTTTGAAACTCTCAGAAAGTCTCTTGGTATTTGTTCCATTGAATGAATTCTCTCAAATTTTTTATTTTTTATTTTTGCATTCAAATTTCATTGTTGTATGCCCATGTCGAATAGGTTTATCAAATTATGGTATTTTTTTTGTTTTATTTTTGTAGCTTTGTAGTACATCATTGCACTGCATTTTCAATCCCATTGTCATAAGCTTGTATTTCTTTGAACTGAGATTGGTTTTCTAGTCAGAATGAGGGACTAACTGTGAGACACATGCTCTCAGTTGATAGATATTTTTTCATGTTAGTCTCTAGCATTAATCCTTGCTGAGCCAAAATTCTCATAGGCTTTCCTTGGCTCTTGCACACGCACATCAATATGAGCTTTATGAATGCCTATGTTGCGAGATTTTAATTTAAACGACAATGATCGATATCTTTGGAGCTTGACTCAGGTTATCCCGAAGTAGCCGGACCTCTTACCTAACCAGTGTCGAGGGTCGCGTTGAATACGGGATGGCTTGGTCCATTTAAAAAAATAATTATATATATATTTTGTCCCAACTTTGAAGCCTTTTGACTCGAGTTGCTAAGCCCATGGAGTATCCTTGATATACTTAGTGCCCTAAAGTCCTTTGGCTTGGGAGCATCTGGCCTAAGACTTGTTACAGGTCACTAGAAAGCTTGATAAAGTTGTGGCTTGTGCTCCATAAGAAATAAAATAAAATAAATACAGCACAATTGTGAATCTGTTGAAGTAAGCTTGTGTGCATTGTCATTCCTATCTCTATTGGTTCACTTTCACACCAAGGACTCCTGTGACCTTTTGCTCACCTTGATTATATGTTGTTGCCTAACTTGCAAAGATATTTAAGAACTCTTGATGCTGTGGGTTCTCATTGTTACTCTTCCATTTTGACTTGATATCTCCTTACAAGCTTTGCTTAGAAATCTCGTTTGTGACACTGGTTTGAAAAAATTCATCTCTTGTGTGCCTCATTGCTCATTCATTATTCCCTCTTTTTTTTTTTTTTACTTTCATGGGAGAATTCATACTTTGGAATTTTTGCCTACATTGATATTTCTGGGAGTGGTTATTTGCTATGCACGTGGTTGTTTACTTGAGGGGGAGTTTGCCATTGCCTATCCAAAAAAGGGGGAGAAAACGTTCTGAGTTTTATTTTTACTTATTGTATTTTCAGTCATACGTGCTTTTCACTGGTTATTTTTGGTTTACTGGTGCAGAATTCAGGTTACCTTCTCTATTGCAAGTGTTCATGTTTAAGGAATTCTTTTCACTCACTTGTAATTGGTTTAGGGGGAGTTTGTTAGGACCAATTTTTGTAACTAGAGTTTTTGTATAGGAAATGCCAAAGGGGGAGATTGTTAGGACCAATTTTTGGTATATTGGAAATTTCCTATTACAAAAACATAGGGTAGGTCTTTGCGTGTAACCTACAGTTTTCAAGTGACGTTCTGCTATCCTGAATCAGTGTGGCTCAGAGACAATGCCAAGGTATGTTTTGCATCCATGCATTCATATTTGCATATTTGTAAGGTCATCAAAAGTGGCTGTCAGATGTACAAGACTGATATATGGTTTCAGTCTTACATAATCCAGTGCCAGACATCAGTGAGTTTTTAACGATGGTTTTATTTAAGTAAAAGGGTTCTGTTGTCTTTACATTGGGTTTTTAATTAAGTGGCTTTATTTGTTTTAAAGAAATAATTTATTTGTTAAAAAGCCCATTTTTGCTAAAAAGCCTTTTTTGGTCTCTGACCTAGTTTTTAAGCGTGTAATTTAAGAAAGGAACTTAGCCGTTTTGTTTCAAAGATCTGCAACGTTGAAAAAGAGAGAACGACAAAAATATTCTTGCAGAGGTTTTTGAGAGTTCATATTGAAAACTCATGTGGCTGTTCCTTGTGAGCCTCCATGAGTGATTAAATCATCATCTTTTCATATATGTGTGAGTTCATGAGCATTATGCATGTTGGTGATCAACAATCGTGCCTTGAGGTGTGAGCAACCGAGACCAAAGTTGTGCCATCTCTTGTTGACGAAGGAAGACAAGATTGCTGATTGGATTGAGTAGCAAAGGCGAGTAGGCAAGTCTGCCTTGTGAGCGTTAGTTTTGTGAGTTGAGACTTGTAAGACCTTTTTGTATTCTTTCTCATAGTGATTTGTTCTTCGGCATAGTGCCCGCAGTTGTTTTCCTCATCTTGAGGTTTTTACTGTGTCAACATATCGTGTGTCCCTTTGTGCAATTATTTGCGTTTTTATTTGAATTTATTCCGCTGCGTATTCTGAAGGTTTTTGTTTACAGGATTGTTGCTGTGTTTCAATCCTGTTGTGGTGTTTAAGTATTAAGAAACAAATCGGTTGGCCATTCTAGGGAATTTCAGTTAGCCCATTTGCAACCAAAAAGTGCACAACTTGCTACATACTTTTTCCATTTTCTAGAGTAGCAAACTATCCTAAATCTCAACATGCCACAAAATTTCAAATTTCAATAATTAATATAACTATGATTCAAATATCAATAACTCAAAAGGTCCATCAAACTTGAAATTCAACATCCATATATAGTTATCATCTAATTAGAGTACTGCACATGTAAAATAAAATAAAATAAATAAATATACAAGTAGACAGTTTGGTTCAGCTTAGGCCAGTTTACAAAAGCCCAAAATTGACCCAAACCAAACCATATATGGTCCAGTTTGGTTCTAAACCTTTTGAGTTTTTCTTGGTAAAAGTCAAATCAAACCATGTTTATTTTTATGCTTTTAATCGTGGATTGTGGCTCTACAAAATCTCCTAAGTAACAATCATGTTACTTGCAGCAGTAGCTTTGTTTTTCCTATTTAAGTTGTACACCACTTTCATTCAATTCAATTTATCAAGTTTGAAGCTTTCAATCATAGCTTTTGTGTTCAACATTTAAGCAAGCAAATATTCTTAGAGTTTCAGTTTTATCCAACATCTGGTATCAAAGCCCCCATTGGGCATGACTAAAAAAATCCCAAACAGCAACAACTTTTTTGTGTCTTGCAGTAGCAAGAATCCATGGCAATTGACAAGCCAACAGAGAACTTTGTCCGGCCAGCCATACCTTGCTTTGATGGTCATTATGACCATTGAAGCATGTTAATGGAGAACTTCCTAAATTCTAGAGAATATTGGGATCTAGTGGAGACGGGATACGAAGAGTCAGAAGAAGGAACACAACTGACACAACAACAACAAAAGAAACTTGATGATCATAGGCTAAAAGATTTGAAGGTGAAGAATTATTTATTCTAGGCTATTGATCGTGCTATTTTGGAGACTATTTGACGCAACGCGTGATAGCAAGAATGATGAAGAACACAAAAGAAAACAATAAACCTTCAATCCTTGTTGATTCTCTAGATGAGAATAACCAAGAACAAAAGGGTTCTATGCCTTTTTGGTTCCAGCAGAATACCAAGTTGATAGGAAAATAGAGAAAATTCTTTAAGTTTAATATTCAACGTAAAAAACTGTCTTACAATTATACTTGGGGAAAAAAAACCAAACTCCAAACCCTAGCCAAACTAGGAAAACAAACTTACTTTCTAAATCAAACTCCCAATTCTAATTGAAATAGGAAAACAAAATTACTTCCTAAACCAAACTCTCAATTCTACTTGAAATAGGAAAACAAAAATATTTGCTAAAACAGATTCCTAGAACATTAATTACACATTTGACACCTATTAAACTGAAACAAGAAATTATGAATGATGCGTGCTGCATGGTCCTCCCAAGGGTTGAGAAGAATTCGTCCTCGCATTCAAATCTCATCGTCAGAACTATCACCATGGTAAGGAAAGAGATGTTTGACATTGAACACATCGGCAGTATGTATATGACTAGGAAGCTTGAGGCGGTAAGCATTTGGATTAATCTTAGCCACAATCTCCACTGGACCAATATTTCTTGCAGCCAACTTGTTGTATTCCCCAGCCTGAAAATTATCTTTTATCAAGATAGCCCAAACAAAGTCACCTACCTCAAATTCGACATGTCGGCGCTTCACATTAGCCACTTGCTTGTATTTCGCATTGGCATCCTCAAGCTGCTGCTTTGTTGTTGAGTGAATTTGCTGAAGTGTAGCCATAAATTCTTTTGCCTTGACATTAACTCGCTTCAAATCTGGAACTAGTGCAAGGTCAAGAGGACATTTTGGGTTATAGCCATAAGTAACAAAAAATGGACTGAACCCAATGCTCCTATTGATAGAGTGAAGCAAATTCTGCTTGGCTCAACTTTTGATCCCATGACTTCAAATTATCTCCCACTAACCTTCTTAGTAAATTTCAGGGATCGATTGACAACTTCAATCTGCCCATTAGTTTGAGGATGGTAGGCACTACTAAAATTTAATTTTGTATTAGCAAGCTTCCACAAGCACCACCAAAAGTGGCTAAGAAATCTGGTGTCTCTATCATACACAATAGACGTAGGCAACCCATGGAGTCGATACACTCCTCAAAAGAAAAGCTGAGCTACATTGATTGCGTCTGTACTCTTCTTGCATGTGATAAAATGAGCCATCCTAGAAAATCAATCAACAACCACATAAATAGAATCCATACCTCGCTGCGTACGCGGAAGCCCTAAGACAAAATCCATGCTTAAATGTTCTTATGGCTGAACTGGAATTGGAAGCGACATGTACAACCCTGCATTAGTTGCAACACCCTTAGATAATTGGCACACCCTACAACTCTCAACAAATTTGGTCACTTCGCGACGGATACTAGGCCAAAAATAAGAATTCATCACTAGTTGGATTGTCTTATCTCTCTCCATATGGCCCTTGTTATGCAATTCATGAATAATCTTCAAGCACAAGCTAGACTCGGGGATGCATAACTAATTTCCTTTAAATAAAATAGTAAATTGAGCTTAGACCCATAAAATTCATTTTAAATCACCAACAACCCTTTCCTTTAGTTTTCTATTTAAAATACCCAATTTTTTCAAATAATACCCGATGACTAGGATCCAACTAAGCAAGTTACCTAATATAACTTAAAATCTGATTTATTGTATTTTTCGGATTCCAAAACTACCCCTATTTATAAGTCAATGTGTTATGAGGGGGTATAACTAATGACACACGTTGAATTTGGAAAGATCTCCAAATAGTTGTAATGAATGTAGGAATTAATTTAGAAACTTATTTGAAATTAAATATTAAATTCCATATTAAAGTATTAGTAATCTATTTTACGACTAGTAATCTATTTTTGAATTAATGTTGTTTTCCTTTTATGAATTACGACTAGTAATCTATTTAACTTATTAGTAATTTAAATTCAATATTAAATTTAGGAATTAATGTTGTTTTCCTTTTATGAATTATATTACTAGTATTTTATTTTATTATAGTTTTATGAATAATAGTGTACATTCTAATTATGTTGAAAAATAATTTGATAATTTATTTATTGTTTGTTTTTTGAAAAACATTTTTTTTAATGAACCTATTTTTTCTCTAAATAATGTACCTATTTTTTTTTCTCTAAATAAAGTACCTATTACTGGTTTTATGAAAAATAATTTGATCATCTTTTTATTGTTTGGTTTATGAAAATAATTTTTTTTAAATGAACCTATTTTTTTTCTCTAGTAATGTACCTAGTAAAACAATTTACCTAGTATAATGAACCTATTTTTTTCTCTAAATAATGTACCTATTTTTTTTTCTCTAATAATATATACCTAGTAAAACAATTTACCTAGTATAATGAACTTATTTTTTTCTTCTAAATAATGTACCTATTTTTAATTTATAAAAAATGTGCATAAATTTCAATTATACGACATACCTATTTTCTATAAATTATTGTGTACCTATTTTTAATTTATGAAAAATGTACGAAAATTTCAATTACAAAGTAACTGACCTATTTTTGTTAATTTTTTTGGGTAAATAATATACCTATAATTTTTATACATATATATATATATATATATATTTATATTTATATTTTTCATATGTACATTATTGGATATGTAATTTACATATTTTTTTTTTAGTTTGCAATTTTAGGGGGCGATATGTTAGAGGGAATGGCAACCAAAAGAAATGGGGTGATTGCTATGCTATTAATAGGGAGTTTTAATTACAATTATGGTAGTTAATGAAATTCTTGGAATAAATTATAAATAAAATATGAAGTCTGATGGCAAGGATGTAAAAACATAGGAATATTATGACTTATTATATCCTACTAGTCATTTAAGTTTGAAATTGGGTTTTACACATAGATTTATAGAATGATGGGTATATGTCTAGGAAATAAAAATTGTAGGGACCTATATCAGACAAGCCCTAAATAAAAAGCCACATGTATCATAAAATTAGAACGTACACCTGCTGCCATGTCACGTATGATATGAGCAAAGTACGGGTCTGTAGTTATTAAATCAAGCTAGGAATCAAAACCCAACACATGGCTCCTCATGGTCGTGAGAAAATTGGCTCTACGACTAAGTGCATCTGCTACTCACTTCAAAGTGCCTGACTTATGCTTTAGAACAAAGGTGAACTGCTGCAGATATGATCCCCATTTAGCATGCCGAGCAGATAGTTTATCATGTGAATTAATATGCTTGAAGGCCTCATGATCAGTAAACAAAATAAATTCATTATGAGCTAGATACGAACTCCAGTGCTTTAGAGCTTGAACATCCGCATAAAACTCCACATTATATGTGCTCAAGTTTAATTTTGAACCGTTGAGCTTCTCACTGTAAAACACTACAAGTCGTCCTTCTTAACTTAAAAAAGCCCCAATACCCACTTTAGATGCATCACAATGCCACTCAAATATCTTGCTAAAATCTGGAAGAATTAAAACGAGTTTGAAATAAGCTTTTGTTTGATCTTGTGAAAAGCAGTTGTAGCCTCTTCAGACCAATTAAACCTCCCAAGCTTCATGCAATTTGTTATGGGTGCCATAATTGTACTAAAATTATGAATAAAGCACCTATAAAATGATACTAACCCATGGAAACTTTGGACTTCTTGTAGGTTCTGTGGTAGTGGCAAATTTTTTTATTACGTCAACCTTTGAATCATCCACAAAAATTCCATATTTCGACACTACAAAGCCAAGAAATAACACCCTATTTGTCATAAAAGAACATTTTTTTGATACTGCATAAAATTTTTCTTTTCGCAATACTCTCAAGACTTCTTCCAAATGTCTAAGATGCAATTCCGGTGTCGGGCTATATATAAGGATGTCATCAAAATAAACCACCAGAAATTTGCCAATAAACGGACGAAACATCTCATTCATCGCCCTCATGAATGTACTTGGTGCATTAGAGAGGCCGAAAGGCATGACTAAGCACTCATACAAGCCTTCGCGAGTTTTGAATGCGGGTTTCCACTCATCTCCTTCTCTAACCTGAATTTGATGATACTCGCTCTTAAGGTCCAGTTTGCTAAAAATTATAGCTCCCTAAATCGTGTTGATCGAAAAGTCAAACCCAGTGCAAAAAACCGAATGGGACCGGTGCTGTCCAGTTCCAGTTCCGGTTCTTCCATTCTAAAAACTAGACTTCGCTGAACCGTACCAGGCATAATTAACTATATATTAGTTTATTTATATAACACAAATGGTGCTATATAATTGGAGGTTGCAAAGAGTTAAAATAGAACTTATGCCCTTGATTTCAGCTCATGTTAACAGCTCAACAATTAGGGCTCTCTTTCTCTTGATTGATACTTTTTTCTAATCTCTTTCAAACTCTCAGTCTGAGCCATCGACAGCTCCTCTAATTCTTCCTCCCCTCTCCCCAGTCACTGCTCCTCCTTTCACATCCACTAGTCGTCGCCGTCACAGCTGTTCTCCTCATCGTCGGCGCCTCTGTCTGGTGGTAAGTTCAATCTCATCTCATCTCACCTCAATTGGGGATTTTTGAAATTAGGGTTCTATTTGTGTGGAATGAAATTGGGGCATTGGGGTTTCAGTTCTTCATGATTTCTCTCTCTGGATTTCTCATCTCATCTCATGCATGTTGTAGCTTTTCCTTTGATCATTTGATAGTTGGGTAAGCTGGCTGAATATTATGTTTTTAACTATTTTGAAAGAATACAACATTGAAGTGGTGAGTATGTGATTGTAGACTCAAATTCTGGATCCATACTTACTTGGAAAACTAGACTTAGCATTTGCCTGGGAATAGCAAGGGTTCGGAGTAAGTTACCCCAAAAATTTGATCATTCTTCTCCTTTTAATTTCTCAATTATCCTTATCAGCTTATCTATATCTACACTACAGCTTTTTGAGATGAACACTGCATCTCTATCTATGCATTTTTAAAAATATTATTTGTTTGCTTGGTAGGATCCATGGCTATGAATTAAAAAATATATTGGGTGGTTTGTCACATTAGAATCGTTCACTTCTTTTGTATCTTCCATTGCTTGTTGATTATCCTGTGAGATTTTGCGTACAAAACCTTGCCATGTGGTTAACTGCAGTTTAAAAACGGTATACATATATAATTGGAGCTATGAATTTGATTACTAGCTTACCTGCTTGCAGAGTTCAGCTATTTGTCCTTGAACTTGCTGATAACTTTTAGATGCTTGATAGAACTTTATTAGATTATCAATTGCTATTTTTTTTTTCTAATTCCACCAAATAATCATACTTGATAGGACCATGTATTATGCCATGAAAGAAAAATTGAAAGAAGATTTAGCACCACATAGGGTATGTCTCACAACGGACACTTAGATAAGTTTTCAAAACATCAACTATATGGTGATTACGACACACTTTATAGATTGTGAGTGGAACTTGCACAAGAGAGTTTTGAACTTTTGTGTGATTTCTAATCACAAAGGGAACTCAATTGGTAAGCTTCTTGAGACTTGTTTGTTTGATTGGGGTTTGACAAGGACACTAACAATCATAGCCGATAATGCTTCTTCAAACACAAAGACCTAAGAGTACTTGAAGTCGAAGATGATTCATTGGAGAAATGGTAAGGTTTTGTTTGGGGGAAAGTATTTGCATGTTAGGTGTTGTGCTCATATAGTGAACTTGATTGTGAGAGATGGTTGGAAAAGATTAGACAAAAGCATATTGTGTATTAGGAATAAGGTTAAGTATGTAAGATCCTCTCCACAAAGGTTTGAAGAATTCAAAACTTGTGTCAAGAAGGAGCAAATTGATTGCAAAGGGCTTATGGTGTTGGATGTGCCAACTAGGTGGAATTCTACATATGGGATGTTGGATTCTACTTTGAGGTTTGAAAAAGCCTTTGTGAGAATGGGTGAAGATGATGATGGCCCATATATGTCATGGTTTGGTGAAGAAGAACTGATGGTGGAAGACAGGGAGGTGATTCCTTCTCATAGGTTTAAAAAGAGGGAAGGGCCACCATGTAAGATCCAACATCAACCAACGGAGAGGGGGTGATGTGCCTTATATGTACACACCCGCATCCATCTAGCACGAGGCCTTTTGGGAGCTCACTAGCTTCGGAGTTATGGGAACTCCGAAGTTAAGCGAGTTGGGGGCCAGGGCAATCCCAGGATGGGTGACCCACTGGGAAGTTGGTCGTAAGCTCCCAGAAATAAAATCGTGAGGGCCAGAGAGGGGGGGCCCAAAGCGGACAATATCGTGCTACGGCGGAGCTGATCCGGGATGTGACACACCAAATGCTGAAGATTGGAGCAATGCTCTTATATTTGTCAACTTTCTAGAGGTCTTCTATGAGGCCACTTTGAAGATGAGTCTTTCCTTACAACTAGCTTCCCACACCACCTTTCATGACTTGATTGCAATGGAAGGTGAAATTGATGATTTGTTCATAGGAGAGTATATGATTTTAATCGAAACCCACACTTCCTTGGTATTGAATGAGATGGCACAAAGCATGAAGAAAAAGTTTGAGAAGTATTGGGGTAACATTGATAAAGTGAACCAACTTCTGTTGGTAGCACTTGTACTTGATCCTCGATACAAGTTGGGCAAGTTGGAATTTGTCTTAAAGAGTCGGTCTGAAAGTCCAGAAAATGCTACTAAGAAGAAGAATGAGGTGAAAGAGCTTCTAATAAAACTTTATGAAGAGTATGTTATACCACCACCACCCAATCAAAGTTGTGATTCTAGTGCCACTAGTGAAACTCATGAAACTAATAATACTAGTACCACTAGCATGCACCAAGGGGGAAGGAAAATAAGGCAATTAGTGGAAAATTGGATAAAAGAATCTAAAACGAGTGATACTGTGATATTGTCACATGAGATTGATAGGTACATAACCGATCATATTGAAGATGTAGTTCTCGACTTTGATATTTTGAGGTGGTGGAAATTGAATGGGGTTAAATATCTGGGTTTGACACTTATTGCAACGATGTGCTTGCCATCCTGGTATCAACCGTAGCTTCGGAATCATGCTGTAGCATGATGGTAGAGTAGTTAATTCCTTTCGTGCTTCATTGACTCCTACCATTTTGGAGGCCTTAATTTGCACCCAAAATTGGTTAAAGTCCGATGACATCTCTTCTTTAGAGTATGAGCCAAGCATTCAAGAGATGGAGTTTTATGAATCAATTGAGACATGTATTATTCTTCTTTTTCTTTTTGTGATTTAATGATATTTTTTTTTTTTTGTGATTTAATGGTGGATATATGATTTATGTTTTTACATTTATATTTTCTAGATCTTAGGAGGCTATGCACACCAACCAATTCAGCTCATGCAACTTTCCAATGAGACTACATGGTTGTTTGAGTGTGGTTTTTGATCTATCCATGATATTATAAAACAAGAAAATAATTGTGTTAATTTAAGGTTTTGTTTGAATGAATGCAGTTCATGCAACTAGAGCAAAGCTTGGTAAACCTTGTGATATGAGATTAGATGCTCAGAGTTTTGGCAACTTGATAATGGATGACATAATGGAGCCAATTTTGTATTTGTTTCGTGTAATTTAATTTTCTGCTCAACTTTGTTGTAATTTAATTTGGCGATTTGATAACTATTGAACTTTGTCATTTTATGTGTTTGTTTTGTTAAAAGTTTCAGTATTTAGGCCAATTGTGATGTAAAAATTGGGCTAATTGTGATGTAAGCCCAACAATTTAAATATTAAGGTTGTTTTAAAGCTTAAAAACTCAAAAAACTCAAATGGGCGTTCCAGTAGGCCCAAACTGTTGAGAACCAGGAACCAAATCGGACTATAACCAATCTGGTTTGGTTTGGTCCTACTACCAGTTTGGACTCAAAATCGGGCAGAATCGGACCGTGCCCAGCCCTAGGAATGGCACAAGGGCTAAGACTCTCCCCAATATGACCCTTCTTTAGGACTCATTCGGTAGTGTGGTCTATTAGGTAAACTTGCACCAGGCATTAAATCAATTTGGTGTTGAATATTCCTTAAAGGTGGCAACTCGCTTGGCATCTCGTTTGGGAAAACATCTTGAAACTGTTCAAGTAACACCTGCACAGATACGTGATAGTTGTCACATCATCTGACTCTTTTTTACCAAGTAATAAATAGACAATTTATGTCTCCCTTGCCTTCTCCATAAATCTTCTCATTGACAATAAAGTAGTGAATCCCTTTTTCTTGATTTCGTTTTGGAAACTGTTCTTCGGTAGGCAAAAGAGTAACTTTAATATTATTGAACATGAAGCTATATGTATTTTTCCTACCGTTATGCACAACTCTATCAAACTCCCATGGCCTGCCTAGTAAAATATGTCATGCATCCATCCAGACAACATCACACCACACTTTATGTCTATAGTTGTTTCCAATGGAGAAAGGAACAAGCGCCCTCTTAGCCACAGTCACTTTAGTACCCTTTTACAACCATAAAAGCTTATATGGCTGGGGATGTGGTTGTGTTTCCAAGCCTAATTCCTTGATGGCTTATTCATATATTACATTTTCGCAACTTCTGGGGTCAATTACCAACTTGCGTACCTTGCCACCAATAGTACAAGTGGACTGGAAAACATTATTGCGAAGCCAAGGACCACTACCTTCAATTTCACAAGGAGTAAAATAAATTCTTCTCACCAAGAGCAAAGGGCCATCATCCCCGATCACATATTCCTTAACAACATCATTGGGTTCATCATCATAAACCGGACCATGTTCGAAATCATGACACTCTTGTAATTGATTTTCATCATGTTCAATGAATAAACCCTTACCAACTCTATCTCCTTTCTTGCATTATACGATGCGATGTCCAGTTTCTTCGCACTTAAAACAATGAGAAGCAGTACATCCGGGTCCCATAATTTGTGCCTTGCAGGGGGGAGCACTCATGGATGACTTCAAGTTCTGAACTAGTGGAGTAGAAGCACAAAAAGGGGCTGAATTACTTCTTCCACCACGGTTATTCGAGCTATTTCCATACCAAGCCCCTACGCTATTTGCCTTTCGAGTCATATGTCTCTCCAATTGCAAGGCTCTTTGTTGTGCCTCCTCTACTGAGAATGGATTGAAGAAGTTCAAGGTATCTTGAAATTGCATCCTCATGCCCCCAATATATAGCGATGTTAACTACTCATCTGTCTCATAAAATTCGATGGTATACTCAACCATCGTACGATTTCCTTGTCTTAAATTTTAAAGCTATTGATACACTAATTTTGAGTAATTGGGTGGTAGAAAGGTTGACTGCATATGCTTTCTTAAGTTTCAATCTTCTCTTTTCCCTGCTGCAAATTGGTTGCCTTGAATTGTTGTCACCATGCCGAAGCTCGCCCACGAAATCTGGTGGCTACAAGGGAAACTTTTTTATTTTCAGGAACATCCTTAAACTCTAGTACTTCTTCTACAAAATTAAGCCAATCAAGAAAATCCTCAGGTTCAATTGAAGGCTGCCATGAAATTCAGGAATATCAATTCTCAAACCCACTTCCCAACGTCTCGTACCATAATTGTCATTGTGCCAAACCTCGTCCCTGTGATTGTCTTAGCTAAAAGGGTTTGTTTCATTATCATAATCATCTTCTTCCTGTTGCTGACGAACCATTAAAGTCTCCATATGTCGGGTAAGGCGCTCAACTTGTTGTGCCAAACGTTCAAAATCATCTTGATCGTTTCCACCACGTCCCCTCCTTGGTGGCATGGTAAACCAACCAAACTCTGATTACCAACTGACGCATCGTGTGATAGCAAGTGCACGAATCGTTTATAATATAGCTTATGTAAATACGAGGTCGATCCCACGGAGAATGGTAATGTTGTTCCAAGTTAAACTACTTAAAATGCTGGAAAAACAGAAAACAAAGAAACTGACTAACTAAGGGCAAGGTCGAATTCAACAATGCCCCTTGCTAATTAATCAAGGCGTAGGACAGAATCCTAGCACCACACACACTCTCGAAATGGGGGGTTTTTTTGTTAAAAGGAAAATACGAAAATGAAGTGAAAGTGGTGGAAAGAAAACCCTGGTAGCAATCAACAAGTTCTAAAAGAATGATTGAGATGTGTTAGAGCCTTGGAATCCACCACTAGTCTTCCTATCCAAGTTATGAATGCATAGAAATTAACTCATATGCTTCATTAACAATAGATTATTGCATACAAGCCTATGGTATCTAGGTCAGGACACATGATTCTCCTAAGGCATGTAATTGTGCATTGTATCTATACAACACATGATCTCTAATATGCAACCTAAGCATGGTATCTACTTAGAATAAAGCATACAAGAGACATTAAGCTCCCTGAGAATATGATAATCACACAAGTCCTAGAACATGGTATCTGTCCTAGTCAACGTATGATTATTAACCCTTTGAATGATTCTTAGGCCATTCATGTGTTGTTTGTGAAAAGAGAGTAGAATTGGTGAAACTAAACCCCTTCCCAACTTGTGCTAGATGAATAAAATCTTAGGTAGCTACTCCAAGAAAACATACATCAAGCATATAATAAACTAGAGGTTAACAACTTGATAAAGAAAGCAAGGAAATCAATTAACTATGAAATCATCCCTAACATTGAATATTTATGACTAGGGCTTCATTTTAAACCCTAATTAAATGGATTAGTTAGACCTATGAATACAGAAAATAAGAAATACATAGATAGAATAAAGAGAAGAGAAGAACTAGCTAGTGGCAGCAAGGTAGTTCCCAGGATTGCTCCAAGCTCTCCCTCCTTTGTAACTAGCTCTCTTTTCTCTTTGTGGTGAATGATGGAATCTGAATGTATGTATAAGTAATGGGTGAAATGAATGTATGTGTCCCCTTGTATGAGTGTGCAACTTTCTATTTATAGAGTGCCAAATTCGTCCTCCCTTTGGCTGGTGAAGCACACCTCTCTTAGCTGCTGCCCAATTGCCTCAGTTGCCTAATAAATGCTTTTGGTGGACTATTCTTGGTCTCTTCATGGCAAGCTTGACTCTCTTTTTTTCATCTTTCTAAGTGCCCAAGCTAATTTGTCTCCCATGTGTGGCTGCTCTTATGTATAGCACATGGCTACAGGGATGTGGCCACATTAAATGTGATGGCAGCCAACTGTGAATTTTCTATGAACTTGGTTGGGTGTTTGACGTGCTAAGGGCTCCAGATTTATCATGGGGCTGAATTTTGGATATGTTATAATAGACACCCATTGGAACAACTGCTATTGAGGACGTCTTCTCATTCGAGTTGTGTAGGTTGCTGAAATGAGGCCTGCAAGATGACCTACGAAATTGGATTGACAAGGGAGTGTGGCCCAAATTAGGTTTGTCTTTAAGCTCATATTCCTCTCATCCCAATCAGTCCTTAACATGCATGGATTGCATCAAATGTGATTTCTTGTTGTCTTAACCTACAAAACACACAAACAGAGGTAAGTGACTCAAAATAAAGAGAAACTAAGCAAAAACACTAAGTAAAGAAGGCACGTAAATGTATAAAATTATGAACTTATCATCTATGCCTTGTTGATTCCAACGGCATCCAAGTCGATAGGAAAATAAAGAGAATTCTCTAAGTTTAATATTTAACGTCAAAAACTGTCTTACAATTAGCTATAAAATAGCTTTTATACTTAGGGAAAACAAAACAAACTCCAAACCTTAGCTGAAGTAGGAAAACAAACTTACTTCCTAAACCAAATTCCCAATTCTAATTGAAATAGGAAAACAAACTTACTTCCTAAACCAAACTCCCAATTCTAATTGAAATAGGAAAACAAAAATATTTGCCTAAAACAGATTCCAGGAATATTAATTACGCATCTTACGCCTGTCAAACTGAAACAAAAAATTATGAGCGATGCGTGCTGCATCACTATTCTTCAAAAAGATACAGCCAAAAACATATGGGAATCCATGAAGAAAAAGTACCAGGGCTCGGCAAGAGTGAAGCGTGCACAACTTCAATCTTTGAGAAAAGACTTCGAGACTCTTCAGATGAAAAGAGGAAAGTCTGTTACTGATTACTTTGGAAGAGCAATGGGAACTGCAAACAAGATGAGAATCCATGGTGACAAGCTTGATGATGTGGCCATTATTGAGAAGATCCTGTGATCTATGGCCCCAAGTTCTGTTAGTGCAGCAATCAAGCCCGGTCAACTCTCCTCCAATTCCTCTGCAAGATCTTCTCCTTCATTGCATTGATTAGATATTCGCTGTCACTGATTCTAATTACTGATTCATTGTAATTGATTGTATTTTGTATTTCTTACCTTTTGTATCTCTACTAGAGTCTGTATATAAGCTGTATCAAACCTAATGAAATATTCATCAGGAAATTCTCCTTTACATGGTATCAGCCTTTTAATTCTTCCTCTGAAGTCTCAGCCTCCCTTTTCAATTCTTTTCGAACCTCATGGCCTCCTCTCTTCCCGGTCCTAACACCTCCCACTTCCTCAAACTTGAAGCCTCCAATTATCTTCTCTGGCTCCACCAAATAAAGCCGTTTCTCATTGGTCATGACCTCTGGAAGTTTGTCGATGGCTCAAATCCTTCACCCTCTGAATTTATCACCTCCACTACCACTACTCCCTCTGCTGCCTCCGACACTCCCTCCACAACCACCACAGTCACCAAACCAAACCCTGATTTTCTATCTTGGTACCAACAAGACCAACTTGTCATCAGCTATATCACCACCACTCTATCGCCTGATGTTCTCTCCTTAACCGTGGGTCATGACTCTGCCCAATCAATATGGGAGTGCTTACAAAACCATTATGCCCAATGCAATCTTGCGAGTGCGTCAAGCCTTCGTTTCCAGCTTCATGACATGACCAAAGGATCCCAAACCATAGATGAGTACCTCAATCATGCCAAATCTCTTGCCGATGCCCTCTTCTCCATTCAAAAGCCTATCTCCAATGAAGATCTTGTCACGGCTGTCCTCCGTGGTCTTGGTTCTGACTTCTCCATGCTTGTCACCACCATCCTGAATCAACCCGCTCTCCCAAGTTTCACTGACCTCCGCTCGCGTCTGCTGGTCTTTGAGAACCAAACCTCTCGCTCCTCGGCCTCCGCAACCAATAGCACAGCCCTCATCACCACTCACCCTCCTTCTCAGCCAGCCTCATCCATCTCGCACCAAGGATCCTCCCACCCACGCGGTGGCTCTCGTGGCGGGCGCCATGGTGGTCATCGTGGCTTCTCTCGTGGTGGCCCCCGTCGTGGTGGTTTTCATCGCTGGCCTAATTCTACACATCCTGGCTCCTCACCTTCTTGGCACAACCCTTGGAATGGTTATCCCTCTCCTCGTGGATCTGCCCCACGGCCCGCTTGGAATCAACAAGGAATCCTAGGCCCAACTCCCCCAAATTGGTGCCCCACGTGTTCTACCACTCAGCATGCTGCTGCTCAATGCCCCCACAAGTATTCTGGACCCGAAACCTTTCCATCTTTTGCTGGTGCTCATATGATTCAGTCCCATGACCCCACCTGGTATCCGGATACCGGTGCCACTCACCACATGACAGGACAACTCTCCTCTCTTCAGCAGCCTCAACCTTATACTGGTAATAATTCGGTATTCATGGGCAATGGTGATTCCCTTCCTATAACGCAAACTGGTAATCTTCCCATTTCCCTTGGTCCCTCTCCCTTCTCTCTTCGTAATGTTTTTGGTGTCCCTCATCTTACAAAAAATCTTCTTTCTGTCGCTCGTTTTACTCAAGATAATCATGTCTTCTTTGTGTTTGCACCAACTTTTTATCGCATTTTTGACTTACATGAGTTGTGTGCTCTATTGAAGAGTCCAATAATATTGATGAGATGTTAATAGATGAGTTGTAAAGCTCCTTGCTGGTCCATGAGTAAAGGCTAAAAAGAGGCACCTCAGATGAGCAAGCTTGGAAAGCTTCTACCCTTGCTGAATCCTCAGTTTCAAGAGGGAGAGGTCGAGGAAGAGGTGGTCGAGGCAATCAAGATGAAGGCTGAGGTTGAGGCAGCAGAGATGAAAGCAGACACCATCAGAATTACAAGAGAGATGATGACCACTCCTAAAATAGAGAAAGAGGACAGGTTGACAAGTCCAAGATTGAGTGCTACATGTGTGGAAATTATGGGAATTATCACAATGCTACACAAGGATGTCTAAAAACAAAGAACAGGGAGAGAAGTCGAACTTTGCTGAGAAAAGGGAAGAAGATACGTTGCTGATGGCCTATAATATCAAGGAGGAGCTTGAGTCAGAAGTCTGGTATATTGACACTGGCTGCAGCAACCATATGAGTGGTAGTAAGTCTTCTTTTTCTTTTTTAAATGAAGGCTTTAGTACTACTGTGAATTTTGGTGATAGTTTTACTATGAAAGTGATGGGAAAGGGTGATATTTAGATTAAAACTAAAAATAACTGTGTAGAGAAAATCTCCAATGTCTTTTAAGTTCATGACTTAAAGACAAATTTGTTAAGTGCTGGTCAATTACAAGACAAAGGTTATATTATAACCATTCAGAAAGGTGCACATGAGATTTAGGATCCAGTAAGAGGTGCCATTGCCGTTGTTCAAATGGCACCAAACAGATTGTTTCTGCTGAAGATAAAGACAGTAGAAGCTTGCTTAATGGCTAAGGAAGATGACCCATCATGGCTGTGGCACTTTAGATATGGTCATTTGAATTTCAATGGATTGAAGACACTTCATCAAAAACAAATGGCGACTGCGCTTCCTATGATTACACCACCATCCAAAGTTTGTGAAGATTTTGTTGTTAGCAAACAACACCATGATGAGTTCCCAAAAAGAAAGGCATGAAGAGCTCATAACTAGCTGGAGTTGGTGCATTCAGACCTTTGCGGTCCCATTACACCAATATCAAATGGTAAAAAGAAATACTTTGTTTCTTTTATCGATGATTTTAGCCGGAAAGCATGGGTGTATTTTTTGTAGGAAAAATCAGAGGCTTTTAATGCATTTAAGAGCTTCAAAGCACTAGTTGAGAATGAAACTGGAAGACCCATTAAGACTCTTTGAACTGATTGTGGTGGAGAATATTGTTCAAGGGAATTTGAAATTTTTTGTGATGAGCAAGGCATTAGAAGACAATTCACATCTGCATGTACACCTCAGCAAAACAGTGTATTCAAAAGAAAGAATAAACCATCCTCAACATGGTTAGAAGCTTGATGGTCAAGGGGAGAGTTCCAAAGAAATTATGGCCTGAGGCAGTGTTGTGGTCCATTCATGTTTTGAACAGAAGTCCCACCTTTTCTGTTCAACACATGATGTTTGAGGAAGCTTGGAGTGGAAGGAAACCAATGGTAAATCACTTCAAAGTGTTTGGGTGCATAGCATATGCACATATTCCAGATGTGAAGAGGAAGAAGCTTGATGACAAGGGTGAGAAATGCATCTTTCTTAGGGTGAATGAACACTCCAAAACATACAAATTGTTCAATCCTATTACTGAAAAGGTGGTTAGCAGCCGAGATGTGGTCTTTGATGAAGAAAAGATGTGGGATTGGAATGGAAAGTCAAAGAACATCAGCTAATTCCAATCGATTTTGAAGATGCCGAAAATAGGACTGAACAACAAATGTAATCCTCAGATGAACACCTGCCCATTTCTTCACCAATTCCACTGGAAAATGAGCAGCCACCCGAAAACCAATGTCCAAGGAAGAGGCCAGCTTGGATGATTGATTATTTAAGTGGAGATGAACTCTTAGATGATGACACTACTGCTCATTTTGCTTTGTTTGTAGATTCGGATCCTATCTCCTTTGAAGAGGCAGTCAAAGATACAAAATGGCAAAAAGCAATGGAGGCTGAAATCAATTCTATTGAGAAGAATCATACATGGGAGTTGATTGATTTGCCTATGGGTCATAAAACTATTGGAGTGAAGTGGGTGTTTAAAACCAAATTGAATGAGAAAGGTGAAATAGGCAAGCACAAGGCTCATTTGGTGGCTAAGGGATACAAGCAAGAATATGGAGTTGATTATAAAGAGGTGTTTGCCCCTGTTGCACGGTAAGATACAATTTGTTTGGTAATCTCTTTAGCTGCTCAAAACTCTTTGGCCTATTTTTCAATTAGATGTAAAGTCTTCCTTTTTACATGGTGAATTGCAAGAACAAGAATTTGTAGATCAACCTCTAGGCCATGGACAGCAAGGAAAAGAGGAGAAATTTTTTAGATTGAAGAAGGCACTCTATGGGCTGAAACAAGCACCACGAGTTTGGTATAGCGGCATAGATGCATATTTTGTCAAACAAGGCTTCCAAAAGTGTCCATATGAACATACTTTGTATGTTAAGGTTGGTGATGAAGGTAAAATGCTCATTGTGTGTCTTTATGTTGATGACTTGATTCACATTGGAAATGATTGTTATATGTTTGATGAGTTTAAGAAGTCTATGGTGAATGAGTTCGATATGATTGATTTGGGACTGATGTACTACTTTCGTGGCATAGAAGTAATACAATCAGCTATTGGAAATTTTGTTTGTCAAAAGAAATATGTTCTTAAAGTGCTTGAAAGGTTTTAAATGATGAGTTGCAATCCAGTTGGAACACCAATTGAAATTGGTTTAAAGTTGACAAGAGATCTCGATGGTGAGAGAATTGACAATGCTTACTTCAAGCAAATAGTTGGAAGTCTGATGTACTTGACCTCAACAAGGCTTGACATCATGCATGCTGTCATTATGATAAGTCATTACATGGAGAATCCTACTAAGATGCATCTCAAGGCAGCCAAGAGAATCTTTCGATACTTAAAGGGAACATCTGATTTTGGCGTTTTTTACAAAAAGGGTGAAAAACCAAGTTTTTTCGGCTTTATTGACAATGATTATACAGGTGATATTGATGATCAAAAAAGCACTTTTGGGCATGTGTTCTTGATGAGTTTAGGTGCTATTTTGTGGTCCTTAAAAAAGCACTTTTGGGCATGTGCTCGTGACACTACCCACTACTGAAGTTGAATTTGTTGTAGCTGCTTCGTGTTCCTGTCAAGCCATTTGGCTGAGAAGAATGCTCAAAGTTCTTGTTCATCAGCAGCAAGGTCCAACAACAATATTTTTTGACAATGTTTCTACCATAAAGCTTTCAAGGAATCTAGTTATGCATGGGAGAAGCAAACATATAAATGTTCGTTATCACTTCTTGCATGATCTTTGCAAAGATGATGTGATTGAGTTAGAGGTTTGCAAGAGTGAAGATCAAGCTGCTAATATCCTGACTAAACCTCTCAAACAGCTAGTGTTCGAGAAGCTCAGAAGCATACTTGAAGTTTGCTATTCATTGGTCATTGTTCAAGGGAGGGTATCAACATTGGACTAGAGTTGAAGTTTAAATCCTAAACTATGTTCTGCAAAAATCAGTTTAAGGGAGGGTGTTAAGATTTGTTTTTAATTTTTAATAATAGTTGTTGCCTATGGTTAGGAGATTAGTGATACCTAGACTATAGGAGAATCTCTAGTTTGTAGGAGCCATGGTTAGTGTGGGTAACGATCATGTTACTTGCAGTAGTAGCTTTGTTTTTCCTATTTAAGGAGTACCTTTTCATTCAGTTCAATTTATCAAGTTTGAAGCTTTCAGTCATAGGTTTTGTGTTCAACGTTTAAGTAAGTAACTACTCTTAGAGTTTCAATTTTATATAACAACATCACCCAACCAAGCATCCCTCCTCTCAACCAACTAATTTCATTTTTTACCAAACAATTCAGATTTGGTCCATATAATAGAGAGAGACAAAAAAAGAGAAAGAGAGGGTGAGATATGAGGGGTTTGAGTGTGTACATGGAAGTGAGAGGTGGCTAATGACGGGGAAGGGTTGGGGTTAGACCTGGGATTCGGGGTTTTGAGAAGATTGATGCGGAAGGAGGATGGTTGGGTTTGGCTTATTCATCGAAATTCAAAAGTAAAAAAGAGAATTTAAAATTGATTGGTCTTGTTTGGCTGATTTACTCTATGTTTTGTTAAGAATGCCCAACCTTAAAGCTAATGAGTATAGCTAGTACAACTAATGATCTGAACACAGGGCCGACCCTAGGGTTGTGGAGGTCATGCCATCACACAAGGCCCCCAATTTTTTGGGGCTTGTTTTTGTGTGTACGCAACATACTTAAATAATTGTACGCCCAACTGAGGTGGTTTGCCAAGTTTCTATTCCCACTTATATGCTCTAATAAAAAATTAGAAAACATTAACACCATCAAACTCATCCCATCTCGCCAAAGTCATTTTTAGTTCTTGGGTCTGGTATGGGTGTGCCAGGGACACTGGTGGAGCCATTAAGCGACCAGTGTTGTCCTAGCCCCCCACTCCATTTTTACCAATTTTATTTATATATTATATATGATATATGATATTGTAATATATTAGATTAGTTGTAGGATATTTAATACTAAAATAAACAATATATTAGGTTCTTATTGTGTCTAAATTAACCATAAAACTTCTTGATCTCTCATCTACTTATCTCTCTTAAGTTTTTAGGTTAGTTTATAATATTTGCACTAAAAACCCCTAAATTTACGGCCTTTCTTTCTTTTTCTCTTTTGTTTAACTTAAGCGTTGTAAATTTTTTATTTTAGTCCTTTTTTCCATGTATGAGTTGGGAGTGTTGGGATTTATGATTTTTGAACCTTTTTTTTTTTCTTCTCTTCGTTGGAATATAAATCATTAATTTGAGTATTTAATAGTGTAGATGATGAGATTACTATTAAACCAGTTTAAAATATGAAATTTACATTTCTAAAAAAATAAAAATTTCATGAAAATTATGATTATAATGGATATATATTATTAATTAATATCAAATGATTTTATGAAGTGAGCCAAAAAGAGTAGTTAGTATCATATTAACTCATTAACCGATTATTGCTTTAGCACTCCTATTCAAATTATTTTTAAAAATTTTGGCATATTAGGGCTGGGGGTTTCTTTTGGATTATTTTTATTTTTATTGTTTGTATTTTTTAAAATTTAATTGTTTATAAGATAAAACAAAGATTTAATAATTTTGTTCCTATGTGGAGTCCAAATAAACTTTAAAAATTGGTTTTACAGTTGCCACGTCATCATTTCTCATAATTGTTAACGGTATGGGTAGTGGAGGGTCTCATTTGTAGGATTTCTTTAAGTTTGGGTACCCAATTGTAGGGTCTTCAAAGCTTATGAGTTTGTAATGCCCCAATAGTTCGAGGGTTTTATGTAGTTGATCCTTAAAATTTTTTTGAATTTGATTTGTAATTGCCTTTGCATGTCATGATGAAGAATTTTAGTTAACAAACAATGGTTTTATTATGGCATCAATTCATGGTAAAATTTTCTTTTAGTAGTTTCATGCTAAAGCATGTTATAATCATGCTCTTTATTTTTTAGTTAAAATTTGGCTAAAAACACACAAAAGCTATTTTAGGAGCTCTCTCTCTCTCTCTCTCTCTCTCTCTCTCTCTCTCTATATATATATATAAAATAATTAGCATCAATTAAAAGTTTAAAATATGCATAAAACAAAGCAACATTAAATTATAGGGAGCTACTAGGAGTCTTTTCTCTCTCCTCATATTTAGAAGCTCCTAGAGGTCTCTCTATTTTAGGAGGTGGATAGGGAGCATGGTTGGAGTTGTACTTTATTTATTTCTCCCTAAATTTGTCTAAAGAGGTGATTTAAGGAGTCCATTATGGATACTCTTAGAAACCCTAATTCAAATTTTGCAAAATGCCTTCAATATTCTCCATTATTGGTGAGGAATTTGACCATTTTGTGCGTTTCAATTAATCACGAGTATCTCAAGCCATACATAATAATCATTTCGCAGGAGGATTCACAACTAGGTTGACTGGGGTGTTTCGTAGTCAAGTACAAGATCAATCGTGTTGCTAACAAAGTATTTTATTATGGCATCTAGAACCATAGAATCTGACGCAAATTTAAAAAAAAAAAAAAGCAATTTTGAAGGGAGATGCCAGCCAATAAAGGTTGTAAAATTTGATATCACACGGTATTTTTCTCTGTAACCCTGCCCTAATGTTTCTGCAATTAAATAAAGAAATCCGTAACAAACATCCGTCTGTTTTGGATTGGTTATATTGGTCGGTGTGGAGGCCAAGTTGCATATTCTTTTGCTCTGATTTTCAAGGGTTATATTGGTCGGTGTGGAGGCCATGAAGGCAGTTTCATCAACTTCTAAGTTCGACTTTTTCTCCATTTCTTTTCATTTATTGCTGCTATCGAGATATAAAATGGACACATTCTATAAGATTTGAATAACTTGACTGACCTCATTCTTCTTCAAGTTATTCGATTTTAGTCGGCAAAAGTTCATTATTATATACTTGTTACTGTTTGGTTGGTTGAATAGTCTTTAAACATCGTTACGCATGAAACCAAAACAACAACTTAATCATAGGGAGGTGCTACTCTTTAATCTCTTGGTTTGGTTATGACTTAGATTTGCCACACATCTAATATTTTCTTTCTACCAACACGGTTTGGTTCAGTTGGTAAGGTCTCTAAACCCGATCAGTATTTTCTTTCTGTAAAATTCCTCTGTAAAAAGCAAGTTTGTAACAAAATTCGACCGAACATCCTTATTTAGTGTAGTAGTACTCAGTAGTCTTTAATTTGTGAATTGAGGTAGTGAGTTCAAGTAGGAAAGATTGTAATAAGATTTATAATAAAAAAAACACATTTATAACATTTCATAAGTTGATATCCATGTTGTAAATGATTATATAGCTAATACGCTACCGTCTCATTTCTAAATACATTGTGCAACTCAGAGGTAAATTTGCAGTCATTACAATGAAGAAAGAAGGAAAAGAGAAAGCATATATATAGTTTGACCGACCGTAAGCTATTTGAAACATGCAAGGTTGCTAATTTAAACATATATATTTTTCTAATAATCACATACTGCTGTAGGGGAGAAAATGTAAGATGATGAACGAAACCAGAACATGAGGCAAGATTATGAAGAAACATTTGTAGGAAGCTCCATTTTTGTAGGTGCATGCAGCTTTAATCTACTTAAGTTGTCCTTGAAACCTGCACTAACAAAAAAATTTGTGACTGAATCAGCAGCTTCAATGGACTCCAATATATATACACAGAAATTCTCCTTTGCGGATATCTGAACGTTATTATCATGTGAATGCCATGTATTTTGTACTACCCCTCCTTGATTTCTTGTCTATTTACAATAGCATCTGTACGGTAATAATATGCAGACATCCCGATAAGAGAATAACTATACATATTTAAATGCTTTTGTTCATTATAACTTCCTTTCAATATTTTGATAGGGTACATTATTTTGAATATATACAAAAACAGAACTGTGTATACAATATACAAAATTGTAAGTACAATTTACTTATCTATTCATAATAATTGACCTAATGAACTCATTAAAATATAAATTATTGTATTTAACACTCGGTTTTAATGGAAATAAATCTAATCCAAGCTTTGAAACCTAAAGAATTAAAAAAAATTGGAAAAGAGATCTAAATCAACCGGACAAACATGATTGGGAAAGAGATTCTAAAAAAAGAAGAAGAAATTAATGGAATAAAAGATTGAGATCAAAGAGGTTATTAGAACACTTACAATTATAGTTTTTTAAAAAGGAGTTAGTGGAATCCTTAAATGTTACCAATGCAATGCAACCTCCATTTCGAATCTTGAAATGATAAAACTGGAAGGCTTGATTCTTAAAATATTGGAGAGGGCATATGAAATCCAACTAGAGAAAGAGAAGAGGTTCCTTTCTTGGACTTGGAATATTCTCCAATATCATATCCCCATTAACCAAAAAAGGTTAGCAAGATGCTGTTGATACAAGTTTATATATAAACTAGATTTGGAAATAAGAAGTACAGTTTAATCTTTAAAGAACAAAAACAGGTTGAGAGAGAGAGAGAGAGAGAGAGAGAGAGAGAGAGAGAGTTTACCAGGAAATAGCTTTCACCAGGCTGCAAGCCGTGAGCTAAGAAACCAAATTCATTGAGTGGCAGAGGGAGACCAGAGGAATGGACTAACAGCACATCTTGACCAAACATGGATTTCATGTCAAGTGGGCCTTTGGGAACTTCTGCTGGAACCCCATTAATAAACACTGTGATGAGACCTGGACATAAATTAATGGACCAAAGCATATATTTCAGGCGTTGATATGAAAATCCAAAGCACGAGCAGAAAGCCAGGCTTTCATATTAAAGAAGAGAAGGATGTCAGAATCTTACCGAAAGCAGAAAATCATAACCATTCCAGAAATTAAGCTATTATTATTATCAAATTAGAACCAGCGAAGAGGAAAAAGTGAGTGTGGTATGTTGATGTGAAATCAACAGTATTGTGAAACAGTAGTTGATTTCAATTACCTAGATATGTTGTCTTTTCGTTTGAAAAGACTGCCAGAAAAAGGAATTTACATGATTTTAGGGAAAGCTGCAACTTTCATACAGTTCATTCAAACACGAGCTGTCACATCAACAAAAAGTCACTGCTAATTTATGTACTTCCGTGGCTCTCAGAGTAATCATGAATCTATGGGAATCTAGCTACTTATTATTAAAACTATAATTAAAATTACAATTAAAGAAAATGAAGCTTAAGAAAATTACAAATTAAACTTGCTCAAGACATGGAAAATAATTAAAGAATATATATAAAAATAAAAACATAGATGTGAAAGTGAAACGGTCGAGCAGAAGAGCAGATTAGCCATGCACCTACCAGATTGGAAGTGCAAAGTTGAGGTATCTGAAGGGCCTCCTCCTAAGACAGACGTTACACCAGAGCCTTGCTCGATTTCCGGAAACCCCATTTGACCAGAAACTGAAAAGAACTGGTCAACAGAAGAAGACGTTTGCTGATCATGATCTGCCATAAGATGATGACCACTAG
Organism: Prunus campanulata; assembly: GCA_034190965.1. Lineage (NCBI taxonomy): Eukaryota > Viridiplantae > Streptophyta > Magnoliopsida > Rosales > Rosaceae > Prunus > Prunus campanulata. Next base: position 2,397,528 of record CM067214.1, on the reverse strand, counting down.
ACGAAGAAGAAGAAGAACCCACAAGATAATTACAAGAGCCAAAAGAAGTAGGAGAAGCTCCAAAAGCCAAGGCAGGAGCTGGAGCTGGAGGACTGCAGCTTATTTCATACTGAATTGCACCACTACTTATACCCATTCGATGATCACCAACTTGATTACCATTAGTATTATTGTTTCTTTGTTCCAGGCTGGCCTGCAGCTGCCGTTGTCGGCGGCGAGATCTCGACCGTCGGTTTTGGAACCAGTAAAAGACGTTCGCATCCCCGACGGTGCCGAATTTCTCTAAAAGTTTCCTTATTCTCACAGTTTCTTCTTTGGGGGGATTCACCATTCCACTGTTGAAAATTGACTCTAGGATTAGGATTTGCTCTGGCTTTGGTATCCATCTCGACCTTACTGGCTCACTGCTTCTCTCCGACCCATTTCCTGGACTATTAGGGTCTTGCCCTTTCTCTTCCATATATTACGGTGAAAAAGAAAAAGAAATGTTGTTTGAAGCTGAAACCTAGGTTCAATGGGGAAAATAAAAATAAAGAGAGATACAGACTGCTTAAGAATACATACATAGGAAACCGCTTCAAAGAGGTGAGGTTATATATAAGGCTAGCTCAAGGGAGATTATTACTGTACAGTTAATTACATAACTGCCCTTCACATTTTTTTTTATATATATTTACTTTCACCTACGATATTATATAATGAGTAACGCTGGAGAAATCACATATATACTCCTCATCACATTAGTTATTTGACATCATGTTGTGAATGAAGACTATTTGGTCTTGACTTTGTTGGAGATCCTGAATTTTAATTTTATAGACCACAAATGATGAAGAAAAAAAAAATTGACGGTGGTTGATCAATGTGTTAATTAAGAACATGATATGTATGAACATTAATGTAATAAGTACACATTACACCGTCACGCCCATGTAGCTAAATTTGAATTAAATAGAATGTAATTTTAGCTAGTCACTTTTATGTTACTCGAGCAATACTCTCTGTCTAGCTAATTATGATTTCTCTCATTGTTTTGTCAACTGAAATTATGTTAATTTAATATATTTTTTTCTTCTATACAAATGGTATTGGAGGAATGAGATATTCGAACACAGAACCTTGAATGTATGAATAAATGCTTTTAACCATTTAAACTATAAACTGCTTGTACCAAAATTTGCATCCTGTCACACATCTTTCTCGAAAATAGGTTATCTAGTTGTGCACACAAGTAGAGGGAATATTTGGAAAGGAAACTATTTACAAGATTTTAGTTCGAGACCAGGTTGGCTTGGGCCAATAGTGCCCTAGGTCAAAACTCCTACAAATATGAAGGGCCAATGGTGCATACTAATCTCCCCCGATTCCTCTTGAAAGATGACAACTAATTTCGAAACATGAGAGATTTCAACCAATTGAAGATTGCTCTGCTACACCCTTACGTTGCTATGATTTCTAGTTGACATACCATCTCAATTTGTATTCCTTAAGTTCTGCTATAACCATTTAGCCCAAACGACTTTTTCTTGGCACAAATTGATTCAAATTGCTTTTAAATTCCTTAATTTCGTTTACTTTTATGTTATTTATCTTTTCCATATGGAGATAAATCACTAGATGATGTTCTCTATTTTTTATTCGAGCTGGTTTTCTACACTGTTTGTAGTTCATCTTGTTATTTTCAAATTTAATAAGTTTTAATTCAATTTCATCGTTGTTTTATTCCACAAGACACATTGTTTAAGTTCTTTATTCATTAAAGGCATATAAAATAACCTATATTGAGTGAATTTCCCACTCGATTCACAGTGGCTTGATACAAAACTTTAATTATATGTGGTGCTCAAGTTACACAATCCCACTCAATATTTTACGGTTTCTCCGGCGCTAATAATGACACGTGATTCTAAATAGGTCAATAATGACTTTTAAGTAATTTCATGGAGAATCACATGAGAAGTGCATCTCCCCATAATCGCTTAGAGCTCATTTGGAACTGCTTCTCTAGGAATTTTTCATAAGAAACCTAAGTGTTTCATGGAAAAGTACTTGGGACTGCTTCCCGAAGAAGCATATAACATGTGCTCCTCTAGAAAGCCCTTATATGATCTAGAAGCACTTTTGGTTATCAAAAAGCCCATTTAATTAGCCCTTTCATAAGCACTTAAAGCGATCATATGGAGAAGCAGGTGGTTCTCCCCTTAAGCACTTAAATCTTAACATAAATGAAACTAGGGTAGAATTATTCACTTAAATGCCTTGTTTAGTGCTTGTGAGGTAGCAAAAGGTCAAAATGGTAAAACAGGAAAATAAGGTAAGGTAACTGTGGGGGGTATGAACAGTGTAAGGTGGACAAGGAAATTCAGGTTTGGGAGAGAAAGAGCAAGTGCAAGTGAACTGAGAAGGAAAGCTGGGAAGTTGTAGAGCAACAAGCCATTAAAAAAATAGCAACAATCCAAATGGATGGTCAAGAAACCGTGCACTAATTTATTTTCTGTGACGTTAGGCAAAGTTGGCAACACACAGCACAATCTGAAGTTTATTTTTATATTAAAAGGAGAGGAGGAGGGCAAGAGGCCGTAAAGGGTTGGCATAAAAATCGAGCACTTTTGCTTCTCTTCTCTTGAAATATAATATTTATAAGCTTTGAGAGCAAAACAGGAACCGACTCTGTTTTTCAGACGCTGTTTTGTGTCTGTCTGTCTGTGTCTTTGCCTTTGCCTTTTTTGCGTTTTTTTCCTTTGTTTTCAGGGATTGCATGCACCCTGCATTCTGCAGGTTATACGGTGTTTGCTTCATGACTAAGGGTAAAGCTTTGTTGCAATGTATGGATGTTATGATGGTTTTTTCCATTTTACAAGTGAGGTGCTGCTGCTTTATCATTATTTTTTTAATTGCATGCCACTGCTTTTATCATTATTTCTGTTCATGATCAATTGTTAGATGTCTTTGAATTTTTCTTAGCTTTAAGGAACCAAGAATTGCACAATCATGGTATAGCTTTGGGGCTCTTGTTTCCTAAGACAAGGCCTAAAGAAACATTTGATAGAGAATAAAATTGAGAAAACAAGTTAGCTTTGTCATGAAACCCTCGCAATTACTTTCTGCGGACGATTGCAAAATTATTTTATACTCCTATCCTATGTGGGATGAGAGTTTACTGCTGTGGCACCTTTTTCGGAGAATAGATCCCCAAAATTATATATCATAATATGAAGGTTGTGTTTGGGAAGTGCAAATAATGTTGGTGTTATGTGGCTCGACACAAGCCATGGATGAAAATGAGCATAATTCTATATCGGAGAGGGATAAAAATCTAAAGCTAGGTGGTTCACTACTAATTACAGTGAGGCTTTCTTGAACTAAATTCCACACATGGATGGGTTTATTGAGCCTAACTTCACCCAAGGCATTCGACTTAGTAGTCAAATTAGGAACGATATCGGTGCAATTTTAGTGGGTGCCTGTGATCAAGTGCCTCTCAATTTAGTGGGTATATGTATCTTCTCAATGCCTTGATTAATAGATATCTTATAGATATCTAACTGATATTAGGATAGATTTAAGTCTTTGAGCTTTACGAGAGGGTCTTCTTTGAGAATATCAAATGGTTAAAATGATACGCCAAGTAGATGATTCAATTCTTGACATATACTAATTTGACTGCTAATGTTTTAGCAGTAGTGACCATAAGATTAGTGATGTTGGAACTTGGAAGTTATATTTACTCACTTTATTTCATTTGATTTAGGGCCCGTTTGATAACTATTTCAATTTTAGTTTTTAGTTTTCATTTTTTGTGCTAGAGTATAGAGGAAAAAGAGGGAGAATGGAAGTGAGAATGAGAGTAGAGATGTGATTGAGAGGGAAGATGAGAGGAGAAGATGGGAAGGAGGAGTAACAAAAGTGAAAACAAAAACTAAAAAATGAAATCTATTTCAAATTGTTTTCACTTTTGTTACTTCTCCTTCTCATTCTTCCCTCTCATCCTCTCTCTCAATCTCATCCTCACTCCCATTCTCACTATCATTCTCACTCTCATTTTCCTCTATACTCTAACACAAAAAATAAAAACTATAAACTAAAATTGAAATGGTTATCAAATGGCATTAGTTTTCTCAAACTCCCAACTCAAAACACTGGTCAATATCTATCGCCTAATTATGGGTTTACAACTGGAGTGAATTGCTAGAAGAAAAAATAGAGGAAAATTTGGAAGTGGAGTGAAGCGCCTATAGTCTTTTGATATAGTTTGGTGCAACACGTTCATTCAACGCTGAGCTGAGCATGCAAAACTGGAAAAACTCAAAGGCATGTGCCCCAAAAGCAGAACCAGATGTTGGCCGGTGTCACTTTGGAATACCTTTATATATATATATATAATCCAGCTTTAATGTCATCAAATATATGTAAGATAAAACTTTTTATTTTTTCATTTAACCAAAAAAAAAAAGTTTTTCTTTTTCTAATGCAATATATGTGAAAACTATACAGAAATTAATCAAGAATAAAATTTATAAAGTAATATATATGTTGCATGGTGGGACTGTGGGAGGAGTTTGGTAGGGTCGCCATTTCTGTCAAGTTTACAAGGTTTTCAAGGCCCTTGGAGTTTAGCTAGAAATGGAAAACTACTAATTTCAGTGCCAGCCCAAGGAATCTTCACTGTGGTTGTGGGTGACTCTCTCTTCCTCTCCGCCTTTCTCCTCTCCAGTACTGTAGCTTTAATTTCTTCTGTCAACTTCTGTTACTGTGATTTGTCAATATTTTTGTTATTATTATTATTATTATTATTTTAGAAGTGACTATTTTGCAGTGTTAATAATAATTCTCTATTATTTGTCAAAAAAATAAAATATTCTCTATTATTATTATTATTGTTGGTGGTGGTGGTATTATTATTCTTTTAGCTTAGCAAATGCGGCGGTCACACTAAGAAAGTGAGAATGTTATGTATACATAGAAGACTTAAAAACCCTAAGCCACCAAAACAAATAGGCCATGGACCATATACAAATAAACCCACATATACAAATAAACCCGCACAAATGAGCTCCTCAATTTAAGCCAACTTTCAATAGTTTACTGTAAATAAAAATTTGCTAAAAGGACTTTGGACTAAAATTTAACATTGGCTACAGGGATAGCAAGTGCGGAACTAGGAATTTTTTGACGGGTGGGCTAGCTAAAATAAAAGTACACATTAAATCATATAAGTTACACTAATTCATAGTCTTGATATTATTAAATTCATTGCCTGAATCATATGATCATTTAACCACTACTCTAATTTATGGTAAAGTCGCAATTAAATTTGCAGAGGTGTCAAACGCTTTGATGAATCATGAAGTGAGACACAAAGATAAGAAAGCCCAAAATACAATCAGATGCCTTAGTTGTTAGAGGCAGATCCACTGAAAGATGAAGATTCATTGATAAAAGAAGAATATCTCAGTTAAGACCAAGAGGTAATTCCTAGAATAGGAAAGTTCTTGATAAAGATGAATGGGCATTTTGTCTTAAACAAAGGTCATTGGAAAGAGGACTATCCTAAATTGCAAAGTAAGAACAAAAACAATAATGCTAATGTTGCGTTTAGTGATGTTGAGTCTGACTATGTTTTGGTTGCTACTTTTGCATGTGATTCTGATGTTTGGATTTTGGATTCTGGTTGTTCTCGTTATATATCCAAATAAAGATTAGTTCAGGAATGTAGAAGTTGTAAATAATGTAACTGTTTTGTTGGATAATGACTATGCATGTGATAAAAAGGGAGTTGGAACAATTAAATCGAAACTCCATGATTGCATATAGTTAGAGAATTATCCAATGTCTGGTATGTTCCTAATTTGAAGAAGAATTTGATTTCTTTGGGTGCTTTGTGTTTGTATGAAAAATGGTGGTACTTTGAAAGTTACTAAGGGAGCTTTGGTGATGATGAAGAGAACCCGATAGCGGAATTTGTATGTTTTGCAGGGAATCCAAGTTATGGCACATGAGACTTGGGCATGCTGGTGAAAAAGCTCTATAAGGGTTTGTTAGATAAGGCCTGCTAAAAGGAGCCAAAACTTGTAAGTTTGTCTTATGCAAGCATTGTGTTTTGATAAAACAAAACAAGAGTTAAATTTGGCACTGCGGTTGATCAACTCAGAGGAATTCTTGATTATGTGTGCATTCAGATGTTTGAGGTCCTAGGAAGATGGCTTCATTTAGTGGTAAGCATTGGTTTGTAACTTTTGTTTATGATTAATCCAAAACAGCCTGGGTGTATACAATGAAGCATAAAGATGAGGTCTTGAATATTTTCTTAAATCGGAAGCAAATGGATGAAAATTAGACTGTTAAGAAAATTAAGACTTTGAGATCAGAGAATCATGGCGAATACACTCCTGACCCATTTTTCAAGCTTTGCAAGGATGAAGGTATAGTAAGGCATTTCATTGTTCGTGGAACTACACAGTAAAATGGAGTTGCTAAAAGATTAAACAGAACCTTACTTGAAAAAGTAAGATGAATGTTGTCACAATATGGCTTGAGTAAAGCATTTTAGGTAGAGGAAAATATCTATGATTATCACATCTTCATCTACAATTGAGGGTAAGACACTTACTGGAAAATGGACTGGCAAGCCAGCTTCTGATTATGATTTTATGCATATATTTGGTTGTCCTGTTTATTTCCATGTAACTGAAACTAAACTTGATCCAAGAGCCAAGAAGGCTATATTTGTAGGCTTCAACATTGGTGTTAAAGGATAAAGGTTGTGGTGTCCAGCATTGGAAGTCAAGAAGAAGAAGATGTTTCTAGCCAAGATGAAGAAGCAATTCATACCCTAGAGCCTCTAATTCTTACGTGGATACCTAGATGAAGAAATTTACATGTCTTAGCCAGATGGATCCTAGGTACATGGTAAAAAGGATTGGGCATGCAAAATGAAGAAATCTCTGTATGGATTAACGCAATCTTTGAGGGAATGGTTTCTGAAATTTGATGAATTTATGAACAGGCCAGAGTATTTGAGAAGTCAGTTTGATCATTGTGTTTATTATAAAAGATTACATAATAAATTTTTCATTTATTTGTTGTTGTATGTTGATGATATGCTAATTGCATCTAAGAATATTATGGAGATAGAGAAACTGAAATCACAGTGAAAAATAAGTTTCGGATGAAAGATCCCGGTGAAGCAAACAAGATTCTAGGTATGGAACTTGTAAACGAGAAAAAGGCTTTGTGCCTCTGACACAAAATCAATATTTGAGTAAAGTGTTACAGCGGTTTGGTGTTAATGATTCCACCAAATATGTAAGTACTCCGTTGGCTCTCCATTTCAAGCTAACTACTTTGTTATCTCCAAAAGCTGATGAAGTGAAGTTTCAAATGAAAAATGTCCCATATTCTAATTTGGTTGGTAGCTTAATGTACACTATAGCGTCCTCTCGTTCATATATTGCACATGTTGTTGGTTTGGTAAGTTGTTATGTAAGCCATCCTGGGAAAGGATATTGACGAACAGCTAAATAGATATACTTAGATATCTTAATGGGACTATAAACATTGGCTTTTGCTTTGAGTGAGATCATCTTGGTATTGAAAATTCTGTGGTTGGATATGTTGATTCCGACTATGTTGGATACTTCGATAAAAGAAGATCTACTACTGGCTACTTATTTATTATGGCCACAGGACCGGCTAGTTGGAGATCTACCTTGCAATCCACAGTAGCTTCGTCAACAACTGATGCTGAATATATGGCTATTGCAGAAGCCGTAAATGAGGCCATTTGGATACATGGATTGATAAAATAACTTGGGGATTTCTCAAAAGCAGGTGGAGCTACATTGTAATAGTTAAAGTGCTATTCACTTGTCTAAATACGAAGTATATCATTTGAGAACCAAACAAATTGATGTCCGTTTTCATTTCAGACATGACATATTGTATGATTGAAATATTACTCTTTAGAAATTTAACTATTGATAATCCAGCTGATATGTTGACTAAGGCGGTTGGACCTACCAAGCTTGAACGAACATAGTTCATATTCTACATGCTTGAATATGTTGTGTAACATGTGAATCACGCCAAGGTGGAGATTGTTGAAAATGGTGTGATATAGGTAAATAAATTATAAATGTCGTTTTGCAACGACGCCCAAGCCTTCACCCAAAAATGTGACAAATGCCAAAGGTTTGCCACTATCCCACAATTCCATGCCAAACCATTTACACCAATGATCAGCCCATGGCCATTCGCCCAATGGGGACTTGACCTTCGTTTGGCAAAATATTGTATGTCACTTCGGCATACCCTAGGCGATTAAGATCTGTCTTTGCTTTGCTTTTCCGACCCATTCCCAGTCAAACAACCAGGTAGAAGCTGTGAATAAGATCATCAAAAAGACTTTGAAGACAAAGCTCGACAAAGCCAAAGGCTGTTGTCTTGACCTACTCCCTGAGGTCCTTAGTCTTACTGCACCACTTTTCATACTTCTACTCGAGAAACGCCGTTCTTCCCTTCCTTCGGTACCGAAGCTGTTGTACTGGTAGAGATCGGCCAGCCCTCCAACCAAATGTCAGCATATGACGTCATAGCAAACGATGAGTAGTTAGCCATGAACCTGGACCTCTTCGAGGAGCTTCGTGACTAGGCCAAAATGCGCAACTTCGTTCAGTGTACTTATTCTTCTACAAGCACATACACACATATCGATGTGTCTCCACACTTAATGACTTGAGACCTTGCCATTCCCTACATATAGAGACGATATTGTGTGTACTGGTCTTTGCGGAATATTGACGCCCAATCAATATTCCTATGACCAGGAACATATTTAGGATTTAGGGATGATGAGAAGTCTCCATGTATGCAATCTTATTACATAGCTCTCATATCCACTTGTGTATTCCTTGGACTATGGTTGTTCTACATATTGAAAGATAATATATGATGATTTAATGTATAAAACAACATTTCTTACCTATTGATAACATAATATATCTTTTATCAAAGATGTCTTTAACTCTAACTATTACATAATTAGTTGGCTTTAAAGGCATATTTCTAACAGGAACAACTCCTCCATGCCCAATGGAAGCTTCAAAGGGGTTTCTATGTCAAACGGGGGCAGCCTCGGCTCATCGCCCATGACATCCCGAATGGCCACCTCCAATCGCGTCATCCACTTGTCCAAGGTTGCCGCAACCAACCCATCATCGTCATCCTGTGGCCACTTCCTGGCGGCACAATCCTCAACCCCTTCGGCTACACCCTCTATGCCCTTGGCCTGCTTCTCTTCAGCTCTTTTGGCCCTAGTAGCCTTGTCATTCTCTCTCCTTTCCCTGAGGCACTGCTACTTCTTCTCCTCGCTTATCTTCATCACCTTTGGTGACTCCGCCACCGTTGTCGCTCCCTTCACAATCCCCGCCACTACCTTTAACACGAACGAGAAGTTAGTTAAACAAAATATATGTACAAAAATAGATGCCGAAGAAACCCCACTTACTTCCTTGCAGCAACCTTGATTCAAGCAAGTGCTCCAGCATCACCAAATTCTTATATTATCGCCTCTCTGTCGAAAGCAACGACCTCACCAACTCTACCCCGTCCTCCTTCTCCTTCCACAGAGAATTATACTTCACCGAACCTACACAAACAAGAATACAATTAGTTTACTTATATCGATTCGAGAACATGACAATTCATACAAGCATATGCAAGCAACAAAATCAAAAAAAAGGACCAAAGACCTATGGATTGAAAATGGGTAGGCACATGTCTGTTGACGATCTTCCTCGACAAACACTCCTAGTTACACAGCCCTCAGGAGGATACCTCACTATATCTGTTGAAGTTGGCAACCTTAGCCCCACTGAATCAGGAACCCGATACTCTATCCTAAACTCTTCCAACTCGTACAAGCTCATCATGTTTCTCTTCTGTAATGGAACCCCCACTAGAATTTCCACCCCTACTGAAGTTGAAGCTATCACCACAGTACCAAACCCAGATGGCCCTGCCTCGTTGCTTGACCCCACTTCATGTGTATGAGGTATATCATGAACTTGATTGGCCACCGCCTCTAACATGACATAATTCCTTTGGATCTCCCTATAAGCTTCACCCTCAGAGCTACTGATTACTCTTCTACCCCAACCCTACCCTCTTCTATCAACCCCTCCACGATACCTTCCGATTTGGCACGCTCCTCATCGGCACCCTCAGAGACACTAAGCTCATCACTTTCAGTTTCTTCTCCACCCAAGGTAGAGGGATCGTGAATTTCTTTATCAGAACTCTCAAACATCTACAAACACAAGATAGAGAAATCTAATGCACATGCAAAGATCAAAATGGGACACCTAAAAGATGGAATGCCTAGGGTTTCTTACTCTATGGATGATTCTCAATGTTCAGACATTTATTCAAGGGCTCATGCAAAAAACTTAAAGCAAACATACATTTCAATCCAAAAGAAGGGCGGCAAAACGAAAATACCTTGTTATCAACGCCATAGAGACACGTTGGAAATCGCTGTCATCCTTTAGACCACCACCAAAAATCGTCACCACCTTCAAGATCACAGTCGAAAATTGCCTCCGCCGTGAAACCCTTGATCAGAAATTGCCTTTGCTCCCTCGGAAATTGCCTATTTTTCCTCTCTCCAAATGATCGAAAAAAACTAAGTACTTCATAAAAAAACCGTCGTCTTTACTTAATAATAGACGACCCTTTTTATAAAAAAAACCGTCGTCTTTACTTAATAATAGACGACCCTTTTTATAAAAAAAAAACCGTCATCTTTACATATAATAGACGACAGTTCTTTCAAAACAACCATGTCTTTACCAAAAAAAGGACACTTGATTTTTAAAAGACGACGCTTGTCATACCTGCTGTCGTTGTTTTTTGGTCAGATTTTAACTCTAAAGAAAAGCTTTTTAATAAGACGACGCTATTTTATTTGTGTGTGTCATTATAAAAAAATTCTCAACAGTATCTCCATTTTTAAGTTGTTTAAGTCACTTATCCACGACGGTTTTTTGTTACCGTCGTCTTTTTAAAAATAACGACGGTTTTTTGTTCTACCGTCGTCTTTTTCTGGTCGTCTTTTGCCCTTTTTGTAGTAGTGCTATTACATTCTTTGTCCAACACCATCCATCATAGGAATGATGAAATGGGAATTTCTTCATACGACAAAATGTCAAATGTACGTGAATGTCATTAGCGGATTATTGAGTTTGAGTCTCCCATATGAAGAGTTCATCCTTTTGAATTTTTATCTATGCCGCAAAGATTTATATCATTCCACCTTTGAAGAACTATTGAGGATTCATGCTCATGCATTTTCCATCACTTCATCAAAGTAAGTGTTGGAAGCTGTAGAAATAATAATTCCTTGTGTATTTCATTCCTTCCGTGAATAGTATTTATAATACAATGATAATTACAAGTGTCTTGCACACCAAGACAAATCATAGTTGACTTTCTATATTTATGAAGATGCTGACGGAGAGATGTTAGGAATTGTGTGAGAGATTTGAGGGACCGAGAGAATCTCGCTAACACCCCCCCGCAAACTGGGCGGCGTTGGCTGAACAAGTTTGGAGCGAAGCAACGTGTGACGAGGCGTGTGAAGAGCCTTGGTGAGGAGGTCGGCAGGCTGATCAACAGAGGGAATGAAGAGAACACGGTGACTTCCAAGAGCCACCTTTTCACGGACAAAATGATAGTCAAGTTCGATGTGCCGAGTGCGAGCATGAAAGACGGGATTAGCGGCCATGTAGGTGGCACTAAGGTTGTCGCAATAGAGGAGAACTGGGAGGAGAATAGGGACTCCAAGTTCATTGAGTAAAGAGAAAAGCCAGGTTGTTTCGGCGCAAGAATGAGCGAGAGAACGATATTCGGACTCGGCGCTTGAGCGAGCAATGGTTGGCTGTTTCTTTGAACACCAGGAGATGAGATTGGAGCCAAAATAGACGAGGTAGCCACTCGTGGAGCGTCGAGTATCGGGGCACCCAGCCCAATCGGCGTCAGAGTAAGCACATAGGCATGCTGTGAGGGGCTGAGGGCGAAAAACAAGACCGTGATCAAGAGTGCCTTTCACATAGCGTAGTATACGCTTGGCCGCAATGAGGTGTGTAGCACGAGGGGAATGCATGAACTGGGCGACAGTGTTGACGGCATATGCGATATCGGGGCGAGTAAGTGTGAGGTATTGGAGGGAGCCAACGATTTCTCGAAACTCAGTGGGGGATGCAAGGGTGGGACCATCAAGGTGAGAAAGGGAGACCTTTGTGGCAAGTGGCGTGGAAACCGGTTTGCTGTGATGAAGATTATGTTTCTGCAAAAGATCAACCGCATACTTGAGTTGGTGGACGTGGAGGTGGCCATTGTGGTGAAGAACCTGGAGGCCAAGAAAGTAGTGCAATGGACCAAGGTCTTTGATGTCAAACCCGCGACCTAAGGCGGTGATGAAGCTCTGTAAAAGGCTAGGAGAGTTGCCGGTGATGATAATATCATCAACATAAAGGAGGAGGTAGAGTGTATGGGCACCAACAGTATAAATAAATAGAGAGGAGTCACTGAGACTTTGTTTGAAGCCGGCGGCAAGGAGGAATGAGCTGATGCGGTGGAACCATGCACGGGGGGCTTGTTTAAGGCCATAAAGGGCTTTGTGGAGCTTGCAAACGTGATGAGGTCGATCCGGGTCAGAGAAACCAGGGGGTTGGGACATGTAAACGTCTTCATGAAGGAGGCCATGTAAGAAGGCATTTTTCACGTCCAGTTGACGCATGGTCCATCCTCGGGAGACAGCAATGCTTAGTACGGTGCGGATGGTGGCTGGCTTCACGACGGGGCTGAAGGTTTCTGAGTAATCGATGCCGGGTTGTTGGTGGAAGCCTTTGGCGACTAGACGGGCCTTGTGGCGCTCAATGGAGCCATCGGAGCGGTGTTTGATGTGGAAGACCCACTTGCAGCCAACGGGCTGTTGATGGGAGGGGGGCGGAACAAGAGACCATGTGTTGTTCTTGAGTAGAGCGTTGATCTCTTCAGTCATGGCAGATCGCCATTCAGGACTTTTGACAGCTTGAGTGAAGCATGTAGGTTCGAGGTTGGCGATTTGATGGAGAAGGGCTTTAGGGATGGGATATCGAACGGTGCCGTCGGAGTGGTGTTTAGGTGTGGTGATGCCAGCACGCAGACGTGTAGTCATGGAGTGACGAGGGATCGCAGGTGGTACCAACTGGGAAGGAGGCAGCGGCTGTGTTGGTAGGGGAGACGACAGCAGAGGGAGTGGTGGATCGGAGGTGTCTAGAGGGGGCGATGATCTTGGGAGTGGAGAGGGAGGCTCGGCAGGAGCCGAGGGTACGCCATGCAGTGTGGAGGAAGGCATAGATGGGACGGGATCCGGTAGAGTAGGAGGATCCGATGAAGGAGAAGAAGGCAAAGGACAAGTGCTGGGCAGCAGGGGCTGCGACGGAGTGGACACCGGCTGGATGTCCACGGGGACCCACAAAGGAGAAGCTTGTACCTGCAAGTTAGTAAATGGAAAAGAGTCTTCTTGAAAAATAACATGACGCGACACATAGACACGACCGGTGGGGGGATGAAGACAGCGATAACCTTTGTGTTGGGGGCTATAGCCTAGGAAAACACACTCGAGAGACCGAGGGGAAAGTTTATGAGACGTGTAGGCACCAAGGTGTGGAAAACATGAACAGCCAAAGACACGGAGATGGGAGTATGAGGGAGGGCGGTGGTAAAGAACGGAGAAGGGGGACTGCCAGTTTAGAGTTGGGGTAGGAAGAAGGTTGATGATATGAATAGCAGTGAGTGCGGCATCAGCCCAATAGGAAGGAGGGAGATGAGCTGTGTGGAGGAGAGTACGAATCATGTTTGCGATATGACGGTGTTTTCTTTCGGCTAGGCCATTTTGTTGAGGGGTGTGAGGGCAGGAGAAACGCTGTTGGATGCCATGAGAAAGACAAAAGGAGGAAAAGGCGTGGTTGACATATTCGGTTCCGTTGTCACTTTGAAGAGTATGGACGGGGGCAGAGAAAAGGTTGCGAACAAGGGAGACAAAAGTGATGAAGTGGGAGAGAACTTCAGATTTGCGGCGCATGGGATAAAGCCACGTATAACGAGAGTATTCATCAGTAAACAAGACATAGTATCGAAACCCACTGATAGAGGGGACAGGAGACATCCATACATCAGAATGGATAATTTGAAAAGGAGAAGAAACATAAGCACTTTTATTAATGAAGGGAAGTTGGGTGGATTTGCATAAAACGCAATCCTTACAAAAAGAATGAGAAGAACTAAATTTAGAGCCTAAGGTGGACTGGAGACGGGAGAGGACAGATGCGGAAGAGTGACCAAGACGACGATGCCAGGTGGTAGAGTGAAGAACGGCAAGGGCAACAGGAGGAGTGGACGAGGAAACAGAAGCTGGAGGAACAGGATATAGACCATCTTCACAGGGCCCCTGAAAGAGTAAAGAACCGGTGAGTAAGTCAAAAATTTGATAGTAATGAGGAGCAAACAAGAAACAAACACGATGATCTTTCGAGAACTGAGCAACAGAAAGGAGGTTTTTCTGGAGAGAGGGAAGGCGGTAGACATGTGGTAAGCGGAAGTGGGATGAGCCCAGGGTTAAGGGAAGAGTACCAGTGTGAGTGATATTCATGGAATCACCATTACCCATGTAGACATTGTGAGGTCCAGTGTATGGGTACGAGTTCTGAAGTGGGGCAGCAGGTCCAGCCATGTGGTGGGTGGCGCCGGTGTCCCAAACAGCTTCGGTTGGAGCAGGTGGATGAGCGAAATGGGCGCCAGCAAAGGGCTGGTATTGAGTAGGACCAGAGAAACGATGAGGGCAGTGAGCCTGTGAGTGCTGCGAGGTGCCGCATGATGCACACCAAGTGGGAGACGGCCCTAAGAGACCAGGGGAGGGGCTGAAGCCAAAGGGAGCCGGTGCAGCGGAACGGGGAGGCCATTGAGTAGACCATGATGAAGAGGGGGCAAGAGGCTGGCCATGATGCTGACCGGGAGGTTGAGGGGACTGACATTGGCGCCGATTATTGGAGGAGTTGCGGTAAGATTGAGAGCCACGCCCACGACCGCGGCCGCGGCCGCGGCTACTGCCATAGTTGGAGGAAGAGGGAGATTGGTGGGATGTGGTAGTGTAGAGGGCAGTATGAGGGAGTGTTTGAGAGGAGGTAGAGAAACTGGGATCCTGGGCTTCAAAAGCCAATATACGGGAACGGAGATCTGAGAAGGATGGGAGAGGAGGTGTTTGGAGAATGGCAGTGCGAAGCATGAGGTAGTCGGAGCCAAGGCCCCGTAGAGTGGCAGTGACAAGATATTCAGGGTCAACAGGTTTTTGGATGGCAGCAAGGGAGTCAGCAAGAGATTTGGCATGTTGGAGATATTCGTCAACTGTTTTGGAACCTTTGGTCATGTCCATAAGCTGTATTTGAAGGGAAGCAGAGCTAGCCAAGGATTTTTGGGAAAAGTGACGTTGAAGGCAGTCCCAAATGTCTTTGGAGGACTCGCATCCAATGGTCAGAGAGATGATTTGCTTAGTGAGAGTGGTAGTGATGTAACTGACAACCAACTGGTCGTGGCGGTGCCACACCGCAAACGCGGGATTGGAGATGGTGGTAGCAGTGGGAGATGCAGATGTTTCAGAAGTAGTGGATTGGGGAGTAGGAGAAGTGACGAAGAGGGTGGGAGAAGGTGAGGGTGTAGAGCCGTCAACATATTTAAAGAGGTCTTGACCAATGAGAAAGGGCTTCATTTGACGAAGCCATTGAAGGTAATTGTGGTCGTCAAGTTTGAGAAAACTGGCTGTGTTGGGGCCAGCATAGATAACTGGAGTAGCCATAGGAAAAGGAAAAAGGCAGGGAGAAGAGAGGAACGGCTAGGGTTGAAGAAAGAGAATCCTAGACCTAGTCTGATACCATGTAGAAATAATAATTCCTTGTGTATTTCATTCCTTCCGTGAATAGTATTTATAATACAATGATAATTACAAGTGTCTTGCACACCAAGACAAATCATAGTTGACTTTCTATATTTATGAAGATGCTGACGGAGAGATGTTAGGAATTGTGTGAGAGATTTGAGGGACCGAGAGAATCTCGCTAACAGAAGCGATATAGTGAGAAATAGATATACGCTTTCTCAGAAGATACACATATTCGAAAAACATATACAAAATTCTTAATTTTCTCCAATCAATTTCATTTGTAAGACATCCCTCATAGCACTCCCTACCCTTTTTTTTTTCTTCAATCCACACTCACTTCCATTTTCTTTATTTTTTTTTAAATTTACACTCACTTCCATTTTCTTTATTTTTTTTTAAATTTACACTCACTCCTATAGAATGAATCAGGCCCCAAAAGCCTATCAAAGGCTTTCCCAAGCACTAATGCTACATTTATCATTAAATATGTTGAATTCCATATTGTTTAAACATCTAAGCGCACAATATTTGTGCACACTACACTCTACTCCAAATCATATTTTTTAACCATTTGCATATGTGATGGACTACATCTCACATATTTAAAAACTACACATAGATGCTTGATTATTGTCTTCACCTACCATCGCCCACAACCAGATTTATGACATGCACAATATTGGGATTTGAAATGAGGATTCATGCTCAATTTATATCATTCCACCATTGGAGAACTATTGAGGATTCATGCTCATGTATTTCCACAACAAAAGTTTAATTTATTGCAATTAGTGGGTTGAGCACTTTTACCGAGGAGATGCAATATATAATGCAGTTGGGGAAAGCAGGAACATAATCTCGGAGAGAGTAGATGCCTAGAGATTTGCTTTGGACACTTCCTATAAGGGATAGATGGTTGCATTCTTACATTTTTGGCTTAGTCGCTTTGTCTTGCATGCTATATAAGCACTGAGTGCATCAATATGGAAAGTTTGATGACACGAGGATTCGAAGTTTTACTTACGCTACATGTGTTAGGCCTTACCATAGTATCGGTACATTTGGTATTCATCCTAAAGGGCCTCGGCTAGAAAATACATCTCTTCCGATTCATTATGTGGTTAGGTGATTAGGTGAGCATACTCCTGAAGTGTTCACTTGCCAACCTAATAACTATTTTCTAGAGCATTGCCATTTTGTAGCTAGATACACCAAAATAGAAGCCAAGTATGTTAGCTCCAGTTTAGCTAGAGTAATTTGCATAAGCGAATATGTAGTTTATTGCTTGAGCGTCTTCCTTGAATATAAAGGTTGTACCTTTTCGATAACGAAGAAAATAATAAAGAGACTTTGTTTAGTCAAAGGAAACCAATGCTCTTGTTTTGGTCACATGGAGTAAAGAATCAGTAGTTTTTTATATACAAATGGAGGCATTACGCCATATTTAAGTTGCCTTTAGGGTTTAGGGTTGCTTTGATGAGAGGAATTACTTGCAATAGTGAGAATTCAGACTTCAATTATGAATTTTTAATTATACATCTCACTTGCAGTCTCTCTCAGTTTGCCAAAACTAAGTATAGGTGTTGGTTTATGAGTCCCTTTGCAGGTAGGTTTCAGAGGTATTACTTGGAGTATGAGTCAGTTTGCAGAGGCTTAACCATGCATGTATTGATAGACTTCATGCAAACAAATCTCGGTACTTTCAGAGAAGTTGTGTCTAATCGTTCAACTCTTGTAGTGTTAGCGATGCACTAACAAATATTGGCTTTGGTTGGTCACTTGTACCAAGGTTTGTTTCTTGGAGATCATCAACAGTGACTTGACTTCCTTTCTCTACTTGAGGTGGAGCTAGTTGAATTGTTGGGCTTGGGCCGGGCTTGGGTTGGGCCTTGTTAGGTTTTTTCTTTTTTTGGGCCAAGCCAGGCCGGGCTGAGGTTTGAAAAGGATTGACTTGAGACCACCCATAGGGCCGGGCTAGGTCGGGCCACCCATTGCCCCTCTTTTTTGCCTCATATTGGCTTACCTTATTCCCATTCTAAACATTTAAGTAAATGTCCTGTCTTTTACTTTAATTTTGTTTATATTACTCCATTTACTTGAGTTTACAATGTAAATAAGGACACACCCTCCACTTGATCCAATTAAAATACTAGAAAATTAAATTCCCAATAAATCAAAATATGAAAATCAAGTTTTAGTATATGATACAATTTATACCAACGTTGATACATCAATAAGTCAATGTATACTTTATACTAAAATCTCATAAAATTGTATTTGCTTATTTAAGATGTAAGGATATCATTGAAAACATTAGTATTTCAAAATTCCATTTTTCATACTTAGTCAAATTTTGAGAGAAAATAGTTTTTCAAGTAGATGTGTAGTAATCTATATTATTGTGCATCAAAATTTGACTACATATCATACTTGGATCGGGTCGGGCCGAGGCTTGGGTGGGCCTAGTCGGGCCGGGCCACTGGCCAAATGATACTCCCTAAATGAACTCCTCTTTCTGCATTCGACTCTTGATCTTCCATTTTTATGTTTTTATGGACCTTCCCTTGTTGAGAATGGGAAGGAATCTTCAAAGGTTGAAAGACTAAAATGCAAAATGGCCTTTTGCCCCTAGGCATTTGAAAGTTATTACTTCCATGTCTGACGTCTCCCGTATGTAGACATTAGTGACTAGCACAGTTGGCAAGCTTGCAAATAATAGACTCCCCACATTTGGCTATCCATGTTGATCTCCACATCTGTGGAGATGGAGAGAAGCAAGTAAAGAATGTGTTAACAAAAAAAATATAATTATAAAAATAAGAGAAGAAAATAATAAAGAGACATTGTTTGGTCATAGGGAGAATCCGTAGTCTTTTATACACAAATGGAGGCACATTGTCACTTTCAGTGTGATAAATTAGTCTATCTCATTATGCCAGAATTAAGTAGCCTTTTGGATTTAGGGGTTGCTTCACACGTGGAGTTACTTGCAGTAGTGAAAAGTGAGACTTCAATTATGAATTTTTAATTATACATCTCACTTGTAGTCTCTCTCAGTTTGCCAAAACTAAGTATCGGTGTTGGTTTATCACTCCATTTGCAGGTAGGTTGCAGAGGAATTACTTGGAGTGTGAGTCTGCTACAGAGGCCTAACCATGCATGTCTTGATAAACTCCATGCAAACAAATCTCGGTACTTTCACAAAACTTGTGTATAATCTTCCAACTCTTGAAGTGTTAGCGAGGCACTAGCAAATATTCTCTTTGGTTGGTCATCTATACCAAGATTTATTTCTTGGAGATAATCAAGAGTGACTTGACTTCCTTCCTCTAGTTGAGGTGGAGCTTGTTGAATTATCGGGCTCGGATCGAGCTAGGGCTGGGCCTTGTCAAGTTTTTTTTTTTTTTAGGGCCAGGACAGGTCGAGCCGAGGTTTGAAAGGGACTGGCCTGAGCCCACCCATAGGGCTGAGCCTTATCGGCTTTTCAGACTCGGTCGGGTCGGGTGACCCACGGGCCTTCCATTGCTTTTTCCCCCCTTATATTGGCTTACCTTATTTCCATTCTAAACATTTCAATAAATGTCTTGTCTTTTACTTTAATTTCTTTTTATATTACTCTATTTACTTAAGTTTACAATATAAATAAGAAAGTACCCTCCATTTGGATCCAATTAAAAATACTAGAAAATCAAATTCCCAACAAATCAAATATGAAAATCCAGTTTTAGTATATGATACAATTTATACCAATATTGATACCTCAATAAATCAATGTATACTTTATACTAAAATCTCATAAAATCGTGTTTGCTTATTAATTTAAGATGTAAGGATATCATTGAAAACATTAGTATTTAAAAAGTCCATTTTTCATACTTAGTCAAATTTTGAGAGAAAACAGTTTTTCAAGTAGATGTGTAGTAATCTATATAGATATTTATAAATAAACCCAATCCTAAACATGTATTTATAAAAAAACCCAACCACTATTTAAACATAGAAACACACCCAAAATCAACCCCACAATCAATAATTGTATATTTTTTGGGTGTGTTTATAAATGGGTTTTGAGTGTGTGTAATGATGGGTTTTGGGTGTGTTTATAAAGTGTTTTGGGTGTTGGTTTTTTTTATAATTTCAGCCCCCATTTTGGGTGTTTAAGTGAAACTCCCTAATCTATATTATTGTGCATCAAAATTTGACTACAAATCATACTTGGACCGGGTCGGGCCTTGGGCAGCCCTAGTCGGGCCAGGCAGCGGGCCAAATGATACTCCCTAAATGAACTCCTCTTTACTCTTGATCTTCCATTTTTTGTTTTTATGAACCTTCCCTTGTTGAGAATGGGAAAGAATCTCCAAATGTAGAAAGATTGAAATGCAAAATGGCCTTTTGCCCCTAGGCATTTGAAAGCTAGTGTTTCCATGTCCAACGTCTCCTGTACGTAAACATTAGTGACCTGCATAGTTGGCAAGCTTGCGAATAATAAACTTCCTGCATTTGGCTATCCGTGTTGATCTCCACATATGTGGAGATGGAGAAAAACAAGTAAAGAATTTGTTACCAAAAAAAAAAACATTATAAACATAAGAGTTGAAATTAATAAAGAGACATTGTTTGGTTAGAGGGAAGCAATGCTCCTGTTTTGGTCGTAAGCAGTAGAGAATCAGTAGTCTTTTATACACAAATGAAGGCACATTGTCACTTTCATTGTGATAAATTATAGTCTCTCTCATTATGCCAGAATTAAGTAGCCTTTTGGGTTTAGGGATTGCTTTGCTTGCTTTGCAGGGAGGAGTTACTTGCAGTAGTGAGAAGTCAAACTTCAATTATGAATTTTTTTAATTATACATATCACTTGCAGTCTCTCAATTTTTACCTAAGTATCGGTATGGGTGTATGAGTCCCTTTGCAGGTAGGTTGCAGAGGTATTACTTGCACTGTGTAGTCGAGATGGGATTGACAAATTAATGCCATGAGACAAGCATTTCTTGACCCAATAACGAATTATATAGCCCTAATAGAAGCTACTGAAGACAGTTAGCCCATCAACGTATGTATTACGTGTATCCATATTTTGGGCCTGAAGTTAACCC
Organism: Prunus campanulata; assembly: GCA_034190965.1. Classification (NCBI taxonomy): domain Eukaryota; kingdom Viridiplantae; phylum Streptophyta; class Magnoliopsida; order Rosales; family Rosaceae; genus Prunus; species Prunus campanulata. The sequence goes on along the minus strand of CM067214.1, from coordinate 2,376,456 downwards.
AAAACCAAGAAAACAGGCCCAGAATTCAGACCGATAACACTAAAGTAGGGCCAAATTAAAAATTGGCCCAGACTTCTTTCTCCCCCTTCCACTACGCCTTGGTTGTTGCTTCCCTCAACTTCTTCCACAGCTATGTCAATTAAATTTCATCATCATGAAATTGTTTATGTGCCTTAGTTTAATTCTTTACTATTGAAAGTGAAAATTGTTAGTGATAAATTATATGGATGATTGATTTGAAAATGGCCCACAATTTGAAACAAACCCAAGAGTTAGCCCACCAATTTGAAAACGGACTCAACAATCGGCCCAATTATGGGCCCAAAGTTGGCCAACTAATGTTCAAACGAGCCCAATTGTGGGCCCAAATACATGAAAGTGGATCCAAAAGTTGGAATTGCGTGGCTAGACCTCCTAATAGCCTTGAGGAGGGGGGTGAATAGCCTTTTATCAGATTTTAAGTTCAATTTTAATATTACCAAGTTGAAAATTAATCCAATTAAATCTAGTTCCAAATCAATCAAATAAATAAGAAGTAAAGTATGCATCGAATTTTAACATGAAAAAACCCCAAGATGGGATTAAAAAATCATGGGCACTTTGCTAGGCAGAAACCAATCCACTAAGACAAAAAGAAGTACAAAATAGACTAATTGACTAAAACTCTTATCTCTTAGCGGTAGCCAACCCAAGCTCTTGCTACTACTCTGACACATCTCTTAATTGATTCCACGATGTCGATCTTGATAGTGGCATGAACCTCCACTCTCGTCAATCACCACCAAAGCACGAACACTCCAATGAAAGAATGATATGGTTTGGGTGCTAGATTTTTTAGATTCACAAGGAACAATCTAATCAACCTAACGATGTTATAATCAATGAACTGTCGAAAATATGATGATGAAAAATCTCAAGAGTTCATAACAAATTAACTCACTCAAAAGGTTTGATGCAAAAATGCCAATTTCAGAATATGTGAGTTGTAAATTTTACTTCTACCAAAACAAGGTATTTATAGAGTTTAAAACTTGTTTAGGTTAGCACTAGGAAGAGGTAAAAAGACCCAATAAGAAAATGAAAAAGATTCCTAGCAAAACATGTGAAAAAAAAAAAAAACTGAAAAACCCAACGTCAGCTTGAGCACGCATCCTAGCCACTCGAGCGCAAGACACATACATTTTACCCGCTCGAGCGCCAGACGCATACATTTTACCTGCTCGAGCGCCAATGAGTCCGATCAAGCGGCGGTGAACATAAATCAACATAAACTTAATGCAATCTTGATTCTTCCAAAACCAAAACCATTGTGAATGCTTGAATGCAATTTAAAACCATTTCAAGCTTATTCTAAATGATATTAACCGCCTCAAAATGCATGCATGGTATCTTAGTCTCACTTACCTTTCCTAAATTCATATGAAGCCTTTTTGATGATGAATGGTCGAATATGAACATCTTCAATCTTCTATTTGCATCTCTCTTTCTTTACCAACTTCATAACCTCACTCAAGACTCAATCAAAAACATCCTAGTGCCTACATATAAAAGAAGCTTAGGCTAGAAAATGCCAATTTACAAATATGACACTCACAAAAAGTTGGCTTAATAACTTAAAAACGGGCTCAATAGTGAGACCAATAACGTTAAACAAGCACAATAACATGAAAATGGGCCCTTATTTGGTTTAACATTAAATTAATACAATGCCTTATGACTATTGTGTATCTACTTAGTAATATAAAGGGGCTAGATTTATTGAAATATTTTTTTTTAACTACAAGTACAAGAATAGAATACTTGTAATGTGAAATAAGTGATGTTTTCTTTAGCGATCTGTGAAAGCCTTGTAGTTCAAGTTTGTTGTGGTGAGTAGAAGATTTGAGCGTTTTGTTTTGGTTGAATCTCATCTTCTTTAATATAAGTTACTATCAAAGACTTTGGGGTGGTTAGGGTGATTGGCATTGACAATCATGAGTGACTTAGTACCACATAGAGTTCCTATGAGGTTCAAATTTTTCACTATCTTCATCATCTCTATGCATAGAGTAAGTGTATTGTGAAGGGTAGTCATCAAATGATAAATCCCCAAAATAGTTTTGCAAGTAATTGTTAACATGGCAACCATATAAATATAAATATTTTAGCATATTATCACAAAAACATAAGTGATATGGTGATTAAGGTGTTGGAGGAGTAAAATGGGAGGGGTTCAAATCTTTTTTGTGTTTTTTTTCTCCCTTTTCCCCCTTTTTTTTTTTCTTCTTTTTCCTTTTTTTTTCCCCTTTACATCGATATTTTCAATATTTTAGCGATATTACACCGATATTTTCGATATTTTTGCGATATTACACCAATATTTTGACAAAATATTGCTGAAGTGTGAGCGAAATTATCGACATTGATATTTTTTGATATTATCGTCGATATTGTCGATATTTATACGATATGTACATAGATATGTTCCGAAATATCCGTGATTCAAAAAAACTGAAATATCCTCGATATTTCGTCGATATTATCGATATTTCAGACTATGGTCAAGACACCCACTAGCTGCAGGCGCGTGTGGCGGTGCGTGGGCCCTATTCGGGTGACCCATTTGATCCTAAAATGATCCCCATGTCGTCTTGAGCACGATGGTATGCTAGGATTTGAATTTGGTTATTGTTTGACTGTCGATCAGATTTACGGATATTAGGCGTTATCCAGGTTCGATATGTTCAGACTGTTGGATTAACTCCATTTCCAAATATGTTGATCTAGGTATCTCTAGGGTCGTGTAGGAATTCACAGATCATGAATCGGAGTCCCGGATGCTCCGATTCAATGACTTAAAGTTTGCGTAAAATGATAACTGTCTGATCGTGCGATCACGAGCGATCCGACCGTTCGATTCAAACCAAACTTGCAGGACATGAATAATAAATGTTGTTAAACCCATATGAACTTTCGGATTGGAAATTAGAGGTCGTGGGCCCCGCGGGCCCGTTGACCAAATTTGGGAAGTTTGACCAATGGGTTGACCGAGCATCTTCCGAGGCTATTCCACCATTCAAAACACGTAGTTGGACCTTAGAAACTTCTTGTTCATCATACACACACTTAATCTCCAGAAAAATTAGGAATTTATTTTAAAGTTCTCGTTTGAGGTATTTTATTTTAATCTAGCCCTCGTGTTCTTAAATAGGTACTCCGACCCAGCGTACGCAACAGGTGGGACCCTCTCAGGGTCAAGCGGTGTGGGACTATCTGTGAGTGGACTTTGTTTTTAAACTATAATCATTATTTTCAAGGATGGGAAAAATATGCATAATGACTTCTTGATTATTAAGTTAGTATTTATTTAAATGTTGAATATAATATTCTTATGAAAGTAAATGAAGTATATTCGAATATTTGCGGATTGTGATTATTTTGAATGGATATATGCGATTTTTGAGAATGATTATTTATACTTGGATATGTGTTGGGTATATGGGGTTGTTGGAAAAAGTTTATGAAATGTGGATTGGGTTGTGGTTTAAGTCAGTTTTGAGTGCTATTAGCACTACCCTATGTAGCTCCCCAGATTTGGAATACTTGGATTGGAAATTTGGAACTATGGGATACTTGGATATTTCAGAACACGGGCACCCTTGACAGGGTGTTTCATAAACCCTTAGTGGGGTTAGTTTGCGTGCGTAAGACTCGTCACAGGCGTACGAGTATTGATGATTCTGTTGTACGTGTTGTTGAGCCCAATCCCCCAGTTTGATGACTCGTTCCCTAGCCACATAGTCAATTGAGGATTCTTCCATGTGGTTTAGTCAAACAATCCCCCAATTAGATTGTTTCTCCGGTACAAACTTGGTAGTGGTCATACTTATATATATAGAGATATATTATATTTATATATATGTACATATACATTCATTCTTATTTGTCGGTGAGGATCCTTCCTCGTTGGTCGTGCCAACGGGCACGCATTTTGAGAGAGTAGTATGGGAAAAATGGGAAAGGTTTTGAGCGGGCTGTGTATTAGTATATCTTTATGAGAAATGGATTTCACTTTGTTTGACTTGGTTATATATATAACTATATCGGTTTTAAATGCATGTTTTCTGCATCGTTTTCCAAACAGTAGGGTTATATTATATTGTTTTCAAACATAACAAAACTTTGTTTTTGTCCACTCACACGTTTTCTGTTTTGCGGCCCCTAGGCAGTAGATAGTCTTGAACCGAGCGGCCATATCAAGTCATGAACTCCCAGCCTGAGCTTGTGTAGGGCAAACTTCTAATTATTTCTATTCCGTTGAACTGCATTTACGTTTGTAACTGAATTTCGTAGATATGCTCTGTTATCATTCATGTTAGGGTTGATTATAAGGCCAGAGGCCTATTATGTAAATTGCATATTATTATCTTGTGCATGTTAATGGTTGGTGTTTGTAATTGTGTTTTTAACAGGTTGAAAATTTTGGAAAATGTCCATTTTTAGGGGAGACTCTGCCGAAATTTTGGTAGAAAGTCTCGTTACTCTTAGTAAGTGGGCCCGACATCAGATTGATGTTGGAAATATTACAGGATTCACTGCGGATTCCGAGGAATTCAAGGCGGGTCCTGTCAATAAGGTTTTAACGATGCCACTGTTTCAGGTCGTTCTATGTATGCTACTTTGATTCTATGAATGAATCCATTTCTCTATAAATAAATAAAAAATGTACCTATATTTCCTATAAAGAAAATACCAATATTTATATATTATTTTTATAGGTACTTTATTTATTTGATATGTAATTTAGGGATTTCTTTTATTTGTGTTCAAATCTATCTTACATGGCAGCCTATTTTAAATTTTGGTTTTAAGTAAATATTTTAAAGTAGGTGGGTATGTGGGTATGTGTGTAGGATATAATATTGGGCCTATATGGGAACAACCCTTTTTTTTATCTAAACAATTCATATCTTCACCTTTCAAAACCTCGGTCTGCAGTAATATTACTTTAACTTTATATAGAGCTTTTGTTAAGAGATTCTTCAAATAAGCTTATTTGAGGGACACCCTTGTAGGGCCCATTTTGCATTGTATTTCACTAATCCAAACTGTCTATTTTGTAGATAATATTCAAAAATCATCTTTACAAAAAATCACTTGAATACGATATCATTTGAACACTTATTAAATTATTGAAATTTAAGTATTTTCTTGAAGTACTGTGTTCATTGATTTTATTGGTGTCAATTAGATGCCTTAATTAAAGATTTTCAATTTGCATGATTTTTTGCAAAGATGATCTCTAAATGAAGATGTGAAAAATAGATGGTTTGGATCATTTAAAAAAAAAACAATCGTAGAGGACCCTCAAAAGTGTCCACGGAGAGAGACAGAGAAAACAACGGACTCTTTTTTTATTATTATTGGATAGTGATACGTTTTGTCCACAAATTAATTAATACATGGTTGCCACTAGTTCTAGTCTCCATGCTCTGATTTCATATTTAGAGATTTGCTTATCCATTCCCAACACCTCATATATGATTGCCACCTTTAGTATGTTTCAGCAATTTAACAAACTATTCAACGACTTGATAAGTAAGGCTTTATTACATAAAAATTATCATCACAATAATTAATATCTAAATTTATTAGAAGACTCTAAACAATTAGTTCTTTTACTTAGGATTAAAAACTCTACAATTTTTCCTAATTTCTCCTGCATTTCCAACAAGAACCTGGAGACTCCCCATCTTTAATATAGCAGTTGCAAAGCTCTGACTGAATCTCACACCATTTGATGCAAATCCAGAAACAATACCAGTCGTAGAGTTATCTGAAGCAAGCTCCTGGTCGATCTGCAAGATACCTCTCTTCAAAAGAAGCTGATTGTAGTACTGGTTATCAAAAGTAGAAGATGTATTTTGGTCCAGAAATGTAGTTGGGTTATTGCCAGCTGCACAAAGTTTGCTCAGCTTGGCAACCAAGGCTGGATCCATAGAAGGATCAGGAGACCCTGTGCCTTGAAAATTTGAAAGCCTATTTTGGAAAAAATTACAGTGCACTAAACCAACCGTGTGTGCACCCAAAAGAGTGACCATGTCATTTAGGGTCAACCCTTTGGCTGTGAAAGACTGCAACGCCTGAGACACGGAGAACGATGGACCGGGCAAGTTAACGTCGTTGGGATTTGAAACAAGGCCATCGCGCCTTCCGGTGGGAGAAGCGTAGCGTGGCCCTCCCGCAAGAACAACTGAATCTCGGGTTGCGAGGGTTATGATATCTGCACAGGATACAGTTGAAGGGCATGCTGCCTCTAGGCTTTTCTTGGCCTCGTCAATAAGCTCAAATCCTCGCACAGTCAAGTTTGGTCCTGCCGATTTTTCAGATGGCTTCTTCGATGTCGAATCTATAAGTATGGAGGCATCACATCCCTGCAATACATATAAAGCTCATTAAATTAACTCATTAATTACACACACACACATATTATATATATCAACTTAACCATATATAAGAATTAATGTAGCGTACTCTGACAAAGCAGTCATGAAAATGCATGCGAAGCAAACCGCCAGTTATGGATGAATCAGTTGCGAACTGTTTTTGCACGACTTGTTGTATTATTGATTCAGCTTGTGGGCAGGTAGCATTGTAGAAACCAACCCGCAGGTCAGCCAGTACAAGAGGAAGAAGCAAGAAGAAGGCCAGCAATGAAGTCTCAATGATCTTCATCTCAACTTCTCAATAATAATAGATAGTTGAGTGGATGAAAAGAAGAGGTTTGTGTTTGTGGAAATGGATAAGGAGTTTAGGAAAGTATTTATAGAGGGAGAGATGGGGGAGAGAATAGCTGGAGCACGTGAATGCGAGAAAGGTCAAAGGCAGGCATATGACTACGCAAAAATAAAGTATGAGAACAAGGATTTTGAAGAATATTTTGGATGCACATGCATATGCTAAAATTTGCGCGTTGAATTTCTGCTCCTACGTTGAATATGCAAAAGTAATGTACTTTTTTTTTTTTCCGCGCAAGGACAAACACGGATGACAAGGCTAATATGAAATGACAAAATACTTTATATTTATGCATTACTACTCGATAAAATCTGAAGAATTGAGGATGGCATATAGCATCCAAGTTGCTATAATAAACCAAAATGGGTACAATATTTATCTCACGTGTTTCTATTCCTATATATATAGTTCTATTTATCCATATAATTTCCTCATAGATAAGGTTGTATGGCAAATATTTTGTCGATTAAAGAGGATATGCACGTAAGCCTTGTCGATATAATGAAGCCTAACTAGTCTATATACGGTATGTTCGTGTGCATTTAGGAAACCAAAGATTAACTCCTATAATTCGACAAGTTATAACAAAATAGTGGTTGCCACGATAGTGGAATGATAGTGATGATTTTGAAGAATAAGGATGCTTTCAGGCTAAACATTAGAAGACATGATAGTGAAGTTTGTCGAGACGTGACCAAAACTATTTTAGAACTCCATATGGACGGTTTAGCTATCGCCCTATTTTATTTTTGACCTAAGTCAATAATTGTTGAACATTAGGTCATCCAAAGACAGAGAACAGTGAACAAATTGGTATTAATTCATCATAAACAATTTAAGACAATTGGATTAAGACATTGACTTTCTAATCATGCAACTAAGACGTTTCGAATTGAAAATAAAAATAATAATGCAAAGTGTAGTGTTTAATATTGGAACTTTGAATCCGTCGTCAAAAAGTCTTCAGCAAACAGGCTTGCACGTTCAATACAGGCGCCACAATATGTTCCCCGCTTTTATGCAAATAATTGATTACTTCCAATCACATAATATTTTTCATATCAAATTTGGATTGTGGGTTCCATTATTCCAATAGAAATCTAGGGGCGTCTTTTGGCTTTTGGTTTTGGGCAATATCGATACCTTCGATTTTTTGGTGGAAACTCTCTTTCAGAACTCTTAAGGCTCATTGCCATTTGGCATCCTTTTTGTATTTTGTTTTCATTTTAAAATGAAAGATAGAGAGGGAATATATGGGAGAAAAGATAGAGAAATAAAGGAGAAGGGTGGGAGACAAAATGCGTACGGTACCAAAAATGACAACTAAAATTACCATTTCAAATAGCTTTTCCAAGCTTTTATTTCACCCACTCTCTTTCATTTCTCTTATGCTACTCTCTCTGCACACACTGCGGCACAAAACATTTTGTTAGAAATCAAGGCTTAATTAAAGGAAGACTTTATATTGAAGTTAACGTTGTATAGTTATCTTACTTGGACAGCAATTCTTTTCCTTTTCTATGTAATTACCTTAGACATAGGATCTGGAGATTTCTTTCAAATATGCCATAACAAACAATGACGCAAACCACACATGAACCGGCATCTTATAATCATGAGCCCTAAAAAGCAACTTTAATGCTAATTTATATGGTCAACCAGGAAACTCAACCAGTAATTTCTCCATCTCTTGTATTACTTTCACCTTGGTCTCTCATCCACTCTTCTTCTCATATATTTTCTCTATCTTTGAGCTGGAAAAAAAGTAAGAATGAAAGATGAAAATTTTACGAAACATGTCTTTAAACATTATAAGAGTTAATTTTATATATATATCCTTAGGCATGTTGCCTAAGGATAATTCATGTTAGGGTTATCCTCTCAAGCCTTGTCTTGTCTAGCCTAAGCCAAGACCTTAGAACATCTCCAAGTGGTGAGGATGCAATATATGGACTATAGATGTGGACTTTCATATTAGCCACATGATTCATCTAAATAATAACTTCACTTAAGTTTAATGAAATGATCATGTGTCTAATAGAAAGGTCCACATGAGGGGTCCATATATGGCACTCTCACTATAGTATTTCTTATATCCTCAAATATAACCCAAAATCCCCCAAACTCATCTCCAATGGGCTACACAAAGGGCCAATTCCTAAAAATCAGGCCACACGTGTCCCTTTGGCCAATCCTGGCTAAATAATTGGATGGGCCCAATTGACATCAACTAGCTTTTTTTTTATAAAAAAAATCTGAAAAAAAAAATTATATTTTTTTAATTCTAAAAAATTCCTAATTTTTTGTGTGTAAATACATACCTCATTCTTACATAATTTCTCACAACATCTTCATCATTTTACATATATTATTCTTCCTCAATTTCATCCTTTACATAATTTCTCACACTCTTTTCATTCTTTTACAAACTATCCTTCATCTTTTTCCATTTAAATTAATTTTTAAGTTGTTTTTAAAACAAGACAAAGACTTGTCAAAAATAAAATCCCCAAATATTTTTCTCTTCTGAAATGTATTTTAAATAGGATATAAATAATAGTTTAATTAAATTTACATAATATACTAAAAACTATTAAAATATTAAATTTCGCTCCTTCTTGCTGAAGACGGTTAAAATGTAGCTTTACACTATTTCTTATTAAATCATTTATTAGAGGGCTAAATGTAGCACATGACTAAATATAGCCCTCTGCACCTGGAGATGGCCTTACAGGCATCAGGGCTCATACTGGACTAATTTCTCCATGGGCTTATGCCTAGCAGAAGGGCCTTGCAAGGCTTTCGTGGGCGGTTTGGGCTCAATCTCAGCTGCCTGCCCAAAATTGGGGCAGTTTTGGGGCAGAGGAAGCGACCTCTGCCAGCTTTGGGGCAGTAATCTCAACTGCCTTCATTAAATGCTTGAATAGATGCTCCTCATCTTCTTCTGCAAGTGCAATTTCGATTGCTAGACTGTTTTTTTCGTACATGTGTCACTTTTGAAATTGGCATCCAATTATTTGCTCCCACGATTCCGTAAAGCTTACAAAATCATTACATTGTTGCCAAATTTTCCTACAAACCGTAAAAACAAATTCAAGAAAGGAAGGTGACATATGGTTCCAATGCGAAATTATCCAATCACTAATTTCCATTATAGAACGTGGAGGTTTTAAACAAAAAACATTAGTAAGATTAGACCAAATTTGACTACAATACTGGCACGAAGAAAAATTTGTATTTGACTAAAAAAAATTAAGAAAAAATGTGTAAAAGTTTCATAATAAGAATTACACAAAGACAAAGATTTAAAATGTAAGTCAAATGGGAAAGTGGTTTTGTTTACCTTTTTATATTTGAGCCTGTTGAAAGTTAAGTAAAATTCCTCACTGACCTTTTGACCATTAATGATCTCGAAAATCAAGTTTCTTTTATGTGAGTGTATCACTGTTAGCAATTAGAACTCTAACAAATTTGAATGACTTTATTGTATACTTGCGCCCCAAGTAATAGACTTTAAACAAACGATTATGATATTTTGGGTGGGGAAACCTCTCAAGAGAGTTCTTTTCTATGCCTCAAGCATGTGAGGACTTCAAAATTTATCTAGATAAAAATGTTAAGTAAAACAAAATACACAAATATATGAAAGATATAACAAACTAATCCAAGCAGAACTGCCTGAAATACAAAGCATAAAATGAATTGCTAACTTTGGATAGGCCTCAGAGTTTCAGACTTTGACTTCTACTTAAAAATACAATCGCAACGATGATTTAAGATCGGGCTGGATTGGGTCTCTTTTGTCTGGACTGGTTGTTTCTACACTGGAATTTCTCATCAACACCTTGAACTAATAGAGATTAGCTGGAAATCAATACCAATGTTGAGATTGGCAGAGCTATAAAAAAAGTTGAGCCATGTGGAGGCTAGAAAAGTGAGCAGAACTGCAGGTTGGTACCTGTTCTGGCTGATTTTGAGTGATCTGGTAGCTTTCTAGACAATTTTAAGACATTAAGATATCTTTGTAAATTTTGTTGAGGTTTTCATATGATTAAATAATTGACTTCTTCTTACTTTATTTAATTTGTTGAACCAAATTTGTAAGAGAAATTAATCTCCTTTGAGTTCTAATTGGAATACCTTGTTTGGATTGCAAAAGAAATCTTGTTTTCCCTTTGACTGTCTGAGATTTTCTTTGAGCTGGATTGCTTCATGAAAGAGATTGCTTGCTTGTTTGCTTTTGGTTGTTGCTAGATCGTATGATCTTTGGTCAATTTTGAACTGATTGTTTATATTGAGTTTTTGTTTGATTGGTTGGTTGGTTGGGTGTCCTTGTTCCAGTCCAGGCACTCTTGTATTTATTAGAGAAAGTGTGATGTTGAATAGTCCTGGATATTTTCAATTTTGGACTAATCCCTCATCACGTACAAGTGGTAAAAGATTGTCAGCCTGTTCCTTTGATGATTTTTTGGCTCTTTGCTCATTAATGCTCCTAAATGTCTCCAGATCGTTCCTTTTGCAAAACACTGAACTGAGTGAACAATAATACCCAGATTCTTCCAGTGTTGGTTCCATAAATACAAATATCCTAGAAGTAGAAAAAATCCATTGATCTTGCAACAAATAATCGTGATTTCCAAGTAAAGCAAGTCTGACTTCACTTTCCAACTTTCATGATCATCAAATTTTTTTGGAGTCTAGTTACCAACTGGGAGGAGTCATTCTGACATACCTTAATAGCTAAGAAATTATGAACTTGGGCTAAAACTAATTCAAATAATTTGATTTTTGTTATATAACTAAGAGAATTTGTAGAGAGAAATGACGAGTAGAGGAAGACAATAGAAATTGTTTAATCAACTTTTATGTCTCATCGTGATAAGACCTCTTATTTATAAGCTTATCATGAGAAGAAGACATTAACAACTCATAAATTACAAGCCCATAACTATGGTATTTAGTGTATAGGTTACATAGAATTAGAAAAGGTGAATGCTAAGAGGTATGGTGGTCATCCACCAACTCATGCATTTATAACACTCCCCCTTGGATGTCCACCATACAATGACATAGTTGCCTCATTAAAAACCTTGCTCAGAAAACCCAGTGGGACAAATCCTAAGCGAAGGGAAAAAGAGTGCACCATTCTTCTGGATCATTGATATGATGTTGGACGCGCTTATATTGCCTCATTAAAACCTTGCTAGGAAAAACTCGATTGAGCAAAAACCTAGTCGAAGGGAAAAGAGTGCAACACACATATTTCCTGCATGTAGAAAATTGTTGAATGCTCCCCCTGATGAATTACTCCCCCTCATGACAACAAACTTGAATTATATTTGAAGATGAAACACAAATGATATTGATATTTCATTTTCCTCTTGTAGAGCGAACTTTGGTAATGCTTTGATAAAAATTTCTTCAATATCATCATCGGAGGAGTATGTTTGTCATTCCTTTGAACCTTTGTTGAGGTTAGAGTAATACCAAAATTATCTCAGCTATATTTTCACAAATCCTTTCACATTAACAATTTTTAAAATAACATCATATTCTATAATATCATCAAAATAATAATATAAGCAAATTCATACTTTATCGTTACGAGGACAAAAAAAAGTATAAAAATTGTATATTTGATGTAATAAGCTATTCATATAAACTTTTGTAAAGTATGCTAGCATGTCATAAACTCTTCAAGAGACCTAAATATTCTGATAACTTCTTTAAAAATTTGAATATGTTGCAACAATTTTGAACTTGAATTCGAATTCATAACTCAATCAAAGTGCTCACTAAGGCAATTAGATCATTTTCATTTCATAAAAATTGAGTACATATATTGAGCTTCAGGCTCCTTAACTTTTAGAAATTTTCTTTGAACAATTTATATAATGTATGGGATTGTACATCTCTCTTAGAACTTATTCTTATTCTTCAAAAGAGATCGCTTATGGCGGTATGCTTCAAACACTTCACAATATTTTTAGATTTTCATATAAATGCAAGTCTACATAAATATGCAATGAACATACTTCGTAAGAAGAAACATATGTCTACATAATATACTAGGAGAATATCATAAAACTTCCATTTCTTTACATGGTACATTTTGCCATATCAAGTTATTTTATTTCACTTCATTACAAACACCGATTTGTAACTCTAGGTTCAATCATTCTACTTTTTTCAGAAATTTTCAATTTCACTGGACTGCCTTTTCCAGTTGGCCAATCGTTATTTACATTTGTCGACAATTAAAACAAGTGGTGCAATATCATCATGTATAGCCCTTGATAACTTTAGTATGTACTATAAACTAATATATCATCAATTCATGATCCCACCATTCTCATGTGCATGCATAAGTTATAAGCATTTCATTGCTTTCATTTCTTTATGGTATATCAATATCTCTTCAGGAACTTTCATTGTCACTTATGGACAATCATCTTTTATAAGATGCACTGTTAATAGAATGTGGATCATAACCTCCTTTAGAGCTTAATTTTAATTAGGGCTTGCAATTTTGCAATTAATCTCCACTTATGAGGAGTTTTAGTCTTTTGAACTTATAGATTTGTCATGCTTCAAGCATCTAACTGATTTTATCGGGATTTTGCAATCAATAAATTTGACATGCTTTAGGCATGCAACAGATTAGTCATTAGTAGAAATGCTTCTGGCATTTGACTTATAAATTTTTTACATTGCATTTATTGTTTATACTAATTTGTTGATGAGACAATAATGAATAAATATATTCCATAATCATTCATGTTGTTCTTTATTATTTCAGGAATAACTAATTCTCCCTCTAACAATGTGAAAATAGTCTCATCAAAATGATATCAAGAATGTCATAAGTATTGTGCTTCAGGGACCTTAATTCATGTAATAAGTATTGTCCTTTAAGGAGCTTAATGCATTTGGCATCATCATATTCATATTGACACATGTTAATGGGTTGTCCTTAGGATTTTAATCTATGTAGTGTATTATCAATGTATTCAACTTGCAATCTTCAGAATTTGCATTGTATTTAATAATTCGGAAATGAATACATACCAGGATGATTCAAGCCTTTCCCTTGGAATTGTCTTTTGTATATAATCCAAGTCATTCTTCTGGAACGATATTTTGTACATAATGCAAGTCGTTTTTATAGAACACTCTTTTGTACATAAAACATGTCGTTCTTATGGAATGATTTCTTGCATGCCATTCTTCTGGAATGGTCTTATCTTCTCATTTTGTCATCAATCCTTGGGGTAAGAAAAACTTTGCTCAAAGATTCTTCAAACTCGGATTTGCCCAGCAAATAAACTGGAACCCTTAAAGATCTAGTTATATCCCTACAGTCCCTTGCGATCATGAGAGGCGTGATCAGGGATAGTTTCGCTTTCTAAAGAGATGATCAAAGATAGTCTCGCTTCTCAAACACATCAAATGTACACTAATAGGAAAAACAATTTGATATTTGACATTTCAATAAGAAAATTAGATGTGTTTTGCAAAAAATAAAATAAAATAGTGTGAGACTGAATTTCAAATTAACCACAAAAACTTTTACGAATCCCGAGACACATTTGAAAAAGTGACTTCATGAAATTTATAAGGATAAGATTCGTTTGAGAAAATTGTCCTTACGACTCCTAAACTACCAACATACTTTAATGGAGGCAGCGTGAAGTTTGAATTTTGGAAAAGGGTTTTTGCATTTGTAAGGCTTGATTGGAGCAACTGTGATTCAACTCCCTTTCCTCCCAATTTCTGAAAGTTCAGCTTTTCAAAAGCTTTACTTAAAACTCTTAAAAATGACATGAACTTCTGGTTCATTTTTTAATGGACATGTGTACCCAAGAAACTACAGGTTCCCCTTGATATTATAATTTCTTTAATAGTTATATCAAACATATAAAGCTTCAAATTCTATGTAAACATTTGGTGTACAGAACTTCGAATTCTTACAAATTCATCTTGCATATATAGAACTAAAGGTTCTATGTAAATCTTTTTGTAAATTAATGGGCAGAACTTCGGTTTCTCAATCATTTATTATATATAAAGCCAATGAACTTCGAGTTCATATTTGAAACATTATGAACTTCACGTTTATATTATTATAAAGATCCATGAATTGTAATGAACTTCTGGTCCGTATTAAAATATATTTGAAGCCTCAGGTTCAAGTATGTGGATCTAATTAAAATGAAATAATACCTGTGCTTTGAACTACAAGTTCAAATTAAATATAAGAATAATTAAAATTAAGAACTAATGAACTTGAAAGGTTCCAATTAGAATTTGGTTACAATATTTTGATTCCATTGTGGAAAACATGATAAAGATATAATTTTAAAAAAAGGCTTATGATTCTAAACTTCAGGTTCAATTGTATGATATATATGTTATGCTAAAACTGCAGGTTCTTGACAAGGTATGAATTGCGAGTTCATATTAATATTTATCTCAATCAAAATTATGAACTTCAGGTTTGAGTACATATATCCAATTTAAAAAGAATATTTGGTTTTGAACTCCAGGTTCAAATTTGTATTAATATGATATTGTTCAAGGTAATAAAATAAAATGATAATTAAAAAAAAATTATTAGAAAACATGAAATCCAAATAATGTCAAAACTTCAAGCTCTTAACATGATGTTTATTTTTCAGCCTAAAATCATAATACATATGCATTTGTTGAAATATCAATTTGGAGGTTGACACAATTAGAACTTCAGGTTCTAAAATTTACCTATTTTACTACAATTGTGGCCGAAACTTATAGTTTGGATTAGACATAATTAGAACTTTGGGTTCTAAGATTTTTGAACTTCAGGTCCCTAAATATAAATTATTAAAATGAAAACAAATAACTGAATATAACAATAAAAAATAATTAATTAATTAAAATAATGGAATAAAATAAATTGTTGGAACTTCTGGTTCCAGTTAAAGAAAAATCAAAGAACTGCAAGTCTTGATTTGCTTTCTGAGAATTGTAGAACTCCAAGTCCTTGTATAGATATTATATGGATTGAGAACTAAAAGACTTCTGGTTTTTATTTAATTATAGAAGAATAATTTAGGGACTTCGGATCCTTGCATAAAATAAAAATGAAACCAAAGAAAAGAACTAAGTAAAAATAAAATACAATAAAATAAATTGTTGAAACTTCTAGTTCCAATGAAAAATGAATCAAAGAGCTTCAAGTCTTCATTTGCCTTTTAAGAACTGGGGAACTTTAAGTCCACAAATATTTATATTATAAGGACTGAAATCTAAGGATCTTCTACTCCTTACATGATTGAATAAGAACTGAGGAACATCTAGTCCTCCATTAGTTATATAAGAATTGAAATTCTTGAGTATTTCACTTTACCTCATAAAGATTGGTGACATGAAATATCACTTTGATATTGATCTTCGCTCCTTAACGAAAATCATGAATTTCTGACAAATAACAAAATACAGTTGAAATCTTGTAAGTAGATAGACAAGATAGATATCTATAATAAAAATGCTAATTTCTTTGTAAAATATGAAATTTCACATGCACTAGATATGTAAATGAAAATAAAAATAAAATAATTCTTATCTGTTTGGAATGTTGTTGTTCAGCTTCCTTTTGTTGATGCACTTCTTTCCATTTGTCAAGGCCTATGTAACAAGAGTTCTATACTTGCGATATATATAAGAGGAAACTATATTCTATTTCTAAGATAGAAAAACGAAACCTCAAGTAGTTAGAGGCTTGTGTTGATAACGTGTTATACAACTAAGAGAATTTGTAGAGAGAAATGAAGAGTAGAGGAAGACAATAGAAATTGTTCAATCAACTTGTATGTCTCATCTTGATAAGACCTCTTATTTATAAGCTTACAATAATAAGAATACATTAACAACTCATAAATTACAAGCTCATAACTATGGTATTTAGTGTATAGGTTACATAGAATTAGAAAGGGTGAATGTTAAGAGGTATGGTGGTCATCCACCAACTCATGCATTTACAACAATTTTTGGATTAAATCACCATTTGTGGTAACTTATTTCTCAATTATTAAAATAATGTGAATTTATTTAATTTAATGTACCTTTTGTTGAATAGTATTGGCCATTAACCATTTTTGGTAAACAAAGCCTAATACCTTTTGGAAAGTGAACTCAATGTTTATTTCAGGCTAGTGCGCAAATTTCAGGCCGAAACAGGTTCTCTAGTATTAAGTCTCTTTTTATAAGAAAAGCTAAGTAAACATTTTGATTTTTGGAGACAATTTTAATTTCCAAATTTTTGCCAAAAAGGTCTCTAAAGTGGTCATATTATCTATAAGTTGTAAACGAGTAGCGGAATGAATAGAAAGAATCTCAGAGTTGGACCCCAAACATACTTACAAATACTATATAATAAGATTTTCAGTTTTAAACATGATTTTTTTTCTTCACAAATGTTAGGTGTTATATTGAATTTTGATTTTAAAAGCTACATTACTTTGAACATATACATACCTAAAAATTGTAGTTAGATTATTGGTAGGTACATTGATAGACATACCTATGTATACAAGACCAGCTGCAACCATTTTCATCAGGTGTGAAAGTTGGTGTCAATTCCAATCCTGAGCGATTCAGTCACTGTTCTTCCAGTGCAACATCACAATGACAGTTGCCCAATCATACGAATTAAATCTCCCCCAAAATGATTCTCTAAATTTCAAAATAAACAACTGAAGCAAACACTATTTCCCACTTGAGTTCTGTACATATAAAAGAGTGTTTGAATTGAACTGGAAGCCATTAGGCAGTGGCCATTAACAAATATTCACTGTTGCTAACTATATATTTACAAATGAGCACTCAAAAGGGAAACGGATAGCTCAACAACATTTCTATAACCGTGGTATTTAAGCTTCTGTATTTTATCAAAACTCAAAATCCTAGATTATACCATGGTGAACCATTCGGTTCGAAGTGAAAAATGCACCGAGCCAAGAACAGTGAGAAGCTGAAAACCATCTGCGCAGAAAGCAAGAACCAGCAATATGGCTATGAGACAGCTCATGTCTTTCAAGCAAGAATGCAAAGGAGACGCTTCATGTACTTTCTTGGAATGTATGAGACTTAGAAAGAGCTGCTGGAATTGCTTCTATGATTGGGGACGAATTCAATATATGGCTCTTGCCTTCTCTCTTAGACTTTGATGTTCTAAAAACTCATGTTTTGAGGTCACGGTTAATGCCTAGACTGGCCCATATAGGACTCCTTGAAGCCTCATCAACTCTCAAAGGTTTTGGAACCAAAACTCGGTTTTCTGATTTCTCTTCATCCATAATATTTGAATCCCTCGAATGCTTGCCAAGGGTCAGTGAGCCATTGCCTGAGCAGCAACTATTACTTGTAGAGGATGATGGAGATAAGCAACCATTAGATCCAGACAACGATACATTTCCCATTCCAGCAGGACATATGGGCATACAGCCCCAATACGGTGCTGGAACATTTTGTGAGGGAATGCTTTGTGGGCAAGGGCCAGGAACGACCAGAACTGGTGTGGGGTACCACTGGACTTGATTAGGAGCTGTGCAATTTTGTACACAAATGGATTGAGAATGCTGTGGTGCCGCAGGAGAAGCTGCAATTCGCCAACCTGGATTCCAAGGGAAAACCAATGGAGCAACTGGGTAGTAATTCAAAGGATGTGGCATATTAGACTCACTACGAGACCCTTGTAACCCAATCCCATCCCTTTGCAAAATATTTTTGGGTAATTCACTTCCCTGGTTACCACATGCTGTCACGGAAGACATGCATGAGGGCTCGTCTCCACTTTCTCTGCCACTGACAGAACCTATCTCAACACAGGTCCTTGGATCTCTAAGATTAACCACAGTATCCATAGATTCACAAAGAGGTGCTTCATGGCCAAATTTTAATACTGTTCCAGCTCTAACTGGAAGACCAAAAGTGCTTGAAGATTTACCGCATGAGAGAAGTTGACGGTTAATGGAATCTGTGGTTTCTAACCTGGTTGATGGTACTCCATCAGAGGATACTATTATCTGATGGTATTGGGAAGCAAAATGCTTGTTCTTTCGTCGCCCAGCACCCACAGGAACACTTCTCATTGTTCCCCCAGCTGTCCAATATCTTTGGCAGTTTTTGCAAAAGTGCCTAGGTTGGTTGACATTGTAGTTATTGAAGTAACAAAACTTTGTGTCTAGACTGTTGCATCGTGGACAAGGAAGGACCTTGTCTGGCTTCTGAAAATCTTCCTCTTGCTCTAAAATTCTGTTCTCTGCTTGTTTTGAATTGGTTTTAGCATTTACTCTTGCCTCATTCACCTGCATCTGACTTTTTTCTTCCTCCTTGCAAATTGCTGAAGTCCCTGCCTGCACAGAATTTTCTGCACAAGGGTCATCAGCTTCTGCTTTTGTTAATTCACTGCAAGAAACCTGAAAAACAACCACCAATGCTTCATTTAGAACTCAATATTGGAGATAGAAATGATTGGATAACAGAAAAATCAAATGGAAACAGATTTACAAGTCCTATTCATACATATTGCACAATGTCTACAATGTCTTTATATGCTTATTTAGAAACAAATGGAATTCTGTAAATCACTATATCATGGAAGATAGAAATTGATATGTGGCAAAACAATCGTCACATGGAATTTCCTTACAATTCTCTCTATGTTTACTTCTCCCTCAATCTAAATTTATACATCAGCAATTATTCGGGAGCATGCCTAATGACATGAT
Source organism: Prunus campanulata (assembly GCA_034190965.1). Lineage (NCBI taxonomy): Eukaryota > Viridiplantae > Streptophyta > Magnoliopsida > Rosales > Rosaceae > Prunus > Prunus campanulata. The sequence goes on along the minus strand of CM067214.1, from coordinate 2,356,909 downwards.
TAAGTATAAAAGCTAAATCACTTTAGCACAACCAATCGCCAGTTAATGACTGGTACTTTAACTAATATTAAAACTGATTTTCTAGTTCTTAAGTAATTAGAAGTTAAGAAATACATACAGAAACTTGATCTGCTGCTCTGCTTTAATCATGTAAATCATTCATAAGAAAAACACATATTTCTGTCATGATATCCATTAGTAAATTTGAAAAACGCATGCGTAAGAAAAGGAAAGCAATTAAGTTCATGCCTGGTTTGAATATTTCAGACCAATAAGAAAAAAGGAAAAGAGAAATGGAGAAGAATGTCAATACATTGTCCTCACAAGAGTTACATAATCAATACCTCCAACCAAGTAACTTCTTTTGGCCAGTTCCAAGCAAGCGGCTTATGATCTTTAATTGATCCCTTTCTTTTAAAAAAATTTGGGTACAAGTTCTTACTCTTTATCTTTAATTAGAGTTCCTTTTCCTTAACAATCAAACAGAAAATGTATCATGAACCTAAATTTAGAAATCTAAACAACATTAACCAACATTTAGAAAGCTTCCTCTATGAAGGAAAAATAAAATAGAAAGAAAAAGGAAATTATCTTCCTTAGTAAGAAACTAATTACCAGCCAATGCATATGAACTGCCTCTCTGGAAGAGCAGAAACAAATTACTGTTCAGAAGAATGCAGTAAGGTGATAATATAATCAACAAAAACCCATGAAGAAGGCAATCTTCCCATAACTAATTCTCACATAGAAACAAGGAAATCGTAAAAACAGAGTCTTCTTTTTCTGCTACTGTAAAATCACAATTAAATTTCCAGCATTGAAATTGGAACAAAAAAGAATTGAAGTACACAATCCACTGGGAGCATAAGAACCTAAAATTCCTCACAAATATTCTCAATATTTAAAGAATAAATAAATAAAAAGGACCATAGAAACATCAAACATACCATGAATTGAGACTTGGGTGGAACCTGGAAATTCTTGCAAGTGATAGCTTCAATCTGGGTTTGAAGCAATGGAATGGTCCTCCCAAAGAGCTTGATGTCATTGCTATTTTCATCGCTTCTGTTCTCAGTCTCAGACATATCTCCACAAAAACTGATTGCCTTTGCCTTGACATGCATAAAAACCCAACTCAAAACCCATTCAATACAAATAAAAAAGTAAGATGTTGATTTATAAAAGACGTTTCAAAAGCCAAAACCCCCCTAAGTAAAGTACCCTTTAGCTCAAAAAGCACCAAGAACGTGAAGCATCAAAGTACCAATTCTTTTTGTATTCTAAGTTTCTTTTCGTATTCCTTTTAAACTTTTCATCACATTTTTTGAGTTTATTTTATTGCGCGGGGGTCATGGGGTGATGCCACCTGGAGTCCAAGTAAGAAACAAGGTAAATCCATGGCCAAGAGATTGAGAAGAAAAGAAGAAGAAATGAGCTATATAAAGGAACAAAAGGGTAAAGTGTGTGCGTAGTGCCGTCTGAGGAAAAGAGAGGAGAAAAAAGTTATGTAAAGGAAAAAAAGGGTAAAGTTTGCGTAGGGCACCCTTGAACGTCTTTGCAAGTTTCGTTCTTTTGATCCGCCTCTTTTGACTTTCTCATTTGTCTCTCTGTTTGTCTGGCCCATGTCTTGCTCTTAATGTGCGGAAAGGCTTTACAAGACATTGCAAAGCTCAGTTCTCTCCAACCCAATTTTATTGGGCCTGGCTATGGTTAGATTTTTAGTTGAATTTGGCGCAGTGTCAAATGCCCCATTAGTTTAGAGCATTTTATTTCCTACAAGCCTTTGAGGCGGTGAAGTGTAAACCTTTCGAGACTCGGATTACGTAGTAAATATATAAATAAAAATGAATTAGAGTTACAAAAAATAGTTAACTCTTATTCAACGATAAAAATCAACCAAACAACACATAAATCATCAAGACACCCACCAAACTTAGATAGAAATCCAAAAAAGTACAACAATAATACTACAAATATCTTCACAAGACATACAAAAAGCAGTTCTAAGAACTTTTGTAGTCTCAAACTTTTTTTTAAGTGTCAGTTTATCGTAGATGGCATAAGCCATAGCGTAATAACGTAAATCTTCACTAAAGTTGTTCACCTCAGCCAAATATACAGCATACGATAAATGGGCTAAACACAAAACAAAGGAAGTCTTGTGAAGAAAAAATTAACTGCCTAGCTATGAAGAGATCCTTAACGCCATCCTAATGTAAACTTTTTAAAACACTGCTCACATTAGCGTAAAAAGAAAAAAAGATTTTGTAAAATTCATAATCAAAATCATAATACGTGTACAAGATATACCATATGGTCATACTACCGTAGTATTCTATAATTAGGATTTAAAGTTTTAGGGTATTTTATATACCATCTGAGGCTAATGCTCAAACAACTAGTTTAGGTGTAGCTATCAGAAACTCAAATGGTATATGTATTGGGGTTTCGACAAGCTATGTTTCTCAATAGTAATAGTTTGGTTTGGTTTCTCCAGAAGTTTTAGCCCAAACTAAATCAAGCCGCACGGCTTAATAATGATTAGTTCAATTTCAGATTGTGAAAGTGATCCAACCGAACCATACCCCCACTAATAAATCCAATAAAACAAAATAACATGTTACTTTCAAATTCAGATCTTTTGTCGTTATTTATCTTGTACCCCATCTGTCTCCTATCTAAAATTTTGACATCTGTCTCTAATCTAAAATTTTGACATCTACTTTTGCTGTGTTCCGGGGACCTCTCTCCCCCTCTCTCTTTTCCTTACCTACCCACTTATTTTTCCCTTCATCATCTAGTGAATTTGGGGTTTTAATTGTGGGGAGGTTACTTGTGTCTAGATTTACTTGGATTTGAGATTTTGTTGGTTGGTGTTTTAGTTGTAAGGTGACTGGTTGCAATCTCGATGGTGTTCTCTGTCTCTAAGGTTGTGACGGTGGCTGTGATGGCGGTGGCAACAATGGCGGTAGTGGCTTTGTTGGTTTTTGGTTGTTTGTTTGCAATTTCTTATTTTGTAATAATTGCATCAATTCTTTGTGAGTTGGGTGTTTGATTGTTTTCTAGTATCTACTTGTATTTTGTACTTATAAGAGTTAAAAGTTGTAGTTGTATTGTAGGTTTGGGCGATGTGATTCTTGTGTGGGGTTTGTTTAGGCATGCAGCTTTTATGCCGAAATTTCTCTGGCCTTTTATAGCTTGTATTTGAATTAACCCTATGTAGTTACTTTGCTTTTATATTTGTATTACCCCTTTATGGGTATTTGTACTTGCCCTTATGGCTAATGGTCTTTGTGCCTAATTTATGAATACAATTATCGCTTTTTTCTCCCAAAAAAAATTATTGCAATTAAGTTATGCCATTATATCCATTAAATGACACACAAAATAGCCACTTTTTATACTCTATTGAACTAAAAACAAATAAAATTAATTATATAATTACTTACAAATTGTAATTTCTTAATTAAAAATAAGAAATAAATATACAAAATAAAAGAAAGAAAAAAAATAAAGCACCCATCACTTCTTTTCCCCCACCAAACCACCAAGAGCCACCCAAGCTGCCTCAACCAACCCACCCACCCAGAATCCCACTCTTATCTCTCATTTGGGTCTAGATTCGGTGCACCGTTGTCGACCCCCCAGGTCAACTCCCACAATCAAAGGCCACCCCTTTAGGTAAACCAAAAACTGTAATCCTCACCCCTCCTACTGATCGGACGATCAGTCTAACGACAAAACGATATTATAATATTCATTTTTTTCATACCAATGTCTGACAAAAATAAATAAACAAAAATTCTTTTTACAGGGGGACCTGTACACGTAACCCAATACTAAAAATAAAACAGGGGCCCGGGTCTTCTTCAAGCTCGTCCAGGGGTTCGTGGGTCATGGTGGTTGTTTGCTCCTGTCCCCGGATAGTCTGTGCTTTCCATATCCATCCTCCCCTCAATAAAACCTTCTCCCTCTCCCACATCAAACAACCCCAAATCCCCTGCACCCTGCAAATTGTTAGAAACCTTATCAGAATTCTGTAGTTGACAATGGATAATAGAGAGAGAGCTGACAATGGATGAGAGAGAGAGAGAGAGAGAGAGAGAGAGAGAGAGAGAGAGAGATGAACCAGTGATTCTTGGACAGTCAAGTATTCATCATCTGACCTGAGGCTCCCTACAAAACAGAAAGAATTATTAAGTAATAAACCACTGATATTATTTGGAGAAAAAAAAAAGAAAATGACTAGAGATAGAAAAATTTTATATATATATATATATATATATAAATTTGTTGACTAGTGTTTAATCTTACTGGTTGTAGGAACTGCAGTCAAAGATAGAAGAAAGGAGAAAAGCAATAAGAGCAGAAGCAGAAATCTAAGAAAAGGGTTTTGCAGCATATTGATGAAAAGGAGGAGGATGGTCTGAGGGAATTCTTCCTTGCAAGAGGAAGCATGTAGTATGGTGGTTTATATAGAAAGAGCAGAAAAATAATTGAGGGAATTAATTCCTCATACCACTGGAATAGTCGGCTCCATATTTTTCTTCTTATCCAATTTATTATATATTAATTAAACTTGCACCTTTCATCATATATATTCATTATGTGTGCTGTGGTGGAGATTCTCTTACTCTTTACTGACGTCATTTTCATGTCATCAACTATATTTTGTGCAAGTACATACTGTTGCCAGATTATGTATCTATATGTTATATGAGTCTTAAAAGGGGATATGTGCAAGAAAACACATATGAAATTATTGGATCATTTAATGAGATCGTGCCGTTGTACTTCACTAGGCGTTATAAGCCATTTAAAGGCTTAGAGTTACTTTACGAGTCAACAAGTTATAACGCCTCTTGAAGCACAACCTACATGATCTCATTAAATTAAAACTATCGAGTTTTAGATGGTTGTTGATGAAAATAAAGGATTGAATCACGAGGACCGTACATCAATGGACTATAAGTGAAGATCCGTGAACTAAAAAGGGAGTGATCATATTTATTTATATTTCAATACATGCATACAAGAATGAGCAATTCTACAAAATAAAAATAAAAAACCCAAATGTCAACACTCAAATATTCACGGGAATGCTCAACTGCCAGAGAGGCACAACTAATTAGCAAATAAATGTCAACATTCAAGAATTCATGGAATTGCTTAACTCCGTAGGTCTCAGGTTTGAATTCCTCATGACATTATAGTTGTGTGTGTATGTGAGAAATGCCCATTTCTTCTAGTTTAGACCATCACTTATACTAAAATAAAATATTTGAATGGCTTAATTACAACCAACCCATTTAAAGATTTGCACAATTAATATAAACATTAAAATAAGAGATTTTCTATTTAAACCACGCACTTCTCTTCTCTCTTTTTTTGGTCGAAGAAAAGAATATTCCATTAACATAACAAGTTACAAATAGGTCCAAAACAACAAACAAAACAAAAAACAAAAGCACAACCAAACAAAATAAAAGCCCAACTATAATACACATACTTAAGGCCCAACACAACAAAAAACCCTAAGACACACACAACCCTAAAATCACACCCAAGAACTAAGCAGCTGCCGCTGCTGCCACTTGATCTGCCGTCGCTGCAAGTATATACTGTTGCAAGATTATGTATCTATATGTTATATGAGTCCTAAAAGGGGATATGTGCAAGAAAACACATGAAATCATTGGACCATTTAATGAGATCGTGTTGTTGTACTTCAATAGTCGTTATAAGCCGTTTAAAGGCTTGTAGTTGTTTTACGAGTCAACAAGTTATAACGCCTCTTGAAGCGCAACCTACATGATCTCATTAAATTGAGACTATCGAGTTTTAGATGGTTATTGATGGAAATAAAGGATTGGATCGTGAGGACGGTGATAAAAGATAAATTTGTACATCCCAAATGGACTATAAGTGAAGATCCGTGAACTAAAAATGGAGTGATCATATTTATTTATATTTCAATACATGCATACAGCAATGAGCAATTCTACCAACAACAAAAAACCCAAATGTCAACATTCAAATATTCACGGGATTGCTCAACTGCCAGAGAGGCACAACTAATTAACAAATAAATGTCAACATTCAAGTATTCATGGAATTGCTCAATGCCGTCCTCTATTATTGTTTGTATAAAATATAAAAAATAAAAATAAAAATAAAAATTAGCTAACAAGATTTTCCCCCAAAAAAAAAAGGATATTTACTTACATACCCGAGTTCTCAAGTTCGAATTCTCCACGACATCATAGTTGTGTGTGTATGTGAGAAATCCCCCTCTCTTATAGTTTAAACCATCATTTATACTAAAATAAAATAACATTTGAATGGCTTAATTACAACCAACCCATTTAAAGATTTGCACAATTAATATAAACATTAAAATAAGAGTTTTTTTTTATTTAAATCACGCACTTCTCTTCGTTCACTTCATATTCTAAGTGACTTAACTTCTAATTCAAATTTTCACAATATCTAAGAAAACCTCATTATCTTCCCAAACTACAATTAAATACACACCTAGTAGAAAAACAAAAACAAAAACAAAAAGGAAAAAAAAAAAAAGAAGAAAAAAGAAGAAAGAACTCATCAACCTTACACCCCACACCCTCTAAAACTGTAAGTCTAGATAATCTTTCAAATCGAGAAACAAATTCCTGCAGTTCAAGCCAACCAGGAGTAAAGGAATTCATGAACAAAGCAAACACTCTAAGCCACTCTTTACACTCTCTGCATTTGTGAGAGATGAACAACAGAGAACCAACTTCTTGGATGATCCACAAAATTTCCGATCTAGAGGGGTGTTGTCTTGTTTAACACCATCTTTATAATGTTCAACATTAGATTGTCTACAAGAGAGAGAAAAAGGCATAAATGAGAATCTTAGAATATCAGAATTTGTTGTGATACACATTAGATCTTTAGGGAAAAGTTTTACACCTCACACCCCACACCCCACCAACTCCTGTTATCATAAAAAAGTCCACTCTAGATTCTCTTTAGATACTTACAATATGAAGAGTAGTGAGGTGTGTGTATAGATATACTAAGGTTAAGTATTAAATTAGATGACCTTTTTTGTCTTTTTACACAATAATAAAACTTAAGAGCTTAATAATTCAAGTATTATAGTGAATAAAGAAAAATATAGGGTTTAAATAGAAAAAAATCTAAAATAATTGCGAAGAACTATTCATATATTGCACAATTATTAACAACAATCACCAGCCTGCAGTCCATTTCTTTGTTCTTTATTTATTATTTCAAAAAGTTCATTTGTTTGCCACTTGAGAATGTTTGTTTTTTTCTTTTTCCATTTGTTTAAATATTATTATTGGAATAGCACAGAATAATAGATGGAACCTCTATGACTCTAATTGATGTCGGACTTGTGTGGAGCTTGGAGGGTGTGGGTGGGGGAACAACATTGAGCTTGGGCGGTGGAAAGACGTCTGACAAATGACTTTGTTCATTTGTCACATACGGCAAGTCATTTGTCCCTTGGGTTAGCCACTCAGGTTGTGATGGACTCACTCTCATAATAATAGACCGACACATACATCCTTCACCACTTCTAGGGAAAGCCACCCTAATCCTATCTTTATTTATGGGCTAACGACAGGTTTAGGCGTTGAATATTTGGGGTCATTCTTGAAATGGCCCATGAGATTTTAATTTTGTCAATTTATACCCCAACGTTTTAAAATTTAACTAATTTACATATTTAGTCTTTACACTAAATGTAATTAAGTATTAATATTAAAAAAATTAACATTTGTGACAGATAAAGTTTTGTTTTTAAAAACCTATATCTTCGTTCTCTCTCTCCACCCTCACTTCGTCGAAATCTGACAGCCCCATCAATTCTTCTCTCTCTCTCTCTCTCTACACCACTAACTCCAAGCCCAGCCACCTTCTCTCTTCTCTCCCGACCAGTTACCCCAAACACACTGAAATCGCTTCTTTTGGTCGAAGAAGAAATGTTGCTTCTTTTGGTCGAAGAAGAAATGTCTAGTCTTCACTGTTGTACTGGCCAAGTACAGACCTCACTGAGGGAGGCGAGCTATAGAATGCAACCCACTAAGCATTACGAAGAGAAGCGAATCCAAGTGCCGAGTCCAAGGGGGTGTGTTTGTCATGTTATAATACTAGCCGCTAAGAGAGAGAGAGAGAGAGAGAGAGAGAGAGAATGCTTTAGATCCAGGACCAAATCCAGTCGGATCTTTGGTGTTCATCGGCTTTTAGTGGACTTATGTCGATTTACTCTTCTTTTGGCAGATCTATTGTCTCAAATCTAAATTGGCTTTGGTTGTGCCTCATCTTGCGAGGATGCTCTTTGAGGTGTTGTAGTTTGGTCATGGTAGATCCATTGATCCTTGGTCCTTTGAGGTCTTGGAGTAACTACGTGGCGCTCTCTATGTCATGTCCCTAAGGTCATTTTGCTAGCGTTGTTTTAGTTTTTTTTATTATTTTGGTTTAGTTTTTCAATAAAATCCATAAACTCTATGAGTTTTCTATGTTTTTTTTTCTTTTATGATTCAAGAAACTAGTTGAGTTCTTAATCTCTCAAAGAGAGTCATGCTGGTTAGCGGCTAGTTTTTGTCCTTAATGTCATTGGACTAGATTCGGAGAAATTATGGCTGTAGAGAGGGGTTATAGAAAATTTAGTTTCGAGAGTGATTCTCTTCAAATCGTTTCAGCTTTTCGGCTAGCTCAAGTCACTAGGAAGTTTTACCCATGTATGGCTCTGGTCGGATTTTTGTAGATCGCATAATCTAACAGCGATAGAAAGGTTGATCCGGGAACTACGAACTTCGGATTCTTGGTTCATCAGTTTTAACCAAAGTCTAAAATATCGAGAGTTTCGGAAATATCGGTGGTCCAAAAACACGGAAATATCGAAGAAATATCGATATCGATAAAAATTGAATAAAAATCACGGAAATTGTGAGAAAAACTTGGAAATTTTTATTGAAACTTTAGAGGATGTTTATTTAGTCAATTGTCTATTATTTTATCACAAAAATTGGAATAAAATGCATGGCATGGTGGGTTTGAGTGATTTAAGTTGATTATGTAGCGACTTGACAAACACTGTCTTTATAAAATATGTTGTAATTAGTGAAAGAAAATTAGACACACCATCATTTTTTAGTTATAATAATTTATTACAATATATTAAATATGATAAGATATATGAGCTTGACGAAAATATGAGTAACTTAGTACCATAAAGAAAGAATTCCTATTAAAGTTAAAACTTAGTATTACATATAATGAACAATATTAAAACTCAATAGTGAATAATATTACAACTCCATAATATATAACCCCATAAAAAATACAACTTCATAGTAAAATAATAAATAACATTAAACATATGCCTAAATTTATCATTAGGGATTTTTTTCTTTTTTTATGGAAATTTATCTTAGATAATCTTAGCTTGTAGAAATTTTAAAGACCATATAAATATTACATGTCGTAGCTTTTGTTAACAAATTGATTTGCAGCGTGTTGGATAAGGCTGAGTAGTTGGATGGGAAGGAGAGGGGTTCGAATCCCCTTATGAAAAAACGTCATTTTCAACAATTTTTATTTCTTTTTCAGTTTCATATCACGATATTATCGATAATATCGCGATATATTGCCCAAATAAAGCATGAAAGAGTTGGAAGACTATTTATGAATAAATAAGTCCAATGGATTTTAAAGGACTATTTAGGAATATAATCACTTATAAGATTTTTTTTAAAAACATTTTTATATTCAGGATTTTTTATGTTTGGATTTTAAAGATTTATATCATAAGAATTTATAAGATTTGGAAGGACCACATGAATTTCACTCAAGTTTATTTTCTATTTTCTTTCTAATTGTCCATGTGTATATCGGGTGTTATATTCCTAAACGAAAACTGTTGTTTTCAAATTTTTTTTATGGGAAATAGGGGCCAATACAGACAGTACGAGCAGAAGCTTAACTACAACAATAATAAGCATATGGATTTCAACTAGCTACTACAATAATAAGCATATGTTGGTCTGGTCATTCTTGAGTGCTATTTTATTATTAAAGTCATTGAAGAAATACAAACTACTATATATATTAGTTGGACCAGACCTATTCTGTTCAAGCAATGGGTAGCAGCAATTGTTGCGAAGGGGCATAGACACAAACCCACGAAGCATGGAAAAGGTATCAGCAAACCCACGAAGGGCCATAGACACAGATCATATACAAACATGGCATATAACAAATATACAGACAATAAACGCAAGAAGACATAGCACAAGAAGGAAACAATACCGTGTTCACGAAGAACTGTTCGTCTTCTCTAGCAGACAAAAAAATCTCACGTGAAAAGTTTGATGGGTTGGGGTGAGATTTTTTATAGGGTTTGGTATTTATACCTCCCACTAAAAAGTCACACAAATTCCCTATTTAAAAAAAATCCTTCGAAATTAGCAAGTTTTTGAATACCAAAAGACTTTTTGTTACTTGTTTAAAGTCTTGATTGAATACCACTAGATTTGGACACCCTCTTTAAAAAATCCTAATAGTCCGGATTGAATACCACAAGACTTGTTTAGATTATTTAAAAGTCTTAATTGAATACCACAAGACTTATTTATCCCAAAATAATCTTTTAAAATCTTTTAGTTCCTTGGTTTTAACAGACTCCTAGCAACTCCAACAACAACATACTAAAAGCTGGAGGTGATCCAACGGTTGCATCATTTTCGATGTAATGGTCCATATTAGGCAAAAACATCGATCGTCGGGTAAACAATCAAATCTTGCAAATACGAGCATGTTGTGAGTGGCTTGAGAAAATTCTAGCAATGGAAAAACTTAACATCAAACTAGGGGAAAACAGGTCAACCTAGATATATGGTCACACGCGCAGCCACCAGTGTTGGGTGGCTTGAGGAAATTCTAGAGACGAAAGAATTCAACATGACAAGACCCACCCCGAATTCCTCGGAATCCGTGACAAATCATGTGGTATTTCCGACATCAAATTGATGCCGGGCCCACTTATTAACGATATAGCCTATTTTACAAATCAAGGAAAAGAGGGACGAGACTTTCTGCTAAAATTTCGGCAGAGTCTCCCCTTAGATATGGACTTTACCAAAATTTTCGACTTGTCAAAAATGCAGTTTAATAATCTCCAGAGATTAGCATGCACAAGTATGTTATACACAACAAACAAACAGGCCTCCGGCCTCATAATCAAACATTTTCTAAAACGTTCTAGCTTTTTAACTCACTTGTAACTTCATACCCCGTAGCACTTAGAATAATACAAGCAAGGCTCAAACAGTTTATTTTGCGGCTGCATCTAAGTTAAACCCCAAGCTACCTACGTACCCCCTTGTGAGGGATCAAGCCACACGTAGATCTTATATCAACAATCATGATTCAAATAATATACAATTATTTGAAGTAATACCAACAATTAAATTTAAATTCATTTAACAACATCAAATTCTACAAGGCACACACTGAATACTTTACAAATTTCTTTTATCAGTTCTTTACCACAACCATTGTTGAACAACCCTTTCAAAACCATAAATCAAACGTTCATAACTATGTAGAGTACTCACGAAACACAAGTTCAAGATTCTCAACCCGAAAACGAATCCACATCATGTATACACACACCTCACACCATCATCATGTACCAGTGGAAAAACAATCCAATACGGGGATCGTTTGACTAGTTCACTTGGAGGAATCCTCAACAACCATGTGGCTAGGTACAAGCCGTCCAAGCGGGGGACTTTGCTAACCAGCACGTACAACATAATCCTCAATACTCGTGCGCCTATGACAAGTCCTACTCACATAGACTACCCAACCATCCATTTCCATGTATCCAAGTATCCATGTCCACTGTTTTACAAGTATTAGTATCCAGGGGGAGGTAAATATGACAGTACACATCATGTACCAGGGAAAACAATCCAACGCGAGAATCATTTGGCTAAACCACACGGAGGAATCCTCAACAACCATGTGGCCAAGGACGAGCCGTCCAACCGGGGGACTGGGCTCACCAGCACGCACAATAGAATCCTTAATACTCGTGCGCCTGTGACAAATCCTACGTGCGCAGACTACCCCGCTAAGGGTCTACAAAACACCTCGTCAAGGGTGCTGGGTTCCAATCATATCCGAACCATAACCATCATTTCCAAGTATCCATTATCCATCAATTCCAATATCAGTGTCCAAAGGGGTACATGAGATGGCATGCCATCGCCAAGATCCAAAATCCACTTTCATAAACTAATATATAATAGAGATAATACTCTCAAAATCCAATTTCCAAAACAAATTGTTTCCATATAACAAATATATATATATATATATAATAAAATAATATCCATTCTTCCTTTTGAAAACCATATTAAAACCATAATTAAGAAAAATATTGAAAAAACATACACCCATTCGATTTAATTAATATTCAAATCACTATTCATATCCTTAGGAGATATACAACCTCTGAAAATCCCACAAGACAAGATAATAAAATCCAAAACACCATATTCAAATTCCCAAATCCATAGCCCATCCATACATCCCTACTAACTCCGTCATTCTCAAAGATATTGCAATTCAAAGTCTGATAACCACATAAACTAATGTACCAAAACCAAAATCCATAACATACCCAAAGTCGCCTTAACCCCTTAAAAATAATATTGATAGCGCCATTAATAATAGTAATAATAATAAACATTTCCGAAATTCCCATAATCACGTATTCCATCCCATAAATTCACTAATTTGAATTAGATCACCCACATCGTTATCCGATGTACCCTCAACCCAAACATGTAGACACATATATTTGAGCGTATACATGAAATCAATATTTAATCAGATCCTTACTGACATCAAACCCCTCTATCAAACCATGAGTGAATTATAATAACAGTCATCAAATAAAGCGATAATAAGAATAATAATAATAATAACAACAATGCTAATAATAATAATAATAAAATACTCCAAAAGTAATCCTTGGAAATCTCATAATCAAATCTTCCATAACTCGAAATATTTGTAGCATAACCCGCAACTCTCAAAAGCATATACTCCAACACCCCACCAACCCCCCCTCAACATTCATAACCTCAAACCAAAATATTAAATATCAACCAATTTGATTTTCCGAATTATAATTGAATTCTCCCTCAGGACTTATCATCATTCAACATCAAATCATGCATCAATTCACACAGTCCCCAAAACTTCATTTATGTCAATATAATACCCAAAACCACAATTAACAATATTATAAATATCGAAATTTAACCCTTCAAATGTCTGGAGAGTAACGCACACTAAAACAATGTCCAAATACTTCCAAAACTCGTTATACGGCTTCAACCGCGCATATAAAATCAAACCCTAGTTCCAAGAACTTAACGTGGACCCGCCGCCTTAGAAAGGTCCAAAGGCTATACTAGTACTTTCCAAAAGACGAGACAGTCTCAAAGGACCCGTGGTCAACAGTTTCATCAAACTTTACATTTTTGGTCAACAGGGCCTACGGGGCCCACGACCTCCGATTTTCGATTAGAAAGTTCTTATGGGTTCAACAAGGTTTACTAAACATGTCCTACAAGTTTGTTCCGAATCGAACGGTCAGATCACTACGATCATACGATCAGACGGTTATCGTTTAATGCAAATTTTAAGTCATTGAATCAAACCATCCGGGACTCCAATTCACGATCCGCGAATTCCTACACTATCCTAAAGGTACCTAGATCAACATAATTTGAAATTGAGTCAATCCAACGTTCCGAACATATCAAACTTGGATAACGCCTAATACACGTAATCTGATCGATGGTCAAATGATAACCAAATTCAAATCCGAGCATACCGTCGTGCTCGGGATGACATAGGGATCATTTTAGGACCAAATGGATCACCCAAACAGTGCCCATGCGTAGCCACACGCCCCGACAGAGCATGGGTGTCTTGAAAAATTCTAACGATCGGAAAATTCCCGAAACACCCATCAATACCTATGCCTACGTGATTGGGACAATGAGTGGAGCAACTTTTGTTCTGGACCATGGCCAAAATGTGACCCGAACTTGCTAGAAACACGAGCCATAAACTAGCTAAACTTTAAGCGATAAATCGAGCTCCAAAACGCAAAAATCGATCCTAATCAACCCAACCATTAGCTAGAACACATTGAGAGGATGAAAAAGCATACTTAGATCGAAGAAATTGGTGGCTGAAATCGATGGAATGAACGTTAGAAAATTTTGAGAAAAACTAGTTTGTTTTGAGCTTTTTTCGACGATTGGGGCTGCAGCCTTCGTCGGAGGTGGGGTGGGGTAAGAATAGGGAAGTGAGCTTGACGTTTTGGTACCGGTCTCATGAGATTTGCTGGCCGATAGAGGTGGTGGCCGGACAAAGAATTGGCCAGTTGTAGCTACGATCGCAAGGGGGAAAGGGCTCAGGGAGAGAGAGAGAGAGAGAGAGAGAGAGAGAGAGAGAGAGAGAGAGATTTTTAAAAACCATTTTTGAAATATTTATGATTGTGCCACTAGGCTTCCGTAGGTCATAACTTCTTCGTTATAACTCCGATTTGAGCTCACTACGTGTCTACGAAATCTTATCGAGGCGATCTGCGTAATAGTTCCACTCATTCCCCCAAAATCCTTCTGATTAAAAAGTGACCAAAATAACCCTATCCTTGAGGGCAAAATTGTAATTTCATAATTAAATAAATTTTAATCATTTAAATGGGCAATTAAAATAGGGTTGGGGTGTTACACAACATCCTTGATCAAGACCTATACCAAAATGTCAAACTCGAAGAGTAGAGCAACTTTCATATATGTGTCAACTAATGGGATCGAAATTGGTCGAAAATTGAGAAAGTCCAGGAGGTGGTTGGATATTCGAAGCTTCCACCTGCTACAGTGTCTAATTAAACCAGGTCTTTAAGAAGTTTCATAGAGGAGGATGATGACGTGAGCCATAATTCAGGGATCCTGTGATCCCTGATTTCTTGGTGTTATTCACGTTACTTAATTAGAATAATTACCTAATTAGGATTCCTTGTAATTAGCTAATTACCTTTCCTTGTAGAAAAAGTCAACTTGTACTTGTATATTTACCCTCATCTTGGAGAAATATACTATCAATCAAAATGATTCAATCCTGTGTTTAGTTTGAGTTAGTATCAGAGCTAGTTAACCCTGGTCTCTCAAACAAAAATACAAACATTACCCATCAGCATCCTCTAGCACAGAATACAAGAAAAAAAAAAAACATATGCCGCAAAACAACAGCTAACCCCTTGTTGTCACAAACCTAGTGCGACAAAAGACTCCTACAACACCAACCCATCCAAACTTGTTCTCTCTCCTCCATGGCTTTCGAAGATATGCTAGACAACCCCACTGCAATTGCAAAATCCAGTGCTTCAGAAACCTGCAAAAATCTTGATATGGAGCAACCAATTGTTACAGTTCGCAATGATACTTCCACTGCCCCATTCACTATACAGTTGAATGGAAAGAACTATAACACTTGGTCGAAGATGATGTTGCTTAAGGTTTCAAGCTAGAGGAAAAAAGGTTATTTGAAAGGGAAGGTGGCTCAAGCAGAGGAAGACGCTCCGAGCTTTGATTCGTGGTGTATTGAGGACTTCGTTGTTAAAGGATGGTTGATAAAAAATCATGGAACCTGATTTGGTAGAATTGTTCTTAGATCTACCAATAGCTAAAGATGTCTAGGAGAGTACAGTTCAAAGGTATTATGACGCATCTGATGATTCGCAGATTTATGAATTACAATGTAAAGCAACCCGTATTACTGAAGGAGGTCACGATATTGCATCCTACTTTGCTGAGCTCAAGAGCGTTTGGTTGGAACTAGACCATCGTTGTTCAATCAACATGAAGTGTCCTAATGATGTGAAGATTCGACAGGCTGAGATATAGAAAGACTATATTCATGATTTTCTTGCAGGTCTAGATGATGATTTTGATAAAATTAGAGGAGATTTATTGAGGTTGAGTCCATTACCAAAATTGGAAGAGTAGTTTGCTTTTGTTCATAAAGAGACCCAATGTCGGGAGACGATGCTCAAGCTCAAGCAGGATGGAAAGACTGAATCCTCTGCTATAATGGTTTCTAAAGCCCATGCTGCTAGTTTTTCTTTTCCTCGTCCAACCCCTAAGGAAAAATAAAACATGCATTACACTTATTGTAATGGGAACCATCATACAGAGGCCACGTATTTTCACAAGAATGGGTTCCAGGAGTGGTTCCTTGAACATCAAAAGCAACGAAAGGCGTCACACGCGAAGAAAAAGAATGGCGGGAGCAGTGTAGATGCTGTTGTTGCCGCAGGCCAGTTTTTCGTTGCCTCAGTTGTCTCAACCTCGCCGAAGATAGCTCCTTCAGTTGATGATTCTCTTATTGTTCTCTCTTAGTTATCCATTCCAGAGCTTGCTAATTGCAAAGGTAACTAGGGAAAAGCTTTGGTGCCAACTGACCAACGAGATACAGGTTGGATTATTGATTCAGGCGCTACTGATTATATGACCTATGATAAATCTTTTTTCATTCTATGATTGCTTTTACCAAAACAAGTGTGGTTATTGCCAACGGCAAATCTAACTCAATCACTAGGGCGAGTTCCATCACTCTTACTCCTACCCTCTCTTTACATAAAACTTTGCTTGTTCATGCTTTGTCTTATAATTTATTATCTACTGGGCAAGTTTTCGAATAGTTAGATTGTTGCATGCTCATGTTCTCTTCCTTTTGTTTGATTGGGTGTGGTACTAAGAGAGGGGGGCTTTACTATGTGGATGACATTGCACAGAGTTGTGTTCATCAGGTTTGGGGAGTTTTCAGTGAGAAGCATAAGAAGATTTGGTTATGGCATCAACGGTTGGGTCATGTTTCCTTTGGTTATTTACAGTCTTTGATTCCATCTCTATTTAGTGGAGTAACAATTTCTGATTTTCAGTGTGTGACTTGTATTCTTGCAAAAAGTCACCGAACTTTTTATCCACCTAGTTTGAATAAAAGCACATCTCCTTTTGATTTAATCCATTCAGATGTTTGGGGTCCATCTCCGATTACTACTGTCTTTAGTGTTCAGTGGTTTGTGATCTTCATTGATAATTGTATATGGTTATCTTGGCTTTATGTTATGAAGCATAAAAGTGAAGTTGGTTCTTTATTCAAGAATTTTTACCAGATGATTCAAACTCAATATTCTTGTTCGATTAAAGTTGTTCGTTCAGATAATGGAGGGGAATTTGTTAACCACACACTCGCAAACTTCTTCACTAAAAAAGGCATTCTCCATTAAACTACGTGTCCGCAGACTCCATAATAGAATGGTGTGGCTGAACACAAAAATAACCATATTCTTGAGACTGCCCGAGCTCTCCTTATTAGGGGGGCGTGTTTCCCAAACCCTTTGGACCGCAGCTATTCAGTATGATATCTACTTTCTTAATCGTATGCCTTCTTGTGTTTTGGGTTTTAAAACACCGCTTAAGACATTGGTTGGTCATGTTCCTGTTTGTTCCCATCTTAATCTCACTCTGCACATTTTTGGTTGTGTGGCGTATGTCCATCTCAATAAATCTCACATGACCAAGTTGGATCTATGTGCCCTCCGCTATGTCTTTGTGGGCTTTGCACCTCAACAAAAGGGTTACCGGTGTTACCATCCAGCCAGTTACCACTTTTATGTTACCATGGATGTTACGTTTATGGAGAACGAGATGTTTTCTCTGTTAGATGTGCCCCATCATGTCCTTGAGGGGGAGAATACAGTAAAATAAGCACATAATTGGTTTGAGATAGAAATACGAGGGAAAGAAACACACAACGGTGTGCTGGAACCTGAGCCGCTCAGCTCAGCAGCTCAGCTGAGTTGAGTCGAGCCAAACTAGACAGCAATGACCCCCTCTCTAGAACATACCTGCTCATGCTCCACTGAACGTCCCTGAGGTAAGTCCTTTAGATCCCAGTTCTTCTCAAAATATTTTTGAAATTGTGAAAAAATTACCTGCACGAGTAAACAGGGGAATACCACCAGACATATTCTCACCAGAAGGCAAGGTGAAATATGCCATTGTTGATTATGTCTCCACACACATATTGTCTCCTCAAGCTAAAGCCTTTGTCAGTTAGATGAAAGGAATTAAAAATCCTAATAGATTGTAAAAAACTTTTCAAGACCCAAAATGGGTGGAAGCAATGAATGTGGAGACAGAGGCCTTACAAAAGAATGGAACATGGGAGATAGTTCCACAACATGAAGAAAAGAAACCTATTGGATGTCGATGGGTGTACATAGTTAAGCACAAAGATGATGGCACAATAGACAGATATAAAGCAAGACTTGTGGCCAAAGGGTATACGTAGACGTATGTAGTTGATTATCAGGATATGTTTACACCGGTGTCAAAAATGAACATGGTGCGAGTTCTATTGTCCTTAGCAGCTAATTTACATTGTCCTCTCAAGCAAGTCGATGTAAAGAATGCCTTTCTACATGAAGATCTAGAAAAAGAAGTGTACATGGACATACCACCTGGTTATGGGTTGTCTAATAACAGTGGGAATGTGTGTAGGGTTTGAAAGGCCCTTTATGAATTGAAGCAGTCTTTGTGAGCATGGTTTGGGTAGTTCACTAAAGCAATGAAGAAGTATGGATATCATCAAGGTAACTTGGATCATACCCTATTTATCAAATGTAGGAATGGTAAGATTACTTTGCTAATAATCTATGTTCATGATATGGTGGTTACTAGTGATGATGTTGTTGAAATTGGTAAATTATAGAAGTACTTAGCCTCAAAGTTTGAGATGAAGGACTTGGGGACTTTGAAGTATTTTCTGGAAATTGAAGTAATTCGCTCTGCTACTAGTATTTGTCTCTCTCAAAGGAAGTATGTTCTAGATCTGTTAACAGAAACTGGTATGTTAGGGTGTACACTAGCCGAAACCCCAATTGTGCAGAATCATCACCTAGCAATCTATCCTGATCAAGTGCCAACCAGCAAGGAGAGATATCAGAGGTTAGTAGGAAGACTAATTTATCTTTCACACACTAGACCAGATATCGCATATGCAGTTAGTGTTGTTAGCCAGTTCATGCATTCTCCTAGTGAGGATCACTTAGCGGCAATTATGAGGAATTTGAGTTATTTGAAGAAAGCTCCAAGCTGAGGCTTGATATTCAGAAAGCTGGGACATTTGGATGTCAAGGGTTATACTGATGCATATTGGGCAGACAATCTAACATATAAAGATTCTACATCAGGTTACTTCACTTTCATTTGGGTTGGTTATGTGGCAAAGTAAAAAGCAAAATGTACTGGCTCGATCTTCAGTTGAGGCGAAATACAGGGCCATAGCACAGGGAGTTTGTGAGCTTCTTTGGCTAAGGATACTCATGTCCAAAATTAGTTTTCCACCAAAGAAAGTCATGGAGCTTTACTGTGAAACCAAGCTGCGAGAGAGATAGCAAATAATCCAGTTCAACGTGACAGAACTAAGCATGTTGAAGTGGATAGGCATTATCGAGGAGAAGCTAGTAGATAAGCTAATCGATATACCATTTGTAAAGTCAAAAGAACAGCTGGCAGATGTCTTAACTCATGTAGTGTCAACAAAGGTTTTTCATGACTCACTTTACAGGTTGGGCATAGGAGATATCTACACACCAACTTGAGAGGGAGTGTTGGCACGAGCCATAATTTAGGGATTCCGTGATCCCTAATAATAACTTAATTTGGATTAAGCAATATATAATATGAACATAAATTCACACCTAGTTTTCCAACAATACTTTGTTTCAAAAAAATATTTTCTTTTGATCGTATTTAGCTGGCAAGATCTTAAGCAATTTGCGTTCGGCTTGTGCATTCTGTTCCTTGCATAATATCTTGGCAGATATTTGTGCTGACAATAAAAAAGAGAAAAGAAAAAAGAAAAAGAAAAAAAAGAGATAGACACAGAGGGATAGAAATATAAATATGGAAGAAGACCTAACGCACACCAGAAGAAATTAATTAGTTAAGCAAGTTGACTTTAGAGAAGCAATATTTCTATTGGCTACCCTCTTTGGCTTATTGCATTTTCAACTTGTCTTCTTATCTGTATAAAAAGCCATCCCCACATGTTTCCTATTGCCATCATCATCACCCACCACTCTCCCCTCCCATTCTCTTCTATTTCTTCCTGCTGCCTTTTAGATCTCCATCATCAAGTTCAAGTGCTTCTTCATCAGCATGCTGCCCTACAAGTCTTCCATGATTAAACTAGTTCTTTTTTTGAGCTTAACACATGTCCTCTTCTCCTCATCTGCTGCTGTAGCTTCTACCACTAGTAAGCTTTCATATTTGTTTATTTATTTGTGTTTATTTTAACAAAAGGATCAATAATGATCAACCCTTTTTTTTTTTTTGGTGTGTTTTTTTTTCTGTAATATTATAGGAAGCCTGAAGATAAATAAAGAAGCTCTACTGGGTCAGGTAATGATCTCTCTGTCTGTAATTTTGTTGGGTTTATACATAAACCAATTTTAATGCAGAAATTAAGTTGAGGAATCTCTGCTTTTCAGAGTTTGGTGGAGGAAGGTGATGTTGGTTTGGGAGAAGGGTTTATTGAGGGGCGGATGGATTTGGAAACCACAGACTATTCAGGGGTAGGAGCAAATCCAGAGCACGATCCAAAACCCCCAGGAAGAGTTTGAGAGTCTAAAATTAATGTTTATGAGACAATATTTGGATCTGGTTGGAGTTATCCTCGGTTTCTCCACACATGTAATAATGCAAAACACTAATTTTTTTTTTGTGACAAAAACAACGTGCTTGTTAAAATACTGGTTTTTTTTTTTTTTTTTTTTTTTCTGTCTCTTTTTTTTATAAATGAAATAAGTAATTATTCTTCTTATTCTATTGCTTTTTTTGTTTTAGGTAAATGATTTTCGCACTCCCCTTTTATCCATCTACACTCCTTTTTGTTTAGAAAAATGGAGCGTAAGTGGATAAAAAAAGAGTGGGAAAATCAGTCCCTTTTTTTAAAGAGATTTTCTATTTAAACCCCACACTTCTCTTTGTTCACCCAATACTTAAATTATTAAGCTGTAAGTTTTATTATTATGTAAAAAGACAAAAAAGGTCAACCAACTTAATAATTAACCGTAGTACATTTATACATGCACCCCACCACTCTTTACTCTTATATTTTAAAGACATAAAAATTGACGAGCCTACCTCTTTAAATATGCGTGGGAGTTGATGGAAAGGCTTGTTGATTATCAACTCAACAATACCCAGGTGTTGGAATTCTAGTTACAGTTCTTCGAGAGAGGTAAAGTTGTTCTCTTTCTCTAGAAAGTATTAGATTTTTGGTTTAGGGTTCTATCTGTTTGTGTTTTTTTTGTTGGGAATAAAGAAAATTGTGGGGTTTAAATAGAAAATCTCTTTTATTTCTTATTTTTTTTCAGTTTGGGTGTATTTAAGGGTAGTTTGGGAAGATAGTGGGGTTTTCTTAGAAATTATGAAAATTTAAATTAAAAAATGGGGTGAACTAAGAGACGTGTGGGGTTTAAATAGAAAATCTCTTTTTTAATGGCATACAAGTATAAAAACTGAAAGTTCCAAGTTCCAGAAAATTGATTCTCAAGTAGTGCAAATTCCACATTAGCCCAAGACCAAATTATAGAAGAAATATGAACTCAAAGATAATCTTTGTTGCACTGATACGCCATAATTTTGGGGTATGCACGTATTTGATACGGCCCAAATACGATACAACTTCGATACGTATCTGGTACGCCACGTGACGTATTGTAGATTTTTCTGGCATGTTGACTTTACGATACGGTTGCGATATAAAAACTGAAAGTTCCAAGTTCCAGAAAATTGATTCTCAAGTAGTGCAAATTCCACACTAGCCCAAGACCAGATTATAGAAGAAGGAATATGAACTCGAGGGTAATCAAATCTCATCAGCAAAACAGCAACTTACAAATATGAGAGCATAAGAGGCACAACACGCTCAAAACCAAAACGTTCGGCTAATGAAAATATTATAATGCAAGCTGTGCACAATAAAAAGATAGGTTCCCAAGGTGGTTGGAAATTAAGATGGTGTTGCTGAGTAGAATCCTGAGCAGCAAGAGACGAGGCCTTATATTCAGCCTCAGTCGTTGAAAGAGAAACACACTTCGCTTGCTGCACAAAAGAAACACACGTTGCTCCAGAAAAGAAAACATAACCAGATGTAGATTTTCGATCATCCAAAATCACCACCAAAGTCAACATCTGTAAGACCATGCAGCTTAAAATCAACTTCCTTCTAGAACACAAGTCCCAAGTCAAAAGTTGCTGAATTTGCTGCATCAAGATGAGATTTTCGAGGATTTTGCATAAACCGACTAAGCATATGAAATATTTCTCCTTGTGATAGTCAAGTAAATAAGGCTACCAAACAATGGACGATAAGGTCTAGTATCTGTAAGAAGCTCGCCTTCTTCTCTCCTTAGCTTTAAATTTGCGTCAAGTGGAGTAGAGCATTTTTTGCTTGTAATTAACTCAAACTTTCATCCAAATTTCCAGCATATCTCCTTTGGAATACAAAAATTCCATCATTCAAATTTTCTACTTCCAAACCAAGAAAGTGACTCAATTCACCCAACTCTTTCATTTCAAACTGAATTGAGATCAGTTCGGATCGAAGCTTTGAATTCTCCTTCTCATCATTGCCACTCACAATCATGTCATCCACATATAGGAGGACTATCATATGTAATTTACCATGCTTCTTAACAAACAAACTTGCATTGGAATTAGAAGCAACATAACCACAAAACAGTAAGAATTCAGCAATCTTACCGTACCAAGCTCTTGCTGCTTTTTCAAGCCATTGAGCACCTTCTTAAGCTTGCATACAAATTCTGGATGCTCTTGTGATACATAATCCGGTGGTTGCATGATATAAATCTCACGATCAATCTCTCCATATAGGGAAGCATTTTTAACATCCAGCTGCGGTAGTTTCCATCCTCTACAACTGCTAAAGAAATCACAACACAGACTGAAGTTAACATTTCAACCGGACTGAAAGTCTCTTCATAGTTTTCCCCATATTTTGTACAGAACCGTGAACAACAAGTCTTGCTTTAAAACGGTCTATACTTCCATTCACTTTGCGTTTTATTTTATAGACCCATTTGCATGTCACCGGAACTACATGTTGGGGTTTTGGAACAAGATCCCAAGTCTCATTTTTAATTACGGCATTCATCTCCTCCTCCATAGCTTGCTCCCAATCCTTCTTGCCATGAGCTTCATCAAAACAAAATGGCTCATTGTCATCAGCTGGTCCTGCAAGAAGACAAGAATAAAAGCTAACAAAGTCTTGATAACGAGCTGGCTTCACAACTTTTCTTTGTGATCTTCTAAGAGATGGTACAGCTGCTGCTTCCTCACCATTTTCACCTTCAATGCCAGCTCCCCCGTTTTCTTACTCCCCCATAAAAGAATATCTTGAGTCATAGCTTCTTCATATCCTTGTTCATATGAAGAGGAATTAATTTCAGTCACTAACGAACTATTTGATGAAATAGGCAGGTACTCGACCAATCCAGGTTCAGCAACAACATCTTTCCTCTCATAATAGGAAGAAATCTCACCAAAGACAACATCCCTTGAAAATGAAATTTTATGAGTTTCACATTCCATACACTTCCAGCTCTTCTTCCTTTCATCATATCCAATGAACGTGCATTTTTTTGCTTTAGCACCCAACTTGGTTTTTTGAACATCTAGTATATGAACATAGAAAATAGAACCAAAAACTTTGAAGTACTTGACATTTGGTTTCTCACCAAATATTTTCTCATACGGAGACTTCAAATCATTGGACTAAGAAGGACTAAGTTAATCACATGAGGAATGCTAGCAATTTTCCCTCTAACCTTCTCCTTTGGACCTTCTTCTTTTTCCTAATGACATGTGACACTTCTCTCTCACTCAAAACAATGTTTTGAATTTTAAAAAAACATTAAATTGTATTTCCATGTATACCCTTGACAGAAACTAAAAAGTCAAAAATCATTTGAGTTTTCACAACCCGATCCCAAGCCACCCCACCCACTCAAATTCCACTTTGGAATCCGAGTCGAACCCTATGCGTGTCCGACACCTGGCGGGTGCCGGGCTCAAATGACTAAATTGCCCTTCTAACAAAACTCCAAACTAATCTCAAGTTTGACTTCTGCTAAAAAACCGGCAGAGTCTCCCTTGTAAATTGAACGTTTCCCAAAAATTTTACCTGTCAAATAAGCATATGTATTTATATATAACCCAACTGCCAACATGTATCGAATTATATCTAGAAATCAAGCATCATATTATTCTAGCCTCAGGCCTCAATAAATCACATAAATCATTCTACTAACAACATTCAATTCAATTTCTTAGAACATCCCCAGAACAATATTAGATTTCAAATAACTTAACTGGACTACCTTTTTATTACTTGACCTCGCGGCTGCACCTTGTAACAATAGGTTGCCTGTGTACCCTTAACAAGGGATCAAGCCACACGTAGTTCTTCCTTCCCACCTAAGTGTGCCTATTATTATCCGTCAACTCCTCGTGTCTCAATTCATGACACGTCCTCGCAGGTCTCGGTATCATAGAGTTGACCCAAGCCACTATCCTCGCAGGACTCAGGAGACATTTAGTCGACCTGATCCGAAATCCTCGAAACAATTCATACTCAAACTTACGTATGTCACTTATTGAACTTCCTCTAGTTCATAGATCAATGTATATATAATTTATATGTCATTGTCTTAATTTATATACACAACATAATAATAAAAGATAAAGACAAAAATATAGAATGAAGCAAAAATAGAAATGTAAATAACAATAGAACCGTCAAGCTTTGAAGACGCTTTTATCCTTGTTTCGAAACTCACCTAAGGTTCATATATATATACAGACCCTTTGCTTCCCAAATCATGAAAGTTCAAACACTTTTCTTTTTATAAACAAAACCAAATAAAAATAGAAAATAGTGCTTTGGTGGTGAGATTTGAGAAATAAAATAAAAAATTGTTCAATTACAAACAATAGAGAAAGCGAAGGAGGTAGGAAGGTGGGGGGAATCTTTGGACGGTGGAGGGCTGTTGGGTAGGGATGAGGGAGATGTTGTTTGGTGGCAAGGGGGAGAGGAAGTGGGTTTCTTTCATATGCTTAGTCGGGTACTGGTCATGGGTCAATGCTGGGTATTAGTGTTTGTTTAGGGAGAAGTGGGGAGGTAGAAGAAGGGTTGTGGGGCGCTACAAAGGACAGAGAGGGCATTGAGAGTGAGATTGAGAGAGAAAATATTTTTTAGGGAAGTCAATATATTTAAATTAAATATTTCATTTAATAAGGGTAAATTTGAAAAACAAAAACTAGCTTATTTGATTATCAATGACATTGTTTCACTACTACAGAATTGTAAAACCACGACACCAAATAGACGACAGAGAAGTTTAAAACCGTCGTTGTTTTTTAAAAGACGACGGTTTTATAAAACTGTCGTAGTATACCATCTTACACACCACTTAAATCGATTTTGGTTGTTTCGATTTTTAAAACACGACGTTTGTAAATTTACAAACGTCGTGTTTTAAAACACGGAAGTCTCCTTAAGCGAGTTTCTCAATCTAAAATTTTTAGATTTCCGCCAAGCTCGAAAACATTCCCTCCCTGAACTCTCGCGGCGCCCTCACAAATCTTCCTCATCTCTCTACCTCCCTCAACTCTTGCCCTCGACCAGACCTCCAAGAGAGACTCCTCCATCGAAATCGAAAACCTAACCTCGTAGTCACAGATCTCTCTTCATATCTGTGTTTCTCTATATGCTATTCATCTCTCTCTTGACCATTCGCTTCTTTTGCTTTGCAGGGTCGTGATCGATAATATCGTCTGCTCCACCGAGATCTTCGTTGCCGCCTGCCGCACTTCCACCGAAAAGGCCCTGGCTTTCACGTCGTCTTCCGCTTCTGCTCACTTGGACTCACCGACCCAGCACGCCAACTCGCCCAACGGCTCGCCGGCGTTGCAGAGATCGCTCACTTATGTAGCTGCCAGCAAGATGAAGAATGCAATGGGTCTCAAATCGCCGGGTTCGGGCTCCAAGAAGAGTTGGAGCCTGGGGTCCGGTGGGTCCAGGTCGGGACCCGGAAAGCCCAAGCAGGTTATGACGGTGGGTGAGCTGATGAGGATCCAAATGGGGATCTCTGACGCTATGGACTCTAGAGGCAGGAGAGCTCTGCTTAGGATTTCTCCTGCTCAGGTGAGCTCAATTTCCGTGCTTTTTCATTTGTGATCTTGGTTGATCTGGTTTGATGGGTTTGATTTTGTTTGGTGGGTAATGCTTGATTTTTATCATTATGATAATTGTGATGATGGAATGGATATGGAGCTCAATTTTGCTACTGGTTTGGTCAATTTTGGATTTTGGTTTTCTTACTTTAAAACAAAAATTGTAATGCAAACTGAAAACCATATGCTTATATTTCATAAGGAGGTTCGTTTTCTTTTAACTTTTCTTCAATGAAAGTTCTTAATTGCTTAATTATGTTTTGTGGGTTTCGTTAATTCTGTGATTTGGGCTTTGCATTTTGGTTATGGAAGGTGCAGGATTGGGATTGGTGGGTTGTGATAGTGTAGGACTGGGAAAGAGGTAGAGTTGATAGGAAGCTCTGTTTGTTGTACCATTGAGGAGAAAATGGGGGTTGCCCAGTTGCTAAAATTTGGAGGAAAGGGAGATAATGTATGATTTTCATTTTCTGTTGTGCTGAAGAGAAAAAACTAGTGTAACCAGCTTCTTAATTGTGAGGTTCAGCATAGAGAATGCAGAGGTTCTTGACTTTTTTGAGTGGGAGATTTCTTTAGTTTCCCTTTTGAGCAAACTGAGATCTTTTGTTATAGATTTAACTATTTTAGAGGGTAAGTATTGTGGTAATCATTTGATGGTGTCCGAGTTTCGATTCTGTTGACATGCGTTCTTCTTCAGAAGATTTTCTGATCTTACTTGAAGTTACTTATATAATTGCTTCATTTTTGTTTCCTCTTATGAATTAAATGGCATTGCATTATTGTTTCCAATGCTGTTTCTTTGGTATTTTGTTTAAGACATATGAATCGTATGACACATGCGATTTTTGAAGACCAAATAGGTATACTTTTTATATGAGAGGGATTGTATTATTTGGTTAATATTAAGGACGGTTAAGCTTTAAGGTAGGTTACTGTTTGCGTCTATGGCCTTCATTAATTTATATATCAAAGGCCATCTTCTTTTGAGCTTACAGTTTCAGTTTTGTTATCAAAGGACCCTTCTCAAAGGTTCTCTCTGTTTAACCTTCTGGCTTTGAAAAATTAAATAAACTAATACTAAAGGAAATATTTGGTAGTTCCAATTAGCAAGTAAGGAGTGGTAGTTCCATTTTCATCATTAGCTTGTTAATAATTTTGTCTTATTCTTGATGTCTTGGGGCTTTGAAATATATATGTTCTGTTTGTAAATGAAAGAGCCTATGTAATTTTTGTTGTGGTAGTATTAGTTTTCAATATAGCTGTGAGATTAGCTAATTATAATTACATATCTTAATTTGGTTTTAATGGAATTTCTAATGCAGGTTGCTCAAGTGCTTCTCACACAGCCATATTTGTTTTCCGAACTGGGTTTGCTATATGTTGAGCACTAGAAAGAAAAGAGAAAGTGTTGATATTAGGAACCATGTAATTCAGGTATCATCTTTCGATGTGGTAGAATTTGTGAGCAATCATATGTAGCTCCATTGTTTCTAATTCTATGTAATAATATTGAATCTTCAAGTTTTATGAAGGAAACAAAGCAATTTTTTGAGTGTATATATTCATTCAGAAAGCGTTATTGTTGGTTTCCTAGTTAAAATTTTTGCACAGAATCATTGGAAACAAAAAATCTAAAATGTAATAGCCTAGGAACAAGTTAGACGACAGATTTACAATACAATCGTCACCTCCAGAGCTAATCAACGACGTTTTTAGGCATTAATTCACACGCCCACAACATGGAAACTTATTCTAGGACGGTTTTTACATTAAAACCGTTGTCTTTACATAAAATCAACGACTATTTTAAATAATAACATCGTCTATTTAATAAACAACAACGTTTTTATATAAAAACCGTCGTCTTATAAGATAAACAACGTATGTGGATATAATAAATGACGTCTTTACATATAATAGACGACCCTTTTTATTAAAGAACCGTCGTCTATACTAATAATAGACGACGGTTCTTTAATAAAAAGGGTCGTCTTTACGAATAATAGACGACGGTTCTTTAATAAAAAGAGTCGTCTATACTAATAATAGACGATGGTTCTTTAATAAAAAGGGTCGACTATACTAATAATAGATGACGGTTATTTAATAAAAAGGGTCGTCTATACGAATAATAGACGACGGTTAATTACCGTCGTAGTTTGACATTCAAAAAGATGACTATCGATTTAACGACGGTTTGAAAAAGAAAAAGACGACGGTGTTTTCCCGTCGTCTATTTCAATTTTTGTAGTAGTGTTTTAAGTATAAATAAAGTGACACAAGTCATGACAAGAATGGAGAAGGTGCAAAAGAGAAGGTTAGAGAGAAGATTGCTAGCATTCCTCTAATCGCATTTGTTGCACATGCCATACCATCTGCCCGTATTGCCTTGGGTAAATTTTTAGCAAATAACCAGCTTTTACAAGTCTCCACCATATGCCTAATCTTCCTTTCCGTCACACCGTTTTGTTGTGTTGTGTGAGCACAAGTGAGTTGCTTAAGAATGTCATGCTCCATACAAAACTTAATAAATGCAGTTTAAGTAAACTCTCCACCATTATCAATCCTAAGACACTTTATTTTCCTTTCAAGCACCCTTCAACAACCACTTTGAATTCTTGAAATTTGGAGAAGACTTTATATTTTTCTTTCACAAAATATACCCAAGTATATCTCGTAAAATCATCTACAAACAATAACAATAACATGTAACTACATGCGTAAGAAGGTGTAGTGGTTGGTCCCATCAAGTCACTATGGACCTATTCCAATGGAGCCTTACTTTTTTTAAATAGATTTTTGAAATGGAAGACGATGTGCATTCCCAAATTGGCAACCTTCACAAACTTTATCACATGTGAAATCTTTGGCAGCCACTCAACTAAATTTTTCAGCAGCATTACCTTTAATTTATCCATGCTAAGATGCCCTAATCTAGCATGCCAAAGTGTGGGACTGTCATTCTTACTCATATTGTCAACGTAAGAGCAAGACGTAGCTGTCGAAACAAATAAATCTCTAAATCTTTTACCAGTATGAACAACATTAGCTTCAAAGTTTTTCAAATCCCAAATAAATTTCACATCGGGCCAAAAAAGAACATAGTTTCCAACTGCATTTGTTCACTTCAATTCAGAACTTTGCAAAAGGAACAATCAAGAGGCATTCAGAAGCATTAATATGAGCCAGGAGCCAAAAATAATCAAAGCAACTGGGTGACAATCTTTTACCGCTTATGCATTGATGAGGATTAGTCCAAAACCAAAAATACCCAGGACAATTCCTCATTACTTTTTCTCCTATAAATACAAGAGTGTCTGGATCAAAGACACCAAACCAACCAACCAATCAAACAAGGACTCAATCTAAACAATTAGTTCAAGCTTATCAAGAATCTCACAATCTTGCAACTACCAAAAGCAAGCAAGCAATCTTCCTCAGGAAGCAATCCAACTCAAGGAAAAGCTTAGAACGTCAAGGACAAAACAAGATTTCTTTCGCAAAACAGGCAAGGTGAATCAAACAGAATTCAAAAAGAGATAAATTTCTCTTACAAATTTGGTTCATCAAATCAGTTAAAGCAAGCATAAGTCATGTTTTTTCATCACATGAAAACCTCAACAAAATTTATAAAGACACCTTAATGTCTTAAAATTGTCTAGAAAGTTACCAACTCACTCAAAATCAACCATAACATGTGCTAGCCTACAATTCTGCTCACTTTTCCAACCTCCACATGGTTCAACTTGTTTATAGCTCTGCCAATCTCAACATTGGTATCGATTTCCAGCTCATCTCTATTAGTTGAAGGTGCTGATGTTCAAATTCAATGCAGAAACATCCAGTCCAGCCAAAAGAAATTTAGTCCAGCCTGACCTTAAAACATCATTTGGATTGTATTTTTAAGCAGAAGTCAAAGTACAACAATCTGAGGCCTATCTAGACTTGGCAATTCATTTTGTGCTTTGCATTTCTGGCAGTTATGTTTGGACTAGTTTGTTATATCTTTCATAAATACGTGTATTTTGCTTTACTTACCATTTTTATCTAGATAAATTGTGAAATCCTCACCAGTCTAAGACATAGAAAAGAACTCTCTTGGGATGTTTCCCCACTCAAAATCACAATCGTTCATTTAAAATATATTACTTGGGGCGCAAGTATATAAAATCATTCAAATCTATTAGAGTTTTAATTGCTAATAGTGGCACGCTCACATAAAAGAAAGTTAATCTCAACACCATAAATGGTGTTAAGGCCCAAAAAAATCATAGGAAAGGCCCATGCATATTTTAAAGCCCAATCGCTATCATGCTATAAAAACGGCCTAGCCGATGCATGCATGCCATGCCAAGCAAGGCTACAATTTGGCACGTGGGGAGGCAGTGGCGTGAGTTTACCACTTTCACATGCAAACTTGTAAGAATTACAAGGTTTCGTAGGCCCAAGCCCACTTAGCCCACTGCACTGTCAAGCATTATCTAACACAAAGCCCGAGCCACTGCAATACGACATAGCCCAAGCATAAGCACACGATAATGTGCAACACCAAGCAACTCCCTGTTGTGTCAAATCTCGTAACAAGCCTAAGTGGGCCCAAGCCACTTAATTACATGCCTAGGGCTTGCTGATTGGTTTGTGGTGTGGATGGTTACAAGTTACACAAGGCCCATTGGTGGCTCAAAAATGGAGGCTTTGGGCTGGGCACCAAAGCCAAGCCCATTTTCTTGAGTCATTAAATGGGTGAGCAGAGAGAAAGAAAAGCCCAGCACCAGCACGTTCTGAGCGACTGGTCACCAGTACTGGGCGACCGGTCTCTTTTGCACAGAGTCGAAAACCCAAAACAGCACAGCTGGAGCGACCGGTCTCTGAAGACTCTGCCTAAAAGCGACTGGTCGCTGGCACCTTGAGACCGGTCGCTGGTCATGATTTCCAGCTTCTTCGAATCTGCTTCAAAATGACCGGTCGCTCATCCCTTGCGACCGGTCGCTTCCTCCGACCTACCCTTATCCTACCTAAATAACCACCCAGCAGCAAAACAAAGGCCAGCGGCAAAACAAAGGCCAGTGGCAAAACAGAGGTCCATCAACAAAACAAAGGCCAGCGGCAAAACAAAGCATACGACAACAAAACCAACAACCCAAAATAACTCTTTACCCGGCAACTGCATAAAATGAAGAGGTTATGTCATCTCAGCTGGGAGGCAAAACGACAAAAAGGAAACAAACACCTCGAAGCCGGAGAGCAAGTCGGACCACCTCGAAGCCAGAGAGCAAGTCGGCCCACCTCGAAGTCGGAGAGCAAGCCAGACCACCTTGATACCGGAGTGCACGCGTGTGGTGAAGTAAACTAGCAAGGTATATAAAAGGTTAAGAGAAACAGCCAGAAAGGACAACCCGAACACGACGAAAAACACCCTGAAACCCAGAAATCCATACCAAACTTAACCTTCTCCTGTGATAATACCCTTCCAAGCCTCACCCCATCACCCAATATTCCGGCAGGGCATTTGATACCAACCCAAGCAACAATCTGTCACTCACTCTCTCTCTCTCTCTCTCTCGCTAAACTTGTGGAAACTTAGCTTCCGCATCACAAGCCTTTCAAGCCAAGCATAACTTTCTAATTCTTTTCTCACAGTCATCACCTTCTTGGTTGGAAGAAACAGAGCATTCCCTGAAAATCTACATTTTCTCGGAGTGTTTTGGGCCTGGTTCCGAACTCAGGCAAAGGGGCATCACAATTAGCTCTCTACGACGGCCCAAGTCCGCATTGAGCTGTCGTAATCGAAAAAGACCCCTACAAATGGTTAAAAGGTTAAAGGGGAATTTCACTTAGCTTTCAACAGACTCAAACATAAAAAGGGTAAACAAAGAGGAAATAGATACTCTTCATATGCAAGGGACATGGGAACTTGTTCCTCCTCCAGTGAATACTAATATTGTAGGCAGTAAGTAGATCTACAAAATCAAAAGGATTCTGATGGCACTATATCTAGATACAAGGCACGGTTAGGATTCTGATGGCACTATATCTAGATACAAGGCACGGTTAGTAGCTCAAGGCTTTAGCTAAGAGCTTGGTTTTGACTACACAGAGACATTTAGTTCAATTTGTATATTTAATTTCTTTTAAAACTAAACCACACAAATCGAAGAGATAAAAAATAAAAATGATTATTTAGATAAAATAATGCAAGCAAGAATGACCTCATTTTCAATCCAAGAGAAAATAAGGTATATACACTACATGAGGAACTTTCTTTGAGTTCATGAGATATTGATCTTGCTCATTTCTATAATAAAATATATATTCATCTTATTTGCTTATATAAGTTGAACAAAGCTTTTAATTTTGCAGGAAGGGATGGGCTAATATTTTGGGAATAGGGGGAGTTTATTAAAATTTGCACAAGGTATTTGTCTTTTCCCCAATTTTGCACTGGCCTATAGCCCCTTAGAGCACTTCTAGCGGGAGGGGCTAGCCCGAGCAAGAGGCTCCCTAGGCCCGGCCAAGGCTTGCCATGGGAATGCATCAACAAAATTCTAAGGCAATCACTATTTACATGAACAGTAATTGCCCTTGTCTCCCTTTGCCTTTTGCCATGGCAAATGGGTGGAAGTGCTATTATCCAAGTTTATTTTGGGTTTCAAAACATCTAACTAGAATTGTGAATCCAATTTCATCTCCTAATCTAGTCCAAAAGAGTTCATACGCTCTGTGTTCTATGTTCATAAAAAAAAAATATTTGTCAACGACTCTATGATGTTTGTTCTCTTCATACAGAAAGTTGAAGAAAAATATATTTTGATACACACAGATTTCCCCACTAGAGATTATTATTTTGTGAATATTTTTGTCAGTCCGTCTATGCATCTTAGATTTTTCCCCACGATGAAGTGTTAATAAATTACAACATGCTAAACCTTGGAGCAAGTTATTTAATAATCTTTTCATGCTGACTCAGCAAAAGTTATTTAATAATCTTTTTTATGATAAATTATTATCGTTGTTATTCACTTTTAACAAGATTTCCACGTAGACATCCACCTTTTTTTATTTTTTTCACTTGTACTTTATTTATTCATTTAATGAAAATTATCATTGCAACACTGACTCAGCAAAAGTATATTATGAAGCACAAGAACAAAGCAACGTTCATTTTTGCAGAAGGCTGCAAGTCTCCTCTTAAATTAAAAGGGGAAATAATCTAAATGAACTAAATCTTATGACTGCTATTTCCCTTCCATTTTCAGACGCTTGGAATCTTTTGCTTAATTTAATTTCCACATTCGCCTAATAAATGCTGTTTTTATTTTAATTTGCATCGATCTCCTTTGCACATATGGTTAAAACATGCAACCGTTGGAAACTTTGAATCCAACTCACATAAATAAAAAACAAAAATAATTAGGCAATAAACCATGTACTTTTAATCTTTTTCCACAAATTAATCGTTAAACAATCTAGTATTTCTCTATACTGCATTAAACATATTTAGGTTTAGAAATTACAGTAAATGACCCACTAGTGTAGTAGTTTGGAGTAATTATTTATTTCTCCGGACAAAGTCTTGAATTTGAGTACTACCATTCATATATCATGTGTGAATTTATTATATTATCGCCCCTCTCAATAGGAAAAAGTTCAGATTCTATAAAGCAACATCTTGGAGCAGCGAAAGAAAAGGAAATTGCAAATTTGAGGGAAATAAAGCCGTTGTAGAACCGACCATTTTGGCGTGATGATTTATTTATTTATTTATTTATTTTTCCTCTTTTTTGCGGATGACCAACCATTTTGTGGTGTGTGAGAGAAACAAAGTTCGGTTTTTCTTGGTGAGCTTTTACTGTTGACAAGTGCAGACATTAAATTATACATACCCTGCGATATCGACCCAAAAAGTAAAATTGACCCACTGTAACTACTTCAAGATTGACAGCCTTTGTAAAGTTGTGAAATCCTTAGCTTTTGTACGACGTCGCTGCTTCCATTCCCATTCACAATTACTACTCTAGCAAGCACTTATATTCTTACCGCTCCAAAGCAATTAGGGATAGTAAAAGTAATAATACTTTTATTTACTATAATGTGTTAAAACTTTTTGAGGAAAAAGCGATAATATAATTTATTTTTAAGACGAGTAACAAATACAAAATAACCGACTTAGTCTTAGAGGATTAGACGAGCATCTCTACATATAAGGGTTTTTTCGTCAGTCTAAACTTAAAATGAGGATGAATAAAATGGCAGATTTGCAAAATGAAGAGAAAACTGTGTCTTGATTTAAACTATGAAGATACTAATTACAATTACCTACACTAGAAACTCAGCACCAGGCACGGTGGTCAGCTCTCTCAGGCCAACCCACGCTACTCTTGCCCCCCTTCCACTCCCAAAATCCATCTGAACAATTCACTCTCCAAGATTCGTCCACGTGGCCACCTTTGTCTTAGGTGTCGTTGCTGACGTGTCAACGCTCCCCCTCCCCTCTTTTTAAACCCCCTCTGCTGGTCCCTCTTCTTTTTCATAACACTACACTATTCAACCACTCGACTCACTTAAACCATTTCTCCTCTCTCTCTCTCTCTCTCTCTCTCTCTCTCTCTCCTTCAAAGCTTTTATTTGATTCTGAAAATGGCGGAAAACTCTGGTCACCGCAAGCTGATCGTGGAAGTGTGCAACGCCAAGAACTTAATGCCGAAAGACGGCCAGGGAACGGCTAGCGCCTACGCCATCGTCGACTTCGACGGGCAGAGGAGGCGGACCAAGACCAAGCAGAGAGATCTCAATCCCGAGTGGGACGAGAAGCTTGAATTTCTCGTCCACGACAACGACTCCATGGCCTCCGAGATCCTCGAAATCAATCTCTACAACGACAAGAAGACCGGAAAGCGCAACACTTTCCTCGGCAAAATCAAGATCCCTGGAACCACCTTTGTCAAAACTGGCGCCGAGGCCTTGGTTTATTTCCCGTTGGAGAAGCGCAGTGTGTTTTCTCAGATCAAAGGGGAAATCGGATTGAAGATATATTACATCGACGAGGACCCTCCCGCGGCGGCGGAGGTGAAGCAGGGGACTGCTCTCCCGCAGGCGGAACAGGATAAGCAGCTGGAGAATCCGAAAGAGGAAGATCAAAATCCCGAGGCCGCGGCGAAAGCAGAGGAAAATAAGAAACTTGAGGCTAAAACAGAAGAAAAGCCCAAAGAGGAGGAAGCGAAATCAGAGGAGAAGCCCAAATCACCGGAAGACAGTAAACCGAAAACGGAGGAGGATTCAGCTCCGCCGCCGGAGGTTGAGAATCCGCCAATCGCATACGGTTCGGAGAAGTCGAAACAAGTGGAGAAAGAAAAGCACGTGGAGGCAAATGGCGGCATCAACGAGGTTGAGCTTCTTCAGCCATTGGTCCGGGACCGGAGCCGGAGCGCATACGATCTGGTGGACCGGATGCCGTTTCTTTACGTACGAGTTGTGAAAGCTAAGAGGGGCAATGGCGGCGCTACTGCCGAACCGGTTTACGCCAAGCTCGTGATCGGAACGCACAGCATCAAGACCAAGACCCAGCCCAGCGACAAAGAGTGGGACCAGGTCTTCACCTTCGACAAGGAAGGCTTAAACTCGACCTCTCTGGAAGTTTCGGTGTGGGCAGAAGCGGAGGAGAAGAAGGAAAACGAGCCTCCTACCAAAACAGAGACTTCTCTCGGAACGGTGTCGTTTGACTTGCAGGAGGTGCCCAAGCGAGTTCCGCCAGACAGCCCCTTGGCTCCGCAATGGTACACTCTGGAGTCGGAGAAGGAGGCTGGGAGTGACGTCATGCTCGCCGTGTGGATAGGAACGCAGGCGGACGAGGCGTTTCAGGAGGCGTGGCAGTCGGATTCGGGTGGGTTGATACCCGAGACCCGAGCCAAGGTCTATTTGTCTCCCAAGCTTTGGTATTTGAGACTAACGGTCATCCAAACCCAGGATCTCCAGCTAGCTTCGGGATCCGAACCCAAGCTCAAGGTTCGGAGCCCAGAACTTTATGTCAAAGCTCAACTTGGCGCTCAGCTTTTCAAGACCAGTAGGACCTCCGTGGGCTCCACGTCATCAAGCTCCGCCAACCCCACTTGGAACGAAGACTTGGTTTTTGTAGCAGCTGAGCCGTTTGAGCCCTTTTTGGTTCTAACCGTGGAAGACGTGACCAATTCTCAGTCTGTGGGCCATGCGAAGCTCCACGTGCCCAGCGTTGAGAGGAGGAGTGATGATAGGGCTGAACCGAAGTCCAGGTGGTTCAATCTGATTGGCGATGAGTGCCGTCCGTACGCCGGAAGAATACATTTGCGAGTTTGTTTGGAAGGTGGGTATCACGTGCTGGATGAGGCGGCACACGTGACCAGTGATGTTAGAGCCGCGGCTAAGCAGCTAGCCAAGCCTCCTATTGGGTTGCTCGAAGTAGGTATTCGTGGGGCCACAAATTTACTTCCGGTGAAGACCAAAAACGGTGTGCGTGGGACAACCGATACTTACGTGGTTGCAAAATACGGACCAAAGTGGGTCGGACCCGAACCATTCTCGACCGGTTTAATCCACGCTGGAACGAGCAGTACACTTGGGACGTATACGATCCTTGTACGGTCCTCACTATAGGAGTCTTCGACAACGGACGCTACAAGCGCGACGAAGGTGGAAAACCCGAGAAAGATATTCGGATCGGGAAGATCCGCGTGCGGTTGTCCACTCTCGATGCGAATCGGGTGTACAAAAGCTCATATTCCCTTACGGTGTTGCTTCCTGGTGGGGCCAAGAAAATGGGAGAGATTGAGATAGCCGTCCGATTCTCTTGCTCATCTTGGCTTAATTTGATCCAAGCGTACAGCAGCCCAATACTTCCCAGAATGCACTACGTCCGCCCGCTGGGCCCTGCGCAACAAGACATCCTGAGGCACACGGCCATGCGAATCGTTACGGCTCGGCTCGCGAGGTCGGAGCCGCCGTTGGGGCAAGAGGTGGTTCAGTTCATGTTGGACTCCGACACGCACGTGTGGAGCATGAGGAGAAGCAAGGCCAATTGGTTTCGCATGGTGGGCTGCCTGTCACGTGCGGCTATGTTTGCGCGTTGGCTCGACGGAATCCGCACGTGGCAGCATCCACCCACCACTGTTTTGGTGCACGTGCTGCTCCTGGCAGTTGTGCTATGTCCTCATCTGGTGTTCCCCACCGTATTCATGTACGCCTTCTTGATCCTATTGCTGCGATCTCGATATCGGCAGAGGGCCCCGCCCAATATGGACCCAAGGATCTCTTACGTTGATGCGGTGAGCCCGGATGAGCTGGACGAAGAACTTGATGGGTTCCCGTCCACGCGACCGTCGGATGTAATACGCATCAGATACGACCGGCTGCGGGCATTAGGAGGTAGGGCCCAGACTCTGTTAGGCGACGTGGCAGCGCAAGGGGAGCGGTTGGAGGCGCTGTTTAATTGGAGGGACCCAAGAGCAACGGGCATATTTGTGGTGTTTTGTTTGGTGGCGTCTTTGGTGTTTTACGTGGTGCCGTTCAAGGCTTTTGTGTTGGTGTCAGGGTTCTATTACTTGCGCCACCCAAGGTTCCACGACGACATGCCGTCTGTTCCGGTCAACTTTTTCCGGCGACTTCCGTCGCTCTCTGACCAGATAATGTAGGTGATGTGATGATGCTTGTGGGTGGTTAATTTTGTTGCACTCTCTTGGTGGTGGTGAAGTAATACGTAGTAAACTCTAGTCAACTAGCTAGCTGATGATGATGTATTATTTTCTTCTTTTTATTATTATTATTATTATTATTATTTTGAAATGGATATTGTTTATTAGTTAACTTGAATTCTGGAAGAACAAAAAAAAAAAAAAAAGTTAAAATAATGGCTAAAGAGGTGGAAGAAGGTGACCGCTGTGTATTGGATGGGGTGTGGGGGACCGTGAGGCACCCAGTAAAGTCTATATCAAATTGACGTTGTGTTTACGGATCTGATCTGAGTGGGCGGTACAACATAAATTCAAATATAGAGATATGAGGAAGGTTACCGTTATATAAATCAGCCTCCCCTCCTCCATGACACTGTGGTGTCAGAAGTGCACTCATATGCTCGTATGCAATACGCAGAGGCCCCCCTAAAACTTTTTAAATTGATGATATTGACCGGTTTTCACATTTTAAACAAGTTCATACATTTTCTTTGAAATAGTTGAGAGGACCCTTTTTCCAACAATACAAGTAGTAGCCTAGACAACTGTCTACAATAAGAAAAAATAACTTTCTTGTAACGGGGTGTGATATTGTTTTGCTATCCGTATTACGTAAGAATGTCTCTCGTAAATTAAGAATGATCAATGTATACTACTTTTGGTAAAGGAACCAATTAATTGATTTAAAAATGGCTTTACTTGGACAACACCATACCTAATCCACCACAAGGCTAGCTGGTCTTGGGAATGTTGGTATGTTCTTTATTTAAATATACTTTCAGAAACCTAATCTACTTATATTGCTTTTAATGCGACCATCTCAGTCTCAATCTCATGTTATAATAAGCATATCTTTATTTATAGATCATACTTATGCAAATTGCAAACCATTAAAGTGAACACTTTAAACCTAAGCCCATAAAATATTAAAAGTTGTACAGACTTTCAAACAATAAGGAGTACTGTTCGAACACCATTGCCATTATTTGTACTATTTAACGGGGCTCTAGATATTACACTATGAGGATTTTTTTCCTTTTTGGTGAAAAAAAGTTTAGGGGGAGGGGAGGCTACCCATTTCAAGGGCAGACTAAGGTCTCTTTGAGAACTTACAAAGCGGGTCTTAGCCTCTTTTTTGGTTTTTACAAATTACCCACCACGAGGGATTGTCGGTAACGAAACTCGAACTTAGGCCTTGATAATGTAGAGAATGATCCTTTCCAACTCAACCAAACCAACCCTCATTGGCTACTATGAGGATTTCATAGCAAGTGATAGAAATGATTTAACCGTTACCATTTCCATAAAAACAAAACTTGAAGAACAACACCAGCTAATTAGCTATATATCACCCCAAATTCTAAAAAAATCATGGACAACACATAATTACAAGCATGCAATATTTTATTCAGTTTTTATTAAAAGAATCATTTGCATTGTTGCTTCTGAAACTTCCTTGTGGAGAGGAGTTTTTTTAACAAAGATTTCAACCTCTTAGCCCCCGGTCCGGGCCTTAACCCACCATAGTTTTCACCCTGCAAACCTGAGCACATCTTCTGCGTCTGCCCTTTACTCCCAGAACACCATCCCCCATAAGAAAACTGTCCACGGTGTCGTTTAAGAAGTTCGCGATCGATTTTGTTAAGAACGGATACATTTTTCTTGAACTTTCGAGCAAAAGGACGGTTGCTTAGAATCATTCTTGGAAAATCTCTGAGTCCCAGAGACCTGGGATGTTGCTTTGGAGGCGTGTCCCATGTAATGTAGTGGAGGTCATGGTTGACAGTGGTGTTCTTGTAGTCTTGGGAGTTGCATATGACTGTCTGGAAGTAGCCTTCAGGTGATGACACAAAGTTGGTGTAGTAGAGGAGGAGAGTCCTTGGCAAATTGTCCCACCCCACTATGCAATATTCGGCAAAAGATCTTGAGAGAATTGTCCAAGCTGAACCTGGAGTGAAAGCAAAGTAAGATTTATTAATATATGAGTACGGCTAAGGATACATCAAATCTTATTCAACAAATGACACCACAGAGATTTATTCAAATCTAGGTTCACTATAAATTCTATTTGAGATATTTAGTTATATATCCATTCTTAGCACTAAAATTATAAATAAATCCTACACCATTTAATTTCTATAAACAAACTAAAAAAAAACACCCAAAAAATAACAGCTGGCGCTATTGAATTTAATTTTAATTATTAAATTACTTTAATACCCTATTGAATGTTTTGGGCTTTTTTATGAGATTTTGAGGTTGGGTTTGTTTTAAGAAATCATTGGCAGTTTTGTTATGTTGTAAATGAGCTTTGGGTGTGTTTCTGAAGTCCATTTCATATATGAATTTTTTTATTTATAATTTGGGCTCCTATATTGAGTATAGCAGCGAATCTGCCATTTTATTTTATCACTAACAAGGTACTCATACATACACTCACACATTATGTGGCGACATATCCAGTGACTAAATGTGGTGATTTTAAAATTACTCCTTATGTAATATGTATAACTTTGTTAAATTTTACAGTCATACTTTGTAAAATCGTTCAAATTTAAGCTTAGTTTTA
The DNA here is from genome assembly GCA_034190965.1 of Prunus campanulata. Lineage (NCBI taxonomy): Eukaryota > Viridiplantae > Streptophyta > Magnoliopsida > Rosales > Rosaceae > Prunus > Prunus campanulata. The sequence continues at coordinate 2,316,209 of CM067214.1, read as the reverse complement.
GTTTTTTTTTTTTTAAAAAAAACAACGCTTAGAAGCAGGAGAATATGTTAATTTCAAGTGAGAATCACAGTTTGACAAATGTTTTATATTTTTTATGAATTATTTTTGTATACATGTTAAACCATGATTCGCCAGAAAAAAGAATTTCTCCCTTCAAGGAAAGAGGCAATCATGATGTGTTTAATTAGTTTGGTGCCGCCAACAATTGGTAGGTGGAGCGGAGCGGCGTATGGGTAGAAAAAAATAAAGAAAAGGGAAAGCACATAATCTTTGAAGAAACGTGATGCATATAATATAATTATATCATGACAATAAGTGGAAATAAAGAAAAGGGTGAAAAGGACATCTGACGGTGCTGCAATGCAAATGAGAACAACCACAATTCACAGAACCTAACTCAGTTTCATCTTGTGATGGACTCAATTTGATCTTAGAAGAAGTAGTTGACTTTCCAGCTAAGTACGTAATGTGACACACTGACACTTGACCTTATATACATATACTAGGATGATTTTTCTTCTTTCCTGCCTCACCACTTTACCTTATATTAAATCACAAAAATTATCTCTCTCTTCTTCTTCTTTTTTTTCTGAGAAAAAATGACGCTCATTTAGTACGGCGAATTTGGTCATTTTAGTTTGAAAAATCTGACGCTTGAACTAACCTCAACATGCGAACATCATTTTCAAAATCTGCCTCGACTTGGAATGATTATAGAATACTACGGTAATATAGTCATGTATTACGTCTAGTATAGGTTTTCAGCTTACCTTAAAAAAAAACCTTATCTTAGTTTTATTTATATCTATATATAGTAAGGCATATTTTTCCACAGTAGCTAAACTTGTAGTTTGAGAAAAGGAAAAGAAAAAGAAAAAGAGAAACACAAAAGTAAATAAATCATGACCACAAGACGTGTGCTATGTCCTAACACACGTTTGGATGCGTGTGTTTTGTTCAGAAGTTCACATGCTGCTACTACAGTGCCATTCACCCCAAAATTCTAGAGCAAACCAAATTAAAATAAAACAAGCACAGAAGATTTGGAGGTTGAAGTTGAACCTGTGTACAGCTTGAAAGCTGTTGGGAGATCCCTCTGTTTAATAACCCACCACAATTCTGATTTATTCAGGCTGTAGAGTCCTGGGTCTATTATCACTGGCTTTCCTCTTTTATTCCTGCAAAATTTCTTAGTGAGTTTCGAATCCCCTTCCTCAATATCGCTTGTATATCGCTTATATCACAGGATAAATGAAGGAGAAAATAACTTACAGCTTCCACCCCAAGCGACTACTGTGCTGAATGAAATTGAGATCTCTTGGCAAATCAGAAAATGAATGCATCAGATCTGAACAAAAAACAAAAATTCATAAGAAAACGAGTATAAATTATTAATGCAAGAGATTAAGAAAGAAAAACCCACACAAAAAAAAAAAACAGCACTCACCATACCATCTTGAGTGATTAGAGGATAGTCAGAAGCACTGAGATTAATAAACCAATCCCATTTGCAAGTCCTCAAGAGCAGAGCCAATGCATGAAGAGTGGTAGCCAGCATTGTTGGCCCTCTGTATGTGACCAAGTTGGATTTTCCCAGCACCCAAACATTACCCACTTGCCCAAAAACTGGATCTCCCGCCACGAAGTCAGCAATGTCCCTGTGCTCAGCCTCTGGGGCTGCATAGTCCATGTGAATCAGATAGTAATTTCCAGGATGGTAGAGGGCATAGAGCAAGCGCTTGAGCTTCAGAGCATCACCCTTGGATGCTGAGATTAGATAGGAAAATGTGACTGGATATGGCTTGGTGGTGGTGTTGCCGGATTTGGTTAAGTTGAAGTAATTTATTATAGGCCTGAAATTGTGGATGGGTATTGTTAATCTAGCTGGAATGTATACACAAGAGAAAATAATTGAAATTAGCATGAAAGATAGCGCAAATGCTTTGATACCCATTACTGAAAATTTTGATTGAGAACATTAAAAAGAAGAAATTTGGAGAGAGAGAGAGGGTTGGGAGAGTTGTGTAATATTGTAAGGAAGGAGGTAGTTAAAATGGTTAAGAAGAGATTGCTAAATATAAGCTAAGGTTGGAAGACAAATTAATGAAGAGGTTGGGAAGTGTGTGGGATTTAGATCTTTGGGATTTTTGTTGGGTTCCTTGCTTCGAAGAGAAGGCGATGCATATGTGTCAGTCAGTCTATTCGTTGGGTGAGAGGAGAGCTTTAATTAGTATTCTGGTGATGTGTTGCCTTCGTTCCCTTTATAAGAGGGACTTCATAAAATTCCAACATTTTTTTAGTTTTTTTAACCAAAAATCCCCCCAAACTTAGGGGTCTCGATTAAGAGCCAGAGGAGATGGTATTTGGTGCCTCTGCTAGCTCTACTATGACGCTTATGACACATTGTTTTGCACTATACAAAGAACTGTGGGGTCGTTTGGTACGGCGGATTGTCATGGACTTGATTAAATCTTAGGACTGTTTTGGATTAGTTTGGATTGGCTTAAGCAGGATTAAGTATGAGCTACGTTTGGTTCTACGTCGGACTAAGGAGCTGGATTATAAAAATAGTGAAGACCTATGTTTGGTGCTGTGTCGGACTAAAAAATAATTATTTTATTAATTCCTCTCTTTTTCTGTTTTCGTTTCTTTTCTTCTAGCGTTTTCTTCTTCTTTTCGCTCTCTTTTATTTATTCTTCTCACTCTCTCTCTTTTCTTTTTGTTATCGTTTTGTTCTTTTTTTTTTCTTCCTATTTCATTCAAAAACAATTTTTTTCTTCTGTCTCGAAACCTCCTACCTACCTTTCTTTTTCCACTCTGATGGAAAAAAAAACCCTCTCTTTTTCCATTAAAAAACACTTTTTTTTCCTTTATCTCTCGAAACCACCATATTTCTCCAGACTAACCCAAAACCTTCATCTCCCTGCTGCAAAAAAAATAAGGAAGTTTGCTTCCCTAGCCTCCCTAGTTTTGATTTAGGGTCTTTCAACTAGCCTTTGGGCTAGCTAGATCTGCTTCCCCATCCCCTTCTACTACTGGGGGTCTTTATTGGTAGAGACTTGCTAGATGACAAAGCCGTCTTTATTGGCAGAGACTTGCTAGATGACAAAGCCAACTCATTGATTTGAGCTCTTTTTCTGTCTCTTGAATGCCACTAGGAAAGCTCTTCTTCCTTCCCTTTCAATTTGGCCAATGATTCTATCATATTATTGGATATTGAACTTTTTGGTTTTGTTGGTTTCCTGAGTTTATGTCTATATATCAATCTGCCTTTTGACTAGCTCAAGCCAACTTGGAGCGGCAACTAGAGTTAATTGAGACTCATCAGCAAGTTTCGATTAGGTTTGTGGTGGTGGGGTTTTGATTCAAGCCAAGGGTCGGACTCGTGTGTTCAAAATAGTGCTCTCGCTATTTTGCGAACCACATTTCGGTATCGCTGTATTAGACAAGCGAGTCTGGAGATTTTTACCACTGATGGACTATACAATCCCATTTAAGTTAATCCCCTCATTTACCAAACATGGGTTTCAAGTATTATATAACACAGTTCAATCTAGTGAGGCATACCAAACATGGCATATGCGTGCAAAGGCGGTTTTCTTTGATAGAGGTGGGATGCTCTTTGCTGGGCTTGTAGTTGTGCTTTGTTTTGTCTAGTTGTTTTTTTTGGGGGGGGGGGGGGAGGAGGGCGTTTGGTGTTTCTGGTGGTTCTGTTTATAATGCTCACGACACATTTGTTCAACGCTATACAAAGAACTAGCATATGATTATTTCTTTGACAGTATTACGTTGTGGTGGGATGATCCTTGCTGCGCTTGCAGTTGTGCTATGTGTTATTTCGTTTGGTCTTTGTTCTTTTGACTCTTTTATAGTCTAATGCGTGTGTGGCCCTCTTTTTCCTATCTCAGGGTTTTGTCCATTGTGGTTTTTCCTGAGAAGGTTTAATGAGGTTACGTTCATACATGCAGGTTCTTTTGTACTGTTCTTGAAAATGAATGGAATCTCTCTTCTAAAAAACAAAATAATGAAAAAGAAAATTAGTGAACACAACGGATCGGCACTGGCGAACTACATAATGGGTTGATGAACAATATATATACAGAGAGCTTCAGTTGAGTGATCTCTCAAATAAGATTATTTGAGGGACATCCGTATAGGCACTGGTGAACCACATAATGGGTTGTAGCCTAGTGAAGGTTTGGGGAAATAAATAAATAAACCTATATAGCCTAGTATTTTAACCTAAAAATACACAATTGCATACCTTACCAATAACAATAGGCATAGTTAGAGGTTTTCCGTAGTTATATTTGGTGTCAAAGATTGTTGCAACACCAATACTCATAGTAAGGGTGTATGTGCCAAAAGTGTATATGGGCTTTTTGGTGAACACTATGATGCCCAATTTTCTTGCAGGCTGTATTTTGGTTGCTATGAGTTGTTTGCTGGTTAAGAAATGCTAGATTGGGCCCTTAGGATGGACTCAATGCTGGCGTTTTGCTTTAGGTGCGTTAGGTGTGGCACTACTAGTGTTTTACTATCCTAGTAGGAAGAGATGAAGTGTGGTGAAATGATGTGATGAATATATTGCGCTCGTGGATCTCAATCTCTAACCGAAGTCATTGTACTCCAAGTGGGGAATATGTGGCTTGGATAGGTTCTTTTATATGCCTCAATTAAAACGACTTCAACATTTCACTTGCTATGGAATAAAACTTGGAAGAATGAAAACTTTAAACTAATATAGGACAGAAAGTACAATACAAGTTCAAAGAGAAAAAGTGTCTGATGGATGTAGTATCATTATAGGAAAGCAAATACAAATTCATATGAACCTAAATACACTAAATTAAAACAATAGAAAGTCTAATAAGGCCTAGGGGGACCCTATCAGACATAAACAACTCTTCTTGGACACCACTATAATCTACTCGAGATAATACAATGTGGCTGATGGAGGTTGTCAATAATATCTGCAACGCTCTAAAAGGCCTGCAGATACGAATTTGATTTTAGATAAGCTCGAGATGGTGACCAACTTATAAAATCATATCAAGCACTGATGTTGACATAGCATTATGATTACAAACAATAGCAATGTAATTCCAATCAGGAGTTGTCAACTGGGAATTAGGTATGTGTTTGGGAAAAGAAGAGAATTCCAATTAGGAGTTGTCAATTGGGAACTCAAAGAGTAGAAGAGGATTTGATTCAAGTCTTGGCTTTGGTCTCCTGTGAGATGTTTTGACAAGGTGTTTGAGTCGAGAGTGTTTGAAGGTTGTTCAAATAAGTTGTTTATTCTTGAGAGAGATTCATTGTCCTTTGGAACATATCTTTTGCTTTTATTTATAAAATCTTTGGCTCTTGACTTTGCAAGTTTGGTAAAGAAACGCTTCAACTCTATATCGGCTTCTTCTCTACAGGTGAAATTGACGGACCTTAATTTCTTCTTAATCCTCGTGATTAGCTGGCTCTAACAAGTTTATGCAGATGAGTCTCAAGGTTCAAATCACATTTAATGCGGCTGTCTAGCCCTCCCTCCGCCGTTTGATTCTCCCTTAGCTATTGAAGTTAACTTTGAGTTTAAATCCGGATGCTCACCACGAGCATGATTAAAGTGGGGCTCGGCATGGCCCGACACATATAGGCTACCCTGAATGAGTTAATTCAGCCCAATAGTTGACCCTGCCCGAAGGCCATTTATTATATTATATTTGTTTTTAGAGAAAAAGAGAAAAAAGAGTACAATATTATTATATTTTTATCTTAAATTTAAGTCTATTATTTTTTCTAATGATAGATTTTAAAAATCAATGTTTTCTTTATAAATAAAATTATGGTTTTGTTCTTCAAGTTTCAAATTTTTCAACCCGAATAATAGTCTAGAATTGGCTTCTTTTTCTAACAAATAAGAAATCTTTTTAGTATATACATGATTGTTTTATAATAAATAAAATTGAAATAAAATTGTAAAAAACCTACAAAAAATGCAAGAAATACATAAGTCAGGCTTGGCTTGGGCCCATGTTGGATTGTTTAGTGTCCCAGTTAGAGCCAAGCCCAAGCTCATATGGGCTAGGGCTGCAAGCTCAAACTGATTTTCATAAATAGACGAACTTGGCCCTACATCAGTTATTGATATTTTTTGTTTGTTTGTTTGAGGGGTGTTCTTGTTCAAATTTTTTTAGTCAAGTCTGTGACTACAACTATTTGGATCTGACTTTATAATAGATATTTTCATTGTCAATTTTATTTTTATACGTCTAAAATCATGTAGTATTGAATTCACAACATTGTCTCTTCTTTACATAATTCATAAAACATTCAAAACATAGTATATACATATTCTTTAATACGGCCCTTCACGTGGGATGAACATATAGTGGGTCACACGTGCAACCAATTCCACATCGAAATTAATCATTTAAGCCCAACATGTTAACAGTACGTATTGAGTAAGGGTAAATGCTAATAATTCAGGCCCAATCAATTAGGCCGCTCTGATACCATGTTAAATTTCAGAAAGAAGGATGAGCAGCCCATTATTAACAACACTAATATTATCGGCAACTTAACCACCTACATAGCTCAATCGGTGCCGAATTTTATCACAAAAAGCCTTGTTACTATTAGTAGTGGAACCGATATCCCCATCTTCAAAACTTGGAAATTGAAGGTGATTCCAAAATTTTAGTTCAAATTCTCACAAAGAAGATCCCTTGGTCCATTCGAACAATTATTCAAGACATTTGGCACTTATTTCAGCAATTTGATCATATTACCAATCACCATACCTATAGAGAAGCCAATCAAGTTGCTGACTTTTTAGCTACGAGAGGACAATCTCATCCTAATCCTTGTATTTGGTTTAAATTTCTTCCTTTTGATATTAGCTTTTATATGAAGTTTGATCTGTATGGTGGTAAGATCCATCGCAGATCTACTTTGTAACTTTCTTTTTTGTTTTAAAAAAAGTGTCTGTAATTACAAGTTGAAGGGCAATCCAGTAATTATCTTTGCCGCCAAAGTGATAAGCAACTCGAAAAGTTTAAAGTCAGTTAGCAGCTGACCAAAGAAAACATCCCTCCTTTTTAACAGATCAGACAACTTGTAATTCCTTGTGTTCCACGTCTTTGAAATAAAGAAGAAAAATAAACAGAAAATCCTCAACGGATTTTCCAGGGAAAAGAGAAAAAAGAAAAAAGGTAAAAAACCCAACTTCTTCACGAGGGAAAACACAGGGCCAGAAGTTCAACTCTAATTCATCACGTCACAGAAAAGCCACGCATGACGCAAAGAAAGAGTACGTCTCAAGCCAATTGGAGAGAGTCTAAGACTTGGTCAGTTCAATGCACACTGACACTATATATATCACTTTTTTAATTCGAACCTGGGAAATTTCCATCCGTCTCATTTCGTTGAATCTTGGAGGCAAAGGAACTTGTAGAAATTCAAGAACAACAAGGTCAAAAGATGGAACTTCATTCAACTAGTGCAACTTCTAAGAACATGCAAAGAGAAGTTCAAGAAGAAGAAGATGGGCCTTCATTCACCAACCACATCAAGGTTCTTATTTCTTTCTCTGGCTCTCTCATCTCTGTCACCCATTTCGTGATTCTTTCTTGTTCTTGCTCGTCTTTCTTTTCTCCCCTTTTCAAATTCCTTGCAATTTCCCTCTTTCCAATCTAATTTTCCAGTACCAATTTGGTTTATCTTTGAACTTCACCAGTTGACTTTCTTGTTGATTTGCTGCGGATGCAGGCACAAGAGCCTAGCATCATTCCAACTGAGATATCCACGGCTGGGAAATTCCTCAGGAGGCTCTTTACAATTCTTTTTTACTTGCACTTGATCCTCATCGCCATCTTCGTTGTCTTCCTTACACTGTATGGCCTCCTCATCTCCACCTCTCGCAATCACCATTTTCAACCCCTCAAGTTTTATCCTCCATTGCTCACTTCAACAGCCTGCTCTGCAATTGTTGCTTTCATATGGCAATGGGTCACTGGCTCAAGCCCTTCTAAAGCTATCAAGGCTGCCTTTTGGCTTAGCCCCTTGCTAACCTGCACAGTCGGTGCACTGCTTGTATCTGTAGGTTCTGCTCAAAGTTTGGCCGCAGGCGTGGTTGCAGTCATTTGTGCCCTCATTCAATCCCTGTATGCCTGTTGGGTCAGTCCCCGTTTTGAATACGCCATCCGGATTTTATCAGTTTCCACTGCTTTCCCTCCTGCTAAAACTACCATGTTAGTCCTTCAGTCAATTTCCACCAGCATTCTTTACTCATGTTTCTTGGTGTCCAGCATTGGAAGAGCCACCGCCACCAGAAGTAGTTTGAATGTGCTGTTCCACTCAGGAATCTTGCTGAGCATGGCATGGACTATGCAAGTAATCAAGAACATACTTCTTGTTACTGTCTCACGCATCAAGTACATGCACTTTGCATGGGGAACAGATATTGACACACTTAAGGCTTTCCGCGACACCCTTAAGCACTTGATGGGGAGTATCTGCATTGGCTCCATCTTGGTTCCAATTCTCGGGGTTATTCGGGGCTCTGCCCGAGGCATGAAATTGGTTGCAGGGGATACCGACGAGTTTCTGTTTTCATGTGCCAACTGTTATGCAGGAATGGCTTCAACGCTGGTAATGTATGGGAACCGGTGGGGTTTTGTGCACGTAGGGGCGTATGATAAGGGCTTCGTGCAGGCATCATCAGATACTTGGGAGATGTTCAGGAGTGCAGGATTGAAAGAATTAATCGATTTGGATCTCACAGGATCATTCTGCTTTCTTTCTGGGGTGGCAGCAGGTGCAATATGCAGCCTAGCGAGTGGAACTTGGGCTCTTGCGATTCATAACAGCTATGCTACAGAAGTTTCAATCTATGCATTCTTCATCGGCTATTTCATGGTAAATAACTCTAGCTGTACATTCTCTTTGCCCATAACCTTACAAATATCAATACCTTGATGTCTTCTGACTTTTGCTTTGATGTCTGTAATTTCAGTGTAGGATTGCTATGGCATGGCCCCAAGCATGTGTTTCGTCTTACTATGTGGCTTATGCAGAAAATCCAGAGAGCGTTCGCTTTGACTCGACCATCCCCGTTCGCCTTGATGAGCTCCAGAGATTTCAAGCATAACAATCGCAAGCTATTAACAAGTCATGCCTATCTCAGGAGCAGCTGGACTAAAGACTCATTCTCAAATCATTCAAGATGGGATATATAGGACAGTACCACAAGAGATAAGATGCTGCTAAACATAAAAACTAGAAATTTTTCGGCTTGTATATGTCCATAATCTTAGACTCCATCTTTACCAGACCATGGAATTTCGACCTAGCATTTATTCTGTTGGTTATACTACATGAAAACTTGTAACTTTCGTTCTTGTATATAGGTTCAAATTTTCCCAAAAGACAACAGTTTTACATTGAAGTTCCCTTAATTTCTCTTTTAAGCTTAATTTGCTGAAGGCAACTCTGATGCTTATTTGTCTGTAAAGCATATGCAGTTCTGAGAATTTCAACATGATAAAGAGCGCATAAAATCTGAGGGAGAATAGCATTGCCAAAACTAAATGAATCACATACATTACTGTTACACTCGAATACAGATTTATCGTAGAATGACACCATGAACCAAAGAATACGAGAAGGCTTTACGTCTATAATACAGGTTACTTGCACATGCAACAAATCCAAGGAATGAAGATAAGCGAACCAGTAGGTCATCCTAAATGGCCACGGCCACCGCATTCTGAACACATAATGTTACCGGTTCCCCCACAACCTACATGAAATAATTATAGCATTAGCATATGATCATTTGTCTTATACAATCAATACTATGTATTATTGACAATCAAGTGGAGTCATCTCTTTCTTCTTAAACGGCTATCATGAACTATAAAATTTCACTCATCCAAATCAAACAATCACATAAGAAAAGAGTCTACCAAAATTCAAAAAAATTCTGAACCTACCTATAGATACCTAGAATACAATAACTTGTGGAGAAAGTATTCAAGTTTAAATTCCACACTATCACAACAACTTATTTAAGTAGATGGAAAACATCCATTCTAGCTCAAGACTTCTTCGCTTTCAAATTACAATCTTATGCATAACTCATTTCGAACAGAGTAACAATCCATGAAGACAAAGTTGTGATCTTTCTCCGTTTGACCCCACGTCGGGGAGAAATTTGGAAGAGAATGATAGAGCCTAAGTATATATAATACACAATGACAAGATGTTACTACTGATCCTACCTTCTTTAGAAAATTAGTAAAGTCTGTTCTGAACAAGAATTGACAAAAACAAACAACTAACTTGTCCTTGGCTCTTTAGTCAGAAGGTGGTAAGGTTAAACAACACCCCCCCTCCCTCCTCCAAGCTGTTACTGGTAATACAATCCATTTATTTTTTTTTGCATATTTGTGTAATGTACTGCATTTTCATTTTATAGTTAACTTGAACAAAAAACCCAATTTTGAAGTTGGCAAAGACCATACTAATCAAAACAAATTGTAACTCATACTTGCTAGAAGTCAAATTATAAATGGGAGTGCAAGAATGTCCAACGTGCTTGCACATGTGTCTGTAAAACTCAGCTTTTAGAGGAAGAAAAGTTATTTACCTAGGCAGCGGACTTTGACAATAATGCCCTGGCTCTCCAATATTGAATCAACATACAGGCCTGAACCAGAACAAGTGGTGCAAAGGATGGCACCTTTGGCTTCACAATCAATGCATCGGGGCTTATTTCCAATGACTTTCTCGGCCAAAGATATCCCAATAGGCTTCTCAATTCTCTCTTCTGGTACAGCCATATCATAACAAAACAGAGATTCAAGACTGCTTCTTCGTTTATCCACATCCCCAGCTGAGCACTCAGCCTATAGCACCAAATAAATGTTGTAAGAGATTTAGACTCATCATATACTTTTACGGAAGAATATATGATTACAGGATACTTCAAATCTCAATTAGTTACAAAAATGAAGAAGTCTTCAATCTATCCTCAATGTGTACATAAGGACACACAGCTGCGTGCACAATCATGCACACACTGAGAAATGGAACTCTAGATAGCATTAGCAATTTGAAGAACTAAATTAATTCTTACTGAATGTCAACAAGAAGGAAATAAAAACCAAAAGGAACCAGAAAATCAACAGATATTTGCATTAAGCACATGCCCATGTGTACTTTGATTGGTTATATTGCTCCTTCTAAATTCATTATCTTCGATCTTCAGGTTCAGTAAATCTTTATAAACAGTAAAATCCAACAAACATAAAAGGTTATTGGCTCAACCAAAAAAAAACATGGTCAACCCACAAAAATGCAAAAGTGATAGAAATTAATGCATCAAGTTAAAGTGAAATTAAAGAAACTCCTAGGGATGCCAATTCGATGAGCAACCAATCCACTACTACTTTCTTCAATAAATCAACAACTCAAAACAGAAATTCCAGGAAAATAAAAGAATATGCACGAAAACAGAAGGGCAAGAGACATAAGCTAACCCCATGTGAAGCAGAAGGAGAAGCAGAGCCGTTGGGAGAGATGGCAGTGATTTTGGTGATGGCCCAAGTTCCTTTGAAATGAAAACCAGATGTAAATTTGTCATTGAAGTTCAATTTTGTCGAAGAAACAGGGATGGCAGTAATCAAAGACGCCATATTCACAGCAGCAGCAGCAGTAGAACCCATTGATTAATTTTGATGTTAACCAACGATCACATAGACATTACAGGGACGGAAGAGAAACTAAAAATAATATGTAACGAAATAATATGCAAAATTGAAACTAAAATGAGCAAGAAGAAAAACTTTGGTGTAATCGACTTGAGATTGGTTTGGTGGCTCTTGATGTTATCGAATAATTTCTTTTGGGCTGAGGATGGCAGATGGCCCAAGCTCACATGTCTACGGCCCCATTGAGCCAAAAAAATGGCCTGGTCCTGCTTATTTAGGCTTGCTGAGGCCTGATCAAATATGTAATATAATATGCGTTTAATAGCTGAGATTATAATTTATAAATAAGGGTTAAGAGTTAACTGTCAATATGCGTTTAATATGCGTTTAATAGCTGAGATTATAATCTACCCCCTAAATTTGTACGCTACCTTTTATTTGGAAAATTAAGGATATGAATTATTTTTTAATCACCAATTCCCCCCTACCATCTAAATCAACTTTTTGACATCCAATAGTCCGTCAAATTGTCACTGTTCAAAAGGGTAGTTTCTTCTCTCCACCCTAATAACTCCAGTCAGCCCCCTTCCCGATCACACAAGTCGTCGATTTAAAAAGAAATAAGAAAAACAAAAGTCATTGTTAGTAAAGGAGGGTTTGTTTTGGGGAAGAGGAGATTTGATGATTCAGCACTGAATAGATAATTTGAAGACTGAGGGTTTCAAATCGGTGAGATTATTGAAACGGGTTTTGTGGATTCGACGAAATATGGCTCCAATTATGCGTAGCAGTGGACGAAATATGTTCCATAGCTCCAAATCCTACAGTTGTTGTCCCTAGTTAAAAAATCAAGTATGAAACTGGTGCAAGAAACAGGTGAAATGGGAACCAAACCACAAGATTTAGTCCTCATTCCTAGCCATATGGGACTTTAACGAAATTCCAAACAGAGAAGAAAAGAAAGCAAGTACTAGGAAAAGCACATACTGAGGAAAGTGAACTGAAAACTTTTCAACCACTCTCACAATGTAGTAAAACAAGCATAATATTAAGATCCCACATCCTTCAATTCTGGCTTCGGCGAGAATCTCCTTCAAAAGCTGTAAGCTAATTATGCACCTTAAAGGCAATATTAAATCCAATCAAGCTATGTGTTGCAAACAACAGGTGTCATAACTAGGGGTGGGCACGGTCCGGATTGGATCGGTTTCACATCAAAACCACGGCCGAACGAATTAAAATATAACGGTTTGGTTTGGTTCAGTTTGAATAAAAGTTATAAGGAAAACCGAACCAATCCAAACCAATTTAAGACGATTTGGTTCAGTTTGATTCGGCCGGTTTGGGCCTAAGCCCAATTTTCTTTCTTTTTGCATTTTTTCAACATTATTAGCCCAATTATAACCAACAAATGCACAACTTACTTCTTACATAAATCATCTTCTAGAGTACGAAACCATCCTAAAGGTCAAAGGGTCATAAAACTTCATATTTCACTAACTAATATAGCTCAATTCAAATATTTATATATAGTTATTAACTAATTAGAGTATTACACATATAAAATAAAATATAAATAAATAAATATATACATAAACGGTCTGGTTTGGTTTAAGCCAGTTTACAAAAGCTAAAAACCAAACCAAACCAAACCATATACGGTCCGGTTTGGTTTTCAAACCGTTTGACTTTTTCTTAGTCAAAATCAAACTAAACCGGTAATTACGGTTTGGTTCGACCGGTTTCATCAGTTCGGCTGGATTGATGCCCACCCCTAGTCATAACTCATAAGCAGTCACAACTAAATCTTCAACTAAAAATGTAATGAACAACACCAAAATGAAAAGGACTCTGCACAATAATGGAGAATTGACTTGCCTGGTCAGAGCCAATGATCATTATTGAAGGACGCGTCACCAATACAGAAAATGCACCTGAAAGAAGCTGCCACTTGTCAATCAATTCAATTTAATATGAATTTTATATGATTTCACTCCTAAAAATCATAATAAATACATTAAAAATCCAAAAAATTCACTGAAAATTCCTATGAAGTCCTAGTGATGACATTCTCTTCATCCTAAAGCTTCGAAATTTTTTTTTTTTTACTTATAAAAATTAAAAGTGACAACAAAAACTCAACTTAGTTTGCAAACAAACCAAACACTAGTTAATGTTTGATAACCTAACACTCCTGCTTCTTTGATCCAATGATTACCATGAACTCAATGATGTGGAATCATGATTTTAGCCTCTAAAATCGAAGGATTTATCGTTAAGAGTGCGTAACTTTTTTCGGTGTATTTTTATTATTTTTATTTAATTTATTATCAATTTTTTAAGATAATCATTTCCAACGGTCCCAAATTCTTCTCATAAATAGAAAATTTATTACTGACGCCCATATGTTGCCCTCGAAAATAGGTTGTGATTTTCGACAAACGTGAATATGCCCTTGGAAAAATGCACAACTATTACCATCGAGTATAAATTTGGTTGTAAATATAATGGCATTTTCGAGAGGACATATTTCTCCTCGGAAATAATCAAACAATTCTGACGGAAAGAGAAACCCCTCGGAAATAATCATTATATTTCCGAAAAACATACGTTTTGTCATTAATAAAGTTTGCGCTAAGTCTTCTCGCCAAATAAATTTCATTTCCGACGACCATAGAGACTTTTCTGAGGGTATTTTTTTTTCGAAAACAAATTTCAGCCGTGTCATATTTCCAATACAATATTTTTTGGTCGGAAAAACACTTTTACCGAGGGAATTTCGGGGTCCTCGGAAAATATTGGTCGGTAATGACCTTTTTTTTGGTAGTGTGTTTATCATATTCTTCTGTCTCTAAGAATTCAACCAATTCAAACCGACAAAATTTTAAAGGAGCATGGAATTCAACCAATTACAGGCAAGTATTTAATAGATTCTTCTGTTTTCGAGAATTTAAACCAACAAAATATAAAGGAGCTTGGAGTTCACTACTTTCTAATACATACGCATTCAAACCAACAAAATTATACTAAGCAATTTTTCTGTTTATGGGAATTCAACCAATACAAACCAACATGTTATCAATGAAAACCAACCATATAATTGCATAAACAAAGACTAAGATCTATAGAAAGCAAATTCATGGTGAATAATGAATTCAATCTTAACTTGAAGTTTATACACCTTTATTTAGGACAAGTCTCAAACTTGTTTATACATGTCATATGCGGGAGGATAAAAAAGGTTATACTTCAAAATATAACTCAGCATCTCTACTGATTCCTCGCATACAAAAGATACAATTTGTTGTTCTTCATCGAATTTCAACAACATTCCGGAGTTATCATCATTTAATACCTAATGCCCTATTTCATCAAAATTTGAATAATTTTGACGTATATATCACCTTATAAGATTTAGTTGCCGAATCTATACCTCTCATTGAAGCCCAAAATAAGTGATAGGTTATGTTAAACCGCCTTACTTCGCCCAAGCAGTGATAGACTTCTAACTCGGAAATAATTATCATATTTATGAAACACATACGTTTTGTCGTTAATAAAGTTGGCTTTAAGTCTTCCCAACAAATAAATTACATTTTCGACGACCATAGATACTTTTTCCGAGGGTATTTTTTTTCGGAAACAAATTTCAGCCCCATGCCATATTTCCAACACAACATTTTTTGGTCGGAAAAAACACTTTTACCGAAGGAATTTTGGGGGCCTCAGAAAATGTTGGTCGGTAATGACCCTTTTTTTGGTAGTGTGTTTATCATATTCTTCTGTCTCTAAGAATTCAACCAATTCAAACCAACAAAATTAAAAAGGAGCTTGGAATTCAACCAATTACAGGCAAGTATTTAACAGATTCTTCTGTTTTCGAGAATTCAAACCAACAAAATATAAAGGAGCTTGGAGTTCACAACTTTCTAATACATAAGCATTCAAACCAACAAAATTATACTAAGCGATTTTTCTGTTTATGGGAACTCAACCAATACAAACCAACATATTATCAATGAAAACCAACCATATAATTACATAAACAAAGACTAAAATTTATAGAAAGCAAATTCATGGTGAATAATGAATTCGATCATAACTTGAAGTTTATGCACCTTTATCTATGACAAGTCTCAAACTTGTTTATACTTGTCATATGCGGGAGGATAAAAAGGGTTATACTTCAAAATATAACTCAGCATCTCTACTAATTCCTCGCATACAAAAGATACAATTTGTTGTTCTTTATCGACTTTCAACCACATTCCGAGGTTATCATCATTTAATACCCAATGCCTTATTTTATCAAAATTTGAATAATTTTGACGTATATATCACCTTATAACATTTAGTTGCCGAATCTTGACCTCTCATTGAAGCCCAAAATAAGTGATAGGTTATGTCAAATCACCTTACTTCGCCCAAGCAGTGATAGGCTTCTAACTCGGTATCACCGCAACAAAATTAAGAACATTTCAATTTAAAAATTAATCATATAAAAAATTGGATAAGCGTTTTGTATAGTGAATCAATAATTTCACTTGCCAGCTAATTAATTTCCTCAGATCATCCTTCGTCATCTCATAGATTAAATCATCAGTGCTTGATGCAACAAATGGAATAGCAATGTATATTGCATTCTTATCCGGAACTTGATGCATTTGAAAGTCGCGTAGGTAGAGATCCAACAACTTCTCTTCCTTAAATACAACAGTATTTTCAGCTAATACCTTGCCCTGGGCACAGGATAGGCCTTCTACATATGATTTACCGAAGAACGGATAAGCATACTTAGCTCCACTACCAATCACTATATACTTCTCTAAGATTTATTTTATCCCTTTTTATGATGTATCTCAAAAATTTGAGGAATTTGTGCATCACATCCCACAACTAAAGAAGCTATGACATTAGTCTTACGCTATATACCCAAAAAAATAAATGAATTTTTTGGTTTAAGCATAATTGTTATACACCCAAAACCTATTTTGTCCAGGCTTCATCTTCTCAATCCTTTTTCAAGACACTAAATACAATAGTATTTTCAGCTAATACCTTGCCATGGGCACAGGATAGGCCTTCTACATATGATTTACCGAAGAACGGATAAGCATACTTAGCTCCACTATCAATCACTACATACTTCTCTAAGATTTGTTTTATCCCTTTTTTATGATGTACCTAAAAAATTTGAGGAATTTGTGCATCCCATCCCACAACTAAAGAAGCTATGACATTAGTCTTATGCTATATACCCAAAAAAATCAATGAATTTTTCGGTTTAAGCATCATTGTTATATACCTAAAACCTATTTTGTCCAGGCTTCATCTTCTCAATCATTCTTCAAGACACTAAATACAATAGTATTTTCAGCTAATACCTTGCCATGGGCACAGGATAGGCCTTCTACATATGATTTACCGAAGAACGGATAAGCATACTTAGCTCCACTACCAATCACTACATACTTCTCTAAGATTTGTTTTATCCCTTTTTTATGGTGTACCTCAAAAATTTGAGGAATTTGTGCATCCAATCCCACAACTAAAGAAGCTATGACATTAGTCTTACGCTATATACCCAAAAAAATCAATGAATTTTTCGGTTTAAGCATCATTGTTATATACCCAAAAACTATTTTGTCCAGGCTTCATCTTCTCAATTCTTCTTCAAGACACTAAATACAATAGTATTTTCAGCTAATACCTTCCCCTGGGCACATGATAGGCCTTCTATATATGATTTACCGAAGAACGGATAAGCATACTTAGCTCCACTACCAATCACTACATACTTCTCTAAGATTTGTTTTATCCCTTTTTTATGATGTACCTCAAAAATTTGAGGAATTTGTGCATCCCATCCCACAACTAAAGAAGCTATGACATTAGTCTTACGCTATATACCCAAAAAAACCAATGAATTTTTCGGTTTAAGCATCATTGTTATATACCCAAAACCTATTTTGTCCCAGCCTCATCTTCTCAATCCTTCTTCAAATTTAAGTTTAACTGTGTGAGCCTCTTCTCAATCATTGCCTCCACTTCCATCAACTTACTCTTGGTCAATGAAAAAAGGTTGCTTACAATCTTACAGAGAAGTTTGAAGTTGCCGAACGTTAGCCCTGTTCGCTCTCAATTCCGCCTTAACTCTTGACAACTCTCCATCATCACCAGCAGCCACATATTCCTCTGAGTTCTCTTCCCCCATCCCCATAAGTCATCTTCTTCACTCTCAGAAGTCTCTGTAACGCCCACATCCTTCTTCCCAATCTTGTTTTTCCTAGTAATCGCAGACTTCTTTTTTATCGAGTTAATCTTGTTCATCTTCCCTCGTACTTATACATGATATTTGAATTTTATATGTGTGACAAACCATTGTTTCGCCTATATGTACATCGACGTCCATCATCCCAAGCTCTACTTCGTTGCAGAGGTAAAATAGGTTTAATTTTTATATCCTGAAGAAAAAAAAAACCATGGAGGATCTTCGGTTGGAAACTTCAAAAAAATTGTATGTGCACTTGTATGAGCTTGGTTGTTGTTTATTATGCATTGGAGGTAGGTAATACAAAATCAATTCTTAACGGTTGTTGTTTTCTTTTGCTTGATTCGCTGAAACATGGCGAAACAAAGTCTATAGACCAAATCAACCACAATCCAAACAACAAAAACAAACCACAAGAAAACATAATCAGAAAATCAAATCAAAAAGACATGCTCAATACCAAAGGTAAAATGAAAATCATAGCCAAGAACCAAAAACACAAAGAGAAGCGAAAACATACCAATGTAGGAAGAAATCCAACACTAATCAATTCCAAAGCAATGAAAAACATCAAAACAAACAAGAAATAAGTCTTAAATGTGAAAGAATTCAAGAGAGTATGAAGAACAAACAAAGTGCTTACCTTTTGAAGACCAAATTTGAGTGTGGAGTCCAAAGTTCCGTAAAGGATGGCCTCAAATAAACGCGGAAGGACTAAGGACCGTTGAAAAAGAGAACCATTTGGTAATGACAAGTGATTTCGACGGGATAGAGTGAATTCCCAATGGGAAACCCTAGAGTGAGAAAGCCAAAGATTTGGGTGAAAGAGCAAGAAATTGGGGTTAAAGAGAAGGGAGAAACTCTAGAGATCACGTTGGCACAACAAAGTGAGAAGATTAGGGAGTGAAAATTGAAGAGAATCGAGGAGAGAAGAGCGGAGATACGACCTGCGCTCGAGCGGAATGAAGGGGATGACGAACTGAAGCGCGAACCAAGTTTTAAACCTGAAAAGCGCGACTCCCGCTCGAGCGGAACTAATACGCGCTCGAGCGGCAGAAAGAAGAAAATTGGTCCGCCTGAGCGAAAATCAGGCGCTCGAGCGCAGTTCGTATCTTTGCTTTACACTTCCCCTATCCCCATAAGTCATCTTCTTCACTCTTAAAAGTCTCTGTAACGCCCGCATCCTTCTCCCCAATCTTATTTTTCCTAGTAATCACAGACTTATTTTTTATCGAGTTAATCTTGTTCATCTTCCCTCGTACTTATACATTAGACTTGAATTTTATGTGTGTTATAAACAATTGTTTCGCCTATATGTACATCGACATCCACCATCCCAATCTCTCATTGCTATTCATGTCATTGCCGTAGTTATTCATCGACTTTCAACCACATTCCGCGATTATCATCATTTAATACCCAATGCCCTATTTCATTAAAATTTGAATAATTTTGACATATATAGCACCTTATAGCATTTAATTTCCGAATCTTGACCTCTCATTGAAGCCCAAAATAAGTGATAAGTTATGTCAAACCAACTTACTTCACCCAAGTAGTGATAGGCTTCTAACTCGGTATCACTGCAACAAAATTAAGAACATTTCAATTTAAAAATTAATCATATAAAAAATTGGATAAACATTTTGTATAGTGAATCAATAATTTCACTTACCAGCTAATTAATTTCCTCATATCATCCTTCGTCATCTCATGGATTAAATTATCAGTGCATGATGAAACAAATGGAATAGCAATGTATATTGCACTCTCATTCGGAACTTGATGCATTTGAAAGTCGCGTAGGTAGAGATCCAACAACTTCTCTTTCTTAAATTATGTGTGCCCATTTTCATAAATGTGAAAATGGCTAATTTATCCCCCAGTAAACCTATCATTTAAGACACTAAATACAATAGTATTTTCAGCTACTACCTTTCTTTGGGCACATGATAGGCCTTTTACATATGATTTACCGAAGAACGGATAAGCATACTTAGCTCCACTACCAATCACTACATACTTCTCTAAGATTTGTTTTATCCCTTTTTGGTGATGTATCTCAAAAATTTGAGGAATTTGTGTATCCCATCCCACAACTAAAGAAGCTATGATATTTTTTGTGCTCCACTACCAATCACTACATACGCTATATACCCAAAAAATCAATGAAATTTTTGGTTTAAGTATCATTGTTATATATCCAAAACCTATTTTGTCCAAGCCTCATCTTCTCAATCCTTCTTCAAATTCAAGTGTAATTGTGCGAGCCTTTTCTCAATCATTGCCTCCACTTCCCTCAACTTACTCGTGGTCAGTAAAAAAGGTTGCTTACAATCTTACAGAGAAGTTTGAAGCTGCTGAACGTTGGCCTTATTTGCCCTCAATTCCGCCTTGACTCTTGACAACTCTCCATCATCACCAGTAGCCACATACTCCTTTGAGTTCTTTTCCCTCATCCCCATAAGTCATCTTCTTCACTCTCAGAAGTATCTATAACACCCACATCCTTATTCTCAATCTTGTTTTTCCTAGTAATCGCAGACTTTTTTTTTTATCGAGTTAATCTTGTTCATCTTCCCTCGTACTTATACATGAGATTTGAATTTTATGTGTGTGACAAACAATTGTTTCGCCTATATGTACATCGACGTCCACCATCCCAAGCTCTACTCCGTTGCAGAGGTAAAATAGGTTTAATTTTTATATCCTGAAGAAAAACAAAAACCATGGAGGATCTTCGGCTGGAAACTTCAACAAAATTGTATGTGCACCTGTATGAGTTTGATTATTGTTTATTATGCATTGAAGGTTGGTAACACAAAATCAATTCTTAACGGTTGTTGTTTTCTTTTGCTTGATTCAACGAGACATGGCGAAACAAAGTCTATAAACCAAATCAACCACAATCACTACTACAAAAAGTGGAAAAGACGACCAGAAAAAGACGACGGTAGAACAAAAAGCCGTTATTGTTTTTAAAAAGACGACGGTAACAAAAAACCGTCGTGGATAAGTGACTTAAACAACTAAAAAATGGAGATACTGTTGAGAATTTTTTTTATAACGACGCACACAAATAAAAAAGCGTCGTCTTATTAAAAAGCTTTTCTTCAGAGTTAAAATCTGACCAAAAAACAACGACAGCAGGTATGACAAGCGTCGTCTTTTAAAAATCAAGTGTCCTTTTTTTGGTAAAGACATTGTTGTTTTGAAAGAACTATCGTCTATTATATGTAAAGATGATGGTTTTTTTTTTATAAAAAAAGGTCGTCTATTATTAAGTAAAGACGACGGTTTTTTTTATAAAAAGGGTCGTCTATTATGAAGTAAAGACGACCCTTTTTATATGAAAAGGGTCGTCTATTATGAAGTAAAGACGACGGTTTTCATATAAAAAGGGTCGTCTATTATATGTAAAGACGACGGTTTTTTATAAAAAGGGTCGTCTATTATTAAGTAAAGACGACCCTTTTTATATGAAAGGGGTCGTCTATTATGAAGTAAAGATGACCCTTTTTATATGAAAGGGGTCGTCTATTATGAAGTAAAGATAACGGTTTTTTTAAAAAAAGGGTCGTCTATTATGAAGTAAAGATGACGGTTTTTTTAAAAAAAGGGTCGTCTATTATGAAGTAAAGATGACGGTTTTTTTAAAAAAGGGTTGTCTATTATGAAGTAAAGATGACGGTTTTTTAAAAAAAGGGTCGTCTATTATATGTAAAGATGACGGTTTTATTTAAAAAGGGTCGTCTATTATGAAGTAAAGATGACAGTTTTTTTTATAAACGGGTCGTCTATTATGAAGTAAAAATGACGGTTTTGTTTTTTAAATGGTCGTCTATTATGAAGTAAAGATGACGGTTTGTTTTTAAAAAGGGTCGTCTATTGTGAAGTAAAGATGACGGTTTTTTAAAAACAAGATTTAACGGTTATTTCAACTCTGATTTTGATGATTTTTTACAGCTACACTCCTTGACCCTATATGAATACAATGACTGCATTCGATCGTCAATCTAAAATATTTACACTAGTGGATACCACAAAATCTTATGTTATATTTAATGAAAGTATAAATAAACTCTTAATTGTTAGTGAATATATTGTTTTGATGGCATACGCATTCTACGAAACTAGTTTCAACGATCCAACCGTCAAACTTGTTTGTTTACACATCGAGATCATATACGCCAAAAATCGGAAAAAAAAAATCAGAGATCAAGTAACGAGACAAAACATTTCGACGGTTATAAACGAAAAATCAAGATTTAACGGTTATTGCAACTCTGATTTTGATGATTTTTTACAGCTACACTCCTTGACCCTATATGAATACAATGACTGCATTCAATCGTCAATCTAAAATATTTACACTAGTGGATACCACAAAATCTTATGTTATATTTAATACAAGTATAAATAAACTCTTAATTGTTAGTGAATATATTGTTTTGATGGCATATGCATTCTACGAAACTAGTTTCAACGATCCAACCGTCAAATTTGTTTGTTTACACTTCGAGATCATATAAGCCAAAAATCGGAAAAAATAAACATTCAGAGATTAAGTAATAGGACAAAACTTTTCGACGGTTATAAACGAAAAATCATGATTTAACGGTTATTTCAACTCTGATTTTGATGATTTTTTACAGCTACACTCCTTGACCCTATATAAATACAATGACTGCATTCGATCGTCAATTTAAAATATTTACACTAGTGGATACCACAAAATCTTATGTTATGTTTAATAAAAGTACAAATAAACTCTTAATTGTTAGTGAATATATTGTTTTGATGGCATACACATTCTACGAAACTAGTTTCAACAATCCAACCATCAAATTTGTTTGTTTACACTTCGAGATCATATACGCCAAAAATCGGAAAAAATAAACATTCAGAAATTAAGTAATAGGACAAAACTTTTCGACGGTTATAAACGAAAAATCACGATTTAACTGTTATTTCAACTCTGATTTTGATGATTTTTTACAGCTACACTCCTTGACCCTATATGAATACAATGAACCAATTCGATCGTCAATTTAAAATATTTACACTAGTGGATACCACAAAATCTTATGTTATATTTAATAAAAGTATAAATAAACTCTTAATTGTTAGTGAATATATTGTTTTGATGGCATACGCATTCTACGAAACTAGTTTCAACGATCCAACCGTCAAACTTGTTTGTTTACACATCGAGATCATATACGCCAAAAATCGGAAAAAAAAAATTCAGATATCAAGTAACAGGACAAAACATTTCGACGGTTATAAACGAAAAATCAAGATTTAACGGTTATTTTAACTCCGATTTTGATGATTTTTTACAGCTGCACTCCTTGACCCTATATGAATACAATGACTCAATTTGATCTTCAATTTAAAATATTTACACTAGTGGATACCACAAAATCTTATGTTGTATTTAATGAAAGTATAAATAAAAAAAGGGTCGTCTATTGTGAAGTAAAGATGACGGTTTTTTTTAAAAAATGGTCGTCTAATATTAAGTAAAGACGACCCTTTTTATATGAAAAGGGTAGTCTATTGTGAAGTAAAGATGACGGTTTTTTAAAAAAAGGGTCGTCTATTATATGTTAAGATGACGGTTTTTTTTAAAAGCGTCGTCTTTTAAAACACGCTAAAAAATGGCTGCTTAAGTGAATTCGCGCTCGACAAATTTTCAAATTTTCACCCGTCTTTGAAAACCTTATCTCTCATTAACAAGCGTCGTCTTTTAAAACACGCTAAAAAACGGCTACTTAAGTGAATTTGCGCTCGACAAATTTTCAGATTTTCCCCCATCCCTGAAAACCTTATCTCTCCCTCCTTGAAACCCTCCTGCACTCTCTAAAACACCCTCATGAAACTCTCTACAAAATCATCAAAAAATCGATATCAATGAAGGAGTTGAGAGATTGAGGTCTTCGCAGATCCATAAGATGTAGAGGGAGGTTCTGTATTTGAGAATCAAAGCTAGTTGAAAGGTTTGATTTGAAAGATCTCGACCTTCACTTTCTTCAAAGAAGATCTCGCTCTCAGGCACTCAACTCGCTCATCAAACTCAGCGACTCGATCTAGAAAGACTTATGGAAATCGGTCTATATATATATATATATATGTTTGTTCATGTATTGTGCTAATTTCGTGGGATTTAAGTGAGTTTCTCATTTGGGTTTTTTATAAATATGCACAGCCGTCCCACAAGGCCTTCGTAATCAAGAAGAAGCTGACGAAGAAGATGAGGCAAAACAGACCCATCCCTCACTAGATCCGTTTGTTTTTGGACCGACAACATTATCAGGTCCAAAATACTTTTTGTTTTTGTTGTTTACTTTAATTATTTTGGAATTTCATTGTTAATTTTCTGAATCTCTGATTTTTCGTTTGTTATGGTGCCACCACAAGAACAGGTACTTTGCCAATTATGCCAATTGTGTTCTGCTGTCATTCTAGAGCTGCATAGATCTTTTTGCTAAGGTTAGGTTACTGCTAAACAAGTTTATGTTTAAGAGTATTGTGGTCTCTTTCGTGCAGGTCTTTCCTTTTCCGACACCAACAACTTGGAAAATGTGCAAGAAGGCAGAGCTAAGTCAACCCAAGAACAAATTGATGAAGTTAAAATCAAATTAATAGAATTTGTGAGCTCCGTTATTTCTAATTATAGGTAGGAAGTATGTATGTAATAGAATAAAGATTGGTTGACTATGTAATAACTATTGACTCTTCAAAAAACTAAATATAATAAAATGATGGTTTTATTGGAAAAACCGTCATCTGTATATATTATCAATGACCTCTTTTAACACCATAACGTCTTTTTTATATACAATCAACGACACTTTTACTAAAAAATTGTTGTCTTAGAGTTAATAGACGACAATATTTCAAGAAATCGTCGTCTTCACATTTAATAGATGATGGCTTTTTAACAAAACCGACGTCTTTGGATATAATAAAACATAGTTCTTTAACAAAAACCGTCGTTTTTACATCAAATAGACGAAAGTTCTTAAAAAAAACCGTCGTCTATTATATGTAAATAGACGACGCTTTTACTCAAAAGCGTCGTCTTTACAAATAATAGACGACGGGGATTTACCGTCGTGGTTTTATGCATCAAAAGATGTCGCTCGATTTCACGACGGTTGAAAAACCGAATACACGACGGTGGATTACCGTCGTCTATTTCGATTTTTGTAGTAGTGAATCCAAACAATAAAAACAAACCATAATAGCACCACAAGAAAACAAAATCAGAAAATCAAATCAAAAAGACATGTCCAACACCAAAGGTAAAAAGAAAATCGTAGCCAAGAACCAAGAACACAAAGAGAAGAGAAAACATACAAATGTAGGAAGAAATCCAACACCAATCAATTCCAAAGCAATGAAAAACACCAAAACAAACAAGAAATAAGTCTTAAATGCGAAAGAATTCAAGAGAGTATGAAGAACAAACAAAGTACTTACCTTTTGAAGACCAAATTTGAGCTTGGAGCCCAAAGTTTCGTAAAGGATGGCCTCAAATCAACGCGGAAGGACTAAGAACCGTTGAAAAAAGGAACAATTTGGTAATTACAAATGATTTCGACGAGATAGAGTGAATTCCCAATGTGAAACCCTAGAGTGAGGAAGCCGAAGATTTGGGTGAAAGAGCAAGAAATTAGGGTTAAAGAGAAGGGAGAAACTCTAGAGATCACGTTGGCACAACAAAGTGAGAAGATTGGGGAGTGAATATCGAAGAAAATCGAGGAGAGAAGAGCAGAGATACGAGCTGCGCTCGAGCGGAATAAGGCGGATGACGAACTGAAGCGCGAACCAAGTTTTAAACCTGAAAAGCGTGACTCTCGCTCGAGCGGCTGAACGTAGAAAATTGGTCCGCTTGAGCAGAAATCAGGCGTTCGAGTGCAGCTCGTATCTCAGCTTTTCTCTTCCCCCATCCCCATAAGTCATCTTCTTCACTCTTAGAAGTCATAATAACGCCCACATCCTTCTCCTCAACCTTATTTTTCCTAGTAATCGCAGACTTCTTTTTTATTGAGTTAATTTTGTTCATCTTCCCTCGTACTTATACATTAGACTTGAATTTTATGTGTGTGACAAACAATGTTTTGCCTATATGTACATCAACGTCCACCATCCCAATCTCTCATTGTGATTCATGTCATTGCCGTAGTTACTGCGATAGACTCTCATACTTGGAAGATTTGATATTCCATTGCATCGCTCTACTCCGTTGTAAAGATAAAATATGTTGAATTTTTATGTCCTGAAGGAGAAAAAACCATGGAGGACCTTCGGCTGGACACTTCAAAAAAATTGTACGTGCACCTGTACGAGCTTGGTTGTTGTTTATTATTCATTTGAGTACTGATTCAGCATCTCAACCAACCAAGCTGTGCAGTGCATGTGTCTGTCTTTGTCATCAATCTGGTTCCTCACACACATAACCAAGTCCAATGTGCACATCATCTCCTATGACCTTCTCAAGCAACCCTTCAGGTAACTTATCCACTTTCGTAAGAGCAGCAAGAGTCCCCTCACCATTCTTATCCACACTCTATGACATCCTAATTGATTCACAAGTAGTACAATCAACACTAGCTGACAACACATTCAAAATGATGCTATCTTCTGGCTTTATATACTCCATGATCATGTCTTTAATTTGATCATAAATATTTTTCGGCTGGCCATGAACAGGCACTCTAGTGATCCCAAACAGATCAACCATTGTCAAATCTGGGACGCCATTATTTTTCACAGTCAGAGTCAATGGGGTATTAGAAATTCCTTTGCCACTGCTAGCTATAGAATTAGTGGCTTTAATAATATCCTCTTAAATGTGTTCTTAATCGGTGCGGTTCTCTCTGCCATTGTAACTTAAGGAAAGCTCTGATTGAGGACTGGAACTCTGTTTTAGCCTCATTATCAGAGGTAGCCTTGTGCAGATACCTTGACCGTGTGGAAGGCTGATGCCAGCCAGGGACTCAAGGACGCTGAACTTACCAGAGGATTGGTCCCCTACAACTACAATGGTGGTAAGTTGGATGTTTTTCTCCGTCACATTTAGGTTATGGAGCTTGTTAACCACATCAAGCGAAGGACGGATTTTGTGATTGTAGGAAGACACAATAGGTGCAGAGAGAGGTGATGTATGTTGTTGTTTTGATTGAACAAATGGTAGTGAACTGCTGTGAAATTATTGCAAGCGCACAATTCGCACAAGTAATATAGAAATAAGTAGAGTGTCGTTCCCACGAAGACTGTAATTTCCTATTAATTACCAATTATGATTAATTCAAAAGTTTATCTAAACAATTGATTAAGAAGATTGATTGATTTAAGTAAACTAAAATAATTATGAAGAACAACAATTTAATTAATGATGGAAAATCAAGTTTGATTAGAAACTAGAGCATCCGATTTCACCATAACCAATTCCACTTAATTCTTATAGCCAATTAACCCTAATTACTATCCATGTTGACAGTTGGTTTCTCCTAATTCAATCGATATTCCTTCTTGGGCTCAACCAAAAGTATTCTTAATTAACAACCCATTCTCTCTCGAGCAACAAATTTAGAAAATCAAGAACCCATTAAGTTCTATGAGAACCTGCAAGAAAACTGCATGAGTCATGTTAGTCCCTCTCAGGCTCTCATTCAAGTCATGGTATTTGTTACAAGAAGCAAACACCAAACATCTCCTCTCGGTCTCCGCTTGGATCATCAATTAAATATTAGCTAGATATTTAAATCATTAAGAACAGTAACAAATACTCAACATGGAATAATAATCAGGAATTAATATAACTATAAAAATTAAGCATTCATGGTTAGGCTACATCGTAGCCCTAGCAAGGGAAATTAGTTCATGACAAAAGAAAATATAAACAAGAGAATTATTGTCATAAAACCGATTTTGCCGATGGACTTGATCTTTGGAATCTTCATAGCAGGAACACCTTCGAAAGCTCCTCAAGTAGTGCAGCAGCAAATTCTTGGCTCTCTCTGATGTTTTCTCTGGGTGTATGAAAGTTGGTGGAAAAATATGGTGGAAAAGATGATGGTATGAAGAGATCCCCCTAGAGAGAGCTTAGGGTGACCTTATATAGTGTAAAACAACTAAACCCTACTCCAAAAAGGTCTGGAAAAACTCTCCTCAAGCAAAACAAAATCCCAAACAATTAAGGAAACAAACTAGAAAAGAATCCTTCTTTGACTTGGAATCACGTCAGCCAACTTGCACGCACGTTTTGGGGTCGTTCCACTTCCTAGAAAAATCTGGAAAAATATGAGAAACATAGCTTTATCTCTAAGCTTTCCAAGCATATATTACACGCCACTAGGAAAAATCGGAAAGGTCTTCAAATATTCAATCTTCCACAGCATTGTAGTTCTGAAGGGATTTCAACTTAGGCTGTCTTGACTTGCAAGTCTAGAGCATTTGGCTTGGTAGAAAATTATGAAACTTTGACACGATGATCTTCAATGTCTTAGCTTTCTTCTCCAATTGGCCTTGTGCTAAAATTCATTCGAAAAGTCGATTTTCAGTTGAAATCCTTCCATGAGCGCAGAATCGCTGAAAATAAGGAAATAAGGTAATAATGCTCTTTTTAATTAACTTTCCCTACAAAAACCAAATAAAAGATGTATAAAAATATAGGAAATAATGCACTTGTCATGAACCTTCATCACTTAAGCTTGAGGCAATAGAACTCTGCTTTCCCTCTCCCATTTTTAAAGTGTAGGATACGTAGGAGAAGTATAACTTTGTTTCCTATGAAACTAGGTATATATAATTGTGCAATCACATATATGGAGAGCATACTTCCATGATAAATCGAAGGACATGGACGGTCATTTGAATAGTAAATTATGATCGAGCAGTCACTATAATAGTAAATGATTAGCAAAACTTACACAAAATAATTATTAATTCAAGTAAATGTTAATCTAATGTAAAAATGACAACCATTTTAGTTTTATGCTATAAATAACATGTGCTCTTCTTTTAGTCTTCCCCATCTTGGCATTAGCAATGATTTGATTCTTGAGCTTTTGCCACTAGTTTACCAAAAATATAACGTACTCTTTGGACTTGAAACATTTTACCATATTTTAAATAACTGATATTCATTCAAGTAATCAATGACAAACAAACCAGTATATGATTTTCCCCTGAGCAGGGCACCGTGCGCCTTGGTATTTTTTTTGGTAAATACCACGAGGTGTCCTCACATCCAAATGGTGGGATTAATCACAGCTCGGGATTCGGCTTGCCCCTGGCTACAAAGTGCTTCCAATGGGTTTCGAACCCTTGCCATTGAGGCGCCAAATAGCTCGCTAGCTGAATGTGGCAGTTTTATCCAACCACATCACACCTTGTGGTTGTGCTCTTTGGTCTTTCAACATTTGGCGAACTAGTCAATCGCATGCTGAGAAACAAGAGAGATACCCCTTATGCTTATCAGCTCATATTCTTATGGATGATATATATTCTGAAGTAGTAGATTGCTATTGAGGCCCAAAAAATCCAAGGTTATGTCCAAATATATTCCTGGCCTAGTGCAACACCTTACTGAGAAGAAACCCAAATTGGGTACGCGAAAGTTCGTCGTATGCAAATATGTAACCCGTCACGCCAAGAGTTGTAACGAGCCAGTAAAATGTACCGGCTCTATGAACCCATGCTTATTATCACGTCAAAACGTCATTTTGACTTGACCATAACCCTTTACAATGCGATAAAATTTGGGCACGAGCACGCCAAACAACATGCAATGCCAAGTGAAAAACTCTTATTTTGCACCTAGCCGCCCTACAAGCTTAAGTGGGCCCAAGCCACACAAATGCCCCAAGCTTGCTGAATGGGTTGTGGTATCGATGGTTACGAGCATTCACGAGGCCCATTGATGAGCCAAGAAGTGGAAGTTTTGGGCTGCTTGGGAACCCCAAAACTCGAGCTCATTTCTTGAGCCCAAATATGTCGGTAAGCATGAAAGAGAGAAAAGTGGCCCATCACCTTAGTAGATTGGCCTATCACCTTAGTAAATTAGCCCATCACCTTAGTAGATTGGCCCATTACCTTAGGGAGTGGCCCAATAACTTAGAAAAATATCTTAGGAAGCCTACAACACATGTGTAAGATCCCACATCGACCAACGGAGAGGGGGATGTGCTTTATATGTACATGCCCGCCTCCATCTAGCACGAGGCCTTTTGGGAGCTCATCGGCTTCGGACTCCATGGGAACTCCGAAGTTAAGCGAGTTGGGACTAGAGCAATCCCAGGATTCGTGACCCAATGGGAAGTTGCTCTTGAGTTCCCAGAAACAAAACCGTGAGGGCAGAGAGGGGGGCCCGAAGCAGACAATATCGTGCTACGGCGGAGCCGATCTCGGGATGTGACAATTTGGTATCAGAACCACTCTGCCGTGTAGTGCAAGTGTGCCGACGAGGAGGACAGGCCGCTAAGGGGGGTGGATTGTAAGATCCCACACCGACCAACGGAGAGGGGGTGATGTGCCTTATATGTACATGTCCGTCTCCATCTAGCACGAGGCCTTTTGGGACCTCATCGGCTTCGGATTCCATGGGAACTCCGAAGTTAAATGAGTTGGGACTAGAGCAATCCCAGGATGGGTAACCCACTGGGAAGTTGCTCGTGAGTTCCCTGAAACAAAACCGTGAGGGCAGAGGGAGAGGCCCAAAGCGGACAATATCGTGTTACGACAGAGCCGATCTCGGGATGTGACAACATGGCCAAAGCTAAACCCAAGACAAACCATCTGTAAAACCAAAGGATACTTGCGTGTGCAGGCTGCTGGGAGAAGAACACTCTTCAAACCAACACCTTTACCCATTTATTTTCCATACCAACTCTTGCCATAAAATAAGGGAGGAAAGAAGGAGGGAGTATTGCCAGAGATAGGAGATGGCCACAAGGATAGCTGCGGGAAAACTCTAGAGCTCCAAAAAATATTGTCTCTGTGTGTTTGGATTAGGGGGATTTCACAAAATAGGGATGAATCAAAGGAAGAGAAAAGGAATAGAGGGGGAGACTTGGCAGATGTGGGAAGAACCAGCTAAGGTTTCTTGGGAATGAGGAGCTTCCAGTGCTTATAAAAGAGGGCATCTCCTACCCAGCAAATCACCACATCCAGAAAGAGTAAGCATCCCCTCTCACTATTGGAACCCTTGTTGCGTCGATTCAGCTGCACCAAAATGGATTCAGCTGCATCCTCAACTTGTGATACTCGCAAGTGCACGAGCCGTTCGGTAGTATAGCATATGTAAGTGCGAGGTCGATTCCACAGGGATTGGTGATTGAATAATCCAATTCAGTTTTCCTACACAAAACAAAAACAAAAACAAAAGAACATGAAACAAGGAAGAAAGAAAATAAGAAAATAAGAAAATAACTCAAGCAAATAAGTTCCCAAGTTCAATTTAGATTAATGGATTGATTCTAGCTAAAGTATGATTAAGCCATGGTGTTTGGTCCTAACCTTGTATTCCTAATTCCCTAATTTGATCATTTGTTGTCTAACCTAAAATTAAGCATTAGGAATCCATTAAGCATAGAAGAACATTTTAAACAACCAAGTATGTATCTAATCCATATTGTCGAATTCTATACACACTCTTCCTATTCATAGTTCAATTCGAATTAAAGCATGGTGTCTACTCTTAATTCAAACCAAGATAGCTAACATGCAAGCCTTAATGGTGATCAATCATTCAAACTAGCATATTAACTTATAAGCATAATGAATAAGAACAAAAACCATAATTGAAACTTGGAAACTAATTAAACTTGAATACTTAAGAAAGAATGTACATTACAAGAAAAAAAAACACATTACAACTAAGAGAACATTAAAGAGAGAATTTTGGAAGAACATGTGTTTGAGAACTTTAGAGAATTTGATGAAGGAATGGGAGAAGTGTTTGGGAACTTTGAGGATTTTGGAAGAAAATGTGCTTGAGAGCTTTGAGGATTTTGGAAGAGAAGAGAGATGTGTTTGAGAACTTGAAGAATTTGATGATGGAATGGGAGAAGTGTTCGGAGAATTTAGAAGAAGAGAAGGGGGAGAAGGGAAGGAAGAGGAGCTCTAGAGAAGTGCTTGAGAGCTCCCCCCCTTGGGGTGTGTTTACAAGCTTAGAGAACTTCCCTATTTATAGGCCTAGGGGAAGTGAAAATCTGAATTATACAATAGAGTTCACTAACCACACTCACTTCACCAACTTACAACACTTAATTCACCTAACACACTATTGCATTTTGAAAACAATTCCTCTTGTCTTTAGGCTTAGTGTTGCAGCTCCCATTTCATCATCTTTTGGCTGCTGCAAAATTCCACTCAAAAATAGGTATTGAATATGCTTCACCAAACTTTCCCACAATCAACAACACTTCATCATGCATATGTCATGCATGACAATGCATTGCAGCCAGCTTGTGGGCTCGTTTTGGGCTTGTGGCTCCCTTCTTTAAAATCTGGAAAAATATGGATCTTGAAGCTCTTTGTCTTATCTTTCCAAGCATATGCAGCCCAGATCAAGGAAAAATCGGAAAACCCTTCAAATGTGATTTTTGGCCCAGTAACGCAGATGCTGCCGAATTTGACCTTAAGCTGCCAAAACATGTATAACTTTCTCTAGAAGACTCGGAATCATGAACCGTAAAATTCTACAGAAACTAGACTTCCGTATCTTTCCAATGATGTATGGGTCATTATCTGGTTCTTCTTGAGTAAGTACAGTCTAATCCGTGAAGTTGACTGATCTGCAGACACCATTTTGAGCTAACTTGTCTCCAAAATGCAATTAGTGAGTCTCAAGCTTATTGATCAGTTCATAATTGTATATCAGTTTGTACCCCTCTAGCTTATGATTTGGTTATGTTATTGAGTTAAACTTGTGCTTTTAATCCCTTTTCTGTTTATCATTCAGTTCATTGGGCCTTATGTAGCAATGGTGGCTTTGGATAGGAAAAGATGCAAAATGGTGCAAAAACGAGCAGACTGAGTTAGCAATTTGTTTCGGCCTTATCTTCCTCGTCCCAACTTGTATTGGCCCAATTTATATGTGGTTGGAAAGAAGAGATTCTGAACTGCAAGATGGACTGCTAAAACGTATCAATTGATGAAGTCAAGCCCAATCCGTGGGCCCATCAAAATGCACACCATACATTCCAGTCTATTTTCGGCAGTCAACTTGCAAGGCCCAAAACGTACACTTGTACAGCTCAGATGGGAATGCATTCTTCATACAAGTTGTTCCAATGGGTGTCTATTATGACATATCCAAATTTGAGCCCCATTGTATACATATTGAAACCTCAGGCCTTCCTACACCAAGCCTGGTTCAGAAGAATCTTTTATTTCCAGCAACCAAAAGAAAACTCACATGGGTTGGCAGCAAAAGGCAGCCACAATTGAACACCTTTGAACACCCATGTGAAGAAAGCTTGAGGTGCAGCAAAAGAAGTATGGGATGGGATTGATTCCAACCACACTAACATAGACAAGATGAAGTGGGAGTTATGGGTTGTATTAAAGGAGGAATGGTGGTGTCGGATTTCATCATGATATTCCTCCCTCTTAGCCCTATAAATAGAGAAGTCTTCAAGCTACAAAATTCACTTCAGCCATCCTACACACTTCCATCATTCCATCAACACATCTTGAAATCATCCTCATACACTCCCATCAACCCCATACACTCTAGCAAGCAACCCAATACTCTAAACTGCCCAAATCACCAAAACAGCTCCAGAAAACCTCCCTTCCATTTCCCTACAAATTTCCTGTTTCTCAACCATCACCACTCACCCAAACTCATCCCAAATCACCTACTAGCTGTCATACATCATTCTAGACGTGGGGAAGCTCTTGGAGAAGCATTAGACGTCGAGAAGCACTTGAAGAAGTCTTGGACACCACAAGAACTTCAGAAAAAGGGTTTTTCTATTCTTATTGCATTCCTTATGTTTTCTCATTTCTATCTGAGTTTATTTTTCATTATGAGCAGCTAATTTCATAACTAGGGCTTCGATGTAACCTAACATGAATATTCTGGGTTTATAAGTTTGAAGTTTGGAGTTTCAAGTTTGATTCATGATTCATGTTTTTATTCATTATGCTTATCAGTTAATATGCTTGTTTGAATGATTGATCACCATTAGAACTTGTATGTTAGCTATCTTGGTTTGAATCAAGAGTAGACACCATGCTTTAATTCAAATTGAACTATGAATAGGAAGAGTATGTATGGACATTCGACAACAGGGATTAGATACATGCTTGGTTGTTTAAATTGTTCTTCTATGCTTAATGGGTTCCTAATGCTTAATTTAGGTTAGACAACAAATGATCAAATTAGGGAATTAGGAACACAAGGTTAGAACCAGACAACATGGCCTAATCATACTTTAGCTAGAATCAATCTTTGAATATGAATTAGACTTGTTACTTGACTCCTTATAACCCATAATTGAATTGTTATGGTGATTCGAATGCCATAGTCTCCAAATCTGTTTTCCATCTCTTAAAACCACTCTTTGTTACATTTGTTTACTTGTTTTTGTTTACAATTTCATTTTGCTTATTTTGTTCAACAATCACAACCACTCTTGCTTTAAATTCTGTTTTAGACATAACCTCCTACTTTCTTGAATTTGGTAATCTAAGTACATAACTAGTTTTAACTTCTTCAGTCTTCGTGGGTACGACCTCGTACTTGTCTTGCTATACTACTAATTGCCCCGTACAATTGCGAGTTAACATAATATTAACAACACTTATTACACTGAAACAAACACAAAACTTATTAAAAGCACAAGTTTAACTCAAAAACATAACCAAATCATAAGTTAGAATGGTACAAAATGATATGTAATTATGCACCGATCAACCCTTCAATTTCGAGCTCTCTTCTTCTATTTCTTCATCTTTTCTCTTCTGGAAAAACACCCAAGAGTGTGACGAAGCTTTCATCAAGCCGCAGGAATATTTGCTCAAACCACCCATTCTTCCACCCTCATTATTTCCTTTCTTTCCTCAACAAATCCTATCAAAATTCCCTCTCCCCTTGCTTTTGAACCCATGTTTCTCATAGGAAATCCAAGTCTTCTCTCTCTAATGCTAAACTCATGAATACTCAGTTCCCATGCCACAAGCTTTTCAAGCCAAGCTAAAATATTCATCTGTAAGCAACTGTTGGTTTTATTGGTGAAGGAAACCAAAGTGCCTCCTAAAGCTCCGCGAACCTTTTGAAGCACTCTTGGGGTCTAATTCTTGAACTTAGACACAAGGGCAACTCCACCCATTTGCTCTTTACAGCAGCTTAAGTCCATCTATAGCTGTTGGAAAAAAAAATAAAAAATAAAAAATAAAAGGAAAAAAATAAAAGGACAATATTGGAAGGGACTTGAGGTAAAAAATAAAAGGAAAAAAACAACATAACATTATTCCAGATGGAAACTAATCCTAAAAGTTGAAGGCGCTTATGTGAAATGGGGATACCACATTCCCAAACCACTTTATGTGGCAGATGAGATGGAGCCACATCAATTAAAATTAATTTAACATTTTCTTTTCTTTTATAATTTATAAACACTTTTTAATTGATGTGGCTAGCCACTTCATCTGCCACATAAGATAGTATGCTAAGAGTAACATTACTCATAAATAAACGCACCATGCAAAGAAAAAAACAAATAGACAAGAATACAAGAAATTGATGAGGTTCAAGGATTTAAGCCTATGTATCAGTGATCACCCCGAAAAATTCCTTCAGTCCAAGGGAACGATTTGGGTTTCAAGAAGACCCCCTAGGCCCGTTTCTAAATTCTAGGTCTCAATTTTGGTTCCAAGAAGACACCTTTAGTGTGCTTGCATGAGGCAACTCCTTCATAACATCCTTCTCCTTTGGCTTTGAGTCACATCAATCTCAATTGGATATTTGAACTGCTTCCCACATATTGTAGATTTTCATCATCAGGATCTTGAGGTACACGCATTTGAACGAAATTGTAAATTGTACAACATGCAATACGTATATACTTCTAAATGTGTACACGATAAAGTTAGCATTTGTTTGTATATCCACGTGATTGTCTTTCGTTTTAATCTGAAACCCCTATTATTACACAACATGGGCGCACCCCTGTGATATAGTAAACTCCCTACCATCTTTCAAAACGCCACCAAAAAAAGTCACACAAACTTGCTTTACAACCTCCATTCGCTCACCATCTCCGTCACAGACTTCTGCTGCTCCTGCTTCCTCATATGTCCCTTTAAATCGCTGAAAGCATGCATATTTATTTAGGAGAATCTATAGTATAACCCTTAAAAGCGGGAGTCAGGAGAGAAAACTAGGGGAGATAAAGTTGAAAGCTCATAGTAGAAAAAAGCTCATCCACAAACCTGCAACGTGGCACATGGCACTCAGATTCTTTGCAAGCTCGAGCATGAAGTAGAAGGACATACCACATCTTCTGACAGAGAACACATCCTCCAGATACACGGTCCTCGCATTGAATTCCATGGTGGAAAAGCCCCTTAATCTTACGACAATTGGGGTACTGACATTGTGATGCAGGAGCTAAAGGACATTGTGATGCGTGCATCAGAACATCAAGAATTTTCCTAATCTCCAAAGCACTTGCTGGAGAACTCCTATCCTGCAAAATTAAATAAGTGTTAATTATAAGAATTTGAACTCCTCAAGATACATTGGCATCCAAGCCTTTCCTCCACTACTACATCCACGTTCAGCATGATTAACACAAATACCAGCAAAAATATTATTAAGACAAAGTAACACCATGATCATCAAGATAGCCATCAAAGATAAAGCTATATGAACAGTCATTTTAAAAACCATCAAAGTCTGCATTGATTTCATTACAAACTAATGGATGTAATCAAATACCAGAAGCAGACCTATGTCAGGGTAACCCTTCTTTGAAGAGAGAGAGGCTGCTCATGAGAGTTTTCAAATGAAAAGTGAAAAGTGAACTAAAATCTGAAATTGATTTTCGAGAGTTTTCGAAATTGGGCCTCATTTTGAAATCAGTTCTCACTTTTTAAAAAACTAGAAACTAATATTAGTTACCAAACATATTTTCAATTTTCAAAAGAAGTGAAAATGAAAACTGAAATCAAAAAATGGCATTGTTATCAAACAACCCCTAAGCAATACAAAATAAAAGAGATTATGCTAGTGTAGCATGAGGGAACAATATCTAGGGTATAATTTAGGGAGAAATTGGAACTCTCACTTACATACATTCTTTTCATATGTAACTTAAAATGACTATCAGAGTGACAATACATGACAATACAGAGGTATTCCCTGGGAGACAAAACAAAGCCAACAGAAGTAAAATGAAAACTGTAAAGCTGCCTAAAATGTGACCTTCGTCAAATCTGGGGAATTATAACTTCAATTTTAACCATTATATTTACTCATTGCAGCTCTTTTTAACCCACAACTATATGCATAAGCAACTACATACACAATTGATTAACTAACTCCTCTATTGATCCTTACACTTCATAGGGAGCGAGAGGGACACACACAAACCACAATTGATTAAACTAAAATAGTAAAAACATATATTACTCACACCATTCGTTTAAAAACATATATTACTCACACCATTCATTTAAAAACATATATTACTCACACCATTCGGTTACAGTCATGCTTCCATACTATCCAGCATGTCCTCCTCTTTCAAAATTAATTACCAAGAAAAGGTCCTCCAGTTCCAAAATTAATTTCCTC
Organism: Prunus campanulata; assembly: GCA_034190965.1. Classification (NCBI taxonomy): domain Eukaryota; kingdom Viridiplantae; phylum Streptophyta; class Magnoliopsida; order Rosales; family Rosaceae; genus Prunus; species Prunus campanulata. The sequence goes on along the minus strand of CM067214.1, from coordinate 2,278,411 downwards.
TTTTTGTTCGTAAGTATAGCTAGCCTTCCTATGTGCAAGAAACTGACTTACAAACATTAATTAAGTAGTGCAGTGCCTAATGTGCATTCATTGAATTGGGGAAGGATTCAATCATGCACTTTCTTTTCGATTTTAGAGACATTACTATTTGACATTGATATTCTCTGTAACTACCAGAATCATATATTTTTTACGCATAGCATGATTTCATGTTATCTGTTGTAAATCAACATCGCATTTGTGTTCAATTAGCTGCTATCAGGATGATACAGGATGATACACATTCACAACACAGTACTTTTGGTCCTCTTGCCCTTATGCAACACACCAGCTATTAATTTTTTAGTTTTTAGTTTTGTTTTTGGTTGCCGCTATCTGGACTGCATTTACTGGACACGTTGCTGGCAATCTCTGTAGTAATCGTGGAATATACAGCATTATCCACACTTTTGTTTTAAGATATAACAGCCCTATGAGTTCCAGCCCTTCAGTTTTACCTCTTATTGAAATTGTTCGCATGAGTACTGAAGAAAGCAATTATCCAGAAAACTAGGGAACCTAGGAAACTACTAAATAAATTAGGAAACTAACAACAAAGAAGGAAATCTGCTCCGGACTCTATTAAAAGGTTTGTAAATGTTGTCTGCATCAAATACATTAGCTATTTAGCATCCCCCTCCCTTGAAAATCCTAGAAAGTCAATTTTCACAAAATTAGGTCCTTGTATATTGGGTTCTTAAGTCATGATTTAAGTAGGATTTGTTGTACATAACCCATGTAATTCATTGGAGGATAGTTGAGTTATAGAGTAAAAGTTTATTTTCGAGAGATGGAAATTCTGGTGAGAAGCCAAACCCTTGGTGTGATGCCAAGAATGGGTGCGAAACCATTAGAGTGATTCCAAACCTATCTTTATTCGTCTAATTTTCTGTTTTCTTTGTTTTCGCTTCTGCTAATCTGATTAAATCTACAATTCACCTATATGCTACATTAGGATTTACAAGGGATTAAATCATAAAGCATAGAGTATTTATAGCTAGCTCTAGGGGAATGTTACCTCAGGTGGGTGAGTCTCACCCTCCAATTCAACCATCACTGGGGTATTCATGCTGCTCATCCAAAGATTAAAAAATTTGTGATCGGTCAGAGCCAAAACTTAACAAACCAAATCAAATTTTGGACAGAAAAGGTAAGGTTAGGAATTTCAAATACCTGATCTGCAGAGCACGGGTACCCAAGATTATACTCTCCAGATCCTCATCTGCACCTCCCTGTCCATTGTTCCATTAGTCTTATTCAGCAACTTTTACTTTCATATTAAGATACACATAACTAATACTGTATGCTAAGTTTCTTTCCTATATACTTCAATTCAGATATTTAAAAAATAAGATTACAGTAAACAGAAAGCATTGAATCCTTACTTCAATCTCTGGCTTATCTTCATATCTGCACAAAAACAAATAATTAACCTGAGAGGGTTGCTGAGGGTCAAATTCATATACACAAACACAGAAACAACTACGAGTTGTTATAACAGAGGCAGAGAGAGAGAGAGAGAGAGAGAGAGAGAGAGAGAGAGAGAGCGAGAGAAAACCCCATATCCAAGTCGTTGCAATCGTGGTCCGCCATTGTTGATGGGTGAACAAGTTTTGAGGTGTTCACAGAGAGAGAGAGAGAGAGGAGAAGAGTTGAGTCTGGGAGGAATGCCTCAGGGACCGGGATTAGGGTTTGAAATAAGGTTTTGGATGATTTGGTAGAGAGAGAGAGAGAGAAGAGAAGAGTTGAGTTTGGGAGGAATGCCTCAGGGACCGGGATTAAGGTTTGAATTTGAAATAAGGTTTTGGATGATTTGGTATGGAGATCATATGATGCGACATTTTATACTCCAATAATGCCTATGCTGAAGAAGAATTGGCAAACCAAATAAATATGTGCATTTAGAAAGAGTACAAAGAAAGGCAAAACCAATGTATAATTAAGAATTAGGCTAAACTGTTAATTTAAACCTGAATTCTTCTTTTTTTAGTTAAATACCACGAATTTTCAATTGCCTCTGTAGAGGCCCAAAAATCCAGAGGTTAGGCCCAAGCTTATTCTCGGCCTAGCGCGAATAATTAATCACGAAATAAACCCGCTAGGGGCATGATGGGAAATTATAGGGCTCGCCTACGCAAGCCATGTGTCACACATCACGCCAAGCAAGCGCGCCAAAAATACAACGACTTCGTAAGTTCGCACTCATAAACCCGTCCGGTGCCATTTAACTCGATATTGGTTTAATGGGATGCGATAAAATGCAAGCACAAGCAACGCGCAATGCCATCATGCCATGCTACACACTCAAGTGGGCCCAAGCCACATGATTATCCGGGGCTTGCTGGGAAGGTTGTGGTATGGATGGGTACGAGCACTCACAGGGCCCATTGAGGGACCGAGGAATGGAAGTTTTATGCCACTTGGGGGCACTGAAACTCAGGCCCATTCCCCGGGCCCAAGTACATGGGTTAGCATGAGAGAGAAGAATAGGGTCCAATACCTTAGGAAAACATCCCATAGGCTGCTGTAGCATTTAGGAAAATTCATAACAGTTAGAAAGCCCAAAAACGAATAACCCACTTCCAGCAGCTGGACGAAAGCGTGCGAGCCGCTGGAAGAAAGGACACCAATAACCCAATACAAATAAACGAAGCCCAGCCCAAGTTAAAAATCTGGCGTCGTGTTCTAATCTTGAAAATCCCACAACGGTCAACAAGAAGCCATCGAAGGAACCAGAGGAAACCCATGTGTGTAGGAGAAATACCCAGTGGACAAACAACTTCCTCTGTCCTCCTTTTTCCTCTGCGAGCTCTGATTTGAAAACCAAGGGAGAAAGCAAGTGGCGCCTTACCCCCATGGAGAGACTCAGCCGCACAAAGCTTTGGAACCACAAGAAGCCATTGATTCAGGCGCTCTGGTCAATAATCTTGCACAAGAAAGGGGGTAATCGGAGAAAGAAAAAGGAAAAGTGAGAATGGATGGTCGACGAAATTGGGATTCCAGACGCCTATAAAACAGAGCTTCTTCTACCCAGCAACACATACCATTCCAGAGCAAGACCAAGCTTTGTCAAGCGAACTGGAATTTTCCCATCTTCAACTCCCAATAGAAGCCATCCTAATTCCCCCACTCTGAAACCTGCTTCTCTGCAAGAGACTCATGCTTTGGTCTCTCTCTCTCTCTCTCTCAAATTGCTAAACCTGTGAAAGCTCAGCTCCCATGCCACAAGCTCCTCACGCTGAGTCATTAATGAAATTCATGCGTTCTTCTGGGTGTTGGTGAAAAGAACCCGAACGTATTTTTCTAGGGCTTCAGCAAGTCCTTTTAAAATTCTTTTGGCAGACTGGTTCTTGAACTCAGGCTTCAGGAGGATCTTTTTGTTCGCTTTCTTCTCACAGCAGCCCAAGCCCATTCGATAGGCTGCTGGAACAAAAAGACTCCCACAGCCTCTAACTTTTTTATTTTTTCAGAAAATTAAGGATATAAACTCTTTTTTTTGCCATTGTTCCTCCTAATCTAAATCCTAATTAAAACCTCTAAAATAAATACAAATTTAGTTATATACCCAATCTTAAACATAGTCTTATAAAGAAACCCTATACCATTTAAAAACTATAAACACACCAAAGAAAAAACCCAAAAATCAACATATGTGGATTTTTTCAATTTAATAGCTATTTTTCGGTTTATTTGTGTGTGTAAAATACCTATATAATCCTTGTACTATGAATTTGAGAGAGAAAAATCAGATTTGCCAAAAAACTAAAGCTGCCCAAAAACCAAATCATATACATTTTCTCCTTTCTCGATGGTGCTTTCTCAAGTCCAACTATATTTTTCATCTCTTATCTACAATTTTCAATATTTGACTTTCGACTTCTTGTTCTAAAATTGTGCTTCTATTCATTTTTTTTTTTCGGATTGTTCGGAAACTCCCTGAGGTTTCAAAAATTATACAAACACCCCCCTTTAAATTGTTTTAACAAAACCCATTTTCCATTTGTTTTTTCCGTTCAAAGATTGATGATTTTATATGTATATAAAATATTTATTGAAATCTAAATGCTTTTTAGAATAATTAATTTCATATTTTCCCGTAAATCACTAACATGTACTTTTTTCTTCCAAGAATTATAGTAGCAAAGACCCTGGGCCTCGTATCAAACCTTTTAGCCCAAGAATTATAGTAGCAAAAAGGCTTTTTAGGTGTGCAACTGATGTGCGTGTGTGACCAAACAAGAAAAAAGTGTGTGTAATGGTGTGTTTGGATGAAGTAATTCTAATTTTCATGGAAATTGTAAATGACGGAATTTCCAATTACATCATTTAAAAATTTCGTCAATTGCAAATTTCAGCGTTTGGATTCATATATGCGGAATTTAAGAAATGACAGAAATTACAATTTCACCTGTTTGGATAGTCATCACATAATTAGAATTTACGTAAGAACTTTTTTTTTAGTCTTGTATATAAAATATGATAGGAATAATTAGCATGGTTCAACACATTATTATTATATATATAATTAGAAAGACTTGAGATGTACGAAAATGTCTAACAGCACATACCTCAATTGTTACTAATGTAAAGAATTGCAACTGTAGCTTGTCTAATTTAAAAAAGCATAAATCACGTAATTGAAAAAAAATGAAGCTAATCATCCCAACCAATGTTTCAACAAAATAGCAAAAATTAAAAATATCAACTTAATATAAAATATGTCTACACTTTTGGTGAAATAAACATCAACACCATTCTCTTCTTTCTCTCAGTTGGAATTGTCTTTAACATGAGAAACTGTTTCTCATTTACTATAAACCAAGAGCATGCCTTCAATTGTTCATCTGGACTAAGATCTGGAATTGCAATGACTTCATTATATACTTCTGTTGGATCAAGCTTTTGTGTAGTAGAATTGATAAAGTGTTCCAAAGATGAAGCCATTTTAGCCACTGAATCAGCAAGAACATTAGTTGTACCTCTTTTTTTGGGTGGGGGAATATCAAAAGGTTAAAGCCACGAGGAGCCAACAGAACACAAGAACAAATAACAAAAGCAGGGTCAGACATAGCTAGATTCCAACAAAGCCTAGAACAACAGTCCCTACCCAGCAAACTAGCTACTAATAGGAAATTAAAACTGTAGAGAACTAAAAACCCACACCAGCAAACTCACAGACAAACAAACCAAAGAACACAGCAAGCACGCAGATTCTCAATGCTCAAGAAGCAAAATATTCTCACACAGACACAGAAGAAAAATAGAAGGAAGAAGACTGAAGCTAAAACTGATAAAGCTTCATTCAATTCATTCAAACAGCAAGCAACGGCACAAAAATACAAATAGAGGCAACGCCTCTTTTGAGAAAGAGAGAGAGAGACTTTTCAGCATAAACAAATAAAAACATCCTAGAGATAAGAGAATCCTAGAGACAAGAGAGCACACTGCCGACAACATGCCTAATGCAAAATTAGCCACAGTAGCATCACTCCTTTACAAAGTGAATAAAATATTAAATGTGGCTTTGAATTCGGTGGACTTGGTTTAACTTCCAACAAAAACTAAACAGCAGATATAAGAACAGAAAATTATTATCTTGTGAATAAAATTCAATTAACTGAAAAAGGAAAAATAGATAAAATATGCAAAACCCATGTCTTGTTTTCGAGAATGATCAAGAAACAGATTCAGTTCAAGGAAGAATTGGAGAAAAAGCAAAGAGGAATTCAAACTAAACAAATTTTGAATATGGACATCGATTCAGAGAAAAAGAGAAAGAGAAGCCGGAAGAAAACACTTGAGACAGAGAGAGAGAGAGAGGACTTACCGAAAAGTCGGAGGCGCTTGAGGAAGAAAGGCTTTTGGTGAATGGAGGTGAGAAAGTTTGACCTTGTGTATGAATATGTCTCTAGACTCTGTCTTTCTTACCTTGATTGGAAGAGCAAATATTCTTGTCAAATTGAAAGACGGAGAGGAGAAATAAAATAAAAGCAAAACCCTGGTTCCACCGCTAAAAGAATCAATATAGCAGACAAAAAAGAGGCACAAGGAAAGAAATTGAAAACTGAAACTCACCAGAAAACTTGGCAGAACACCATCAAGAGAATACCCATGGCGCGCAGGCTTGTTCTCTTTGAAGCAGATAGGTTATTCCTGAAATTTTGGTAGGCAGAAGATGAAAATTTTGGCGGGCAGAAGATAGGTTATCGCGGGAAGAAGATGAAAATTTTGGCGGGCAGAAGATAGGTTATCGCGAGCAGAAGATGAAAATTCCCTCTCTGTTGGGAATTGTACAATTCCGCCTATTACCATGGAATTTCAACTCGGGATTTTAGATGTGCAATTCCCACGATATTTTCTGCGTGTAATTTGGCAAATCCTGAGTTGATTTTGCCAAATGCTGAACTTTCCCTTTTCCACGCTCCAAATCCCGACTTTTATTAAAATCCCAAGTTATTTTACCGCATCCAAACACACCATAAGTGTCATTCTTCTATTTGTAATATCTACAAATTATAGTCTAAATTACTCTAAATTTTAAGGATTAATGTATTAAGTCCGGTAGATTATTTGCTGGGTTGTTTACTTTGTTACGGTTGGACGAATCAGAGGATCTTGCCGAGGCAAATAAAAATGGAAAAGGTCTGGACTTCTCAAATCCCTTTAGATATATATTATAAATAAAGCACAGAATAGAACATTTATTTTTGTAGGAGGAAACTTCGGAATATTAAGTGCAGAACCTGATAAGTGCATGAATGTTGAAAGACCAAAGGGCACGTAATACTAAATAATTGCACAGGTTGAAACTCCAGAGACGCATGGGATATGATTTGCGAAACGTTTACGAGTCCAGAGACGCATGGGGGTATGGTTTCATCATTTACGATATTTGGTACATTTTCCAATTCCAAAGAATAAATATTAATTTGGAATTTGGAATTGTCCAGAGGCGTGGTTGAAGAATTAATTATGAATAGCTAGTTTCATGACAAACGTATGTATATAATAACCTGTCTCATTCCTACTCTGATCAACAAATCTTCACTCTCACTCCCTCTCAATCTCTATCTCGCAATCTATTTCTTTCAACTCTTTGCCTGCTACAATTTAGATATGGGAGGAGGAAAGCAAGCTACTGCCTCCAAGAGAAAACCAAGTACTGCAATTTTAAATGGTGAAGGCTCAGTTGCACTGGTTTCGGTACCAGAAGATGCGGTACCTATCAACTGTGCTCCTATTGTGTCATCCTACAACGACAAAATCCGTCCCCTGCTCGATGCGGTTGACAAGCTCCGTAACTTGATGGTAATGGATGAAGGCATTCAGCTCCCCACAATTGTGGTGGTTGGGGACCAATCATCTGGAAAATCCAGTGTCCTCGAATCTTTGGCTGGCATCAGCCTCCCTCGGGGTCAAGGTATCTGCACAAGGGTACCTCTGATAATGAGGCTGCAGCACCACTCAAGCCCTCAGCCAGAGCTTTCCTTGGAGTACAATGGCACAAGTGATAGTACTGATGAAGACAACATCTCTGACGATATTGTTAAAGCAACTAATGCTATTGCAGGGGGAGGGAAGGGAATTTCTAACACCCCATTGACGCTGTTAGTGAAGAAAAATGGTGTTCCTGATTTGACTATGGTGGATTTGCCTGGGATCACTAGGGTCCCAGTTCATGGGCAGCCTGAAAATATTTATGACCAGATCAAAGACATGATCATGGAGTATATAAAGCCAGAGGAGAGTATCATTCTGAATGTGTTGTCTGCCAGTGTCGATTTTGCCACCTGTGAATCGATTAGGATGTCGCAGAGTGTGGATAAGACTGGTGAAAGGACGCTGGTTGTGGTTACAAAAGCTGATAAGGCACCTGAGGGACTGCTCGAGAAGGTCACGGGAGATGATGTCAACATCGGACTCGGTTATGTCTGTGTGAGGAACCGCATTGGAGATGAAACATATGAGGAGGCACGGGCCATTGCTCATGAACTATTTCAGTGTCATCCTCTTCTGTCAAAGATTGACAAATCTATTGTCGGTATTCCAGTTTTGGCTCAAAAGTTGGTGCAAATTCAAGCTAACAGCATAGCAAGAAACTTGCCGGAAATAGTGAAGAAGATCAATGAAAAGCTGAATTACTCCCTTTCTGAACTGAATAACATGCCGAAGAATCTTTCCTCTGTTGCTGAGGCCATGACAGCTTTCATGCAGATCATTGGTTTGGCCAAAGAATCTCTTAGGAAGATTCTTCTGAGAGGAGAATTTGAAGAGTACTCAGAAGACAGGCGCATGCATTGCACTGCTAGATTGGTTGAGATGCTCAATCAGTACTCAGATGCACTTCACAAATGTGATGAAAGTGACCCGAAGAATAACTTCTTGGTTGAAGAGATCAAGGTATTGGAGGAAGTGAAAGGTATATGTCTTCCGAATTTTCTTCCTCGCAATGCTTTTCTTTCTATCTTGCAGGGAAAGGTGAGGGCAATTTCGAGCATACCAATTGGGTTTGTGGAGCAGGTTTGGACTTACATTGAGGAAGTGGTTATTTCTCTGTTGATGAGGCATTCTGATAATTATTATCAGCTTCAACTTTGTGCGAGGCGAGCTGGACACAATCTGATGGCAAAGATGAAAGAAAGGTCGATTAAGTGGATGACGGAAATTGTGGATATGGAGAAGCTTACGGATTATACATGTGATCCTGAGTATGTTGCTGAATGGAATAGGCTCATGGCTCACCAGAACGCCTTCATAGAAGGGGTCTTAGGTGACAACAGACGCCCTTCTACTATAACTATAGAAGGTATTGGGGAGGTGGAAGTTGAAGGTCTGAGGCGGTACCCTCTTATGTTACCTCAAGCTTTTGATCTGAAAATGAGGATGGCTGCTTATTGGAAGGTTGTTATGAGGAGGTTTGTTGATTTTATGGCGTTGCATTTGCAGCTGTCTATTTCCAACCTGGTGAACAAGGAGATGGAAGCTGAGATTGTGAATGAGTTGATGGGACCTTACGGTGGCGGGATTGAGAGGATGCTGGAGGAGTCACCGGCGGTAGCGGTGAAGCGGGCAAACCTGAATAAGAGCATCAGAAAGCTGAGGGATTCTAAGGAGGTTGTGGCGAAGATCATGGACAGCTTCATTTGTTATGTCGATTAAACAGCTTTCCAAACTTTTGGGGTACTACGTACTATGTGTGGTCTATTAAAATTAAAGACGGAAGTTTGTTTGTCCCTTGTTGTGGTTTTTTGTTTCTGATTTTATTTTCGTGGGCTTTTGTTTCCGTTTTGTTATAGGTGTCGATTGTTGTGGTTCTTGTACCTTTTTATTAGTATTTTCAATGAATTTGAAGTGCTGATTTCTTCCTACTGTTAAGCCAGATTTGTTGCCTTTCATATTTTCTGCTTTCATTACCATCTGCTAAATAAACTTCTTATTGTGTATTCGGCTTTCTGTGTTTTCTACTATGTTAGTTTACAGCAGTTACGAAGAAATTGAATTCGGTTTATTATTTTCGTTTTCGATTTGTTACTGTTTGATCTAGACTTATTCAGTAATCTATTCATGCTAAGTTATGAAGTTTTCTGCCAAAACAAAAAAACAGGTCATGTCACAAAATAGATTGAAGTAGAGGCAATTTCTCCAAATAAACTGGATATTTTCTAGTGTTTCCTAAATTTATACACTTGGGATTTGGATGGAATGAAACAAAACAAAACAAATCAGCATTCCCTTGTAACATTTATTTCTGGAGCTTCTCTTCTGCTGCTGCTTATTTTTATTTTTATTTTTATTTTTTAGAGTTTGCTCAAGAAAATATGAGGAACAAACATGAAAAATAAGAACATACAGCCTCTACAAGGTGTTGGCAGGCCGAGACTGCGGTCTTCCACCCTTTTTCATCTGTTATTGCCAAAGTTATATGAAGGAAAAGAAAATTGTTTAATTCTGGTACTCGAACCTTATTGTTAGAGAAAATGGAAACCAACTTGATCGGGATGCCATCTATTTGCAATTAAAAGCTTCTGTTTTGTTTTGCATTTGTTCTGGCGAACCAACACTCTTCCTCATTTTTCAAGTTCTGTATATCTTCCTGTTTTGATACATTTTTACGTTTGAAGTCATAACTTGGTCAAGTTTTGTTCAATTGCTGCACAAATATTCATATAGAGATGTTCACTGGCTGTGTTTTACATAGGTTCTTTAGTATGCAATGTGGTGATTCGTGGAAAGAAAAAAAACTAAATGTACGACCGAGCATGGACGATGCCACCCGATTGATCCACGACACTTTTTTTTCTTCTTCTCTATTTTCATTTTGATAGTCTATTTAAGTGAGTTTCTGGCCATATTTGAAAGTATTCATAAAAACTTAACAACTCATTAATTATATATCATTTCAAAACTTAACTTATAATGTTATTATGGGTTAAATGTGTATGACATTTAGAGCATCTCCAATGCAAAGATTTAAACTGAGGATGTAAATTGCACTTTTACATCTCCGGTGGCATCTTGATTGGAATATTCCAAGATGTAAAACCATTTTGTTCCAGTAGGAAATGTAAAATCTTGGGATGCTATATAGCATTTTCGTCCTGAAATTTACATTATCTCATTGGAGAGGTGAAATGTCAAAAAAGTGTATTTGATTTTCTTTTTTACTGGAATTTTTTAACAACTTAATTAAATAAAGGGAATGAAGAATGATGTGGATATCCAAAGTATGAACAAAATCGTAGATATATTAGGAGAAAATCAACAAAAAAATATGAATCTAATATGATTCTGGTGGTATTATTGGTGACTGGGATTAAATTTGGAGTGTAATTTAGACCTTTGATTTTTTTTTTTACCGTTGGATTTGATTAATGTTATGTTTAATTTGAATTTAAAACTAATTATTAATTCGACCATTAGATTGAAGTAAAAATTAAAAAATTGGGAGTCGTTGATTGTATAGTTGTTAGAGCACTTCCATCTCAAAGGGCAAGGGCAAGGCAAGGCCTGTCACTATTCATGTGAATAGTGGCATCCCTTGCATATTTTGTTTCCACCCCTATGGGCAAAGTAAGGGCAATTACTATTCACCTTAAACTATTAATCTTGATAAGATTTTCGGTTGCCACGTGTCACTATTTATTATAAAATTCTCATTTAAAATTTCAGATAATATTTTCGGATAAGATTTTCCATTGCCACGTGTCCATATTTATTATAACATTCAGATCTCAAATTTTAGATAAGATTTTCGGATAAAATTCTTGGTTGCCACGTGTCGATATTTATTATAAAATTCTAATCTTAGATTTCAGATAAGATTTTCACCCTCTAAAATTGCGCCACGTGTCATCTCTATTTTCTAAATCCCTCTATAAAACTACACCCTCAACTCAGACCTCTCACACCGTATCTTCTCTATCCTTTCATTTCTCGAATTTTACAAAACACATTCTACTCTCAATGTATAACATGAGGAGGGTGTTGGAGAGGCAACAACAAGAAGATGAAGAAATCAGGCGCAGACGTGCTAAAGAAGATCGTGAGTTGGATGAAGAGGAGGATGAAGTTGTTTTAGCAGTGGGTATGCTCAATCAATCAAGGGAACACGACCATGGTCATGTCCCGAACATGGATAGATATAGGGACTCTCAAGGGAAGAATCTATTTGAATATTACTTTATCCCAAATTCGTTGTATTCTATTTCTATTTTCAAGGGAGATATAGAATGAAACCCCATTTGTTAAAAAAAATCATGCATGATGTTTGCAATTACAACACATACTCCGTTCAGAAGTATGATGCTATTGGGGTTTTGGGTCTTCTTTCGGAGCAAAAACTTACAGCTGTTTTACAGATGCTTGTATATGGGGCATCTGTAGACTAGGTGGATGAGATTACTAGGATGGGGAAATTAACTATCCTAAAGTGCTTGGTCAGATTCTGTGATGCAATAGAAACTCTCTACACGAGGGATTACCTCAGCAAACTTACACCTAAGGACCTTCAAAGGCTTCTACAAAAAGCCAAGGCTCGAGGTTTCCCAGACATGAGCATCGACTGCATGCACTGGCAGTGGAAGAATTGCCCAACTGCTTGGCAAGGAGATTATGAGAATATGAATGGCCGAAAAAGTATAATTCTTGAGGCCGTTGCATAATTCGATACTATGGTTTGGCATGCTTTTTTTGGAGTTGCTGAATCTCAAAATGACCTCAACATGCTTGGTCAATCCTCAGTATTTAATGATGTCTTGAAAGGTCATTCCCCCCAGATCACATATCAAATCAACAATATCGTATACTTGAGTGGGTATTACCTAGCCGACGAAATTTATCCGAGGTGGATAATATTCGTCAAAACAATTCCAAATCCTCAATTGGAGAAGGAAAAAAGCTTTGTTGCCTTTCAAGAGGGTTATAGGAAAGATGTGGAAATGTGTTTTGGTATCCTGCAATCTCATTGGTCAATTATTAGGGGTGCTGCTCGTATGTTTGATGAAGAGGTGTTTCAGAGCATTATGATGACTTGCATCATCTTCATAACATGATTGTGGAGGATGAGTGTGATTATGATGCCCCAGAGATGTTCGAACCCGATCCCATGAACACGGCATTGACAAGAATTTATGAACGGCTTGTGGGAGCAAATGGACAACCACTGGAGCACGAACTGTTGATTAGGGACGGTCGATACAACAACCGTATGATTGATCGTTATATGAAAATACAATCTTCTTATGTTCACAAGAGACATCAAGTTGACTTGATCGAGCACTTATGGGCAATGAAAGGCAATCACGGTGGATGAAGTCAAGTTTAATGCTTTGTTTGGAATTATGGTTTGTTTTTAATTATGCTTTGTTTTGTGTGTGGTTTGTAATGAATTAAGGTTTGTTTTGATGTATGAAATGTTTTTAATAAATAACTATATTATTTAATGCTTTCTTTATTTAATAAAGGAAAAATAATACAACAAATTAATACATATAGCAACTCTTTCAATACAACCTAATGATTTTGATCATTTAACCAATCCATGTTGCTAGGTCTATCGTCATGGAAAAGCTTTCTTCTCATAACATCTCTTCATTTTAGCTTCCAATAAGACTTTGTTTCAGTAGACATGTGGCTCGTATCCATGGCCATTATTTTCATCTCTCTGTCCTCCATGTCTTGTTGTTGTACCTGCTGCCTTTCAATTGTATATGCTTCATATCATGCCTTGTCAACTTCTTCTCTTTTCAAGTCTCTCTCAATTCTCAATTCGCTGTTCTTAGTAATTTGCTCCAAAAATTTTGCACATTCAGTGTTCGAAGTGCTCCCTCTCTTAGTCTTTGCCGTCTTTCTCCCAATAGGCCTCGACTCATGTTGGATTGGTGAGTCTTAATCCATTGGGGAGTCCAATGGTGAATTGGTTACTGGTGAATCGTGGAGTGGCGTCTCATTCAACACAACCATCGAACCAATGGAAATAATCTTGAATCTCGAACAATTCTTCACAACGTCCCAACATTGGTGATTGATGAAACTTCTTTTGCCTTGGTCAATGAGACCGAACTAAATTTGTGCTTGAATAATCTATTAAAAAAATTGAAAATGCAAGAAAATATTAAAAAATGTGACATTAAATTGAATAAAACAACATTTAGAAATATTTTACCTTGTCGCCAAGATTTTGACTGCTTCGAATGTTCTCCCTCGCTTTTGCCAACGCATCTCTCCATTTCCCTAACTCTTTATTCAAAATTTTCCACCTACTAGCCAAGGCCATTTCCATACGAGCCGAACCTAATCTTTCACAAAATTCTCCATGAATTTTTCTCCACATATGAGAGGACTTCATCTCATTACCCGTGATCGGGCAATGACCAACTTTGACCCAACACTCACACAACAAAATATCTTCTACGGTTGTCCACGCGCCTTCGGCTTCGATGGAAGAGGCCATTTGTATTTTTACAAAAATGGAATTTAGTAGTAGAAATTTTGTGTGGAAAGTGAAAAATATTGGAAGGAGATGAATTTGTATGAAGAGTTGGTGTGGAAAGTGAATAATATTTTCTAGGTATTTATAGAAAAAAAAATTCCATAATTTTTTGATATTTTTTACAAAAAATTTCAATTTTTTAGCTAAAAAATGGATAGTCGTTGGATTTGATAAGATTTTTGGATCAGAGGCTCCAAGAGAAGCCACGTGGCTTGTAGCCATTGATTTCTGGCAGCTGTGGGTTAGCCCTGACATCAACGCAAGAAATCCAAATTTTTTTTACCGTTGGACAGTGCATTCCACGCGTCAATGGTAAAAATAATTTGAAATTCTTGCGCTAACGCCAGCCTGACGTCAGTAGCCCGAAGGCAAGGAGACATGCCAAATCTCCCTATGGGCTTGCTCGGGTTGAACCTTGCGCGCTGGAGTCTCCTTCCGGGCCTAGGATCCCCTCCTGCCTAGGCTAGCCCTTGGCGGTTGAAGTGCTCTAATGGCCCACTTTTGGGCAATAAATCCCTCGGCCTAGCCAGAAGGATGCAACCACATGGGGTATAGGGATTTGATTGAAGCCATTGAAACCAATGGGGGGCTGCAAACTGGAAAAGTTGAGCTCACTTTTTACGCATTTTTGCTCTAACGTGGGGCCCGCAACTTGTGTGGACCTCTTTTTGGCCTTTTTTTTGTTCTGTTTTTGTTTTGTTCCTTGTTTCATGGTGTTTGCTTGCTGTTTTTTTATATTTAGAATCTCATACAAATTTTAATTTTTTTAAACAAAATTCTCATTAAAAAAAAAACTACCATAGCATAAATATCTATTAACACAAAATTAGTTTACAATAAAAAAAAAATTTAACACTTAAATTACAACATAAAAGTTGTAGAACTCTAGGGTTCAGGGTTCAGGATTGGAGCTTTAAATTTGTTTTTGAGATATAAAATGTCCATTTCAAGGCATTTTACATCTCTCTCTAAAAGAGATACTCTTATTTATTGCATTGCTGACAACCCCTCTATAGTACAAATAGTATCAAGCGTTTTACTAGACTTACTCAGCCCACTGCTTAGGTATAGCTTTAATTTTGGAGGACTTGAGTCAAGCACGAATTTGAAAATTTTTCTAGTAGTCCTATACATCCCCCTTTCCAGGACACCCACATCACCAACACCAACTTTTTCCCTAAACAATTCTAATTTCTTTTAAAAAGCACTCTAGTTCATCTGCTTCTACTTTAAGGAATCTACTTCTACATTAAGGAATCAATATCCTGCTGCAGGCCCTGAAGAAGTGAGGCAAACAGTGTGAGTTTTAAATGCCAGATTTTTCATGTGCTTGCTTTTGTCTGTTGAAAGGAAACCACATACAATTTGATTGGAAAAATTTCATTAGATGGGGACCAAAAAAACAATGTTCAATTAATATATATATCATTTATCAAATTTTAGTTAAATAAATGGACAGTCATCCATTCAAAAGCCAATATAATTTTTGTGCTGGGCTAAGGGACATGCGCTTTGGTCTTTCAACATTTAGCAAACCCAAAGTTGAGTTGGAGAGGAGAGAAGTTTCCTTTTTCATTGAATGAGAAAGCTACAGCTACTCAGAAGAGGGTGGTGGAGAGGAGAGAAGTTTTAGAGAGAATGAGGAAACCACAACTTTGGTTTATCAAAGTAAAGCTGATTCTTTTTTTTTTGCTTTATCAAAGTAAAATTTTCATGTCGTGTATGTGCATAAACTAATAAGTGCATGAAATGAAATGAGCAAACCGCAACTTTGGGTTTTCCAAATGTTGAAAGACCGCAAGGGGAAGTCGCTTAGCCCAGAAGAATAATACAGAGGTCTGGTTGAACAATTATAAATAGCTAGCTAGTTTCATGACAAACATATCTGTCTTTATATACACTAGTCTCATTTCTCTTCTCATCAACAACCTCTACTATCTCCCTATCTCTCTATATATCTCTCTCTCTCTGAACTATTTTCTTGCTACATTCAGATATGGGAGGTGGAAAGCAAGCTAATCCGTCCATGGCAACACCAAATGCTGCAGTTTTGAATGGTGAAGGGTCATTCGCGCTGGTTGAGGTAGAAAAAGATGCAGTACCTATCAACTGCGCCCCTATTGTGTCATCCTACAATGACAAAATCCGTCCCTTACTTGACGCGGTAGACAAGCTCCGTAACTTGATGGTAATGGATGAAGGCATTCAGCTCCCAACAATTGTGGTGGTTGGGGACCAGTCATCTGGAAAGTCTAGTGTCCTCGAATCTTTGGCCGGCATCAGCCTCCCTCGGGGTCAAGGTATCTGCACAAGGGTACCCCTTATAATGAGGCTGCAGAACCACTCAAGTCCTCAGCCAGAGCTTTCCTTGGAATACAACGGCAGAACTGATCGTACCGATGAAGACAACGTGACTGATGATATTGTTAAAGCCACTAATTCTATTGCAGGGGGAGGTAAGGGAATTTCTAACACCCCATTGACTCTGTTGGTGAAAAAGAATGGTGTTCCTGATTTGACTATGGTGGATTTGCCTGGTATTACTAGAGTGCCTATTCATGGGCAGCCTGAAAATATTTATGATCAAATCAAAGATATGATCATGGAATATATAAGGCCAGAAGAGAGTATCATTCTGAATGTGTTGTCTGCCAGTGTCGATTTTGCCACCTGTGAATCGATTAGGATGTCGCAGAGTGTGGATAAGACTGGTGAAAGGACACTGGCTGTGGTTACAAAAGTTGATAAGGCACCTGAGGGACTGCTCGAGAAGGTCACGGGAGATGATGTCAACATCGGACTTGGTTATGTCTGTGTGAGGAACCGCATTGGAGATGAAACATATGAGGAGGCACGGGCCATTGCTCATGAACTATTTCAGAGTCATCCTCTTCTGTCGAAGATCGACAAATCTATTGTCGGTATTCCAGTTTTGGCGCAAAAGTTGGTTCAAATTCAAGCTAACAGCATAGCAAGAAACTTGCCGGAAATTGTGAAGAAGATTAATGACAAGCTGAATCACTGCCTTTCTGAACTGAATAAAATGCCAAAGAATCTTTCCTCTGTTGCTGAGGCCATGACAGCTTTCATGCAGATCATTGGTTTGGCCAAAGAATCTCTTAGGAAGATTCTTCTGAGAGGAGAATTTGAAGAGTACTCTGAAGACAGGCGCATGCATTGCACTGCTAGATTGGTTGAAATGCTCAATCAGTACTCAGATGCACTTCACAATTGTGTTGAAAGCGACCCGAAGAATAACTTCTTGATGGAAGAGATCAAGGCATTGGAGGAAGTGAAAGGTATAGCACTTCCGAATTTTCTTCCTCGCAATGCTTTTCTTACTATCTTGCAGGGAAAAGTGAGCGGAATTTCGAGCATACCAATTGGGTTTGTGGAGCAGGTTTGGACTTACATTGAGGAAGTGGTTATTTCTGTGTTGATGAGGCATTCGGATAATTATTATCAGCTTCAACTATGTGCGAGGCGAGCTGGACACAATCTGATGGCCAAGATGAAAGAAAGGTCGATTAATTGGATGACGGAAATTGTGGATATGGAGAAGCTTACGGATTATACATGTGATCCTGAGTATATTGCTGAATGGAATAGGCTCATGGCTCACCAGAACGCCTTCATAGATGGGGTCTTAGGTGACAACAGACGCCCTTCTACTATAACTATAGAAGGTATTGGGGAGGTGGAAGTTGAAGGTCTGAGGCAGTACCCTCTTATGTTACCTCAAGCTTTTGATCTGAAAATGAGGATGGCTGCTTATTGGAAGGTTGTTATGAGGAGGTTTGTTGATTTTATGGCGTTGCATTTGCAGCTGTCTATTTCCAACCTGGTGAACAAGGAGATGGAAGCTGAGATTGTGAATGAGTTGATGGGACCTTACGGTGGCGGGATTGAGAGGATGCTGGAGGAGTCACCGGCGGTAGCGGTGAAGCGTACAAACCTGAATAAGAGCATCAGAAAGCTGAGGGATTCTAAGGAGGTTGTGGCTAAGATTATTGACAGCATCGTTACCCATGGTCATTGACCAGCTTGCCAAGCCTGGAGGGTGCTGCTATATATGGTCTAGTAAAATTAAAGAATGAAGTTTGTTTAAGTATTATCCTATGTAGGTGGTTGTTTGTTTCTGCATTTGAGTGTTTTTTTTTTTTTCCGTTGTGTAATTTTGTTTTGAGGGTTTTCATTGTGATGCTTTTGGTCCTTATTTAGTTTAATAAACTTGTTTGCAGATCTCTCTGTTCTGTCTTAAGTAAGGTTAGAATACCAGCATTGACATATGGTTCCTGTCCTCAAAGTGTGGTTGATTCGGTTGCCAACCCCTAGTTTTATTACAAAAGGCATCAGTACTATTAGTAGTTGAACCACTTATTAAGGTCGGCATCAGTACTTAAAAAGAGATGAACTATGAGAATGCGATCAAGGTCGGCATAAAAGGTAGGCCCATAAGGTGGCTACTTGGGACCCTCGATTCATGTGGCCTCCAAATTTTATCACCCTCATAATATTTATACGTTTAATTAGTCTAATGTATAAACATAATCATTCTAACCAATTTTTATTTTTGGGTACAACAACTTAGTATTCTCAAATAGTAACGGAGGGATTCTTAGTCATATAATAAATTACCCAACAATTAGAAAAATCCCAAGATGAAGGGCCGACTTGAGCTACAGGAATCCGAGGGCCGACCTGTAAACGAGATATGAAGGGCCGACTTGAGCTACAAGAAATTTATCAAAAAGTAAGAAAAATGTGAAGTTGGCAAAACAAGGATTGATGTTGAAAGCCGTCACGTAAGTCTATTTCGTGGGTTCTCCTTTTTTTTTTTTGGGTTACACGAAGGGCCGAAGCTCCCAAAAAACCAGAAAAACCTCCACTGGTACCAGCCTAGCAGAATCACTAGCCAAGAGAAATAAGATTTATATGAATTCGTAGGTTATCTTTGCTGTCCCAGATGCTAATGCTCACCGTGAAAGATGACGTCTACCAAATTTCCACGTGTAGTTTAAGCTTGAATTGAAGCTTGTCGACTGTCCTGATGCCCATGGCACAATCATATGACACGTGTCCCATCCATGTCAGCATTTATGATCTATACCTTACATGGGGAAAGTGAAATATTCCCACAATGTGGAAACGAGAGGAGAATCTGCAATTGGCTTGACTCTCACCAAAAGCTCCATTCCATTGCTTAATCAGTCTGCACAAATGGAAACCTTTCAAGGCACCAAATTCCGAACCCTTCATCCTTCAATGTTTGTCTGCCTAGTTGCCATAAACCCAATTCCTTGCTCATGATCTACTCCAAGTTACTCTTGTGCACAAGCATAGATTAGGTAGGTTCAATTGAACTTTTGTATTTTTGTTTTGTATTTTTGGCCTCAGGTTGAATCTCTATAATGGGTACCTCAGTTTTCATGCCTAAGTATAGGAATTACATCATTTTCTTGAATATCTCACTTCTCCTAGTGGTATGTGCTCTCTTGATTATACATTTTCACCCTTCAGAATATCTGGTTCTAAGCAGTGTTGAAATTTTCAGAGACAGCAATACACTAGATTGCAAGGGTTTTCTTCGTTTGGATGACTATGAAGCCAAGTGCCGTTACCTTAAATCCAAAAACCCATGTGTCTCTCAAGGCTATATTGACTATCTTTTCATTTTCTATTGCAATTTTGGAAGTTTTCCTCTTTTGGGTTATTTTCTTATGTTTTTGTGGCTCCTGGTTTTGTTCTATTTGTTGGGGAATACAGCTTCTGAATACTTTTGTTCTTCACTGGAAAATCTATCAAGGCTACTAAAATTGTCCCCTACAATTGCTGGGGTCACTCTGCTCTCTCTTGGCAATGGAGCCCCTGATGTTTTTTCCAGTCTTGTTTCGTTTATGGGTAGTGGGACAGGTGAAATTGGTCTTAATACAATTTTGGGGGGAGCTTCCTTTGTATCATGTGTTGTGGTTGGAATCATAAGCATTTCAATCCGCCAGAGGCGTATTCGAGTTAAGAGATGTGACTTTGTGAGAGATATTTGCTTCTACCTTTTGGTCATTCTGTTCTTGGTTCTGATCTTGATTCAGAGTGAAATAGATGTGTGGGCTGCAATGGCTTTTGCTTCAATGTATATTGTTTATGTGATTGTGGTTTACATCTCACATACTCATTGGAAGAATGCTGCTGGGGATATCAGTGAATCAAACTGTACTTCCAGCAATGACACGGACTTGAGTGTACCAATTCTTAGCAACATGGAAAAGGAAGAGCTTAGTGCTGCAGAGGAAGGAGCTGTAGAAGGCAGTTCTGCAGTATTAGAAGTCAAGAAATGCTGCTCTAGTCTTAGATCATCAGCTTCTTGTCGAATGGTTTTTTTCATACTCGAGATGCCTCTTTATCTGACAAGGAGGTTGACTATTCCTGTTGTTTGTGAAGAGAGATGGTCTAAGCCGTATGCAGTTGCTTCAGTGACACTAGCGCCAGTGCTATTGTCAATCCTTTGGAACCATCAATTTGACTGTGTTACCTTCATGACAATCTTGGTGATCTATATTACTGGATTGATTCTTGGAGTCACTTTTGGGCTTGTTGCATTTGTGACAACAGAGATGTCAAGCCCACCAAAGAATTGCTTATTTCCTTGGCTTGTTGCAGGGTTTCTAATGAGTGTTACTTGGAGTTATTTTACAGCTCAGGAATTGGTGGGTTTGCTAGTTTCAGTAGGGTACTTATTAGGTGTAAGTCCTTCTATCTTAGGGCTAACAGTCCTTGCTTGGGGTAACTCATTTGGAGATTTGATTACCAATTTGACAATGGCTTTGAATGGTGGAACTGAAGGAACTCAAATTGCATTTGCAGCCTGTTATGCTGGTCCCATCTTCAACATTCTGTTTGGATTGGGCTTATCCCTTGTTGGCTCTGCTTGGTCTACATATCCATCTCCTCTTGTGATCCGCAGAGATCCATACCTGTTGGAGACTGTGTGTTTCTTAGCAGGAGGCTTGCTTTGGGCACTTGTGGTTCTACCAAGGAGAAATATGAGGCTTGATGGGGTCTTGGGAGGGGGGCTTTTAGTTGTATACATCAGCTCTATGTCTTTGAGGTTGATTCAAACGCTTGGGTCTCTCAAGCTTCAAAAAGAGATAAACTAATCCTAGTAACTGTGGTATGATATGACTGAATTGTAGATTTTGTAAATTAGTTATAATGTAAATAGTTACTTACAAGCTTTGTTTAGTCTAGTTGACAAACTAAGTTGCAGGCTGCTTGTGTTTTCAGCTTCAATTGAGGTGTCTGGTGTAGTTGTAAGCCCCTAATTTCTTGTTTTGTTTTGAGTCCATAATTTCTCCTAAATATCGAAATTATGTAGCTTTCGGGAACGCCATGCCTTTGCACCAAGGTATGATTTTCCAAGGGGATTTGGTAATTGCAGGTTTGAGTTGTAAGTCTGTCTGAAGACAAAGAGAATAGCTTGTTCTTACACAATATATAACCTCCTTTGTGTATTGGTAAAGAGGTGGTTGATCCAAGTCGCAATTGTTATTTTGTGTATTCAAAGAATTTGATAAATAACTCCTGCTTTAATTTTCTCTAACATATTATGTAATAGCCTTTTGTAAGCACGACAGTTGATTTGAACAGTTTTTGCTTCAATAGAATAGAATAGCTTATTTCTATTTCAAGCTTGGTTTCTTAGGCCTTCTAGTTCTAATGATTAAGAGCATCTACCTACATTGAAGCAAGGTTTAAATTCCCGCTTCACCACGTATCGTTGGGTTTTTCTCCATTAAGGACCACTCAAGTTCCAACCGGTTAGTAATTAATATGCCGTTGATCACTCATTTGAGCTCACTCTACAATGTCGTCTAATGATTTGAATCATTCAATTTGTACCCATCATGTGTAGTTTTTAGTTTTTTATTTTCTGGAACTGTGCATAACCATGTATGCAATCACAAATGCATCACACATTATGATTGGTTTGCCTCTCATGGAATATGGAGCTCAATGTTTTGCAGGACATGAAATTTTTATTCTGCCATATCATCCTTGAGGAAGGAAGCACACTCCAACAAAACTTGAATTGCTGTAACAACATGATTACAAAACCTCTTTCACTTCAGCACCTACAATACGACATCTCTTATCTCAATGACACCAAACGAAATAGTAAATGAATGGAATTAGAAATAGTATTTCCTACAGAAATTGGGAGCATTACATAATGAAACTAATTATTGATTGCAAATATAAGGAGGTAAGTTTGGTATATGAAACTAATCAACTTGAAATTTTCTCAAAGTGGTCCTAAACACCTGCACCCTTCGGCATGATACTATTACTATATACAGTACTCGTGTGGGCCACAAGCCAACCAATATGCACAAGAGCTCTCTATGTTATACAATTGTATTTTGGTTCATTTCTTGCCATCATAATTTACATGAAGACAAAGGCTTAATAGATTAAAAGAAACAAGAAAGGGAAAAAGTTAAGGTCCAGAACAAGATTGAGGTTTGGACAAAGTAAAGATGGGGACACCTCAAAATAAATTGGATAAATTATTATTGGCTAAAAGACAACATGGACATGATGTGTAGTGTACAAACCAAGGGTCCATGTTTCAATGTCATTTACTTCCTATCTTTTAAGGCTATGCCAAGCTTTGACAGAGAAATATGAGTAATTTGGTAGAGATGTCTAACCAAGGGTCCATGTATAAACATCATTGTAAAAAGGATTTAAATGAAGTTGTAAAAAATATTATAAAAACAAAATGCAATACATAAGTCAAATTGGGTTGAGAGTGGTCCTATCTCAACCGGTTTAGTGGCCTGGCAGGAGCATGACCAAAGCCCATATAAGCTAGGATCATGAACTCGAGTTGGGATTGATGATTTTCATAAATAGGTGGGCCCAATACTCCCCGTTTGGCACCTCTAGGAGTTGAGATAAAGAGTAGCAAGATATGACAAGCAAAGAGACTCACTTTCTTCTATATTTATAAGAATTTTATTAGATGTAAAGGGCTAGTAGTTAAAGTGTTTAAGAGCATTTACCCAAAAATCTTGGATCATAAATTTGATCCCTCATTTTCTCAATATCAATTCTATAAAAAAAACATAAGAATTTAATTTAAGTAAGGGACTTGTAACTCAAGTGATTAAGAGCAGTTATCCTTACATCCGAAGTTATAGATTCAATTCTCACCTCCCAAATATTCACTTGCATAAAAGAAAATAGAATTTAATTAAAATACCTAGCTGCATCGTCATTATTATTCATTTGGTGGAGGATGACACATTTCATGATCCCATTTGAAGTCAATTCATAACTTGTCACTTCAACAAGCGATACTGAATGTGAATGGTTCTCCTCCACAACAAGAGGTTCGTTTTGTCCAATGTCATCGCATTATAGGTCCTACAAATGGCAACATGCCAGAGCAATTTAATCTATGTATATAATATTGGGAATATGAGATGAGAGGAACGTATACTTTTTGTAGATCTTGACAAGCTTTAACACTGACATAAATAGCAATACGACGTTTATAATTTAGTAAGGGGACAAGGAGTTCGTTCAGGCATCAATAACTGGAGACAACTACTACTTTATAACCTTTAATTTTCTCCTCTTGATTTAAAGTTGACATATTTAAAAATAATAAGCTTCCTAAAATCCTTAGGCCACATATAGTGTCTAAAATTGATTTAAATTAGATAATTTATCGAAGAATGTGAAATTCTACGTTGAACACTTGATAAAATAAAATATATAGGTGACTGATTTCACTACTAATAAGATTGAAGGATTTTGTGATAAAACATTATACTTTGTGGACTATAGTGATGGTTCAGTTTAGGACAATAGCGGTGTTGAAAGTAGTGAAATGCTAATCCATTTCTGAAATCTAAAGATGGTATCAGAGCGATTGATCCTCCACCTTGGACTGCTTTCACCTCGACCCAACATTTAAACCATAACCTTATATAAATTTTTCTTACCTCATAGCCACACACCAACCAAGATGTCAAGTGGCGACGATAAGGCTTTTTGGATCCACCAATGCTTTACCTACTCGTACCCTTTGTTACCCTGCAGATGGAGGGTGATATGTAGTTTATCTACAATTGTGAACTACATCTCTAGACCCTACTTGGGTAATCTTTGCTTTGCTTTGAGTATTTCTACTTCAATTTCTGCTTTGAATTTGGTGTGACTAATACGACTTCTTTTTTTAGATATTTATAAAAATACCCAATCCTAGACATGTATTTATAAAAATACCCAAGCACTATTTAAACATAAAAACATACCCAAAATCAACCCCACAATCAACAATTGTATATTTTTTGGGTGTGTTTATAAATGGGTTTTGAGTGTGTGTAATGATGGATTTTGGGTATGGTTATAAAGTGTTTTGGGTGTTGGGTATTTTTATAATTTCAGCCCCCATTTTGGGTATTTTAGTGAAACTCCCTTCTTTTTTTTGGTCAAAAGTACTTTCTATTAAACAAAAGGTAGTACATCAGGGTGAAACACGACTAACAACAGCCAGACACAGCAAACAAAGAGCAAAGCACCACAAGGCTACCAACAGCCCAAAAACAAAGCCAACTAAACACAAACAGACACCATGAACAAGTAATCAAGTTAGAGTTCAGAGTATCGACACCTCCCAGGGGAGCTTGTCCATCTCTTAACAGAAGACTACTGCCTGGGCTCAAACAACACAAAATAAAAACCCAACCTAAAGTGCCAAAATAGCAGGCCCAAAACAACAAAAGCCCACAAAAAATAAAAACCCTAAAATCTAACCCTAAACAAAACAAGCCGCCGTCGCCACCAACAGATATGCCGCCGCCGCCACAAGAAAGGCAAAGGCCATGGGAACCAAGAGAGGAGATCTGTAGAGTGTGGATTTGAGGGAGCAAGCCCCCATGCGTCATACTCAAGCAATCTATCAAGTTGTGGTCAAGATTGACCATATATTTGCAGAGCCCACAAGTGCATATCCAAGTCTTAGATCTGATAATGGGTTGATGGAGTAAAACAACTACAGCAATCCAGTGGCAAACCAAGTAAATCTTAGGGATAGAGGACTTTTGGATTTGAGATTTTGTGGGAGAAGAGATACGGGTCGACGGGGTGGTGGAGGGATGAAAGGAAAGAGAGATGAGGGAGATGTGAGGGCTGTAGAACAAAGGGGGAGGAAGTTCAAAAGAAGAAGTAGAAGACTTATGGGACTTATGGGCTTGCATCAGAGAATACCAGAGAGGAAGGGCTTTCAAAAGGACAAAACGAAAATGAAGGAAAAGGAAAATAGCCACAGAAAAGGAGGCAGGGTAGCCACACCATAGGTGGCGGAGTAGCCGCCCCGAAGGGCGGTGGGAGAGACACCAACTACTCAGAAAAGGGCAGTGGAGATGAGAGAAATCTTAGAGAGAAGGAGGAGCCTCTCTCTCTAAATCTCTCTTTTTTGGCTTTTTATTTATTTATTAATGACTGATACGACTTTTGACACTTGTAATTTCTACCTCGTATGACTTTGCTTTGAGTATTTCTACCTAAGAGGAGTGTTATTGCAATTTGCAAATGCTAATGGTACTCATCGTCCCGTGACTTAGGTAGGTGTTGTCTGACCTCATTATTGTTAAGATTTTTGAGGGACGAACCTTTGGCCCACTACTAGTAATATTGATATTGTCCCCAACTTAACCACATGTTTAGCAAGTGTGGAGTTTCATACAAAAGGTCTCGATGATATTGGTAGTGTAACCATTCATTTAGTCAAGTTTTCGATGTGGGATTTATATTCTGCAACAATTATCTCTCAAAATTAACTTACGTGTACCATATCTTGCTAATAATTTACTTTATGTTAGCTAGATTACTGACAAGTTAAATTTCTTTGTAACTGCCAACGAGTCCATAGCTCAGCGGTAATAGCATTTGTTTGCAGATCAGTTGTCTTAGGTTCGAACCCCAATGAAATCTCCCCCTCCCCCCTCCCCTCCAAACTTTGAAAAGAAAAAAAAAAAGATTTATGCTTTGTAACTTTCTACTCTACCTGCTCCCTTTTACAAGAGATCCTCAATAAGGATACCATCGATTGTGAACTTGGCTGTAAATGATATGCGGAGTACTAGTGAAATTTTCCATGATACTACACGTCCTGAAAAGGGTGTTACAAAATAAAAGAACCAACATATACTAGAAACAACCACTTTTTGCACCCTACTTTGTAAGCTCTTGGTTATCGCCCCATTTGCCCCAAATCAGGTGGTCTTGGTGTAGCCTTAGTTATTTATGTTCATGATTGGTTATGATGGAGTAATACATGTGATAAAAGTATTAGATGGGCATAAAATTAAATACTAAGATACATTTGAATCTTTAAGGAAAAAGAGAATACTTAATTTATTTAACAATATGAAATGAATTCTTATTCAAGTATAAAAAAAGGAGTTTGTACAATAATAAGCTAGTTCTGATAGTCGGGTGCACCCAGAAAAGGGTGGGCAACTGGCAAGTAAAAACCCTAAATCTTACTTAAAAAACTCACTCGAACTTGCCTGAAAATAGTGTAATGACAATAAAAATGGTGACACAATTTTTTTCTTATTTGTCAATGACCCTTAAATTACTTATGTGTTTTCTTTTGAGTTTATAGGCAAAATGTCATACGCATCCAACATATCGTTATAATGAGTAATTTTGGTGGATAAATTTATTTACTACCACAGTAATGCTAAATTAATTAGAGAATAAGCTTCTAGAAGCTGTTTAGGAATGACAATTCTCACTTCCAATTAGAGGTGTCAAAAGGACTGTGCTGGTCCGGTCCGGCCTGGCCCATTTAATAAACGGGTCGTGTCTGGCCCGCCCATCTATAAAAATCAACAATCTTGGCCCGAGCCCATAGGCTCTGGCCATGCTCGTGCCTGGCCACTAAACGGGCCAATATGGGCTCACGCCAAATTTAACTTATGTATTGTATTGTTTTTGTAATTTTTTTTACAACATCATTTAAATCTTTTTTTAAATTATGTATATACTAATAAATTTTTTATTATTTGTTAAAAAAAAAAAGAGGTCAATAACTTTATTTAAAGTACATTTATATAGAAAATGGCTAGATTATTATTTGGGTTTTAAAATTTGAAACTTGAAAAATAAAATCATTATTTTATATATATATAAAATATTAAATTTTAATATATATTATTAGAGAAAAAAAATAGACTTGAATTTAAGATATAAAGGTAATAATATTATGTTTTTCTCTAAAACAAGTATAATTTATAAATGCCTTTAAATGGGCCGACCTGTTGGATTTAGAGGCGGAGCCACAGTGGGGTTAGTGGGGTCGCACGACCTCTTGGAAGCCATGGAAATAAGCCTAGAGGTCCCTTGGAGCTGCTGGTGCGACCTCTTGGAGCTGCACACCACGTGGTCGACGAAATGACTGAAAGAACGAAGGGCTTGCAACCTGAAGAAGAAGGCTGCGCGCGAGATTGTTTTTTGTTAAAACAGCCTGGGCAAAACGACGTCGTTTTGGCTCAGGGAATTTTTTAAAATGACCTGGCCAAAACTACGTCATTTTGGGCCAGGTCTGAAATAAAAAAAAATTAAAAAAAGGGCCAGCGTATCCTTCTCTAGCTAGCCACTGCTTCACAGACCTAACTCCTCCATTCTAAAACCCCCAATTTTTTTTTGTTTTCTCCTCCAACCCTAAGCTCCCAACTCAATCCCCCCCCTCCCTCAAACCCTCAACTCCATCTCCTCCCTTGCTGTCGCCAGTGGGGTGCCTCTGTGCTGCCGTCATCGTCGCCGTGTGGTGGTGCCGCCATCTACTCTCTTTGTTTTTGTTCATTTTTATTGTGAAATTTCACAATTCAAGTCAGTTTTAAACCCTTTGTTATTATTTATGATATATTTAATTTAATTGAAACCCAATTCATAGTTATTTTGATTATATTGAGTTTTTATTTTCATTATTTTGTATATGTAGAATATATTTAATTTAATTGAAATCCAATTCTAATTATATTGATATTTTGTTTATATTGTGAGTTTTTATTTTCATTATTTTGTATATGTAGAATATATTTAATTTAATTGAAATCCAATGCATAATTATTTTGATTATGTTGATGGTTTGTTTATATTATGAGTATTTATTTTGATTATTTTGTATATGTAGAATTATTATGGAACGGTTTTTTAAGAGAAAGTCATCATCGGGTTTAGGTAGTTCGGATAATGTTGATAGTTCAAGACAAAGTCAGTTAGATGGTGTATTGAAAATGAAGCTATATAATGTTACGTTTTCAAAATATGAAACCTCATCGTAGACAATTATAGCTTGTAATGTTGTTTCAATTATGAATTATGAATGAAAGTACTATGATTTCATTTTCAATATTTTTTTCCATCCAAAATTTTTATTGTGACTTTTACACTAAGACCCCTTGTGGTACGATTCCTGGCTCCGTCACTGGTTGGATTTCGGGCCAACACGGCCTGCAATGGGTTACGGACTGGCCCGACCTATTAGACCTAATTACCTCATCCTGGCACGGTCCAAAAATACTAACCATGCCATACCAGGCCTTACTTAAGTGGACCATGCTCATATCGTACTCGGACTGACCCGATTCATTTGGCACCTCTACTCCCAATATGTAAGTTTACACTTCTCTATGAATAATAATTTGGATACAAAATTACTAATTTAGAGTCTACCAATCCACATGTTTCATGCGAGTGCTCGACAAGCAGTCTGCACAAGTAGAATTATTTGTGGCACAGACCTCACTAAAGAGGATCAGGATTAAAATACAACACACAACCTAGTCGATCTTTGGAACCCGTGCGATAATTGGCTACCTACCCAACGCTTCTTGTCTCTCCGACAGACTGGCGAACTCACCGTGTCCATGGGCTCTCTATGGACCACATAAGTAATTTTAGACCACGAGAAGGAGAAGGACGTCCAGTCCAAGTGGATGCATTAAAAGCTTTTGGACCACGTGTGTGTGTGCAAAAAATCCTTTAACATGTCTTGGGGGAAAAGTCTTATCATGCTCAACCATGATATTAGGAGAGCGGTGATTTGAACACAGGATATCGGATGCAGAGATAACTGTTTTTAATCACTTGAACTGTAAGTCTCTTACGGTCTCGCATTATACTTTATGATGTTGGGAATTGTACATCTAATTTTTAGGCATATTTAAGCTAACTATTGGGTAAGTCTATTCGTCTTAATTCTATAGGTGTACTTTCCCTCTGTCACCCTTAAATATTCAAGTCTCTAAACCCTCCCCTCTTGATAAAGAACTATTTTACTTATCCATGGCCCTATACCAACCTTGCGTCTAGCCTTCAACTTAGCTATTTTTAAGGCAGGATTGAGATCCATTTCACAAATTTATTAGAGAATTCCTTTGTTACTTTGAACTATCCCCAATCCAATCAGCTTATGTGGGACCCGTTCAATCTGTGTCTCATAGTTGACTAAAAACCATTTGGCCTGAACCAAATTTCTAACACCTTTTATATTGGGGAGTAGATGATGGTATGGAATAGGTCTTATATATGCGCTTAATTGACAGTGTGATGTGTATATTCTTATACACGGGTAGCGATCGTGCTAGGTTATATCAACTAACTATTGGTCTAATGATATTTCATTCTTTAATGCTTAAAGAGGCTCTAAGTTCGAATTCCTCTCCGGTTCATAAAAAGAAAAAGATGAAAATTATAACAAAAAAAGGAAGTACAAACTCGACATCAAAATAACTAGACAAAAAGATACTATTTGACTAAAATGTACGTATATTGATAATGGAAGTTACTATAAACTTGCGACAATGCCCCATTTTGAATGAGCCATGAAATTAAAATTCAAACGACCAGGAGCATGGCCAGCCTGAGAAACAGAAAACACAAGTAAATTGCCACAAGGCCAATCCCCATATAACGATCCAGCTTCATATCCTTCTTGGGCAAAATCACGAGGGCCCACAGCAAGCCACCCATCAAAAACGCTATCGTTTCATAGAGAGAATGGTCAATGGGAATGACATAGGAGGATGGATACTCAGACCAAGATGAGAAAACCAGTGACATACCCACTCCCACCAATGTGTTAAACATGGGACCCGCATAACAGCCTGAAATAGCAATCTGGGCCCCATCTGGCCCACCATTCACTGCCATGGCAACATTAGCGATCAAATCATTAAGGGAGTTACCCCAAGCTAGGACAGTAAGTCCTAGAATTGAAGGGCTAATCCCCAATATATTCCCATATGATTCTAACAAACAGACCAATTCTGCAGCAATAATATAAGTCCAAGCTACACTCATAAAAAACCCACCAACAAGCCAAGGGAACAAGCACTTCTTTGGTGGGCCCCACTTATTTGTGGTCGCATATGCAAGATTACCCAAAACCAACCCAATCAGCCCTGCTGTCATGTATGTTACTGATTTACCTCTTGAGCTCAGATTCTCCCTCTGTGTGTTGCAAAGGGCAGCCAGCAAAACTGGTGCCAAAGTTACAGAAATAACTGCATATGGCTTGGACCATCTTTCTTCACTCACAACAGGTATGGTCAATCTTCTAGGCAAGTAGAGAGGTAACTCCAAGATATAAATCAATGTTCCCAAATAAGAAAACCCAGAATTTTGTTCTTGATGAACATCAAGACTGGCTTTCGAATTCGTGTCGAAAATAGGTTTATCCTCATCAACATAGCCTAGTAATGGTGTACTAGTACTATCTCCTAAGTCATCAAAGCTTTGTAGCACTTGTAAATTCTTTGAAGCTGCAAGAGATGTTGAAAACCTGTCCCCTAACAATTCTCTGTTTTTCCTTTTGTATAATTGAGTGGCTGAAACTGTGCCAACATAAACGAAGTAAATAGCAAGAAATGAAATGGCTCCCCACAAGTTGATCCTTCCAATAACAATGATTGCAAGAAGAGATGAGAGAGAGAATAAGAAGAAGATGACATCTCTAACAAAGCTGGCCTCATCAACTGAAATCTGGTGAGGGCTAATTAGTATGCTAATAACTCCGACCACAATGCTGGACACAAAGAAGGCACCCCCTAGCACACTGTTGAGGCCAACATCACCATCACCGGATCTCGTGAAAGAAACGATGCTCGAAAAGACATCGGAGGCCCCGTTTCCGAGGGAGAGGAGGGTGGCTCCGGCTATGGTAGGAGAGAGCTTCAAGATTTTGGATAAGCTCTCTAAGGAGGAACAGAAATAATTAGCAGCTGTGTTTCCCAACAGATAGAACAAAACAAAAAGCCAAAGTAGAATTGCAGCATGGCCTAGAACTGGAAACTTGCCAAGATTGCAGTAAAATATTTGGAGATAATTGATGTACCCTTTAGGCCTGCAACCTGTATGTGTTTTGACATACAAGCACTTGGTTGCAAAATCTGTGTGTTCATGGAGATTTGTGCAGCCATCAACTAGTTTTATCTCACTGAGATTTGTATTATTGGATTGGCCCAGTAAGCCTAAGCTGTCATGAGAGAGAGAATGGAGATGTGTTGTGATGAGAGAGAGACACAAGAGGAAGAGAAAGGATATGTTGAGGATTAAAAGAGAGAGTTTCTTGGGTTGAAGTGTGGAGGTTGAGCTTGCCATTCAAAACTTCACACACAAGAGCTTGTAGAGGAAGTGTTGCTGAGGATGTAGATATTAATTGAAGTGCATTATTTTTGGAACTTCTGGAGAGGAATCTGTTATCTTTCGGAGAGGTAACGTGCGGTGTCATTATTTTCTTTTTTATTTATTTATAACTAGCCTTTAGCTATACTAGGAAAAATGACACATGATATATCATTAACATGGGTTGGATTAGCAAGAGGCACCTTCATTTTGTTAAAATCTCAAACCCATAATGATTTGGAATTCTGATACAGTTTTCGTCCTCTGATTTGAAATCCCAATTAAATCTCTCATGTACCCGAAATAAGTTCCAGGAAACGAAATTTCCTAGCAGCAAGAAAAAAAGGTGGAGAGAGACAGAGCGAGGGTGCAAAACAAAACGTCCACACGCTACAACCAAAAGAATATGAACACTGTTCAGAACGTGGGCAACTGAACATTTTTTTGAAATTGGGATAACTTTTCAGCAAAATAAACCGGTTGATTTTTACCAACATCTTTGTGCAAAGAAAACCTATTTGCTCAGAAAATCTGTCTCAAGCGTTTCTGTTCATAAAGCAACAAAAGCTAACATCTATTCTTAGTGATCACCATGGGAAGCCATAGTTAGGCCTGGGATGGCCTTGGACCGTATGATAGATGGTTATATATACATGACTTAAAATCTCCAAGATTACCAGGTCAAATTAAGTGGCAGCTTCATCATCTCGAATGCCAACGAAAGGAAATCCTAACAACGTGTGTTTCAATAGAACAGAAACCCTCAGTATGTCAACCTACCGGCCTATCCATATAAGTCATTGCGTATCAACATTTTGCGTCCTGTTACTGGTAGCTGTTCATGAGGATACTTATGCCTGCTTTGCTTGGGAGAATCATCTACAAAATCAAGCACTTGTCAATATTCATATTTCAGAAATCAGCAGTCAGAGAGCAGAGAGGATTGAAGAAAGAACTCCTTACACACATCTGACACATCAGGCAGTTTGCCAAGTGCTTCAAGGATAGCTCTTTCATGCTCCTAAACCAAAATAAAATTTGGCTTGTTTATAGTATTACTTTTTTATAGGGTTTAAAAATCATAGTTGAGTTCTTATTGGCCAGATATTTAAATTTAAACAAAATGGTACTATCTGCACTGCTGCAGGATGGGGTATAGAAATTACTTTAAGGATTAACTTTGCCTTCTCAACATGAAGTGGGACTAGGCTTTCTTGACAATCAAATAGCTTCTCAACCTGCCAAAAGCGAAACATGCAACATAAGCAAACACACGACAAGCAGCACTTTCGGGATATACAACAAGGTTTCTATAATAATAGAATTTTCAATCATATGTTTCTATATTAATATAATTTTCAATCATATCCTTTTTGTATCCCGAACTAACCACCTTTCAAGGGCGCAGGTGAGAACATCTTTATATGTTGAGCATACACAAAAGCATGCTGAATGGATCAGTAACTACGGACAGAGTCCAGAACTACAAAAGACAGAGTCTCAAGAGTAGGAGATGCCACCTAAGGAAAAGACAAAAAATAAAACTTTTACTGATGTGATTCGTTATGTACAACAGAATACTTAATGACCTAATAATTCATATTTCCCAATATGAGGGACGTGGTTGTAAGAGTTTGAAAAGACAAACAAAAACTCAATTACCTCATACAGATAAAGCGGCAAAGAACCCTTCAGAACTAATTGTGTCAATGGAAATTATTCAGATGTCCAACTAAAATTTCTTTTGTTGGCAATTACATACTGATAATTTATTCAAAGATCATATTTCTTTGGAAAAATATCTGCGAGGAGGAGATCGAGTTCTTTTGGGCATCATACATTGCTGTTCTACTTGTATCTGAGGTTGTTTGCTAATTGAGTCATGAAGATCTATCTGTACATTGGTGGACTGATCCTGTTGTTGTTGTACTTGTATTTATGACATCTTAATAGAATTATTCTGTTTCTTTCTTTTAACAGCTACAAACCCTATATCAAGGTTGATCCAATCAAAGTTTGCTAAAATCTATAAACAGCTACAAACCCTATATCAAGGTTCATCCAATCAAAGTTTGCTAAAATGGTGGAAGAATCCCATTATAACATATTTACTTTATCCTACTCACTAATCTCCATTAATTCCAACTGATGTTTTTAAAAAGGTAAAGATTCTTTGAACATGGCTTAGCCATATTTATAAAACTCTCATTACTTTACATAATTTGGGATTCCAATGGTTACCAACATCAAGTATTGTAAACCATCAATACTTCATTTCATATATCTGCATCAAAAGTTGTATTTTAAACTTTCCCTCTAAAATAAGCACCCGAATCCAGTTTAAAAATAAATATCCAAGTTAACTCATGAAAACATTGCAAAAAAACAAATAACCATGTTATGAAAAAAATTTGAACACAACTTTTGGCTCACCTCATAAAGGACTTTATCTGTAGCACGTATCTTAATCAAATCAGAACTTTTGTTTAAATTATCGGGGCCAGTTGGGTGAAGGCCCATCTTCAATTGGGATTTTACCAGTCCAGTACTTCTGCTACCATATGGTGCCTGAGGGTTATGACCACTTATATGCATAGACTGTCTGCCATTCCCAGATGAGAGCATTGCCAAGTCACCACTCCCTTGAGCCTTGCTAAGTTCTCCTTGGTACTGTATAAGTATTTTAAGAAACTCGAGTTCAAAGCATGTGATTTTAGTACAATCATTTAAAGGAAGTTATAGGAAACAAACATAAATCTGAAACTAAACAAAGATAAACTGAACCTGTCCCTGGTACAGGATAAGTGAGGTTGGAGT
Organism: Prunus campanulata; assembly: GCA_034190965.1. Taxonomy (NCBI): domain Eukaryota; kingdom Viridiplantae; phylum Streptophyta; class Magnoliopsida; order Rosales; family Rosaceae; genus Prunus; species Prunus campanulata. The sequence goes on along the minus strand of CM067214.1, from coordinate 2,243,859 downwards.
AGGTCTTAGAATCAGCAAATCTAACATATAATTAAGGTAATATTGTCCCGATTACATACTAGTTTGGTATAATCCAGTAGAACCAGAGGTTAATGTAGATTGTAGCTGAAGAAGTAAAGAAATAAATCTAAAACTCCTCAAAGATAAATGTAAGGACAGTATAGAAATCTCCCCAAAAGGACCATGAATAATCAAGAGTGATAAGGAAGAGCTGTGAAAAGTTTTGTTGCTAGGATCCGCGTTAGTAATGCATTGACCACTCAATGTACTACACCAAGTTAGATCTATGCCTTAAATCCACATAACCAACAAAAAATGTATTTTGATTTTTAGTCTTATAATTCCTTGAGCTTCTCCAAGCCAACATCATTATCCAATGACAGCAGCTTTAAGGCATCGTTTATTTTGTTGTAAATCCACGGTTCCATTAACAAGTAGACACTGAATCAAACTCTACAGTTTTCTTTACCCATGCAAACACAAAAGACATCAAGAAAACCATTTATACAATTGTTATTGTCAACAAGAAAAGTAATTTAAAGGGAGAGGATCAAGTTGACAATAAGACTCGTCCATCTGACTTGCCAATACAGTTTACAAATTTATAGCAACTTATAAGTTATAACACACCACTAGGGATATGAATACTCAAAGGTAAGCCCATTCACTACCTTCTAAATGAAATGTTCACCTTCTCTTGCAACCACTACTCCAACAAGAGAGACTTATATGGACTTATATGTTTGCTTCTAGCAGAAGAGAGCTCATATTTGTTCCCAAGAGACACTACAAAAAAAAACCTTTTTTACGAAGGCAAAACAATGTCGGAAATACCCATTTTTTTGTCGGAAAAACGTTGTTCCGAGAGCAAATGGCCGTCGGACGGCGTCGGAAAAGCGATCATCGGAAAAGGTACATTTTCGACAAGCCGTCAGAAAAGTTTTTATTTTCGACCAGCGATGTGTGTCGTAAATATTATGACGTCGTCGGAAACTAATTTGGCAAACAATGATAATTTAGTATTTCCGATATACCAACATTGTCGGAAATGATTCGAAGTTAGTCGGAACTGTTTCTTATACGACGAGCTTTTGTTGTTTCCGACCAAACTTTTCTGACAACAAATCTTGTCTGAAATACTATTTCCGAGGACTAAATTTATTTCCGACAATGTTTGTTCATCTGAAATAGATATTTTCGATAGCAAAATTGCATCGAAAAATAATTATTCTTTGTTGGAAATAATGCATAGGATCTATTTATGAGGAACATAGGTCGTCAGAAATGTTATTTACGACGGGGTAAACCGGTTGGAAATAATGAAATGTGTCATCGAAAATAGACAATTACGATGGGAATGTGGTATTGTAAATGAAATCACTATTCTCGGAAATGACTTGTAAGTTATATTTCCGATCAACATAGATTGTCGTAAAAGTATTTTTTAAGATGAACAAGGATGTCGAAAATGTAATCAGAGTTGTCGTAAATAGAATAATTATTCTCATAATTATTACATTTTTATAGTAAAATATATAAATAATATTTCAAATAAGAAATTGTTTTCATAAATATGTTTTTGTCATTCATTAATATAAAAAAACTAAACAATATTCATTTCATATCAACTCGTACATGTCTCCAACTTCTAAAATTTGAATATAATTTCTAAGACTAACATTACTAAATAAAATGTCTTCGGGAAATGATAAAAGAACTAGTTGGGCTCCTCCACGACATTGTCACTAAGATAAGCATCGGAACAACTTGCAACATTGTCCTGGTATAATAACAACAAAAAATAAAGAATTATGATAAGACTTGATAGAATTTGAAAATGGAAGTAACAAATACAATTAAGAAGTAATATACATAACAAAAGCTATACCGCATTAGGTGATTGCCTTGCACAGTTAGCAGAATTTTGTGGGTTATTGTTAATCAACATTTGAACTTGTTGTTGCAAAGTGCTCAATTGACCTTTGACATCATTCAATTCCTCTTTCAAATGCCCATGATTTTCTTCCAATTCCACGCACCTACGCTTATTACAGTTTTGGTTGGTTGAGGCGTAGTATACATCTTTAGCTTTGACGCCACCGCCTAAGCCAAGAACACGACCATGACTAGGGGCAATCACCTCCTTATATATATCCCAATCATTGACATCAAGGTTTTCCTGTTCAACAGCAGCCTTTTTGTTTTCCATTTTTTCCTGTAGTGAAATTATAAACACATGTTTCATATATAGACACAATATCATGCTAATGGAAAAATATGAAGCTGGACATTGAAGTGGAAACCATACATAAAGTTCTTTCGCCTTTTCGCTTGGCCAATTTTCTCCTTCTCCATTCTTACCCTTACTTATATGAAATTTTTTGAAACAATCGATTGGACTAGGTTCAATTCCAGTTCGATCAAGCTGTTAACAAGAAAACATGAATATGATAAGACAAATAAATTCAGTCATCCAGGTTCCCTTAAAAAAAATGACATAAGCTCTAATCATGATACCTAGTGCAATCACCAACTTCACAATCATAGCTTCAACAATGAAAATAGTTGAAGACCTTTACATACATGCCTTACATAAAATATTCAATTGTATACCTCATCTTTTTGGTATTTCGCCATTGGAACTGAACCTGTGGTATGCACTATTGTTGATTTTTCCCGATTAGCTTGGTTTCTTTTACTTTGATCCTGCAAATATAATTCAAAGTAGATGCCATCAAATAGATGGTTATTGCCAATGATGTAAAAATTAATAACCCACCGTAGAATGGTAACTTAATAATTATGTATAGCTAAAATATCTTATTTAAATTAACTTTTACCTGCCACTCAGGCTTTAACCATTCATCAACCATTGCAATCCATATTGCAGGATCAGGTACATTCTCTGGGCGGTTTGCATATCTCTGACCAGTGCTTTTGTATTTTTGAAAAATTGGCTTTCTCAAGTTCCACATCCAATCAGCAAAATTTTTTTTAATATGTCCAATGAATGCAACCTTCAATTCTTCCTCAGAACATGTGTAAGTATATCCAGCTTCGATGAAACGCTCAAATAATAGATTTACTTGAGTCTCTGGATAATCTGAAAATTTTACCCAAGCTCCTTTAATCTCTTGCTTGAAAAGTACACCTATATTTCGAGCAGCTTCTTTGGTTACAATGCTGGAGGAAATTTAAATCATTAAAGAACTTTATATGCCATCAAATAAACCAATAAGTGATAATTAATTAAGCTACACTTGTCGAAGTCTAAGAAATAACTAGAATAACTAGAATAACTATTGGTAATAGTAATAAGTAGTGTATATGTTTACCTCCCCTTATATATTTCAATTAGCATACCCCTTCCTTTTCCTCCCTTGGCCTTCCCTCTGCCTTTTTTTTTCGCAGCACTTAATCCTATTTTAAGAACAACAATTAATTTAAGAACAACAATTAATAACATAATATTATTTATAGTTTTCAAAAAATATAAGCTATACCTTGGGTATTTGAAGGTTGAGTCTCAGAGCATGTCCCTTGAGTTTCTTGTACTTCATTATCTTGAGATGGTTCAACAGAGGCATGTTGGACTGCAGAGGATCTAAGTAACTCTCTCTGTTCATTGGTTGATGATGTATTGCGACTCCTTCCTTTTCTTGCCATATCTACCATTTGTGTTCATTAGCAAAATAGACAATAATAGAAAATAAATACTATTATAATAGAATTAGACATAAAACAATCAAAACAGAAATAAAAAATGCTTCACCAAATATAATAACTGAAATAACCAAAGAGTTTCGTATTCCAAACATAAATAAAAATACTATCCATTTATAAATAAAACATTGACGACACCAAATAATAAAAAGAATCACACTATATCTCATTCCAAATTCATATGATTTGTCTCATCCTCGTTCTCATCCCCACCCTCATCCCTACTGTTATTAATATCATTTCTTTCGTCTTCATTTTGGTTGGTAGTTGCATGTATACACCTTTGCAAATTGATAAACAGATACTACCAAATTAATTTTGCAAACAAATAAATAGACACTACCAAATAAGAAATTGGAAGAAAAAGAAAAAGATGAAGACATAAGAAGAAGAAGAAACTATGAAGAAGAAAACCTAACGAGTTGGCAAACTGGAGTTACAACCTAGACCTGGGTATCCTTTATTTTGATGATGCTCCTGCTTGGATTGGTTTTCTTCTCCTTGATGATATTGCTGGTGTAGTGAAAGCTAGATTAGTCTGTCCTAATTCCTTTTAGTTGTTGTTGTGTCCGGGGTTTTTCCCCTCCAGTTTACCCACACCAAAAAAAAAGGTAGATCATGAAGACTTCCCTCTCTTTTAAAAGCATGATACCCTTTGGCCATACAAAAAAAGTTGATGCAATGATTTATTCAAAGAAAAGGTGGTGGCTAAATTATTCATGAACTCAACTCATCGAGGTAATATCCTGCTTGCTTGCTGGCTAAATTACAAAAGGTGGTGGAATTTGTTGTCCCACTTGATTTTCAATCTACTTTTTCCTGCACTTCAAAACTTTGCTGTCATGCATTAATATATATATCTGTTTTTTTTTTGTACTCTGCAATTAAACAAGTTGGACCAACCTTTTTCCTAGCAACTGCCATGTTTGGTTTTGTGTTTCAAATGTCTTCTTTGATCGTCGAGAAAGAACTCAAGCTTCGAGAGGTAATGTAATGACTTTAAGTTAATGTATGATTCTTGCCAGTTATATTGGTGAAATTATGGAATAGCATTGCTGTCCCATTTTCTGAATCAATTAGTTATTTGGTGTTTTACTTGTTTCGCCCAACATGCAATGACAATGATGGGTCTTTATGATACTGCATACTGGCTCTCTTGGCTCACATGGGAGGGAATTATGACACTTCTCTCATCACTTTTCATGGTTCTCTTTGGGATGATGTTTATGTTTGATTTTTTCCTGCATAACAATATTCTGGTCTTATACCTGGTCTTCTTTCTTCTCCAACTAAATATGGTAAGACTATTTCTTGCAATTACTGGTTTCAACTTATGCTTATTTTCTCCAATTTCTTTTCTTAAGCAAATCTCTCTGTTTAATAGCCTCTAATGCATCCTCTCTAACATTTGGTGCCAGGTTGGTTTGGGACAATTGGTGGTTGAACTTGCGAGTTAAAGGCTTCCATGCATACTTTGAAATGATGGGAACAAGTATTATTCAACCATGCCATTAATAAGTTGTCACAAACTTCTTTTGTAATAGTTGACCGCTGCTAGGAAAGAAGAAAAAGTAGAATGACAGAGGATAGGGAAAAAAAAGAGAAACATAGAGAGAAAAGGAATCGGGTAGAGATAAAGAAGAAGAAGAAAAAGAGAGAGAGAGAAGAAGAAAGAAAGAGAAGGGAAGGGAATAAAATATATATATTTTATAATTTTGGATTGATTTGACAATTATATCCTTGGATTTAACTTTTTTTTTTTGACAGAGGGACTATTTAAGAGCACCCATATTAACGTTAGGATGCAATCTGATAGTTTCGCAAACGTCAGGGACGTTTTGTGATAAAAATCCAAATGGAAATATCTCTTTGAAGACTAAATTAAAGTAGTACAGGATGGTCAAGGGGGAAAAATGGAAAGAATGGATGTCATTCAGACGTATCATTAAAAGGAAAAGCATCTTACAATCATAAAAAAGTACAAGATGAAATGTCATTAGTTTTATTTGTTGTTTTTGTCAAAGTAATATTAAACAAATGAAAAAGTACAAGATGAAGAGACATGTCGGCTAGCATATAATGGATTAATATTTTTGGAAGTGAAAATAACTGTGTAAAATTTACACTCAGTGTAATCGAAGATTCCAGGCATATATAATCCATTTACACTCAGTGTAATAAAAATACTATCCATTTATAAATAAAACATTGACGACACCAAATAATAAAAAGAATCACACTATATCTCATTCCAAATCCATATGATTAGTCTCATCCTCGTCCTCATCCCCACCCTCATCCCCACTGTTAATAATATCATTACTTCCGTCTTCATTTTGGTTGGTAGTTGCGTGTATACACCTTTGAGCCTCTTCTTCTTGGTATGGTTCTCCTTCATCATTAGGCATTTCATAAACATTTCTAGCCTTCGTTTCCACTACCACACTCCATGTCTTATTCTTTATTTCTTTGACGTAAAACACTTGTGTTGCTTGGCTTGCCAACACAAATGGATCCTTAGTATGTAACTTGCGTGTTGTGTTAACACTTGTAATCCCATAACGATCAATCTTATAACCCCTTCCTCTTTGGGTTGTATCATACCAATTGCAATTGAACAATACAACCCTTTTCTTCTGTGTATAACAAAGCTCTACAATTTCTGTTAATGTTCCATACCAAGGAACATCATCAATTTGATTCTCCCCTTTAACCATGACACCGCTATTTTGTGTTTTTTTATTCTCATCACGATGCAAGGTATGGAACCTAAACCCTCTCATATTGTAACCAGAATAGTAAGTGGCTCGCCTTTCAGGACCATGGGCCAAAGCAAGCATTTCCTTACTCACTTTCCCGTCCTTGTGTAGTTGTTCAATCTACAAGTTAAGAAAAATATATTTCAATGGCCCTTATATGATCCCAACACTTAAAGTGAAATTGCAAACAAAACAAAAAATATTTTCTTACTCTCTTTTCAAACCAATTGGCAAATTGATGCCTATGTGTCCCATCCACATCTTGGACTCCAGAGTGGACTAGAGAATTTTTATGTTCTCTGCACGCATGAGATAACAATGCATATGTTAACAAACAAGTTAATGTATGCTCATATTCTCTCAATGAGTGTGAAGATTTCTTACTGAATAAAAGGCTCAGAATCATCATTATTTGTTAAGACATAATATGTGGCAGCCTTGTGAAGCTCGATACTCATCTCCTTTAATTCACTTTTCCCAAAAGCTTTACCAGATGCTGAAAATATGGATAATTCATATGCATCAGATGATGGTTGTCCTCCATCATAGTTTCTCTCTGTACGACTAAATCTAGTTTCAACACGACTCAAATAGCGAGAGCAGAATGTTACGCATTCATCTGCCAAGTAACCTTCCGCAATAGACCCTTCTGGGTGAGCCTTATTACGAACATAACTCTTTAGCTTGTGCAAATACCTGTACAAGTATTAAACATTAGAACTATATATATATATATATATATATATATATATATATATAAATTAAAGATAATATATACAAAAATTACTTATAAACCATACATTACCTCTCTACAGGATACATCCACCTGAACTGTACTGGGCCAGCGACTTTTGCTTCCCATGCTAAGTGACAAGGTAAGTGAACCATGATATCGAAAAAGGCAGGAGGGAATATTTTCTCCAACTTGCAAAGAGTTATGACAATCTGATTTTCAAGCAATTCTAAATCTTCTGTTCTCAATACTTTGGCACATAATTCTCTAAAAAAGTAACTAAACTCTATTAAAGCATCACATTCATCTCTAGGTAATAACTCTCGCACCACCAGTGGGATTAATCTCTCTAAAAACACATGACAGTCATGAGTTTTCATGCCTGAAATACTGCATTCTGTCGCATTGACACACCGAGATATATTTGCTGAGTATCCATCTGGAACTTTTAAGTTCATCAACCATTGAAATACAGCTTTCTTATCATCATTTGATAGCTCGTAATCAGCCTTAGGCCAAATAATCTTATCACCCTCTTCTATAGGATGAAGTTTTGATCTTATACCCATTTCTTGAAGATCAAGGCGAGCATTTAACGAATCTTTTGTCTTACCATCAATGTTCATCACTGTGCCAATCACATTTTCAAATACGTTCTTCTCAATGTGCATAACATCCAAATTATGCCGTAACAAAAGAGTTTTCCAATAAGGCAATTTGAAAAAGATACTATGTTTCTTCCAATTGTGAGTCTGTCCAAACCCAGCTATCGTTTGCTTTGTTCCATTCTTACCATGGGTTATTTCTCTCAATTCACTTAGTTCATTTATCATATCAATGCCTGATGGCCTAGTTGGAGCAACCCTCTTCTCTCTTGTATTATCAAACTGCATCCTCTGATTACGCCATGGGTGATCTAGTTGTAAGAAACGTCGATGACCCATATAACATTGCTTGGAGCCATGACGTAAACTAAGATGTGAGGTATTGGACCCACAACATGGGCAAGCCAATTTTCCTTGTGTACTCCAACCTGACATATAAGCATATGCAGGATAGTCGTTGATAGTCCACATGATTGCAGCTCGCATTTGAAAATTTTGCTTTGTAGATATATCATATGTTTCAACGCCAATTTCCCATAAGTCTTGCAACTCATCTATCAATGGCCTCATGTATACATCAATATCTTGACCAGGGCCTTTTTTTCCTGGTATAAGTAAAGACAAGAAGACATAAGGCTCTTTCATCAACATCCATGGAGGAAGGTTGTATGGGAATAGAAGGATTGGCCATAAGCTATACTTCACACTCATATTGCCAAAGGGGTTGAATCCATCAGTTGCCAAACCAAGTCGTACATTGCGCGACTCATTACCAAAAGACTCATGTATTCTATCAAGAGATTTCCAAGCTTCAGAATCTGCTGGGTGCCTTAATACACCATCTTTCACACGCTCCTCATAATGCCATCTCATATCTGCAGCAGTCTTAGAAGACATAAATAATCTTTGAAGCCTTGGCGTTAGTGGAAAATAACGCAACACCTTCCAGGGAACCTTTTTACCTTTCTCTTTCCCACCTCGGCCTTGTGACTTCCATCGTGAAGCCTTACATGTAGGACATTGAGATAAATTTTCATGCTCCTTATAATAGATTACACAATCATTCTTACATGCGTCAATCTTCTCATAATGAAGGCCAAGATCTTTAACAATCTTCTTTGCACCATACTTGGTTGTAGGCAACCTTTTACAAAAAGGAAATGCTTTTTTCAACACTTCCAGCAACATGTTAAAAGATTTGTTGCTCCAATTATTGCTGCACTTGATATGCATCAAGGTAACAACAAAAGATAGATTGGAGTATGTCTCACAACCCGTGTACAATGGCTCTTCCGCCTCTTCTAACAATTTGTAAAACTTTCCTGCATCTCCATTTGGCTCTTGCGGAAAAACTTCTTCTATTAAACTGTGCATGTCATCAATTGACTCAAGATTATCCACTTCATTTCCGTTACTACTACTACTATCACTTTCATCACTATCATTATCCTCATCCTCCCCATGCAAATACCATCGAGTATAATCAGGCTTAATACCCTTAAACAGAAGATGTTGGTGTACTTCATCACGAACCCGTCTATCCCTATTACTACATTTAATGCAAGGACAATAAATTTTCATGTCATCATACTTCAGATGCTTATATGCATAATCAATAAAATTGGCAACTCCAGTAAAATACTCATATGTTGACCTCCCTGATCGCATCCATGATTTATCAATTGGCATATTATCTACATTTGATTGAGAGAAGATAGAAACAAATTATAGTAAAAGACAAATAACAGAGTATTTAACAAGCCAGAAAATAAAACTTTATACATACCATTCATTCTTTTACAAGCCAGAACTAGTATTTAACTAAGAGAAAATTCCAAATTGACAGAAAATAAAAAAGATAAACAGATTAACTTGTAATTTTGCAAATTGAGTAAGATAAACAGACACTACCAAATTAATTTTGCAAACAAATAAACAGACACTACCAAATAAGAAATTGGAAGAAAAAGAAAAAGATGAAGATATAAGAAGAAGAAGAAACTATGAAGATGAATACCTAACGAGTTGGCAAACTGGAGTTACAACCTAGACCTGGATATCCTTTATTTTGATGAAGCTCCTGCTTGGATCGGTTCTCTTCTCCTTGATGATATTGCTGGTGTAACGAAAGCTAGATTAGTCTGTCCTAATTCCTTTTAGTTGTTGTTGTGTCCGAGGTTTTTCCCCTCCTATTTACCCAAAAAAAAAAAAAAAAGTTGATCGTGAAGACTTCCCTCTCTTTTAAAAGCATGATACCCTTTGGCCATACAAAAATATAGTTTATGCAATGATTTATTCAAAGTCCTGTGTTCTTTGCAGAAACTTTTATTTTCATGATTAGCACCTTGACCTTATTTAGCACTCATAAATTGTAAATTGACTTGTTTCAGTTCCAAATTTTAGCTGGGATGTTTCATTCAAGGAATTTGCACACCCTGTGCGAGAGTTGTACTCTGCAATTAAACAAGTTGGACCAACCTTTTTCCTAGCAACTGCCATGTTTGGTTTTGTGTTTCAAATGTCTTCTTTGATCGTCGAGAAAGAACTCAAGCTTCGAGAGGTAATGTAATGACTTTAAGTTAATGTATGATTCTTGCCAGTTATATTGGTGAAATTATGGAATAGCATTGCTGTCCCATTTTCTGAATCAATTAGTTATTTGGTGTTTTACTTGTTTCGCCCAACAGGCAATGACGACTTCCCTCTCTTTTAAAAGCATGATACCCTTTGGCCATATAAAAAAAGTTGATGCAATGATTTATTCAAAGAAAAAGTGGTGGCTAATATCCTGCTTGCTTGCTGGGTAAATTACAAAAGGTAGTGGAATTTGTTGTCCCACTTGATTTTCAATAAAAATAAACCAACAGTTTATAGCACTTGCAAGCCAGAGCAATCAATATCCTGCATGCGGGCTGCAGACCATAGAAAGCAAGATACCCTGTGGGGTGACTAGAATTTGGACTTCTCTTATGTGGTGCTTCTTGATCTTGTTTCATGACATAACTCCGAGTGGTTTTCTTATGTTGGCCTAAGTGGTTATTTATTCCTGACTGATTGAAAATGTAACTTATTCCAATTGCTCTGATATTACTTTCAATTTGGATTATTTGTTTTAAATATCAAGGAAAGTATACGAAGTGGGCATTTGACAATTTAAAAGGTTCTTTGTTGATGTGGCCTGAACAGTCTAAAAAACTAAAACCTCATTGAAAATTTATTCTTTAATTACATGCAACACTTTGATTAAGTCCTTAACAGAACCCTACTCGGTTGATTTCGATTCCACCAAGATCAATTGACCTTTTATCTTTCGTATTCCATTAGCAAGATTTATATCCCTTTGCTGTCATGCATTAATATATATATCTGTTTTTTTTTTTTGTCTCTATTTGTATTATTTGTGTTGCTTTGGTATGGGCACACGCCTATATATCCCTTTTTCATATGTGTTGCTCTGCTGTGGAACAGACAAAAAAGAAGAAACCAATCTGTAAAGATTGATAGTTTGGGTGTTTTTGGTTTGTTGTGCCCTGCCTCATTCTTTAGGATTAATTTTTCTTTTTATTTATTATTTCATAAAATAATATTTTATTTTTATAAAAGCTGGAGAATGACGATTTGAGTCTTTCTTATCTTTCTTTTTATATAATATTATAGTGGACGGTGGAATGACTAGAAGTAGTTTATCACTAGGAAATTTCCTTGCATTAGGATGCTTTTTATTTCTTGGTTTGAATGCACAGTGTTTGGGTCTTCTAGTCACACTTGGGAGAAAAAGACCATTGTGCTACGATATTTATTACGTACTAATAAAGTAAGATTGAAGCATAGTTTATTTGCTCAAGAGTATCCAGGTAACTACACATCACTAAAATTTGACACTTTCTTTTTTGGCAAGTATGAATTTGTCCTAATGGCCTTCCCTCGTGTGCTTATTTGGCTCTCAAGAGCAACAAAGAGAGGATGCTAACACATGGAGAGCGAGCATAGCTTCAGCTATGTAGAGAGATACTGTCTAGGTCATATGAGGAGATGAAGCTCCAACAAATGTTTATTACGTCTTGAATAACTTTTGTTTTCCTTAAGTCATGTCTAGTTGCTACATGACATTATTGTTATTACTTTTATCATTTGGTTATTTATCCATGTGTCATAATTAATCCATGTTATTATATGATTTTTATTTCATATGAAATCCTAGAGCAAATCTTTTTCTTTGGAGAATACAAAAAAGTCCTAAGTGAATCACAAGAAAATCATGTAATCACAATCTATTAAAATCATAAGTAAAATCTTGTAATTACCAAATCCTGCTGAAATCCATTACATTAAAATCCTTTTATTTTAAGTTAATTTAGAAATTAAAAGAGTAAAACAAATTAACGATGATGGTCTGGGAGATTTGGTCTCTTCATGGTTTTTTTTAATAAAAATTTATCTCTCTCTTCCTGGTTTATGTACATGATTATGTAGTGTTTTGGGTTGCTAGTTTCATATTGTTTTCTCAAACCTTGTGGGAGTTATAATGAAGGTTTCATTATGTACACCAAAAAATAAATAAATAAAACATAAACATCAGAACCAAAACAGGATGACAAAGACATCACCCTGATACAAACTAAAAAAACGTAATAAACCAAAACAAAATGACATAAATATCACCTAGAAACAACCCAAAAAATAAGGTGTGAAGAGCAGTGTGAATCCTAGGGAAAAATTATGCGGCTCATCCTTAAATCCGGGTCTCGCTAAAATTATAGAAGAAAAGTAAATTTGTGTTCTTTGAAAATTATAGAAAAGTAGATATGGGTTCTGTTAAAGAAGATAAGAAGAAGAAGAAGAAAATGAGGAAGGAGGAGAGATTCAAAAAACGCATGGGAAAAAGTGAAGAGCACATGGGTGACAAAAATGTAATTAATTACATATCATAGGGAAAAAGAAACATTTAAGATAAAAATACTATCTTCAAACACGCAGACATTAAAGCAAAGAAAAGTTATCATTCATATCATCTTATCAGATCCTAAACTGAAAGTGGTTTTTTTGAACAGCTTGCCATTTGAACATCATCAACGTGGAGGGGTTTTTTTGCAATGATGGGTAGACATCATCATTTGTCTTTAATGATGCTGTTTTTTGCAATGGGAAGACATCTCCTTTTTTTTCCTTATTCCCTTCATCCCGGATTACTAAGTGTTAAAAACAAATTTTATTTCACTTCAAACAGGCTGCATTAATTTTTTTTTAAAAAAAAAACAACATTTTTTTGTTCTCTCTTCTTCCTCTTCCTCATCTTCTTCATCATCATCTCGCCATGCTTCATAATTCCACCAAAGGAGCCTTTAGTTTTGCGCTCTGAATATCCTCTTCCGGATTTTCACGCACCGCTTCTTGGGGCTCATCACTTGAGCTCCCAAAAATCACTCTCTTAGCTTCAGCAAAACTAGAGTTGTCATCTCCGCGTTTGCGTTTACTTGGTAGCTTCGAGGCCTCTGACTGTTTAAAACTTTCTTTAGCATAAAAAGTTACCAGTTTTGATAACTTTTCATTTTCTGCCCTCAAAATCTCAAGCTGGCGTCGGTGCTCCTCTTCCCTTTTTGCATTATCCTTCTTCAATTTTCTGTTGTTGTGCTGATATTCATCAACCAATTTTTTCTCTGCTGTCAACTGAGCTTTAGAAATTGCACCTCATAAGTTTTCGCAGTGAGGCGATGCCCCACACTTGAGATACATGTAGCACTCTGCACGCCCATTGCCACGACATCGCTCACTAGGCTGTTGTCATCTCTCATTCCCAGTATGCGCACATCTCTGGGAGTCACCAGACTCCTCGCAACTCCAATGGCAACATCGTTGTCAAGGAGCAACGAGTCATTGACGGTCACGGGTCCTCGTGAGGACGCAAAATAGGGTGCCCAGACTGGTGCAAGTGGTTGCACCCCTGTCTGTGTTGGGGGAGCTAAAGTTAGATCCAGAGAAGATTGGAAGGAAGACATTTTTTTTCTGCTTTCCGTTCTTTTTCTCTCTTTTCTCTTTCTTTCTTTCCTCTCTCTCTTTTCTTCTTTGCTTTCCCTCTTTCTTCTTTCCTCTCTCTCTTTCCTTCGCTTCTAGTTTAGAGAAACCCTAGCAATTACAGCTTCAACTGTCCCCAAACCACGTGCACGGACGCGTTCAAGAAGTCGTCTCGACTTTTCATGACGCCGTAATTGTCTCTGCCATGGGAGAAGAGTAAAAGACAAAATAATATTAAACAAATGAAAAAGTAAAAGCTATACCCTTTAAACAAATAAACTAATTTATCCCCGTTGCATATGCTATTGCTATAGCCTAATTAAACAGTTTCCATGGCAAAAAAAATTATTCACAAAAGCCAAAAACAAGAAAACAAAATGGAAATATCTCTTTAAAGACTAAATCAAAGTAGTACAGGATGGTCAAGGGAGGGAAATGAAAAGAATGGATGTCATTCACACGCACCATTAAAAGGAAAAGCATCTTACAATCATAACATATAAAGCATATGGGATTTAAGACTCTGAGACCCTAAAGCATAAACTGGGAGAAGAGATATACCCCTATATTGTTTTTTATTAGGTTATTAATTTTATATTAGAGACAACATGATGAAATGTCATTAGTTTTATTTGTTGTTTTTGTCAAAGTAATATTAAACAAATGAAAAAGTACAAAATGAAGAGACATGTCTGCTGGCATTTAATGGGTTAACATTTTTGGAAGTGAAAATAACTGTGTAAAATTTACACTCAGTGTAATTGAAGATTCTGGGCATGTATAATCTTCTGGTTGCTGACCCAAATGACCATTAAAAAACAAAAAGAATAAACCTCACGTGTAACACTCAAATTGCTATTTAATTAAAACTTTCTATAAGGGGGAGTAAGAAGGAGCGGGAATTTGGACAAGGCTAAAACTGAAAGTGGTTTTTTTGATTACCTTTATGACGATGTCAATTGGTCTTCGCCAATTGATGACACGTCGCTTCTCCATCTTATTCGTTAATATATTCTCAAACCATAGTCTTCCCTCAGCCCTCTCTCTCAACCTCTCAGTCCCGTTAATTGCCTCTTGCACCATTGAATGACCCCACCGAAACCCAGACGAAAAACCCCCAAATTTTACCCATATACCAAACTCAAACCGTTGCCTCCTCCAGCTCAAAGGCGAAAGGTATAGTTGTTTCTTTTCTCCTCTTCTATTTGTAATTTGATCTGCATATTATAATTTGATAACTTTTGGAAGGTTTGGAAATTTGAAAGCAGAACTATCTTGTGTATTTTGACTATTGATTTACGAATCCCTACATCATGAGTTTCAGTTTCCAGATTAATTAATCAGTATCTTGTGGATTTGAACAGGTGCGAAATTATATTAGGTGTTTGTGATTCTGTCGAAGCCACTCTTGGCCTCTCCTTTTCATTGTGAACTTGGACTCTTCAAAGGTGACATGTTTGAATCATTTTTAGGGTTCCATTTGACAGCGCACTAGCACTAGCCCAAATTTCTTTATAATTAGGGAGTCTGTGAGTCATTTTGCATTTCAAGGTATGAACTTTGCCCTTATTTACACTTGCACTAACCTTCAATGTCATCATAAATTTGCTACATTTTCCTAATGCTTGAATTCCTTGTGTTTTTTTTTTCTCTCTTTCTTCTTTCCTCTCTCTCTTTCCTTCGCTTCTAGTTTAGAGAAACCCTAGCAATTACAGCTTCAACCGTCCCCAAACCATTTGTCGCGACGTGCACGGACGCGTTCAAGAAGTCGTCTCTACTTTCCATGAGGCCGTAATTGTCTGTGCCATGAGAGAAGAGATATATCCCTATATTGTTTTTTATTAGGTTATTAATATTATATTAGAGACAACATGATGAAATGTCATTAGTTTTATTTGTTGTTTTTATCAAAGTAATATTAAACAAATGAAAAAATACAAGATAAAGAGACATGTCGGTTGGCATATAACACTACTACAATATCAGGCTTTGGGCACCAATATTATTTGTTCTCATTAGTGTAAAAGGCACAATTATTCGTGCTCTTTGTTAACAGCCACAGTGCAACCACAACAAATTGGTCGGTTTTCTATATAGGAGTTTCCATTGTTCATTAAGCACAAATTTACTTCTTTCGTGTCCTTTGCTCAATACTTTTGAGCACGGAAGTAGTTGTTCTGACACATTGACTGCTACATCTAATTTCACTTTTATACATGCACACCAATTATTCATTTGTGCCCAAAGTATTTATTTATGAAAAAAAAATTGATTACAAAAAAAACCTAAACCACCTTCTCTCTCTCTCTCTCTCTCTCTCACTCAGAGCACCACCGCCACCTACTTTCTCCCTCTGTTTCTTAAACAACGCCTCCCATACCCATCCAGCATCACTACCAAAAATACCCAAAAAAGAAACATAGTACACAAAAAAAACCAATTTAAACGGTTGTGTATTTTGTATGAACAACGACCCATCAGAAAAATCAAACCTAAATAAAAGTTATGTGTCCTCCATCAAACCTACACATACACCCAAAAAAAAGTATAATCACATTAAAATTGTAGGAGACAATATTTCAGTACAACTAAAGAGTAAAAAAAATAAAAAATAAAAATCACACCTTCAACCTGATCACGCTTTGAGCCTTCAATTTCAAAAGCAGACAAACAAACAAAAAACTCCAGACCTAAGTAGCAGATAATTTTCGTCCAAAAAAAAAAAGTAGCAGATAATCACCTTCAAAACACAAAAAATCCAGATCTAAGTGAGTCAACAATGGTATAGATAAAAAGAAAAATATAAGAAAAAAAACTATTAACAGTAATGGTAGTAAAGTTGAAATGGTATAAATATCCCAGATTTATGATATAAATAAAAAGGCAAAAACTTCTTACAAAAAAATAGAAACAAATTCTTACCAGCAGGGGCGTTTCTACGTTAAGGGCAGGCTGGGCTGCTCCCCAGCCCAAATTTCTCCAAAAACAATATTGGCTGGGCAGTTCTCTCCTCTTGTCTACGTCTACAGCAACTTCTTTCAGTTTTCTTCCTTGTGACATCAACTTCTCCCCAGCATAGGACTAGTATGGGCCATGGCCTACACTCACGCTATTTTTTATCTCATATATATATATATATATATATATATATATATATATATATATATATATATATATGGGATATATTACTTTAAGGCAAATAAGGCCTACTTTTTTCTTAAAAAATGCACTCAGCTCACTTTTTCTCGACTTTTTTATTTATTCTCTCTTTTTCCTTTCTTTTTCCTTATTTTTTATTCTTCCGCTCGAGTTCACTCTTCTCTCTCTCTCTTCCCTTTCTTTCCTTCTCATCTCTTTTCTCTCTTATTTTTATTTTCTTCTTTTCCTCTGCAGTTATTTTCTTCTTCTTCCTATTTTCTTGTTTTTCTCTCTTCTTTGCAACAATTATTCTTCTAATTCTCTCCTTTTTAGTTATCATATGCATCTTTAATTTGAAATTGAGTATCTTAGGTTTAATTAGGAATGAATTATAATTTGAAAATTTTGTTGAAATTAAATTAGGACTTTGATTTTAGGAATTCGGTTGAGATATTTGATTTGTTTTTGGTATTGTTGAGATATTTGATTAAAAGTATTGATGATATTATGAGAATTAGAAAGTGGTAGAATTATATACCAAAGCTTTATCTTATCCACTGTTATTACAAAGTGGTAGAATTATATACAGAGAAAAGCTTAAAACAGCTTGCCATTTGAACATCATCAACATGAACAATATGATCATCACTGGAGTGGTGCAATGATTTATTCAAAGAGAAGATCCACATTGTTACAATATCCGTTTGATATTGTTTGCTAGATGCATGTTAGCATCAATGTGGCCTATTTAATTTAATTTAATTAATTTGATAAAATCATGATGCATAGGAAATTTATTATGATTTGCAATTTTTTTCTTGTTCCCAAACGCATGTTTTGAGAGGTGCATTTTGAGATGTCCATGTCCGTATATAAATGTATGTGTATGCGTTCTTCTTTCTTTCTTTTTTTTCGATTGAGAAAATATAAGCTTGCTAAGCCTTGGGATCAAAATCAAAATCTTTAAGTTCTCTGGATATGTTCCAGCCAAACTTGATGGAAGCTGGCCATCTGCACCCGTTGGACATGGCCCCAAACACATCCGAGAACGACATTGCCCGAATCAGAGACGATGACTTTGATAGAGCTACCAAATCCGGTGACGACCAAGATCCTCACATGAAAAAGAAGCGTCACCGCCACACTCAGCATCAGATCCAAGAAATGGAAGCGTGAGTCGTATTTAAGCTCACATCTCCCTAAACAAGCTCTTGTTAGTGAGTTCATAATGGTCCTTCTTAAAAAAAAAAAAAATTAACCTTGAATTAATGTTCTGTTTTTTGTGTGTGGATATTCTTATTTAGTTTCTTCAAGGAGTGTCCCCACCCAGATTACAAGAAGAGGAAGGAACTGAGCCGGGAATTAGGTTTGGAACCATTACAAGTGAAATATTGGTTTCAAAATAAGCGCAACCAAATGAAGGTATATAATGTTTTGTTCATGACACGTTCTTAATTAAAATGGGTTTTGGAATATACACAACTTTGTTTTATTTATTAGTTGCTTAACTTTTTCTTGTTTGTTCTTTAATGTTTTTTGACAGACTCAGCATGAGCTTCATGAGAGCACACAACTTCGTAATGAAAATGAAAAGCTTCGTGCCGATAACATGAGGTACAGAGAAGCCCTAGGCAGTGCCTCTTGCCCCAATTGCGGTGGCGTGACAGCTATTGGAGAGATGTCATTCAACGAGGCAGAAAAGCAAATGATAATCAAGATTGCAGTGGCAGCCATGGAAGAGCTAATCAGAATGGCTCAAATGGGTGAACCCTTGTGGATGACCAGCCTTGATGGCAACACCACTGTGTTCAATGAAGACGAGTACATCAGAACATTCCCTCGTGTTGCTCCAAAACCAAACAATCCTTTCAAATGTGAAGCTTCGCGCGAGAGCGCTGTTGTTATCATGAACCACATCAACCTTGTTGAGATTCTCATGGATGTGGTAAGCTTATTTGTGTCATTAACATTACAAATATTAATTATGTCTTTAAATAGAGGAATAACACATAAACCCTAATCATTTTTTGTTTTACTTATTATCTTGTTTAGAATCAGTGGTCGACTATGTTTTCTGGGATTGTGTCAAGAGTTATGACTCTGGAAGTGCTGTCAACTGGAGTGGCTGGAAATTACAATGGAGCCTTGCAAGTGGTATAATATATATCTACTTTCAAAATTCTATTATCTTCTCCCTTGTCATTAAATATTTTTAATTACATTATCTTGTCGTGGTTAATTATATGTTCGGGTTGAATATATTATTTGTGATTTGGTAGATGACTGCAGAATTTCAAGTACCCTCACCGCTTGTTCCAACTCGTGAGAGTTATTATGTGAGGTACTGCAAACAGCATGCTGATGGCACTTGGGTTGTGGTTGATGACTCCTTGGACACTCTGCGCCCTAATCCTGCACCAAGGTCATGCCAAAGAAGGCCCTCTGGATGTCTCATCCAAGAAATGCCAAATGGATACTCAAAGGTAATGTAATTAATAATTAAACACACTTTGTATATATATATATACCAACCCTAATTCATATTTGACTTGCATCATGTATTTAACTCATTACATTATTTGTTATTTAATTTTAAAACTTTTGGTGCTTTAGGTTACATGGGTTGAGCATGTCAATGTGGATGAACTTGGTGTTCACAATATGTACAAGCAGCTGGTTAACTCTGGCAACGCATTTGGGGCGAAACGATGGGTCGCTACCTTGGACCGTCAATGTGAACGTCTTGCCAGTTCCCTGGCATCAAACATCCCTACTGGTGATGTTGGTGGTAAGAACAATATAATTTACAGTGTAACCATTTTTTTTTTCTGTATATATGGTGAGAAAATTTTGTGTGGGGCTATTCTTCTACGTTGTAGTATTGTCTAACATGAGAGACGTCCTCTTAAAAGATTGCATGTGTCTAATATAGCATGTCGTGCATGCACGTGGATTTATTAATTAAGCCTTAATTTTTTTTTAAATGCATGATTAATTAGTGATTGCAAATCAAGAAGGCAGAAAAAGCATGTTAAAATTGGCTGAAAGGATGGTCATAAGCTTCTATGCTGGAGTAAGCGCATCAACCACTCACACATGGACAACACTGTCTGGGACCGGGGCTGATGATGTTCGGGTGATGACCCGAAAGAGTGTGGATGATCCTGGCAAGCCTCCCGGTATTGTGCTCAGCGCCGCCAGATGTTTCTGGCTTCCAATTCCTCCCAAAAGGGTATTTGAATTCCTCCGTGATGAGAACTCTCGTAATGAGGTATGTGAATTAATTATCCTTCAAATTCTTAGGATGGTCTATCAGATCTAATACATTAACCAAATTATTGCACGGACCTTCATGACATATGTATCTCAGAATAATGTACCAAACCTAGTACATGAACTAGGATTCGGTTGGTTTCATTCTTTACATGGCATATGCATACAAAGTCTTACCATTAGTGGACAAGGATTAGCATATCTGGAAATCACATGCACATTTCAAGTAATTTTTCTAAAATGGGAAAATGTGTATGATTTTCACTGCACTCCTAATATGGAAAACATTTGTTTTTCATAAAAGGAAAAATGTGTGGTCTTGTTTTCTTTTCGGTCAATCCAAGAAAAACCAAGATGGAAGTTTAGTATTCTAAAATTATTCATGAAATACTTGAGCTTCATCACTTGTGGTTGCAGTGGGACATTCTTTTCAATGGTGGAATTGTTCAAGAAATGGCACACATTACTAATGGTCGCGACATTGGAAATTGCGTGTCTCTACTGCGAGTAAATGTAGCTTGATCTTATTGTTATTATTATTTTAATTTTCTTAATTAATCCATATTCTGCTCCTAATCACAATTGATGAATTATTAACCTTGCCCTTTTCAAAAATGAACTTAATTTTGTAGAGTGTGAATTCAAGCCAGAGCAACATGCTGATACTGCAAGAGAGCTGCACAGACCAAACAGCTTCTTTTGTGATTTATGCTCCAGTGGACATTGTTGCCATGAATGTGGTACTAAATGGGAGTGACCTTGACTATGTTGCTCTTTTTCCTTCTGGCTTTGCCATCCTTCCAGATGGAGGAGGCATGGGGGATTCTGGCTCTAGTGGTTCCCTTCTCACTGTTGCCTTTCAGATTTTGGTTGATTCTGACCCGACCGCCAAGCTCTCTCTCGGGTCGGTGGCAACAGTTAACAATCTGATTGCTTGCACTGTGGAGAGGATCAAAGCTGCATTGTCTTGCGACACTGCATGAATTTCATGACATAACTTCAGTTAATTTTTAGGTAAACTAATTACATGTCACATATGTTACAACGAATTCTTAGTTTGGTCCGTTTAATAATTATTTGTGTTACTATTATTATTTTTTTTTTTTGCAGTGTTTTGGGGTGGAGGAAGGAAGGTGAAAGGAGAGAAACATAGACACAGATGGTGGTAAGGGATTTGGGCTTATACACAGGAGGAGAGAGAGAAGTCAAGAGCGCATTTTTACATGATCCTTAATTTGTAACTTAATTAAGAGATTAGGGGTTCGGGATTTGACTTCCTCGAACAATGTTAAAGGCAAATTAAGCGCTTAAGACCTTATTTTTAGGATATTTGAACTTTCCTTTCACTTTTCTTTAACCTTGTATTCAGGATTCCATCTGTGCAATGGATATTTGCTCGTTTTCTTATTAAGTTACTTTTAATTTGAGCCATGCATCACAAATTCAATATAGTTGTTATTGGCATTAAAAAAAACAATATTTTTCTCTTATACTTTTTTAATCCATGCTTTCAATTTTTTCGACGACTTTTTCCGATGCAAGTTATATGTCATAGCAAATAATAACTATTTCTGACAGTGGTTAATTGCAATCGGAAATGAAAATTTACTTCCGACAACAAAAATTATTCGTCAGAAATCGACAACTATTTTCGACAAGCAAAACATGTCGTCGGTAAAATGCAATTATATCTGACCGCACATAATTGCCCTCGGAAATAAGTGTCTATTTCCGAGGGCAGAAACCGCCCCTCATAAATAACCACGACAATTCCGACGGCCATGTGTTTTGTCGGTAATACATCTGGCGCCAAGGCTTCCCGCCTAAAAACAATGTATTTCCGACATCCATAGAGATTTTTTCCGAGGGTATATTAATAGTCGGAAATAAAATGTATCATATTGACATATTTCCGACAGCCAACGTTTTTTAGTCGAAAAAATAACCTTTTGCGACGATATTTAGGGGCCATCGAATAAAGTTTGTCGCAAAAGACCATTTTTTTTGTAGTGAGACAGCCTCTGAGTGTGTATGGGAGAGTGACTTGTGAGTGAGTGCGAGACATACAGAGAGAGAGAGAGAGAGAGATGCAAATTTCAAGACTAACACTAGATCAAGTAGCATCACCACAGTTAAATAAATACATGCCTTCAAGTTCAAAAAAGGGCTGTTTCCTTGAGTCACAAAGTTTCTTCCAAGTTTCACTCTCATTCCACCAATGTCTTTGATTTGGGCACCCTGTGATATTTAAAGAGATTACTGAGACCAAATATCCTTCCATAGGACATAGAAATGTGCTATAAAATAAATGTAATGACAATAAACAATCTTCAGCTTGGAAATTTTCTACTTACTGGTGCAGCAGTAGCAGAAGGGATAACTTCTGTACAAGGCTGACTGCATGAGGAATATTTCTGAGACTTTGAAACAGGAGGACGTTGAGTCTCCACTTCTCTCTGTTGAGCATTGCTCACTAGTTTAGAAGGATATCTAGGAGCATCCTTACCACACTCTTGAGCACAATGGGCATCATTCCGCCATTCCCTGCATAAAATACACCAAAAAAGTGAAAAGAAAAAAACTGTATAAGATTTTCCACAGCCAAGTTATCATAACAATCACAAAAGATGTATTATTGTATGACTAAATGGGAACAAATTATGAGGACCTTATCACTTTTATCGCCTCATCTGACTTAATCTTTGTGAGCAGATCTCCATGTTCATTATCTGAAATATTAAGTTCCTTCCGCAGCTCAGTCATAAGTGCCTCTCGTCCCTATATAATAAAAGACTTTTTGGACATTGAGATAACACAAAAATGGAAAGAAAACAATTCACAATAACACAAGGAAATAAAAATAATCTGTAGAGACAAATAGGAAGCAACATGATTATGAAATCTGTAAGTGCCAAAAAAGAGGTTAACATTTAAAACTTTACCCAAGTTAGATTATTCGATTGAGCACTAAAAGCCCTCAACACAGCATGGTATGCCTTTGCTTCCATACGGTGAATCTGAAACTCTATATCCCAATCATCCCTTCCATGAGGCTTTTTTGCTGGAGACATCCTTTCAGATCCAATACCATGATTGTGTTTGTAATTTCCTGATTGGAAAATAAAATAAGACATTCAAATAACAAAATTGTTTTATAACAGGGAGGTTTGAACCTAGGATCTCTACCCTCACCCCCATCCACCCCTTACCACTTCAGCTAAGGTTCGTGGGCCAACTAACAACTTCAACTCCACTTTTGCAATTGCTTCATTTATTTTCAATTGAGAAAAGAAATGGAAATTATATGAGAAAGCCTAGTAATAGATCAGGCTTAGTTGGGCAAATGTTCTAGTTTAGTTTTCGTAGATACCAATGAAGCATATCAAGTAGAAGATATAAACTAGAAGCATTTATAGGACAGAAAGGTTTCTAAAAGGAGCATCAATTGCATACATTCACTACAAAATATTAATTTACTTCAATCCAAAATTGCAAAGAGCAACCTGATTACAAAGACACAATGAATATCATAAACATTATGGAGAAAATAAGATCAATCGTGTTCTAGATTTGCATTCAATCCCAAAAGTGCTGGTTAAAATGGAAGAAGCACAGATTAACCATGATCAACCTAAACTTTCAGTAATTAGAGATATCAAACTTCCTTTAGACATAAAGCACCTTTTCTGCAGGGAAATCATATTATAGTCTAACCAAGAATGGACATCATATGCATCAAATGGTCGTAAACCAGATTCCTATGCCAAAAGTCTTTTACTATATTAAAGGTAAGAATGGCAACCCCTGCATGAAACAGTCACTGCACAGAAAAAACCTATAGAACTAACCAGCTGAAGATGCTCGTTGGAAGTGGTAAAGAAATATTTTTTGGTACGTAGTACAGAAAAAAAAAAATCACATGCTCCTTATATATACCAAAAAGCCAAAACTGATCCATATTTGACAAAAATTGAACTCCTCCATGAAACTGAATTTGGTTAGAAATCCCATATAGGCCTAGTAGAAGAGCAACACATTATTTAATAGCCCATTTGTTTTAAATATGTGCCCCTGAGCCACCATACAATTAAAAATGTATTCTTGCAGATGAAAGGTGGGACTGGGGTAAATTTCATCCAGCTCCAGGGGAGCTTCTTTCCATTTCAAGAAGTGCAACTATGTTTTAGCTCAATATCATTATGCTTACTTTTACATGTCCTATGACCCAATAAAAAATATCATAAACTATGGAATTTCCCTACATGCCCTTGCCTGTTTTTACATTCACTTGACCTTCATTTCTGTTGACCTAAAGATAATACTAGAAAGTCAGTCACATCCTTCACTTTTTTTCCCTTATTTTTCTTGGTGAATTATTAGTATTAAACCCACCAACTCACCCTACATCTCCATAGATATGGGGAGAGAAGATAGCATGTGACCCAAAGGCCACTAACAAACTCTAAACTCTAAATTGCTCTCACTTCCCAATAGAATTTAATATAACCTTTTTACAAGGAAGATCCTCTACTGATAAAATTTAATTTACCCATATCCAAGGAAATTCAAAGAAAAATTAGTCTGAAATGTGGGTCATACCTGTTACCAAGATTCTAGGCAACCGACAAGTGTGTCTCCCATATACACATATACACACATTAAATCAGTTTTTTTTATCACTTAACCTTTGTCAATGGCTAAAAGAAAAGGCTTTGAAATGCAACTCTCTAACTAAAAGATTAGTATATTACTGCTCCATTTCTAGAAAAGTTCACATATTTTAAAGCCACCATTCTCTGAACTCTGTTTGGTAACTGGGAAAACAAAAGCAAAGAAGGCAAACACAATGTGTAGAGTTTAGTAAAGAAGAGAAACATACCCATGTCGCTTGGTGGTGGTGTGAGAGGCTATAAGAGAAAACCCTATGGGCCGAGAACGAGAAGGGTTTCTTTCTTGACCAGACACGATCGCAATGAGAGGTGGGGCTTGCTGCCTGCCTACGGTCTGTTATGACCGTGGTCAGTGGCGAGTCCTCGTCTCACTGTTTTTTTTTTTTCACCTGAGGCCCTCATTTTTCTCATTTTTCTTTTTTTGGCTTTATATCCCGTGCTTTTTCTTCGCACGTGAATGAGATTCCATCCGCAGTTTGGTACTTGTTTTCGGTTTCAGAGTTTTTATTTTTGACGCCTTGGGAGGGATTCTGGATAATCACCTTTATTTTTATTTTTTTTTAAAGAAACAAAATTTTACTGCCAATAAACATCAGAACCAACAAAACAAACAAGTGTTGTCAAGATAGCCACATGAAAACCAGAAATATCCCTTCTACATTACATGATTACAAAATATCCCTTCTACATTACATGATTACAACATTCCAATCGAAATAAATAAAAGGCTAAAAATGTAGTAATGGTCCCTGAAGTAAGATCCGACTTTGCTTCTCGTCCTCCAAAAATAGCTACAATCATCTTCCAATCACCACTCATCCCTTTTGTCAATTCTGTTTGTTTTTCGGTCAAAATTAATCACATGTGCTGCACATGACCTTTTTTTTTTTTTTAGGGCAAATAAAACTTTTACCAAGCCACCACCTCCTTGTACCCAAACCACCTCTCAACCTAACCATGCACTACCCCCTCCCTCCAATCACCCAACCCTTCTTCTTCCCGTTCCATAATTCAATTCAAAATCAAACCCATCAAAACTCTCTACGTCTAATCACACATAGACGACAAGGAGGAGGAGGAAGATGAATAAGACGCCATAGGGATAGGACAAGAAGAGAGAACGAAGAAGAAGGACAAGATCGGTAGGAATAAAGTCCTAGGCTCAGGCTGATACCATGTAGAAAATGTATTTCCTCTTGTATTAATCAATTGTATATAGTAGAGCATCCACAATGGGCTCTCTAAACCACCTCCTTAGACAAATTTTAGGGAGGAATTATAAAAATGCAACTCCAACCATGCTCTCTAAATAGGGAGTCCTCTAGGAGCTCCTAAATCTAAGGAGAGAGAAAGGACTCCTAGTGACTCCCTATAATTTAATGCTTCTTTATTTAATGAGTATTTGAAACCTTTATTTAATGCTAACTATTTTTTATTTTATTTTTTAATAGAGATGGACCAATCAAAAAAGAGTTATAGCATTTATGACTCTCCAAATTAGGGAGTATGGTTGGAGTTGAAATATTTTAGAGAGCTCCTGAAATAACTTTCTTATATTTTCAGCTAAATTTTAGCTAAGAAATAGAGAGCATCATTGTGGATGCTTGTACATACTTATATGGGTACAATAGGTCTAAAGGGATTTGCCAACATTACAGCCGTGTATTATAGGAAACTAATTACTAGGAGGAGAGTCTGGGATTGACAGGATTGCTTGTTGTACAAGGAGAGGATCACAGACATGATCGTCGACAGGAGAGTGGAGAGACTGGTTTTTATTTTTATTTTATAAATGAGTCTACTTATCTAATAAATATTTTATATGAATTTCCCAATTTGCCCTTAATTTTGACAGAAAATTTAACATGCCAACCAAGTCTGGACTCTAGTTGACCCTCCCGAAGGTATTGTACCAATAGGAAACAAAGGGGTCTTCAAGATGAAGAAGGGCTCATATTGCAAGGTGGAGACCTATAAAGCTAGATTAGTAGTTAAAGGCTACAGACAAAGAGAGGGAATTGACTATGAAGAAACTTTCTCTCCTGTAGAAATGATAAAATCCATCCGCATACTTCTCGCCATAGCAGCATATTATGACTATGAGATATGGCAAATGGATGTGAAAACGGCTTTTCTGAATGGCCACCTTCAGGAAGAAATCTACATGGATCAACCTGAAGGATTCATATCTAAACATGAAGAGAAGAAAGTATGCAAACTTCAAAGGTCCATCTATGGACTGAAGCAGGCTTCAATGAGTTGGAACATTCGTTTTGATGAAGCTGTTAAAGGTTATGGTTTTAGCCAAAATGAAGATGAATCTTGTGTGTACAAGAAAAATAGTGGGAGTGCAGTCGTATTCCTCGTACTATATGTAGATGACATATTAATGTTTGGAAACGACATAGGCATGTTGACCTTTGTGAAACTATGGTTATCAAAGACATTCTCAATGAAGGATCTGGGAAATGCATCTTACATACTGGGTGTCAAGATCTATAGGGATAAATCGAGAAAACTAATTGGATTATCTCAATCCCTATATGTGGACAAGGTGCTCGGAAGATTCCGAATGGAACATTCCAAGAAGGGTTTTCTGCCAGTCAAACATGGTATTCACCTGTCTAAAAGCATGAGCCCTAAAACCCCATAAGCAGTGATACAGATGAGTAGGATCCCATATGCCTCTGCAATTGGGAGCCTAATGTATGTCATGTTGTGTACAAGCCCTAATATCAGCTATGCTGTGAGCATCACAAGCAGATATCAATCAAACCCAGGATCAAAACACTGGAATGCTGTAAATACTGTGTTAAAGTACCTCAGAAGGACCAAGGATATGTTCCTAGTCTATGGAAGAAACCCAGAATTACTAGTGGAAGGATATACATACTCAGATTTCGAATCTGATGTTGATGATCGGAAATCCACTTCTGGATATGTGTTCACATTGAATGGATGGGCAATCAGTTGGAGATGTTGCAAGCAGAGCACCACTGCGGACTCCACAACTAAAGTAGAGTACATAGCTGCTTCGGAAGCTGTAAAGAAAGCGATCTAGATGAGGAAGTTCATTACTGAACTTGGAGTGGTCCCAAGCATTAAGTCACCAGTCATTTTATACTGTGACAACAATAGGGCTATAGCACAAGCCAAGGAACCAAGGTCTCATCAAAGATCCAAGCACATTCAGAGACACTCTCACTTAATTAGAGAATATGTTGTTGATGGAGATATTAGCGTGCTCAAAGTGGCTTTAGCAGACAACGAAGCAGATCCACTCACAAAGCCTATGAGTTAGCTTCAGCTAGACCGACACATGGAGAAGATGGGTATTAGATACATGTCAAATTGGCTTTAAAGTGCAAGTGGGAGATTGTTAGAAATATGCCCTTAAAGCCAACTAATTATGTAATAGTTAGAGTTAAAGACATCTTTGACAAAAGACATATTATGTTATCAATGGGCAAGAAATGTTGTTTTATACATTAAATCATCCTATATTATCTTTCAATATGTAGAACAACTATAGTCCAAGGAATACACAAGTGGATATGAGAGCTATGTAATGACATTGCATACATGGAGACTTCTCATCATCCCTAAATCCTGAATATGTTCTTGGTCGTAGGAATATTGATTGGGCGTCAATATTCTGCAAAGACCAGTACACACAGTATCGTCTCTATATGTAGGGAATGGCAAGGTCTCAAGTTATTAAGTGTGGAGACACATTGATATGTGTGTAGGTGCTTGTAGAAGAACAAGTACATTGAACGCGATCCAACACATGAGTTACAGCATGGAAGTCTTTACTCACATGTCAAGCTGGAACTCATAAATTGCAATGGTGCAAGCTAATCCTTAAACCTGAGACATCATAGATGTTTTGTAGCTATGTTGTTAATCTTTTAGGGCACTATACATGCTGAATTAGGCATATCTTAAAGGTGCTCATCAGGATTCTCAATAGAGTCATGGAAGCAAATGAATGTACAACAAGGAATCTCTACTCTCAGTAAAAGAGAGAGAATACTCCAAGATATGATTGGTCAAATCTCTGCGCAGAGTAGTGGATAAGACTTGAAAGAAAAAGTCTTCAAATCTTACCAGGATAATCATATAAAAGAAATTATTCACATTAGGATATTGACAATTGGATTCCATGATCTAATAATGTGAATAAGGTGTATTGACATAAGAAAAGGATTCAATTGCACGGTCATTCCAATTTGAATAGGTTCTTTCACAACGTCTCATTTAGCTCGGATAACCGTGACTTACTGCTAGGTGACAACCATGGTTTGTGGATGTCCTAAAAGGTTTCAATTAACCTTTATTAATATGAAGAATTAAATTGTGGAATTTAATTCGTATATCATCTCTGAGAAGTTGAGTCAACCCACTACCTTGCTAAAGGGAACCTACGGATATGCACACCCAAAAAATGTGATTAGAGGTACAAATGAGGAGACACAAGTCAATGGTTGATAATCAAATGTCAAAGTCAACGGTCAAAAGTCAACATGTTGACCGGAGCAATTGACCAAAGTCAAATAGTTCGACCAGGTCAATTAAGTAAGACTATAATTATAATTTAATAGTTAAATTATAATTAAAAGATTAATTATAGAATTAATATTGACATATAGAAATATTGGATTGGATTTTTAAATATGATTTAAAAGGAAAGGGACAAAATAGACCACAAGGCTATTGGGCCCAAGGGATAAGTGGCATAAGATGACATGACCCATGGAGCAAATGGAGCCCCAAATACGTACCCAATTGCCTTTTGTGTTGTCCTACATAAGCTAAGTGTTGAAGAAAACCTAGCTAGGGTTTTTGGTTTCCTACTTTGGTTGGTGAGTGATCATCTTTGTATCTCATCTTCCATAAACCAAAAATTGGTCCAATCAAGAAGTAGACTAGCATCCATACTTTTTCATTGCCTTCTCTTCATCTCTAGGAGCATTTGGTGTGGTGAGGTAGAGTGCTTCAATATTGGAGCCTTAAGGTGAAGGAGTCAAAATCAAGAGAAACAAAAGGTCTTTTCAATAAAGGTGTTCATTCTTGAGAAATCAAGAAATGGTCATCAAGGGTAAAGATCTATTCCCTTTTTCTCTTTTCTATTTGTGTTCAAAGAGACTAGGCTAAGATACTTGGTTTAAAATGAAAAAGGTTTAGCTCAACTAATATAAACGAAATGAATCCGCCATTTAGAATGTTTTTGTTGTATAGGTTGTGGCTAAAGTTCATTTCCTAAGCATTAGATGCATGTTTCCTTCAGAAAGTAATGCTCATTTAAAAACAGAGTCCACTCACAACAAGTCTGAAGCTAGCTCAACCCTGAGCGAGTTCATCCTAAGCGATACATTGCGCATGAGAACTTGATTTAAGAGATACTAGCATTAGAACAAACCGGAAACCAAAACGAGACTTTAACGTACAATCCTAACTTCTTGGAACCCTAAGTGTGTGCGAAGTCTAACCAGTAGGTCCGAGAGTAGTTTCACAGGTTCTCAATGCCCGAGTTGATCACAAAAGACATTTGGTCAACCAAGTCAATGGGGCCTACCTTCCAGGTCAACCGAGTCAACGGGGCTCACCTCCTAGGTCAACCGGGTCAGCAGGGCCCACAACCTCCGATTTTCGATCTGACAGTTTCTATAGGTCCAAAACAATCCAATAAACATGTCCCAAGAGTTTAGTTTTGATCAAGCCATCAGATCAAAGCCAATCGCATGAGCCTAACCCTAGAATCATTGACTCGGCTTATCTAGTACTCAGATTCTCGATCCGCAAGTTCCTACACAATCCTAAAGGTACATGGAACAACAAAATTAAAATTGGAACCGATCGAACGATTTGAACCTATCGAACCCGGATATCGCATAATAGGTGTAATATCCGTTCACTAGTCAAACAGTAACCAACTTCAAATTCGAGCATACCGTCATCCTCGAAACGATGTAGGGAACATTTTAGAACACGATGGGCCACCACAAGGTGGCCCATGCCCCGCCACCCACTGCAGCAGCGGTGGGTGTCTTGAGAAATTTTTAGTGATAGAAAATCTCCAAATCATCGATCAAGCCCTATACCAACACAATTAGACTAACAAAGAGAGCAAGTTTTGTTCTCAAGCCCCTGCCAAAAAGTGGCAAGAATTAGATGGATCGCGACCAAACTCGTGAGGTTTTGGCAGGAGCTTTTCGAGCTTAGGTCGGCCTCTATGGCCAACCATGGTGTCGTGCAACCTATAGGAAAGGAAGAGGGAGAAAAGACGAACCTGAACCTGGTGGTGGAGCGGCCTAAGGTTGCCAGAAACGTTGACGGCGATGGTGGAAGTTTCAGCCGAAACTTCACGTAGTTCCAGCCAATGTCTTAAAAATCGAAATTATCGCCGAAATATCGGCGATAATTTCGTTTTTTTCACATGCCGATACTCTGGGCACAAACCATACAGTTTTCGTCTGAATATCGATAATGTCGCCGAAATTGTCGGCGAAATATCGTTCTCGATAGTATCGAACAGCTTCAACACAAAACCGTTGCAATATCTCGATAATATCGAGATTATCGATACCTGCAAACCAGAAACCATGGCTCGGGGAGAAGAAATGTGACCCCTGCAATTGCTTGAGTTGCAGAGGCGCTCTGTTAGCGCGAGGAAGAAGATGAGCCCTAAATCCTGACTTTTTTCTGTCTTCTCAAAACACACTGAACGACGTCGTGTTAAAAAAGAAGCAAGAATGATGTCATTGTCACGTGGGTAAAGCCACTAAGTTTAGGTGAAACCTTTGGTCTTTAAGTTTTTTGGTCAAACTCGTTTGGTTTTGATTTGTAATTAAAAACTACTTAATGGGCTAAGGCCTGGTTTCATGATAATGGTTTGTGGGTAAATTATTTAAAAAGTTTCTCCTATGGGCCAATATAATGTGTTAATTTAATAATAATTCTTGTTTTTTTTTTCCCTCTCTTTCCCTGTTTTTTCCTTCTCTCATTGAGAGAACATAAAATGTCTATGGGATAAATTTATTTATAACATCTTTAAAATGTCTGTAAGCTAATATTTATTAGGGGGTTTCACTAAAACACCCAAAATGGGGGCTGAAATTATAAAAAAAACCCAACACCCAAAACACTTTATAAACACACCCAAAACCCATCATTACACACACTCAAAACCCATTTATAAACACACCCAAAAAATATACAATTGTTTATTTTAGAATTGATTTTGGGTGTGTTTCTATATTTAAATAGTGTGTGGGTTTTTTTATAAATACATGCCTAGAATTGGGTTTATTTATAATAATCTAATAAATATAGGATAAATTTCTATATTAAAAAAGACACCAAGGGGATTCGAACCCTTCCCATTTTACTCCTTCAACACCTTAATCACCATATCACTTATGTTTTTGTGAAAATATGCTAAAATATTTATATATATACATGGTTTTGTTTTGAATTTTTTTTGCAAGAAACAAATTGTTTTGAATTCTTTTGACCATGTATCTTACCATGTATTGTATAAAGTGTAAAATATTATACTAATTCATTATATATAAATGATTATGGCGTGTTTAATTTTTTTTCATTAATTACTACATATTTTCTACACTCATAGTGTTTGCCAGCTCGCTATATAATCAACTTAAATCAGTTAAATCCATCATGCAATGCATTTCCTTCCAATTTTTTATGATAAACTAATAGATAATTGACTAAATAAACATCCTGCAAAGTTTCAATAAAAATTTCCAAGTTTTTCTTACAATTTCCGTGGTTTTTATTCAATTTTTATCGATATCGATAATATCCCGATATTTCCATCGAAATTTCCGTATTTTTGGCATACCGATATTTCCGATATCACCGATATTTTAGACCTTGGTTCCAGCCGAAACTTCACGTAGTTCCAGTCCAAAATCCTTGGGTTTTCAAGCTGGGAAAAGAGGTGGGTTAAGTAAAGGACAAAGAGATGGATATTTTGGGACCGGTCTCGCGTGAAACTGTTGCCGGACGGTGATGAAATTTTCGTTCAACAGGCTGGCGTCGCAAAGAGAGAGAAAAGTGAAAGAAAAAGAGCTGACTAGATCTTTTTAAAGTTTGGACTTTGCAAAAATTACGATTGTGCCACTGCACTTCCGTAGATTATAACTTCTTCGTTTTAAATCGGAATTGAGTTTGCCACCTATCTATGAACTCATATTCACGAGCTCTACACAATGGTGCTACTGAATCCCCTAAATTCCTTTCCGAACAGAAAGTGACTAAAGTACCCCTACTCCCAAGGGCAAAAATGTAATTCCACAATTAAATAGGTAAATAAAAATAATTTATTGGGTTGGGGTGTTATGTACCCAACTGCCTCATTGAATGCCAACTGCTCCAGCTGCCTAATAAATGCTTTTGGTGGACCATTCTTCTTGGTCTCTTCATGGTAAGCTTGACTTTTGTTCCTCTTTATGAGTTCCCAAGCAAATTTGTCTTCCATCTGCTATTGATATCTGCTCTCATGTGTGGCTGCTCTTATGTGAAGCACATGGCTACAGGAATGTGCACACAAGACTCATTAAATATTATAGCAGCCAACTAGGATTTTCTATGAACTTGGCTCAGTGTGTGGTCCCCAATTTGTTTCTACTAAGTTTTGCAATCCAAGAATTAGTTTAGTTTCTATCAAGAACTAGATGAGATCCTTGAAATTTTTATTGTTACTAAAATCAGAGTGTTCTGCACACTGATAACTTACATTACACAATAAATGAATTACTTTGATGGGGACGTCTTGTGCTTAGAGCTATCTACTAAGATATAAAGTGTTTGGTATTGTAGAGTGGAGGCTAGTAAGTGAAGATGATGCCTGGGAGATCAACAACACCATTGTCTAAAATCCGAAAGAACCTTTATTTCACTATGAGCATAGTCTAAAATATCAATAATATCGACGAAATATTGAGGATATTATCATTTTTCCGGGTCACGGATATTTTGAAACTTATCCATACACACATCGTATAAATATAGATAATATCGGAAAATATCAATGTTGATAATTTCGCTCACTCTTCAGCAATATTTTGTCAAAATATCGCTATAATATTGAAAATATCGATGCAATGAAAAAAAGGAAAAAAGAAGAAGAACACAAAGCACGCATGCAAAGGGGATTTGAACCCCTGTCATTTCACTCCTCCAACGCCCTAATTACCATGTTACTTATGTTTTTGTGATAATATGCAAATGGGAACTCTATGTGGTATTAAGTCACTCATGTATCTTACCATGCAATATATAAAGTGTAAAATATTGTAGTAAATCATTATATATAAATGATTATGGTGTGTTTAATCTTTTTTCATTAAGTACTACATATTTTCTACACTCACAGTGTTTGTCAGCTCGCTATATAATCAACTTAAATCAATTAAACCCATCATGCAATGCATTTCCTTCCAATTTTTTGTGATAAACTAATAGATAATTGACTAAATAAACATCCTCCAAAGTTTCAAGAAAAATTTCTAAGTTTTTCTTACAATTTCCATGGTTTTTATTCTTTTTTATTTATTTATCAATATTGACAATTTCCCGATATTTCCATCGAAATTTCACTGTTTTCGGACCACTGATATTTCCGATACCATCGATATTTTAGACCTTGACTCGGGGTGGTTCAAAAGTTCATGAGGAGAAATTTAGTCACTATTCATTTGAGGCCGCTTAACCGGAGAGAGCAAGCAAGGTACGATCTTATCGCTTGGGATTGCCAGGATGAGCACACTATTGTTTTCAAGAATCCAAATCATGAGCGGCTTGCAAACCCATACACCTTTGGTATAGCTTACATCAAAAGTTTTATATTCTTCTTGTACTTTCACCAGTCGTATTATATTACCTTTGACAACATCATAGAAGTTTGGATTTGTGAAAATATTTTGAGTGGATGTTGAATAGAGGGGGAAGAGATAGGGGAGAGAGAAGGATGAGGCATATGGGGCAATGATAAGTGATGGATGGGAGGTCGTTGGGTGTTGTGGTGTGGGTGGCTGTTGAAGAGAGGGGATTGCATATAATTATTTTTGCAGCATCCATGCTCATGCATAGAAGATTGATGGGTTGATTTGTGTAGGCACAAGAAGAAAAGTCGAAAAAGGAATTGATGGGTTGGCCTGAAGCTTCAATTGGAGCGACAATAGATCTCTTTTTGTTTGCAGAGATAAGGAGATAGATGGAGCTAGTTGATCGGTGCATAATTACATATCATTTTGTATCCTTCTAACTTATGATTTGATTATGTTTTTGAGTTAAACTTGTGCTTTTAATAAGTTTTGTGTTTGTTTCAGTGTAATAAGCTTGAGACTCATTAAATGCATTTTGGAGACAAGTTGGCTCAAAATGGTGTTTGCAGATCAGTCAACTTCACGGATTTGACTGTACTTGCTCAAGAAGAACCAGATAACGAGCCATACATCATTGGATAGATGCGGAAGTCTAGTTTCTGGAGAATTTTACGGTTCATGATTCCGAGTCTTCTAGAGAAAGTTATACAAGTTTTGGAAACTTAAGGTCAAATTCGGCAGCATCTGCATTACTGGGCCAAAAATGACATTTGAAGGGCTTTCCGATTTTTCCTTGAGCTGGGCTGCATATGCTTGGAAAGATAATTCAAATGGTTTGAAGATCCAGATTTTTCCAGATTTTGTAGGAGGGAAGATCAAGCCCAAAACAAGCCCACAAGCTGACTGCAATGAAGTCAATTTCAGTCTATTTTCGGCAGTCAACTTGTAAGGCCCAAAACATACATTTGTATTACTCAGATGGGAATACATTCTTCATAAAAGTTGTTCCAATGGGTGTCTATTATGACATATCCAAATTTGAGCCCCATTGGATATATATTGAAACCTCAGTCCTTTCTACACCAAGCCTAGTTCAGAAGAATCGTTTTTTCCAGCATAAAAAGAAAACCCACATGGGTTGGCAGCAAAAGGCAGCCACAAATTGAACACCTTTGCAAACCCATGTGAAGAAATCTTGAGGTGCAACAAAAGAAGTATGAGATGGAATTGATTCCAACCACACTAACATAGACAAGATGAAGTGTGAGTTATGGATTGTATTAAAAGAGAAATGGTGGTGTTGGAATTCATCATGATGTTCCTCCCTCTTAGCCCTATAAATAGAGAAGTCTTCAAGCTTCAAAAAACATCTCCAAGGGGGGGAGCTCTCAACACTTCTCTAGAGCTCCCCTCCATTCTCTCCCTCAAATTCTCTTAGTTTATCTTTCTAGTTTTCAATTGGTGTAATGAAATCTTTGTGCTGAAATTCTCCTTAAGTTTTTATTAGTTCCACTTTACTTTTAATTATTATGTAAATTCTTTTCTTTAATTTCAAGTTTGATTATTTTCCAAGTTTCAATTATTGTTTTTGTTCTTATTCATTATCCTTATAAGTTAAGATGCTAGTTTGAATGATTGATCACCATTTAGGCTTGCATGTTAGCTATCTTGGTTTGAATTAAGAGTAGACACCATGCTTTAATTCGAATTGAACTATGAATAGGAAGAGTATGTATGGACATTCGACAACAGGGATTAGATACATACTTGGTTGTTTAAAATGTTCTTCTATGCTTAATGGATTCCTAATGCTTAGTTTAGGTTAGACAACAGATGATCAAATTAGGGAATTAGGAATACAAGGTTATGACCAAACACCATGGCTTAATCATACTTTAGCTAGAATCAATCCGTTAATCTAATTGAACTTGGGAACTTATCTGCTTGAGTTATTTTCTTTTCTTTCTTTCTTGTTTTATTTATTTTCTTTCTTGTTTTTCTGTTTTGTGTAGGAAAACTGAATTGGATTATTCAATCACCAATCCCTTTGGAATCGACCTCGCACTTATATATGTTGTACTACCGAACGGCTCGTGCACTTGCGAGTATCACAAGTTGAGGATGCAGCTAAATCCATTTTGGTGCAGCTGAATCGACGCAACAAGTCTTAAATGTCATGTGGTTTAATTGCATGCATTTTCTTACTTTTAAGTGTTTGGCATCCTTCTTGAGATCATATTAATGCAAGTTCTTCATCTTCCTATTTTGAGTTAAGTCTTTATGGTTTAACTCTAATCTCATGTTTATAACTGAGTGTTGCATTGTAGCCCTCTTCCGAGTGATTCATTTGTGAGAGGACAACTTTGGTGAGATTTGAAGTTGAATTTGTGCTTTGTATGATTTTTGAAATTGTGTGAAAACTAAGATTGGGGAATTTGTTGCATTTGGCTACCACACTACCACACTTTGAGCATGTTGTGTTTTGAACTTTGCCGCTTTGTGAATAATGTCTAAAATTGAGCTTTTATTGTTAAAACTTTTGAGTCATGTGCATGAGTCATTTCTCTTCAGAAAATGTTCGAAAAGATTGTTTTGAGTTCTTTTTATTTTTCTAATTGTTTTTGTTTTTGTTTTTTTTTTGTTAATGTAATTATGTTTGTTTTTGTTTTTGGTTTTGCTTAAGGACTAACAAATCTAATAAGTTTTCTAACCATTTTGTTTTGTAGAGTTAGAAAAACGTTTGTGGGTATCGTTTCTGTTAAACCCTCAGGAGACACAACTCCTCCTACTAGGGATGCCTAAAGGTTTAAAGGCTTGTTGCATACGCTCAATGCAATCGAGTTACCTACGAAAGTGGTCTAATTAACTTCTTGTTTTGTTTTTATCTGTGTTTTCCTTTTTGTTTTGCTCGAGGACTAGCAAAATCTAGGTTTGTGGGTATTTGATCGGTGCATAATTACATATCATTTTGTATCCTTCTAACTTATGATTTGATTATGTTTTTGAGTTAAACTTGTGCTTTTAATAAGTTTTGTGTTTGTTTCAGTGTAATAAGCTTGAGACTCATTAAATGCATTTTGGAGACAAGTTGGCTCAAAATGATGTTTGCAGATCAGTCAACTTCACGGATTGGACTGTACTTACTCAAGAAGACTGAATTGGATTATTCAATCACCAATCCCTGTGGAATCGACCTCGCACTTACATATGCTATACTACCAAATGGCTCGTGCACTTGCGAGTATTACAAGTTGAGGATGCAGCTAAATCCATTTTGGTGCAGCTGAATCGACGCAACACTAGTGGGGGGAGAAAAGGCAATTTTGCCCCTGCATGCACGCAACACGTGCGTCTTAACTGACGAAATGGGCCAATTGGACTTAATTTCCACATGAAGCAAAGTGTGAGGACCAAAATTGGAAAATTGAAATTTCGTTGACCAAAATTAAATTCGACCCTAACCCCACTAACCAAAATTGTAATTACCCCAAAAGAAAAAGAATTGGACTTAGGCCCAAACCGGTCGAACCGAACTGTCTTAAATTGGTTTGGTTTGGTTTCCTTCGTAATTTTTGTCAAAACTGAATAGAACCAAACCATTATATTGTAATTTGTTCGAGTGCAGTTTTGTGGTAAAATCAATCCAATATCAACCATGCCTACCCTTAGTTCATTGGGCATATGACTTAAAATTGCATTATACAATTTAGTGGCGGACATTCAAACCATAAAATCGAGCTGAATTTTTACAAGTTTTTATAAAAAATAGCCAAAATTTACCCCACATTCATGACTATCAGTTTTTATAAAAATTTCAAAAATAGCCAAAAACCCACTTAAATATACTTAAATACCCTAAAAAATAAAACTCATATAAATAAACAAATAAAAGAAAGTCAGCATTGTTCTGCAACTCCATTATTCTCTTCATTCTCTTGAGCCATTTTCGTGCATTATTCAAATATCACAACATTGTTTGTAGGTGCTCCTGCAACTCTGTCACTCTCTCCTTTTTCTTGCTAATTGCAGCAAATTAATTAGCATGTCTTTCTTTTGTGCCTGATGTGGACCTGACAAAAATTGGTTTGGTTCTCCTTAAGATGATTTGTCATCTTTATCTACCGAGTTCTTCCCCTATAATTGGTGCATTGGGAAGGCAATCTAGTCCAACCAGTCAAGCTGAAGCTGTATCGATCTTTGAGAGACCTTGAGGATTAATGAATCCAGTTTTACGAGCCTTACATGATATCGGCCAAAGTACAGAGAGAGGTAGTTCAAAGTGGCAGTAAAATAAAAGGAAAGAGGAATTCAATTCAAACAAGTAAAAATAGAAGAGATTTTCTATTTAAACCCCACACTTCTCTTAGTTCACCCCAATACTTAAATCATTAAAGTGTAAGTTTTATTATTGTGTAAAAAGACAAAAAAGTCGTCAACTTAATACTTAACCCTAGTACATTTATACACACACCCCACCACTCTTCATATTAAGTTTTACAAAAATACAAACTCCTATTGTCAGAGACGTAGAACATTTACGAGCATGCCTCTTTAAAATCTGCGTGGGAGCTGATGGAAAGATTTGGTGATTGTTTGGCTGTAATGATCTTATTCTCTTCCCTTTGTTGATTGCTTGGCTGTTGATTGCTCTTTTTTTTTTTTTTTAATACCTGATGTTTTGGTAAAACTGTTCTCTTTCTCTAGAAAGTATTAAATTTCGAATTTGGGGTTCCATTTGTTTGTGTTTTTTTTTTATTGGGAACAGTAATATTATTGTCACTTCTGGAATTCCAGTATGCATCTAAAATCATAATCCTGCTGCTGCTACTTCAATAGTTGGGTTATTTTTCTTGTTGCTTTTCCACTCTGATAAAAGCTTCAATGTATTCTCCATTGGTGGCCGATTAGATGGCCTACTCCTAGTGCAAAGTGTCAATTTAATATTAGAACTATCTGGCAACATTCAATCGTTAAATTGACACTTGTTTGCAGCAAATGAAACGTCAATATTAGAATCAATTTGTTCTCTAGGTATCACCGGTAATATTATTGTCACTTTTGGAATATCAGTATTGGGTAGCTTGAATTTTTCTTCATGTTATACTAAGGGTAGCTTGTGGGGTTTAAATAGAAAATTTCTTTTATTTTTTATTTTTTCAGCTTGGGGTGTATTTAAGGGTAGTTTGGGAAGATAGTGGGGTTTTCTTAGAAATTGTGAAAATTTAAATTAAAAGTTGGGGTGAACTTAGAACATGGGGTGAACTGAGAGAAGTGTGGGATTTAAATAGAAAATCTCAAATAGAAAACATGACTCAAGAAGATATCCAGTGCTTATTCGACAAACATCGAGCATTCCGATGGATTGCCTCCGGATTCTGACCAAAGAGTCAATTGCAAAGGCATTAGGATTCTGAACAGGTTACTGAATTGGCTCATGGATCAATTCAAAGGTCACTTCCCGATCGGCAGTCACGCTTCGCAGTGCTTGCAAGATATCACTCTCCTATTTTCTTCATTGATTTTCTTTTATTTATTAATGTGGATTTTAATTTTGAGAGCATTTAAGTCTATTTAAGTGAGTTTTTTGTTATTCTTGAAAGCTTTTATAAAAACTGACATTTATGAAAGTGAGGGATAAATTTTGGTTATTTTCAATAAAAACTCAATGTTTACAATTTAGCATTAAAAATTGTTAATTTCATTTAATTTAAATTTTTTTTCCTTTCACTTTCTTTCTTTCAACCTTGCGCGCCTTAAAACCATACAAGCGGATAAAGTCTGCCCTCTCTCTCTCCTCTCTCTCTCTCTCTCTCTCTCTCTCTCACACCAGCGAGTGAAGCGGCCACAGTGATAGAAGAGAGAAATGTTGTTAAACCCTAACAATGGCAGATTGCACTGCCCTAAGCCCTCCCAATTCCTGCACCCACAAAGGCCCAAATGTTTTCTCTTCCCAAACTGCCCTCGTTCCCCCTGCTTCACCAGCAAGTCCAAGTTTTGCAATTTGTCCCTGCTTCTGCCCAGAAAGAGTGGCAAGGGGTTTGGCATCAGAGCTTTGGACGAGCCCGGAGTTTCAACGAACGGTCCTCAGGGCTACCCTCAGCCATACTCTGTCAAAATCCCAGTTGGTGATAGACATGTGAGTGGAGTTTTGAGAAATTTGGTTTAGTTTCAACTTTGAAGGAATGCATTATATTATAATTGGGATTTATCTTTATCACTTTGTTTGTTTTTATGTATAGATAAACTTTGGATAGGATTTGTATCAAGTGTAGGGAATAAGTAATTCCAAATTGTTTGAAATTGGTTTTAAAACTAACTATATATTGTGCTGGAAGCTTTTGTTGAAACTCAGTTACATCGTTACTGTTACAGTTAATCATAGCTGAAAAGAATGAGATATTGAAAAAGGAGTAGAATAGGATGGCAAACCCATTTTCAGAAAAATGTTGTGTTGGTGTGCAAAACTTGTAAATGAAACAAACTTAGAATGGGAAAAAAACACAGTGGGTCTTGCTGATCATTTCAAGCTAGTGTCAGAAAAACCTAATCTTGTTACTTCGCATTGTTAGATTATTTTCTTTTGAGCTATTTTATCTCTTTTCAAAGGGCTCTTATCATGTGTTCCACTCATATGCTCCTGGCGTCTGCAGTGCTTTCCGGAAAAATTAATTTCCGCAAAATGCAATTAGATTAGATTCCTAGTATATGGAACATTCCTTAGGACTGAAAGGTGATATAAAAAGAAAAACATAGGTTTTTACTGAACGAAGTTCTAATAGTTCTGTGCACCTTTTTAGAAGTGTTAACAAGGCCCTTAGTTTCCAGAAAGGATGTTTAGCAGTTCAATTAAATTGTGTTGAGAATTGTTTCATAGGTACTTGTTTATTAGAAAAAAGATGTGCTAAATTAAGCTCGGTTGTATCATCATGTAATATTTTGTTTTGGAATCATTACAGATTTTGGTTGAGACAGGTCATATTGGGAGACAAGCCAGTGCCTCTGTTACAGTGACAGATGGAGAAACCGTAAGTTATAATTGTGTCTGAAAAAAAATGATTCCTTTTCTGGTCTTATACTATTTCCCTACAGTTTTTTAAATTTTTTTTGATTTTTAGTAATTGCTTTTATATACAAGCAAGAGGGATTAAACAAGGGTTGGGATGTCGACTGACACTGAAAATGTCCGTCAACATTTTAGAATTTGTCGCTGACATCTCAGAAAAATGTTGGTGACATGTAAATTGGATCAACTCTATAAATTAGATCTTGATTTAAGTTAACCACCTTAACCTAGGGCTGCATTCCTAATAATCTGGCTATATTGATGACATATACGAATGACAAAGGTTTGTGAACGTTGGGATGCAATGAAAATGTGTGAAAACTTAAGGCAAGAGTTCTCTGAAAATCAAGTTGAGCACTCAAAGTAGTTTGAGAATCAAATTTGAAAGGCTCATGAGCTTTGCAAAAAGGTTCGCACAAAATCTCTTTTAAAGTCTTCCAGTTGAAGGTGCAAAGTTTTCTCTAAAATTTTGCAAACTATATATTTGCATGGTCAGGCAAGGTTTTACAAACCCAGGGTAACCTCCCAAGCCTAAAACAAGTAAGATCAAACTTAAATTGAACAAGAAACTTCAAAAATAAAAATCTTGATTTTAGAAAATTTCTTGAAGCAATCTCATTCGGTCAGTATACTATCTACGGATCTTGACTTGAAAGCCACTAACTTTGTAGTTTTTAAAATCATTTGGAAAAATTTCAAGCACACATTATTAAATCCAGCCTCGTCTGCTGGAGATTTGCAAAACAATTGATTCTACCAGAAAATTAACTTTATCTAATTTCCAAACAATTTTTACTTTAAAGCCATGCGATCAATAATGCATTGTCATGTAAATGCGGAAGTCTAACACCCTAGAATTGCTGATGTTAGTATTTTAAGTCACCTAGCTACCAAAATCAAGTCAGATATGGGAGCTTATTGAAATTCTCATTGCTTAAACCATATAAAGCAACTTGAGTAGCCTTTGTTCCATCTTGACTTGATTTAACCAGACACAGACTCAATGTTGGCTAAGGAAATGCCAAATGCCAACATAGAAACATAGACTTAGTACCAGTTACTGTAATTGCTTTGGATTCAAAATGGGCTTGGCTTTCTTTCTGTATTGAAAAAAAGGCTTATATTTTGCATTGGGCTAAGTTAAAATGGGCATGTGTCTTTCTTTTAAAAATTTGTTTTATCTAACAAGTTTCAGATTGGGTTAGTGGCTTGCATAATGTGTGTTCACAATATATTTGGGTCAATTGGTATTTTATTTTATTTTTCGTTTTACCTTTAACATTTTTTTAAATAAATTTTTATAGCTTATGAATTGCAGAAATGCAGGGATAAACAATGAGATACTACAATTTTTCTTATGTATCTGTCCAAAATTTTATGTACATGCACATAAATTATTAATAAGCATAATTTAGTCAGCATGCTAACTTTTTTCTACCATGTCGTATATGATATATATATATATATATATATATATATATATATATATATATATATATATATATATACAGAAATTCTCCTATGCGTCCAGATGTTATTATCGTGCGGACGCCATGTATTTTGTACTACCCCTCTCTTCTTTCTTCCCTGTTTACAATGGCATTCGCATGATAATAATGTGTGGACATCTGGATGAGAGAATAACTGTATATATATATAATTGAATATACTATTTGAGGAAACTAAAGTGTTGTATATATTATTGACTGATTTACTAAAGTATCATTCA
This sequence comes from Prunus campanulata, assembly GCA_034190965.1. NCBI lineage: Eukaryota > Viridiplantae > Streptophyta > Magnoliopsida > Rosales > Rosaceae > Prunus > Prunus campanulata. Next base: position 2,200,300 of record CM067214.1, on the reverse strand, counting down.
ACATGTCCAAGTTATAACATGAACTTATTTCATTTCCATGATTCTTACCTATATTTCCAATTTTCCATAATTTTGGAGTATGGATAATACGACTGATATCAATATTTTTATCCTTTACTGGCATAAATACGGATTTCTCATCTAATAATGGAAAGCTCAAAGGTTTTGCATTGTGTTATGCAGTAAAACAGATTCTTCTTAATAACATAAGAAACACATTTTTTACATTAGCTACTAAGTAATAGATTGATGTGTTACTTAGCATTATCACCTTTAATTCTTACTGTCATTCTTGTGGCTGAACTTAGATTTCTGCCAGTGAAGATTTAGCAGATATATCTTTCTCTTTGTAGATCGTTTACACATCTGTTTGTTTGGCTGACGTTCCAAGTGAACCTTCGGACTTCTTCCCTCTTTCGGTACATTATCAGGAGCGCTTTTCGGCAGCAGGTCGAACTAGGTGTGTCTTGGACCTTTTTCCTGTATCTTAGTTGCTTAGACTTTTGTTGCTTGCATTTTTTTTCAAAACTTTGCATCTGTCATTCTTCCAGTGGAGGATTTTTCAAACGAGAAGGAAGGGCGAAAGATCATGAGGTACTTGCCAGTAGCATTTTAGTATTATGAACCCTTGATTCCTCTCCTGACAGCTGGAGCTGTCTTGATGAATCATAGACGTTCGGTTCAAGATGCTTATATTATGGGATTGCTATTGCATTATTTTATGAGTTTGGTTTGTTTATCTATTTTTTTCCTTAGAAGGCGTGCAACAGTTTGCCTACATAAGTTGTATGTGTAACATCTAGGTCCCAGGAAAGAAAGTAACCAAGGTGGACTGCTTATTGTTTCTTTTATTAAAAAAGATCTTTCTTTGATTGTGATTTAGAGGTCAGTGGTCCTTTATTAGTCACCACAGATTCAGATATGAGTTCATCTCCCCATCAGTAAGGGTGGAAGGTGGTTGCGGGTTTACATCATGTCTGGGTGTGAGTCTTTTTCCCAAACCGTACAGAAAAAAAGAGTAAAGGTCCCTACTTTATTGAGAATCTATTCTCCCATTATTCTAGATATGGCTTCTAATCAAAGATATACCTTTCAGATCAGATGTAAGAGCAGAATTGTAACTTCAGCATGAAATTTTTTCCTTAAACTTTCTTCTTTTTTTGTTTCGCTCTTTTTTGCCCCATATTGAGACAGATTGTACTCCACATAAGCTTTCAATGCAATCTGCTTTTGGGTTTTTATTTTTATTTAGAATTTTTTTAACTTCGGCGACCTAGAAGTCAGTTATCAATCATAATATGTATCAATGTACTGTTACGTATTCATTGTACATAACTCAACGTTCTCCCTTGTCTTATTTTTATACAATTGTTTTAGTTTTCAATTGTATGCAGGTTCTCATTTGTAGATTGATTGATAGGCCTTTGCGTCCAACTATGTTGAACGGCTTCTACCATGAAACTCAGATACTTTCTTGGGTATGTCCTGTATGAATTTCAACTGCATATATGTAATAGGTTTGCTAATATCTTTATTTTCAGCAAATTGTAATCTACTTGTATGCCAACTTGAGCACCTACAAGATACTTACACTATGATTTAGTGTGCTGCTAATTATGCTTATTCATCAATTCTTTAATTGTCAAACAGAATGAACCAATACAGAGTCATGGTGTCATTGTTTTACTTGGTTTATGTTTCATCTTGATAACTTCCTTTGTCAACATATCTCTGCAGGTTCTGAGTTATGACGGTTTGCACTCTCCTGATTCTTTGGCCGTTACAGCAGCTGGAATAGCAGTGTAAGTCTGACTGCTTTTAATTATCTGGAGCATTATCATGCAATTTGGTTTACATTTGGTATAAAAAAAATGACACTTTCTTTGGCCTAATTATTCAAATTCCACAGGGCTCTTTCAGAAGTTCCAAACTCAAAAACCGTAGCAGGAGTACGAGTTGGTCTCATTGGTGACAAATTTATTGTGAATCCAACAACTAAGGAGATGGAAGACTCGGAGTTGGACTTATTGCTAGCTGGCACAGATAATGCAATATTGATGATAGAGGTAAATTGTTAGTGAAAAGTTAAATGTATTGTTTGACAATGCCAAATCCTTGTCAACTTTAGCTTCTCGAATGGATTATATTTGTAACAGCAATCATGCAGACTATCTTGAATCCATTTGGCAGCTTTATTACTATAAAACAAGTTTCTAGGCACATTTCTGTATTTAATTTGAAGGTATCAGTAATTATGTACTCAGCTCTGCAATAAGCTTTGCACGTTGTGTTATAGTTTACTTTATAAAGGTTCCATCAACAAGTTCAACGTAGATCTCTGGTTATCAAAATTTTGCGTCGGAATTTCCTGTTTGTATTTTTTCTTAGTGGAGGTCTGAAAATGGTTACCCAATTCAGAATATTACCTACAACAATATGCTGTTTATTGACTACATTAAATATCTGCTTTCTAACTTGTGTTAGGTGTAGCAGAAGCAAAGTCTATTGCAGGGCATGGAAATAAACAATATATAATTTGTATTTTTGTTGATATGTTATTAAAATGGTAAAATACATCTTTTAGAAATTTGATCAATGCGGCAAAATAGTATTTACAAATAGGTGTTATGATATATACTTTAATCAGCAGTGAAAAAAATTGCACCCTTGCTCTTTGTTCTGTCAACGAGTGTAGAAAGTATCTGTTACTAAATCACATCTTTAGTTGTTATATGCATATGTGTGTGCATCAATTTATGTAGGTTTTTTTTTTTTCTTACTTTGGGGCTTTTAAAGTCATTGGTCTGCATCACTTTATGTACTCATTGTATATCTGACATGAAAGAGTGTTAATAAACATTTTTCTTTCTCCAGTGTTGGATATAGTAATTCCATGAAAATTTTCTCTGTTTCCGTGTTTTCATGCTGACTCACATCCATCGTTATGTGTAACATCTTCTTTGCAGGGCTATTGTGACTTTCTTCCGGAGGAAAAGTTGCTGCAAGCAGTAGAAGTTGGGCAGGTTGTTACTTCGTTTATGTATGTAGTTTATTTGGTTGCACAAGTTATAGCTTTTTATTATTTGAAGTTAACTAAGACAATGCTATGTTCCAATTATTTTGGCCTTGCTGCCTATGCAGGATGCATGAATTTGCAAATAATTTTTATCTTTAGCATTACTAAGTGGTCATAAAAAGTTAAGCCATTGTCTTTGCTTGTATTAGAAATTCTTTTTGCAGTATATTTCATATGATTTACATTGTTGTTGGGCCTCCCTATCATGTTGTCACTATCATATCTTTAATCAACGACACAATGTTTTGCTATCTTTACTGGGAGTTGTGGAGCCCCAGTAAACATTACTGAAGCAGGGCGGTCCTCTCGCCCTGTTGCTTTTGTGGCAGAAAATCTGTCATTATCATGTTGAGTATCCTATACTTTTGTGTACCTATAAATACCTCCCATTGGAGATGAATAAGACATCAGAGACTTTCTGCTTAATCAAGCTTAATTCTAACCAAGTGTTTGGTGATGTCAAGGTGGCTAAGAGTGCCATCCTGGAAATAATAAAAGAAATTAATGATTTAGAACAGTATGAGGGAAACTCGAGAATGATGTGAGCTCTGAAACAAGTTTGAAGATTTAATTTTTAAGGGAGAAACATCTTCTAGGGAAAAGACAAAAATGAAATGGGTGAAAGATTGGGGACAATAACTCAAGAATGTTTCGCAAAGTAACCAAGAATGAATAAGTTGAATAAATTGGAGGATGAAGAGGGTAATTGAATGAGAGTTGCACTTAATTGTAAATTGCTCTGTTTGAGTTTTATTTATTTAGGTGTTTGCCAATACTGGAACTTAACAACCAAAGCTACCGTTCATAGGCCAGTCTAATGCATCAGCAGTAACATTTATTTTTGAGGTGATTTGGTTCCAGATATACCGAACAATATTATTTTGTGCTTTCTATACATGATCATAAACAATTCTTATATGTATGAAGGCACTGCTCGGGAATTAGTAACTCTAAGAGTTCATTGTCATTACTTCTTTGATTGTTTATTTGAAAATTCCCAGAACATACAAATATCCACGTAGGGGTATAAATTTTGATTATACATCAATATCAGGAGGCCGTACGAGCAATTTGCAATGAGGTGGAAGCTTTGGTTAAGAAGTGTGGAAAGGCAAAAATGCTTGATGCAATCAAGTTACCTCCCCCTGAGCTATATAATCATGTTGAGGTATGCTTTCTATCTTGTGTACTTTTTACTGAAAAAAATAAAAATTACCTTTTGAATTAGGTTGATCTCTCTCTCTCCATCACACACACACACACACACACACACACACAAATGTACCATATCCTCACTATTTCTCTAATTCGTCATTTCCATACTCTTTTACCCTACTTGGTTTCTATGCTCTTGCTGCTGTTCTTCTCATATGATGACAGATTTACTTATCCTATTAACAAACATCAAGTGATAACGTATATCACGTATTATAATTGACATTGCACAGGAAATTGCCGGTGGCGAGTTGGTAAGAGCTCTGCAGATTAGGGACAAGATTCCTAGAAGAAAGGCTCTCTTGTCATTGGAAGGAGAAGTTTTGACTATACTTACAGAAAAGGGATATGTTAGTAAGGATGCAGCTCTTGGAGGCAGTGAAACAACACCAGATATATTGGAAGATGAGGATGAGGATGAGGAAGTCGTTGTGGATGGTGAAGTAGATGAAGGCGATGTTCATATAAAGCCTAGTTTACGAAAGTCAACTCCCTTGGTATAGTACAGATCTTTCTATTCTGTATTTCAAGTTTGTTATCATTTTGTGAATGACATTATCCTTTATTTTTGCACATAATATATATATATATATATATATATTCATCTGTATGTGTAGTTATTAAAACATATGTTCATATTTAAGAAATATGGAATTATCTCATTGCTATTTGCTTTTTACTAAAATTTGTTGAAGATTGTTCTGGAATGGTGTTAAGATACTTTAAAAGATCTGGAATCAACCTTTTGATAACCCAAAAATTACTGTATATCTAATTACCTATATGAGCATCCAGCAGTGGAATTTGTCCTAAAAGCTTTGTAAAAGGCTAATTTCTAGTCATCAGTGTGGTTGTCGTCCCCTTTCTTTAGTCGCTTGACCTTCACATGATTTGGAATTATAGTTGGAACAAAATATATTGAAAAGAATTTCAAAGAGAGTACCTCGTGTGCCAAAACATGTTCGTAAAGTCGACTTTTCATGTCTAAGTCTCCATACTCTCACATTCTCGTTTTTATTCTTTGGCTCATGCAGTGGGGTCTTTTATTGTGGTCGAAGTGTGTGGCCTTATAGAATTTACATGTGATACAAGAACCCATGTGGTTGATATTTTTATATAGTATTTGAAATTTTCCGGACTTGTGGTGAAAGTTATGCTTCTTTGGAGTTCACACCAGGAAGTCTAATATTAGGATATGTGGATCGCAAGAAATTTAACAAATATATTACTATTTAATATATGACTTTCCAACTTAAGTGTTTGAACTTTATTGAACGAGCAATGAGAGTTATGTTTCTGAACTAGCGATTTTCAAGGTAGTTCAAATCCTTAAGTTTTTCCATCTGAGCACTTATGGGTCAGCATGATTTAAACCATTCGAAAGAATCAATTCTGATTTGTATTACATTATTTTGGATTGTGTTGCTGCAGTTATGTTGGTCTATCTCGGAGTTTTATGAATACCTAATTGTGAGTGCAATAGTTACTAAGTAATATTATTATTTTTAGTTCTTTTCTGAGGTAGATGTGAAGCTGGTATTCAAAGAAGTCACATCCAAATTTTTGCGGAGGCGCATTGTGGAGGTATGAACATTTGCTTTTAGTTAGATATATTTACTTAAATGTATCTGAGGCAGATGTGAAGCTGGTGTTGGCTTAACTAGATGCAATGTTATCTGTTAAACTTATGACCTTTAATAATATTTATTGCGTGAAAGGATTTTTATTTTTAAATTTAAAGAAAATTAATCCTACTTACTAGTGTGAGAAATTTAGGGTTGGGTTCTTTCTTGGGTGAGAGCAATTTCAACCCCATTTCTAAACCCTAGTTTGATTGGGACAAGTACAGGTTAAAGTTTTAATTGGGTTTGGCTCTGGGTTTGACTGATGGAGGCCTAGTGATGAGGACATCTTTGTCAAACCCATTAGGGTTTACAAACGAAAGAGATGGAAGAGGAAATTATTTAATTCGGTCTTCAAATCCTGCAATTTTGGAGCAATAGATGATTTTTGCGTTTTTAACTTGTTGTCTAAGTTTTCTATACTTTAAGGATTTCTTGTTTGACTAGGATTTGTTTTCTTTTTTTTATTAAATGTAGATTTGACTACCTTTTCTATTTGGTTTAGGATTTCTTTCCTAGAATAAGTTTAATTTCCTTTTCACTCTAGGGTTAGATTGCTATAAACCCCCCCCCCCCCCCCCCCCCCCCCCCCCCCCTATGTAATTCATGATGGAGTTGAGTTATTGAGATATTGAGAAAAGTTTATTTTCCAGAGATTGGAGACTTCTTGGTGTGAAGCCAAACCCCTGGAGTGATTCCAGACCTATCCTTGTTCGTTCTATTCTCTGTTTTCCATTGTTTTCGCTTCCGCTAAATTACCTAAATACTCAATTCACCCATATCCTACATCACCTAGACTCTAGAGACTTTTTTGTTTCTTTAGGATCAAGGGTCACTAATGGAAGTTTATTGTTTGAAAATTAGTGTCATATGGAGTTGTAGACATTTAAAACTACCTCTATTTGGAACAGCATCTGGAATAAGAGTCCTCGTATAGAAATTTTTTGGTCATTAAAGGTTGTTTAACTAACTTGGCTGCCTTTGCATATGATCACATGTGAAAAGAAAAATCAGTGACACTAATGTATAAAATTCATGTGTGATCAGGTTTCAAAGATACATCTCTATTACCTGCTAAGCATATTCAATTTTGAAAGGTTGATGTAAAAATTAGTGTGAATGTTTTGAGCTGAAGTCGGGCAAATATCAAATTGTAGACAAGTCTGAAGAAACAGTATAATGAAGAAGTACACTAAATATTCAAGCTCTGATAAGTGAATCATCAATTCCACTAAGGGTTTCTTCACAATATTTTGTCCAGAGGACTGCATTCTAAGGCTGTTACCAGTTAGGGATTTTGGAAGGATTAAATATAACTTACGCATGATCTTATTGCAATAGATATTGTTTGGTGAAGACTTGGCTTTCAAATCAAGCATTCAAGTCTCAATATGCACCTATGCTCACAGTTTAGGTTGGTTTAAATCCTGAGTTTGCATCTAGTTGTTCGACTGGAAATGAATTGGGTTGCTGGTGAAGCAACCTGAGATCACCCAATTAAAGAGGAAACATCAACACTACCCACACTGTTTTGGTTAGGTTGAGTGTGTTGGTCAGTTTATGTGCTAAAATGTCCACCCCTAACTGAAAATTTTGAAATGTACATGCTCCTGCACAAAAAAGATCTACCCATGGATAAAGAGTTTTCTCAAATGAAGGTTGAATGCCTTAACTGTGTAAATTCTTACATTATCCTTTCTTTGCTGATCTATTTTGCCGCCTACATAATTTTATTCTCAGATCCTTGATACTTCAAACTATGCCTTTTTGAGTTACAGTAGCAATGCAACAGAAATTGTTTTGAACAGGGGAGAGTTGTATATATGCAAATTTCTTTGTTCATAACCTGCTCATTTTTTTTAAGCAATACATACTATTTTATCTTTTATTTTGAAACACTGAAGTAGTTAGTATTTTTTGTGTTGCTCATTTTGAACACTGAAATAGTTAGTGGTTATTCCAGGCATAAAGGATCTTTGTGATTTAGCTCTTGTTTGGCTGGTACTAACACATGGCTCCAATTATATGGATTACTAGGCAGGATATGAATTATTAAACTGACAGGAGCCTTGTTTTTAACCTTGAAATAGTTTCTTGTCATCTAAACGCCACAAGAGCTAGTTAAATTCATGCCATGTTTTTTTTTTTTTTTTTTTTGTGTGTGGTTGCTACAGGGTGGAAGAAGAAGTGATGGGCGTTCCCCAGATGAGATACGTCCAATTAACTCAAAATGTGGACTACTTCCCAGGGCACATGGAAGTGCTCTTTTCACACGTGGAGAAACACAGGTTTTGAATTTTATCATTCAGCATGCCTGATTATCTTGTGTACCAAAACTGCTCTTTTGATTAATGTTATTGCCGTTACTATGTATATTCAGAACACATGAAGATAGTTATCTGTTCTGTATGTATGTGCTAGTGTTTGTGTGCGTGTGTGTGGCATATGCGTGTTTGTGTTTTAAGTATTTCACCATGATTTGTTTCTCCCAAACACTTGGTACCATCCATGGAGCTACATTGTGTTCATATTGTTTGCTGGTGACTTTAATAGTAAGAATCATTTTACAAGCTGAGATGAATTTTCATTTTTTTGAAATAGTGTTATGTCTAGCTATAGTCGAAGCTAGTTACCTCTTATATGATTTTAATAAGATCGGCACACTAGTAATTGAGCAGAAGAGAATGATTAACCCTTTAGCCACACCCCACATTTGTTTAATGCATCTCAATTGACTCACATTTGTTCTAACTGAGCCTGTTACTACTCTCTGAATCCACGGTTCTTATGAACAACTTAGGTTCTTACATTGCCATTCTGATCATCATTGAGTTTAATTATCCGTGGATATTTTAGTTTAGTGTCATTAATCGTTTCTTTTCATTTTTTCTATTTACAGTCATTGGCTGTTGTTACACTCGGTGATAAGCAGATGGCACAGAGGATAGACAACCTAGTAGGGGTAGATGAATGGAAGAGGTTCTATCTCCAGGTCTCTCTCTTTATATCTCTTCATCTTAGTAATTGAGTATGTGGTAAACCATGTTTTGGCAATGTAGTCTCTGGCGTACGCATAATTTCTTATGGATAGCTATAAATAATTCTGTTCAAAGTTCAGTAGATATGATATTGTGCCCAACTTTTCTGATCTTAAGAAGATTGATATTTTTGTGATTTCCTCTGTTTCCTTTAAGCATTTAACTTATGAATTGTCATTGTTGAATGGAAGTAATGTTTGACAGTTCTATGATAATTTCTTTTATGTTCTTTTGCAACTGTTGTCTGCATAGTTACCGTCATGGTCATAAATTGAGTTCTAGAAAAACGAGGTGTTTCATTACATAACAATTTTTCTTCGATTGGAATTACCACCTTTTGTTGATGTTCGAATTCGGTTATGCAAATGATGCCATTTCAAAATAGTTTTGCATTTCTGCATTTTCTAAGTACTGGGAACCTTGCTAATAATGTATTAATTTTTCAGTACACATTTCCCCCGTCATGTGTTGGGGAAGTTGGACGGAATGGAGCACCTAGTAGAAGAGAAATTGGTCATGGAATGCTTGCTGAGAGAGCTCTTGAACCAATTTTGCCTTCTGAAGATGATTTTCCTTACACTGTACGTGTTGAGAGCACAATTACTGAAAGCAATGGCTCTTCAAGGTGGGTTTTTTCAATTTCATCAACCAAATAATATAATTTTGTTATCAAATATATTTCAAATGTCTATAACATCATCAATTTTTTGACATAGAGGCTTAAGATTTACCTCTTAACACTATCCTTTTTGAGGATACAGTATGGCATCTGTTTGTGGGGGATGCTTAGCATTGCAAGATGCTGGAGTTCCGATCAAGTGCTCTATAGTTGGGATAGCGATGGGTATGGTTCTGGAAACTGAGGAATTTGGGGGAGATGGTGCTCCACTGATTCTCTCTGACATAACTGGATCTGAAGATGCATCTGGCGATATGGATTTTAAGGTCTTATGTTCTGGAATTTACCTAGTTATTTAGTGCTTTTGTTGGTTATTATTTGATATTGTTCAAATCTGAAAGCCTATGTTGTCAATAATCTATGAACTACAAAGTGGTCTTCATAGATCATGATTTAATAGCATAATATTTTATTGAATAATTCAGTGATTGCAGGTTGCTGGAAATGAAGATGGTGTAACTGCATTTCAGATGGACATAAAGGTCAGCTATTACTTATATCCTGATAGTTTCTTCAATATCAATCTCATTTTGTTACTGTGTTTTAGGATAGTATTGTTACTACTTCTAACCCACTTCCCACCCAATTGACATGGATTGTGTGAAGAGTATGTATGTGTGTGTGTGTGTGTTATTTGTGTTCTTCTGGTTATCTGTGCATTATAATAAGTAATAATCAGAATCCCTCCTTCTATCTTAGGTTAGCGGGATTACATTGCCCGTTATGAGAGAAGCACTCCTACAAGCAAAGAATGGCCGGAAGCATATTATTGGTAAAGTTTCCTAATTAATATTGTCTTTTATAGTTGGGAGGTGTGATCAGGTTAGGAAGGATTTAATTAGTCGGGGAGGTGTATTCCTGTGGCATCCGGCCTATTTAGTCAAGAATCAATAACCTGTGTGCAATTTAAATGTGTTCTTGGTGCTTGGTACTTCCATTATAGGTTGCAGTTGCAGATACATGTTTTTCATCATAGCACTCCAGTTAGAAAAAGACCCCCCCTCTTGCCTGAGAGAGAACCCATATATAATTTTCTTGTCATACAGTCTGCGATATATAATTTTCCTTTTGTCAGACAGTCATCGTTTTTTTTTTTTGGGATGAAGTAGGGGGCAAAGCCCCAAGAAACAGACTACACACACTGGTCCAAACAGACCAGTCTAGAATGAACAATTCCAAGCAAATCATCAAGAAGATAAGCACTGATCCAACTAGGAGCCTGCTCAAGCAAGCACAGCCCAAGATCCAGTTGATAACTCCAATTAGCCAATTGGTCAGCAACACCATTCTTCTCTCTAAAAACATGCTGAAGGGCACAACTGGTAAACTGCTGCATAAGGTCACAACAGCTCCTAACCAAAGCAGCTAAGGGATGCAAAGCAAGCAGAGAAGAATTCTGACAGAGATTGACTGCAGTAGCTGAGTCCATCTCGATGATGAGACTACTGATACCTTTCTCAAAGGCTAACTTCAGACCAAAGAAAAGCCTCCATATCTCAGCCTCAAGAACCTGACCTTTTCCTAGATTAACAGTAAACCCACTTACCCAGTCACCAGAAGAGTCACGAATGACTCCCCCAGCACCAATGCAACCAGTAACACTTCTCCTTGAACCATCGACATAAAGTTTGAACTGTCCAGGTCCAGGAGGCTCCCAAGCAATATGAATTTGAACTTTATTTACCCCTTTAGTGCGATTAGAAGCCGACTTAATCCACTCTTGGGCAGCTGCACAAATAACTTGTCTTGGATTAGAGAGAACTGTATCCTTATTCTGGAAACCACTCCCAACCAGCCAAGTATCTTCTGTTCAAATGATTAACATTTTGTCCTTGTTTTGGACGGCTGTGGGTCTGTTTGCAAGAGCTTTTAAAATGGCCAAAAACACTTGGGGAAAAAGTTGGAAGTGCTTTTAAGTTATAAAAGTACTTGGAAGTGTTTTCTGGAGAATCACCTAACATCTGCTTCTTCAGGAAGCACTTCCAAGCGCTTTTCCAGGAAGCACTTGAATTCTCTGTGCTTCTAATAAAAGCACTTCCAACAAAAGTGTATATTAGCAAATCTGCTTTCTAGATGAACTTAGGATCGTTTGTTACACTTACTTTGGGTCTAACCAGCCACAAAAGATTGAGTTTAGTTTATTGGATTCTGGAAATATTGTATCTTGTTATCTCATACTCTGTGCTGTCATTAGAAGGTGAAGTTGATTTTTGTGTTTTTGTTATTTTGTTAAAAATTCAGCGGAAATGTTGAAGTGCTCACCTCCTCCTTCAAGAACGCTTTCTAAGTATGCGCCACTGATTCACATAATGAAGGTTTGTTGATTACCTGTAGATGAATATTGCATGGCTAGCTATACAACTGATGATCTGAAGTATGTAATGTACTTCTTTCTTACGACCCTGATATTGTGATAGGTCAAACCTGAGAAAGTAAACTTGATCATTGGTAGTGGTGGGAAGAAGGTGAAGAGTATTATAGAAGAGACTGGAGTAGATGCAATTGACACGCAAGAAGACGGGATAGTAAGACCAGACTATGACCCAATCTGCGACCATATATTTTCATTTAATAATTTCACCCTAAATTTAACTTTTTTTCTGGCTATTGCAGGTGAAAATTACTGCCAGGGATTTGGCTAGTATAGAAAAGGCTAAAGCTATTATTACTAATTTGACAATGGTTCCAACAATTGGTGATATCTACAGGTAGCCTTTTTTTTTTTTTCTATAGGAAATAACTTTTTATTTTGACAAATGTCCAATAGCTTATTTTTGTTTCTGCTCAAACGTATTGTTGACTGTACAGTTTTCAAAAGATATGGTTATTGTCCTTATAATTCAAAGTATTAAATATCATAACTATTGCCTTTCTCAAATTTAAAATATCAAACTTCATTCTGCATGTTGCTTGTACAAATAATATATATTCATGGAGAACATTCCTTGATTTCTATGAAATAAGTTTTCAAGAGCAGTGATGAAATATAAATTTAGAGAAAAATTGAATTAATGTATCAAAGAGTCCAATATATCTATCAAAATGAATTCTGTTGGATAAGGATACTGTGGCTCTTAGATTCATCGTCTTGATTTGAAGAGATGAGTTGTATTGCTGTCCATTCTGCTGTTGTATAATGCGCTATTTTGTGGGAAGTTTGATTTTTTCAGTGGAAAGAAAAGGGGTGTTGTTCTGGGGAGATGCGCTATGATGGCAATTTTCTGGGTTTTATGGGTTGGGTATTTGAAAATGTGTTGGGTGAGGAGGTGCAGTGCATATGGGATAGGGTGCATTTTTACACTTCTTTGTGGGATCTGTAGCTTTGGAGTCGAGAACTCCTTGTTGACTAATTTTGTATCGCTTTACTTTCATTTTCAAAATATAGTTCTGTTTCTTATTGGGGCAAGAAAAAAAGAAGATGAATTGTACTGCATTTTGATACTGTATCTATGTCACAAGTATGTTAGTGGTTTTTCTATTATTTATAATCATTTTACATTCACAGTTTATGTAAAACTGGCACGTACTATCGTAGTTATTATATTTAAAACTTCGGGCATTCTAAGGAATTAGTGACCTTTTTTAAAATATATAGTTTATCCATTAAAAAAAGAGAGATCTCTTATAAAGTAAATTAAGTTATTGAACTTATTGTAATAGTCTTATGGACGAACGATCCGGATCAAAAACTCCCTTCTTTGTAATTGGATTTTATATATATTTTTCATTTCCTTTCCGAGGCTTAGTCAAAGATTATGTGTTGGACTTACTGTGCTTTTGACATTAATATGTAAATAGGACAATGCATTAGGAATTCCAAGCACTCTATATTCATTACGGTATCAGAGAACAGGATGTCTTTCTATATACCTTCTTCTTGGTTAACTACGCATTAGATCAGTAACTAATTATTTGACTTTCTGGTTTTAATGTACCAGGAACTGCGAGATCAAATCAATAGCTCCATATGGAGTATTTGTGGAAATAGCACCTGGGCGAGAGGTATAATGCATTGCATTGTTAGAAACCAATTTATTAGTTCTTTTACCTTTTTGAGCATTATAAACCTTGTGTTAAGGTAGGCCCATTTTATAAAGAAATGGGGTTGAAACAGTAATATCAGCAGGCATCTCAATCTCAAATTTTTCAGGGACTTTGCCATATTAGTGAGTTGAGTTCAAATTGGCTGGCAAAGGCAGAAGATGTAAGCACATAATATTTTCCATATTATTATTTTCTTATGTGTTTGTACATGTGTAAGAATCATGCGGATAAAACTTTCCTGTTTATTTAATTTTACAGGCTTTTAAAGTTGGAGACCATATTGATGTTAAACTTATTGAGGTACGATCTACTATTCCTGACATCCTTAGAAAGAAATAAATTTAATGTTAACTGTCTGGTGAACATTAACCTTTTCTGACAGCCATATACCAAGAAAAATCAGTCTCCTTATCCTAGAAATGTGAACATATATTGTATAAATAAGATAAACAATGGCCATTGTAGTCTATGGTCCTGCAAAAGTTGGTCCCATTAACGGAGATTTAGATCTGGTCCTAACCTTTGCATCAAGTTGCCACCTCATGGGCTGAACCTGTGTAATTGTGTTTTATAGACTAATACTTGTATAGTTGCATTCGACAATGATCTTACTAATACGACCATGGTAAGGCCCTTTTCGATTTCGCGCCCTTAAACAAAGTGAGAAATCCTTGCACTGTGAAGAAATTCAAGAAAGGGATTGTTTCCTTCAACTAAGACAGGTTGACAAGACTAACTCATTAAGCATGGTTCCAAATTTTTACGCCAATGCGTACAATGGCCAGATTTTGATCACAACAGTACAATGCATTGATTGTTCAGTAGAAAAACTTTAGTCATTCATGCAAGAATTTGAAGTACGACCATCTTTTACATAATTTGGCCTTGCATTATTGATTTAAGAAGTCCTTTTAGAAATCAGATTTAAAAACTGACAAGAATTCATAGTTGCAGACCAGAAGCTTTCTCTCTCTTTACTTAATGAGTTTAGGTTTTGAGTAGTTTTACTAATTTTTTTATTGCTTACCTTTACCATGCATTCTTTTCATTCCTTGCTAATTGTTGATCAATTTTGGTTTTACTGGGTTTTCACCTATTCTGAAGAACTGCAATAGGATAATTTGTCTGTATAATGCAGGTAAATGAGAAGGGGCAACTTCGCCTTAGCCACCGAGCGCTACTTCCAGATACAGATCCAGAGAAGGCCAGTGCAAAGCAGCCTACAGGTGACACCAAAGATGTTGTAGGTTCTCAAGAAACATCTGACAAAGGACGTAAAAAAATTATTAGCATTCGGAAAGGGGACTTAGCTGAAGATATAAGCTCGCCCAAAAATAATACAGCAGAGAATACTTTGCTCCCACAAAAGAAGTTTATCCGGAGATTAGTCACCCCTGCCAAAGATAGACTAAATATCAACAAAGATAAGACAAAGAAGAGCAGCAGTGAAGTACTCAATAGCGTCTCGAGCAATGGGGAAAGTACTTTAGTGAATGGAGAGGCTAACATTGGATAGTAAGGATATTTCCTTCTTTACTTACTGACGAGGATAATTTGTTGGTCCTGTTTGTCATGTTGAAAAATGATGGTGCAATGCCTCGAAACTAACAGGAAGAAATGGTATGAATTGCCTACCTATTGTATATATTCTCTAAATTAATATTGCATAGATGTCACTTTAGATATGGACCTGAAAAGGGTCACAAACTATTTCGAGATTGAGCTTTGCCATTCAACAATTGGTACAAACAACTGATAACCTCATACATTGTCCAGAGTGCTAGTGGAAGTTATTTTATTTATGTTCATCTTCAATCTTTCTGTTAGGCTTCAATTATTATAACAATGCTGATCATGATGCCAGAAACGGTTATATACATTTGTCATTATCTGAGTATTAATACCTTCTTGTGGTCAATTTTTGTTTTATGAGTCACTGCTTGAACTGCAAATGGTATATAGGTTATTCAAGAATTTACTAATTAGAAATGGTGGAATCTGTTTTTGACAGGAAATTGTTTATTAGGACGTTCCACCGAAAGGTTCATCTCACATGCCATGACGTGAATGTTGCTGCAGAGGAACCTGGTTAAATGTAACTACGTCATATGTTCTTTAAGAAAGGAAGGATTATGGTCTTGGAAAATTTGCTGAACCACTGATTCCATTGGATGAAGAAGAGCTCCATTGTGGTGTGGGGTAAATTTCCTTGCTAGGTGCTTGAGAGTTTCTTTTGCAATAGAGGAGGATGTCATGGTGCATCTTTTGCTTAGATCTTTTTTGGGGCTAATATCTAAGCAAAGCATTCGATAATGTCAACCTGATAGTTTTGTTTTTGTTGGCTATTGCTGAAGCACAATTTTTTTTGATAATATGTTGTAAAACATCATAGTCGAGCTCTTTCGCAACATTTTATAAATATTTTTCTTCTTTGCTAGGCTTGTCACTTCTAAAGCATATATAATACAAGTTGAGTTCAAAAGCTTCATGTTTCTCAAATGATGAACATTGAATTCGTAATGAATTGCTATTTGAGGACGCCCTCATTTCTTTTTCTTTTTTTACACAAGAAAAACATTGCAAAGAAGATCCACGTGGGATCTGTAACCCTTACAAATCAAAATATGATTTATGTAAAACATTCTAGGAAAGTTCCGAGACCAAATTCATGTTATCTGAAGAAGCATATTGTGGAAGCAAAAATATCTCATCCTAGGTCAAATAATTAAGCCAAATCAATTTGGGAATTATTTGACCTAATTGGGAGTTACTCGATTAAATTGGGAGTTACCTGATTTTTTTGGGGATTTATTTGATTCTTGCCTTAATTAGGGATTTGATTTAAATCAAATCCCTAATTACACCAACCACAACAAATCGGGGAGGTGTAATTCCTTTCCATTTACAGAATTATTCCTCTGAAACCCTAGCCTCTGAGGCTTCTATAAATAGATGGCTATGCACAAGGGTTGAGGTACGTCTAAATTCCTACTGAAACTTTGTAGAAATTCTCTCTCACAAACCCTAGCCACCAAAACCCTTTCTCCCTTACACAAGGCTTCGGCCACCACACACGGCTCCGGCCTCCCAGTTTTCCTACAAACACCCAACCTAACTTAGGCATTGGAGGGCCTTTGGCTAACGCCCCCGGGTGTGGTCCTTTTACTCCGATATGTTTTGTAGGGAGAAAGAGAAGCTAAGAAGATGAAAGAATCTTAGGCGAATATTCTTGTGGGAAGAAAATCCCTCCCACAAATTGGTGCTTTCTTTGAGAGTGCGAAATAATATTTAAAGTGTGCTCCAAATTCATTTTCCATACTTCTTTCCAATCAACCATGGTCGATACAAGATATACGAAAAGTAACACCACTACGACAGGCCCATCTCATGGTTTTGTGATGGAAACCTCACTGCAACCGCACGGAACCATGGCTGCCAACGCCTTGCGGCCGCCTCCTAGCGCTTTGCAGCCACCTCCAACTGCCGGAATTGCAGAACAGCTGTCCCAGACAGCTGCTAGAATTGTAGAACAACCGCCGCATGGTCCCGCGACCTCCACAGCCTTGCAGCTACAAGCGCCAGTGCCCGGAGCTGCTCTGCCGCGCCATCCTGCCGTCGGAACACAGCAGTAGCCACACCACTCAGCTGCCAGATTTGCTGCACAGCCCCCGGCTACTTCGACGTCGTCCTAGTCTTAGAGAAAATCCATTCTCTCCCTCCTCTGCCACCACACTTGACGTATGCACCCGTGTAAGTGTCTAATGGAGCCCTAGCCCATATGCCATTGGGCCCGATGCACACCTCTGGTTAAGCGGACCTTAACTTACGGGTTGATCAACTCACACAAAGAGTAGATGATCAAAACAACTTGATTGGCCAGGTACTCAGGTAGATCAACTTGAACCAAGGCCCTAACCTTAGACCTCGTGACGAGGAAAGGAGGACGCGCGAGCATGCCGATGAGTAGTTCGAAAGGTCCCAGGCCAGTCAGATAGGGGCAAACGAGTAAGGGAGAGAACGAGGTCGTGCAGATGAGACGCAGACATCTGCAAGTCGTACTCTGAGCCAGTCGATGATCCGTTCGAGGTTAGGTCCAAGGGCCAATGTATGTGAGAGGCTGGGCCCACATTCCAATGTCCACGCCAGCTTGGGCCCACAAGGAAGTATCAAATCTAGGCTGGGCCCACAAGGAGCTCGAGTACGTGAACAATCGAGTGACGAGCACAACGATCGACACTCACCAGCCCGCTCGAGGACTAACACACGGCGGCAAGCCATAGAGGACTCCTCACGAGCTCAATCTCCTAATCTACCCCACGGGCAAAGCAACCAAGGGGATCAACCCTTGGGAGCTGAGGAGGAAGTTAACCAGCGGCGCTCGAGGCACTGAAGACATCAACCCGAGCCACCAGCCCTGCGGGCAGAGGATGTCGAGAAGTTAGTGAATGACCGACTCCAAGGTCTCCAACTCAAAGGAAGCACGGATGAGGCCCTGGGCAAGGAAATTGATCGAGTCGACTGTTCGCCCTTTACAGATGAGGTGGAACGAGTTGCACCGCCGAAGCGGTTCATAATGTCATCCATTACTCCGTTCAAAGGGGACTCTAACCCTGAGAGCCATTTGAGGCACTTCAAGAGCGCCATGATCCTGTACAAGGCAGACGACGCCCTGATATGCAAAGTGTTCGCGATGACTCTGCGAGGAGCAGCTCAAGACTGGTTTCACACTCTATCGTCTGCCTCGATAGGCAGCTTCAAGGAGTTCGCTCTTATTTTCACAAAGTAGTACACCTCCTACTGAACAGTCAGAAAGCATGCAGACCACCTGTTCAACCTGCGCAAGAAGCCGGACGAGTTACTTCGAGACTACCTCAGAAGATTCAAGGTTGAGAAGGCGAACATCATAGGATGCAATGACCTAGTTGCATCCTCAGCTTTCAAGAAGGGCTTGACAACCAAACACGAGCTATACCGTGAGCTGGCCATAACTCCAAGCCAAACCTTGGTAGAAGTCTTCGCGACAGCAAAGCTCTACGCACTCTGGGACGATGATCGAATTGCCGCGAAGAAAGCCAGCAAGCAAGCTGACCACCTGGCAAGGCAGACAAACCAAAAGAGCAACAAGTTCGAGCACAAAACTCGGGACAAGAACAGATTGCGGCCCCAAGAGGGAGGCTCGGAAACAGGAACCTACACTGAGTTTACCATCCCGATCCACTAGATCCTAGCACAAGTGAAGGACAAGTCGTGGGTGAGGTGACCGCCGCCCCTGAGGGAGACCCTTCTAGGAGGGACACCAGTAAATACTGCGCATTCCACGGGGAGCATGGTCATTACACCAACAATTGCAATGCTTGGAAAAGGCACCTCGAGGAGCTGGTCAGAGACGGCCATTGCACGGAATTCATCTCGAAGAAGGCCATCCAGCAGATCGAGGACCGTGATGCAGCTGCCAAGGAACCTTCCTAAAAGGTCATACGGATCAACACCATTCTAGCTGACTCCCAGGAGTCCGGGCTGACCACCAAGGAGCGCAAGAGAAAGATCGCGCAGGCGACTTACATCTCCCAAGTCATAACTAGCGATCCAGTCATTGAAGATACACCCGTCATCGGCTTTCAGAAGAAAGACTTGATCGGGCTTGATCTGCCACATAATGATGCCCTAGTCATCTGCATCCAAATTGAATAAGCTGTGATCGAGCGAGTTCATGTGGACGAGGGCAGCGTAGCCAACATCCTACAACTATCTGTTATCCAGCAGATGAGATTGGAGCCCTGTCACGACCCGATTCGAAAATAAGGAATATTCCCGAATCATGGTGTGAGTCATACCATAGTCATAAGAATAAAATCCTACAACCACGATATGATGAGAAAAAGAGCCACAATTACTACAAATTTACTTAACATTACAAAATCAGAGTCGCAATAGCTTGTAGTTAACTACACACTAGGGTTTTTAACAAACGGTTGACTACTTACAAATATTAATTACACAAATCAACAATAAAAGCCCAGCAGCTTAGTTGAACCCGCTTCCTCAAACTTCTTCTTTAATCCTGCACAATCTATTAGGGCATGAGCATTCAAATGCCCAGTAGAGTACCTTCAAACCCCTCAAAGTCAGCTATCACAGTTAATCAAAGTGTCATGCATCAAACAACACAAGATATACAAATTATGCAATCATACCAGATAAATAAATTTGCATATGCGGTGATGCCATGAACTCACTCCCTTCTAATCCCACTAATTCATATCCTAGGGCAACAAGCCTGCATGTCCCATACCATGCGTTTTACCACTGTGGCTCCGAATACCCTAAAATATGAACTAGCGCCCATCCGTCCCTTAACCCAATTTTCTTTTGTTTATGAATTTCTCAACTTTCACTTTTCATTAGAGGCCCTGCTCCCATCACCCCAATATATTCAAGCTCTGCTCCCGTCACTTGAATATACTCCACATTTTATTCAGATATATCTAAAGCCTTCTCCCACCCCTTAGATATATCTCAAACGACACACACACACACACACACACACACACACACACACACTCCAAACACCACTGTCTTTATTATGCATATGTAATGCAGCGCAAACATCATTTATCTCTGCAGAATAATGCCACAGATAATAACAATAATATATCAGGCTTGATCACATGAATAATAATATTCACACAACATCAAATAATATTCATGGAAAAACATCAATAATAATATTCACATAATATCAAATAATATTCATCGAGCAAAGCAACAATAATATTCACATTTATAATACTATATATAAGCACCAAGATTAAAAGTGATATAGCCCAATCATCGGGAAATCAGGAAACCCTACCTCAAGTCCAGCTAGCTTAACCTTGTGCGGTTTCGTCCTCGAAAGTACGTAGAGTAGAACACCTAGTTGAGATAATTTACTGATTAAAATTCATTGGAAATAAGGAAAACAAATTTGAGTGTCCTATTAGCGCACGTAGACCTAAAACCCCAAAATACACTTGACAAGTTGTTTGACCCGATTGTTACTCCCTCAACCTCATATCCAAGCAAGCATAGAACCAAGCGTTAAGGAAAAACTAATATATTCCTCTCCAATAATAGTTCTACTCTTTGGGATGTTTAAAATCAGGTGGTTCGACTTTAGACTCATAAAGAAAATTTAAAACATCAATTTAAAACTAAAATTTCAGTTTTGCTAAACATTTGGGTTGGAACACGTTAACTTTGAAAATTCACTAAATATTGAGTTTAAATCAAATTAATGTAAAACTTTCCATATCACAACTAGACATAGAAACGTTAAAGATGTCAAAATTTGATAAAAATTAGGGTTAAGGAAGCATGTCAAAATAGAAACCAAAACCGACTAGGCTGCATAACGTTCTTTTTTTTCAGGTTTGTACACTTTATTTTGAAAAATCACCAAAATTACAATTTACAACCAAAATGGATAAAACTTTCCAGATCTGAAGACAATACAAAAAAGTAAAACATACTAAAATTTCATGAAAATCCAAGTTTAGGAAGTCTTCAAACACTTACTTCAAAACAGGGTATGCAGCAGAATCAAAACAATTTCCAGCAGGATAGTCTCTACTTTGAAATTTTACAAAAAATCAATTTAAATTCAAATGGCACAAAACCAACTTTGAAATAACCCTTGAGATATTCATTTTGATGTACCAAAATCCCAAAATGAAATTGGAATAAAAATCACATCGAAATAATCTAGAACTTCACAAGAACACACTTTGAAATATATATATACTTGAGGCATTCCAACCAAAACTTGGTTTAAAACTAGTATTCAAAGAGACAATAAAAAGATGAGCTTCAAGCCTTCAAAGAATCATTTACTTGAGATGATAGTGGCTAATTTGAGCAATTTAATGATAAGGAACAAGCCATTTGAGAGAAAGTACACATATCTATAACAAGAGATTCAACATAATCAATTGAACAAGTTTTGTTCATACCAATTTTTAGAGAGTTATAATGGTTACTTTTGGATGATCTTTGGATATGTTATAAAGAGGAAAATTTGGAGTAACTATCATGAAGAAAGCATAGTGTTTTGAGCTTTTGATATGAGTGTTTTGGACTGAAAACGAGGGAAGTACCTAAGGTTGAAAACTATAAACAAGTTCCACTCTAAACATTCCCAAGGTGGCTATAGAAATCCGATCAATCTGAAATTTTGATATGTTATAATAGACAGAATTTCAAACAACTTTGATGAAGGAACCAAAGTCATTTGAGTACATGAAATCACAGAAACAAACTGAAACCGAGCATACTGCTGTGAAATCAGGAAATGGTAAACTTATTGTGATCATACCAACGTTTCAGAGCCTATACTAATCGGATTGAGCTGAAATTTGAGTATGTTATAGGAATCATGGAAATGAACAACTTTTATGAAGGAAGGTTTCTCATTTGAGCTTCTGAAATATGAGTTCTCAGCAGCTTCAAGAAAGTGACGAATTTTGGATTTTTGGAGATGAACCAAAGAAAAATGAGGATGAAGATAAGTGAATGAGGAATAAAGGATGATACAATGAATGATGAAGATAAGAGTGAATTTATGATTGAAGAGCCTTAATTAGAATAGGTGAGTCATCCATTTAGAAGATGGTGCTAATACAATGAATGGGAAGAAGAGGATGAGAAGGAATCTTAGGCTAGACTAAGTGACTCACCCCCATAGGTTTACAACTCATCCAAAAATCAGATTTTTTTGAAGACAAAGTAAGTGGGAAGGGGGGAAGAATGAAGGAGGGAAGAAATGCTTGGCTTATACGTTGCCTCCTTTTTTTTTTTCTTCGCCTACAAGGGTATTTTGGTAATGTCTCACACATAGGGGTGTTTTGGTCATGTTTGTCCAACTTGAAATTAAACCCCATTTAATTTAATAATCTCAATCCAAAATCTCTTGATAAAATACCCATAATCTTCTCCACCATTATATTATTTTTCACTAAAATATGAAAATCCACCTTGAATTTTTCGGGGTATTACAAGCCCAAGATCAACAAACTTGCTATGTCACTCCCCGGCTTCAATGAGGCCACATTGATCACTGTAGGAACGATTGACCTTGACATCCATTCACCCCCGGTTGTCTGCTCGCAAACCTTCATGGTCATCAACAAGATCTCCCCCTACAACGGAATCTTAAGCCGACCATGGATCAACAAGATCGAAGCCATCACATTTGCTCTATACCAGAAGATTCGCTACCCCATCCCTGGGGGTGGGATCAGGCTGATCAACAGTGACCAAGCCATGACGAGGAGATGCACATCCCAAGGGCTCAAGAAGAGCAAGCAGTTGCAGTTCACTCCAGTAATGCAGGCTATTGACGTGGCAGGACACTCCCAGCAGAAAGCAAGCCCAAACGGGAGGGGAGTTGCTACCTCACAATAGCAATTAAGGAGCTAGGATCAAGGCGAGGAAATCCGACTGGAAGACTCCCCTGAAAAGGGTTGGAAGCCTAAGGATGACGTTGAGTTAGTACCCCCTGATCCTGGCCCGCCAGACAAATAAGTGCAGATCGGCTCGCGCTAGAACCTAAACAAGAAAGATCAAGACAAGGGAATTCGCCCTGAAGGCTCCCTTGATGAAGGTTGGAAGCCTGAGGAAGACATTGAGTTAGTGAATAAACATGGTCATGCCCTGTGGGCTGAAGAACGCCAGAGTAACCTACCAAAGGCTAGTGAATAAAATTTTCAAGGAGCAGATCGGCAAAACAATGGAAGTCTACGTGGATGAAATGCTGGTCAAAGCCCCTAAGCGCGCATACCACATCAAGAACCTCACTGAGGCATTCAGCCTGCTCCGCCAGTATCGCATGAAGTTGAATCCAAGTAAATGCACATTCGGTGTATCGTCTAGCCGATTCCTGGGATACCTAGTCACTCAATGAGGTTTCGAGGCGCACCCACGCCAAATCAAGGCAATTCTCGAGATGAAGTCACCTTCAACAGCAAAGGAAATACAAAGTCTGACGGGCAGAGCAGCGGCCCTCAACCGATTCCTCTCGAGATTTACTGACAAGTGCAAACCATTCTTCAGAGCTTTGAATAAAGGACAAAAAGACAAATGGGACGAGGAGTGCGAAGAAGCTTTCCAGAATCTAAAGACTTACCTCATTTCACCTCCCGTGCTCTCAAAGCCAGTTCCTAGTAAAGACTTGTTCGTGTACTTGGCAGTGTCCAACTCGGCCGTCAGCTCATCTCTCATTCGAGAAGAACTGGGGGTCCAACATTCGGTATTCTACACGTCAAAGGCTCTTCTCGATGCAGAGACCCGCTACCCAAAATTGGAGAAGCTCATTTTGGCCCTTGTAGTTTCCGCGAGAAAGCTGCGACCCTACTACCAAGCTCACCGAGTCATCGTCATGACCGACTTTCCTTTGAGGTCAATCCTCCACAGCCCTGACGTGTCTCAACGACTCATGAAGTGGGCTATAAAGCTAAGCCAATACGACCTCTGTTACCGGCCGAAAACTGCAATAAAAGCCCAGGCTTTAGCAGACTTTGTCGCAGAATTCACGCCATCGGCCGAAGAAGAGAAGCTGGTCAGCAAAAAGACGGAAGGTTCGAGAGCAAACAAGACCTCCGCTGAACCTGACCAACCCAAAGACATGTGGCACTTGCGCGTAGACGGAGCGTCGAACCAAAAAGGAGTTGGAGCAGGCGTCGTCATCATCACCCCGAATGGAACCCTGTTAGAGCAAGCTATCATGCTTGGCTTCCCAGCCTCAAACAACGAGGCAGAATACGAGGCATTGCTCACTGGCTTGCGCTTGGAAAAGGAGCTGTTAATCAAGAAGCTGGCCATCTACTTAGATTCCCAATTGATCACAAATCAAGCCTCAGGAGAATACATGGTGAAGCACCTAAGGATGATCTTGTATCTTGACAAAGTCCAGGAGCTATTGAAGGCGTTTCCTACCTTCACCATCCAACAAGTGCCTCGAGTAGAGAATGTGTACGCAGACGCATTGGCAAGCTTAGGATCAGCGCTTGATACCTAGTTCAGACCAATGTATTAAAAATAGAAATTATCGCCGATATTTCGGCGATAATTTCGTTTTTTTCAGGTCGCGATAAACTGGGAACAAATCAGTATGTTTTCGTCATAATATCGACAGTATCGCTGACATTATCGGCGAAATATCGAGTTCGATAATATCGCGCGCCTTCAACACAAAAACCGCTGTAATATCTCGATATTATCGATAATATCGATAATATCGAGATTCTCGCGATATGTTGACCCAAAAAGACTTGAAAAATGCTGAAAATTGTGTTGCCTCTGTGATTCGAACCTTGCCTCAGTGAGAGGCAACGCAGCAGCTTATCCAACTCAACTGCATGTACGCTTGTGATTATATTTTCAGTGTATAATATTTATAATGTCTTTCAAATGTATGTAAGCTAATATTTATTATATAAGATAAATCTCTAAATTAAAAAAACACCAAGGGGATTCGAACCCCTCCCATTTTTACTCATTCAACACCTTAACCACCATATCACTTCTGTTTTTGTGAAAATATGTGAAAATATTTATATATATACATGGTTTTGTTGTGAATTTCTTTTGCAAAAAACAAATTGTTTTGAATTCTTTTGACCATTCCTTTTGCAAGTCTCTACTTTTCAACTAATCAACACGTTTTCAACTTACATCCTTGACCCTACCATTCAACCACTCACCTAACTAATTAGTTGTAGTCATATTTCAACTTACATCCCTTACCCATGCCGTCCCTTATTTCTCAACATCTATCCAAAACAAAACATAATGCTCATCTTATTCTCAACATCTATCAACCTCAATTTCCCCCAAGTTTGAAAACAACTGAACTATAGTAAGTTATTCTCATTCATTGTTGTTATTTAATTTGCATGTTTATTATTATCTATTCCAAAACTTTGGTGGTATTATATTTTAAATTGTGTCAATTAATTACTTAGTCAATGGCATGTGGTTTTTAATTTTTCTATCATTTATTTGGTCACTTACA
Source organism: Prunus campanulata (assembly GCA_034190965.1). Lineage (NCBI taxonomy): Eukaryota > Viridiplantae > Streptophyta > Magnoliopsida > Rosales > Rosaceae > Prunus > Prunus campanulata. The sequence continues at coordinate 2,174,577 of CM067214.1, read as the reverse complement.
TGTGTTGGTCTATATCATCTATACAGATTCTATTTGGCACAAAGGGTTCCATATTTGAGGTAAGTTTACAAACTTATATTTATATTATTGTAATTTAAACAACAACATAAAATTTGTGTGGACCCGTGCATGTGAGCTAAGAACCAATACTTGCATGTTCATTTTTTGAAGTAATTAAATTAAGTAATGTTGTATAATTATTCCCTACGATAATTTTAATATGTTTAATGTTGTTTTTTATTTTATTATCGAATTGGATTATTATTCATTATTAGGTTTTATTATTCCATATTATTTTTATAATTACTTAAATTCCTACAATCATTTTCTTTACTTCCTATTTAATTCTTCTGTAGAATAACTTTATTATTTAGGTTCTCTTATACAACCGTCACTACTATATTTTTTGGCCAAAAAAGAATTACCTAATTTCCATGAAAAATAAATATAGGTACGTTTAAGATGTCTAGTGGAGGTTCTAAATGTGATCCAGCTTGGGAACATGGAGACGCAATAGAAGGAAACAAATATGGCACAGTTTGCAAATATTGTGGTCAGGTAATGAAGAGTGGTGGAGTGACACGACTTAAGTACCATCTTAGTGGATTAGATCCAGGAAATAATGTCCATCGATGCGAAAATGTCCCCCCTGAAGTGAAGGCATTCATCACCAAATTATTAAAAAATAAACAACACCAGAAGGAAAAAAAAACACATGGAATGGAAAATATTCGAGCTGGGCTACGAGGAGAAGTCATTGGCCAAGCAGTTGACAGTGATGATGATGACGATGAGGACGAATGTAATGATGACATGGGACCTGAAGAGCGACGCAATTTCAAACAGCATTACGTGCCTCCAAACAGTCAGCATGGGAAAGAGAACACCTCCATAAATTTCCTAATAGAGCACAAGGTTCCGGGGCAAGTGGTGGTGCACAAATGAGACGGGGAGGAAGTGTTAGAGAATCACAACCAACACCACCAATAGCCCCCAGTTTATATAAGTCATCCAAAGCACGTCAAAAGAGTGTTTGGAGTTATTTCGCTGGAGGTAATGTGAATGAGGGAATGGGGCGTTTAATTAGCAAGTTCTTTATCTATGACAATGTCCCTGCTGAGAAGGCATCATCACATCATTTCAAAAATATGGTATTGGGATGTCAACAGGTCGGTGTTGGAGTACAACCTCCCAGTCCCTATGAGGTAAGAACAAATATTTGGAAATGGAGTATAAAGACATTAGTGAGTATGTTAACAAGTTGAGGTCAAAGTGGGAAACTAATGGTTGCACAATCATGTGTGACGGATGGACTGGCCCGACCAGATTGTCTATCATAAACTTCATGGTATACTCCAAGGGAAAGACAATTTTTTTGAAGTCTGTTGATGCTTCAGACCATATAAAGAACTACAAGTATATTTACAAACTATTGAGGGATGTAATCATGGAGGTGGGAGAGCATAATGTTGTCCAAGTCGTGACCGACAACGGTTTTGCATTTGTCAAAGCTGGAAAAAAGTTAATGAAGCATCATAATGTGTTTTGGACATCATGTGCAGCACATTGTATTGATCTCATGTTTGAGGCAATGGGGAAGAGAGAGAATATTGCTACTATCGTAAAAAGAGATAGAACGATCACAAATTATATTTACAATCACGGTTGGTTGTTGGCAAAGATGCGTGAATTTTGCAAAGGAGAAATTATTCGTCCAGCTACCACTCGATTCGCCACCAACTATATTGCATTAGACAGCCTACTTAAGAAGAAATCAGGGTTGAAGCAACTATTCACTAGCGAAGATTGGGCCAACCACAATTTCAGCAGGTCAAATGCAGGTCGTATGGTGGAAAGTATAGTGCTTGATCATGCTTTTTGGACTCAATCAGAACATGTGTGCCAACTGTTTGAACCTCTTTACAAAGTTTTACGGATCGTTGACACAGAAGTGTATCCTACTATGGGGGCAATATATGAGTTGATGCGTGTAGTGAAGGAGGACTTGGAAAGAAAACATGGTGCAAGGTGGCTAATAAAGATAATTGATGACCGATGGTATAAAACATTATACCACGATTTGCATGCAGCAGGTATAAATTATGTCCTAATTTGCAATTCATTTCTTTAGTTCCATAAATATTATTTCTCTTACTTGAGTATGTGTTTCTTTGAATAGCATATTATTTGAATCCTCGATACCAATACAGACCCGGTGTCGGAGATGATGGTACCCTGATACGTGCTGTACACAATGTATACTCTAAATTAGACCCTACATCACCAGCAGTTGGCCAATTTGGAAATGAGGTACACAATTACTCAAATTATAATAATTACATTGTTGGATTAAACTAACACGATTTATTGAATTCAGCTATCATGGTTTAAAGATGCAAGAAGAACTTTTGGAGAACCAACATCAGTTGCTGCTCGAACAAAAATGTCTCCTAGTGAGTGTAATAATTTTTTACTATCAGTTTATAATAGAATTTGTTGGAGTTATTAGACTTATTAACATTGTTTTTCATTTTAGCTGAATGGTGGATCATGTATGGGACTGATGCACCAACTGTGAGGAAGTTAGCAATCAAAGTATTATCACAGACATCTTCCTCATCTGCTTGTGAAAGAAATTGGAGTACATTTGCACTCATACACACAAAGCAAAGAAATAGGTTGGCTCATAGTAGGTTGGAAAAATTAGTTTATTGCTACTACAACATGAAGCTTCAAATTCGAGATAAGGAAGCAGAAATAGATCATGTCGACCGTGGTGACCCACTAGATGTGTTTGATATTGTTGCTGAAACTGATGATGTAGAGGGTAACCAACTTTATCAATGGATTAGACCTTTTCATTTAGATGATGATGAAGGCAACCCAGCTCTAAGAGTTGCTGAAGAAGCACGTAATGAAGGGATAAATGTAGAAAGAGTATTAGAGGAGGAGGTGGGATCTAGCAGCACTGACTCTTTGGAAGAACTTTTGCGCCCAAGACCAAGAAACACTGGAATTCCACCTTCTTCCAATCCTACACAACCACAAGATCCTGCTGATACTAATGATAGCTCTAGTACAAGATCAGGAGACTCACCTACCACCGGAGGTGGGAATGATGAAGGATATAGTGGAGCTGGAGGTAGTGGTGGATATGGAAACTATGTTGGGCCACCTCCCGGATTTATGAGCCCCTTCACTGGTGAGGCAAACTTCACGCATGCAACACAAGATGAGGACCATGGCAGTAGGCGGGCAGGACCAGGAATTGGTGCCATAGGGAAGGACTATACTCGTAGAGAAAGAGGTAATGGGATTTTGTCAAGTCAAGAAGATGACTCGTTATCAATAACTTCGGACTCTGTTGGAGTGGGAAGTAGTAATTATGGTTATACTCATAACCAACCATTTCCTTACCCTTCATATCCCATTCCTGTTGGGATGGAATCGAGCGACTCGTGGAAAGAATCCGAGACCCAATCTTCAAATGATTTTGCTTATGGACAATGTCAACCAATCTCGGATCCATATGGGTGGCACGTTAATAATTACATGCAAAACTATTTTGGGGACTTATCATTTGATGACTACTCTTCACAATATACTTACTCTACACATAGAGATGATGAAGATAGTGAAAAATTTGAACCTCATAGGAACTCTATGTGGTACTAAGTCACTCATATATTTTACCATGCAATGTATAAAGTGTAAAATATTGTAGTAATTCATTATATATAAATGATTATGGTGTGTTTAATCTTTTTTCATTAATTACTATGTATTTTCTACACTCACAGTGTTTGCCAGCTCGCTATATAATCAACTTAAATAAGTTAAATCCATCATGTAATGCATTTCCTTCCAACTTTTTATGATAAACTAATAGATAATTGCCTAAATAAACATCCTACAAAGTTTCAATAAAAATTTCCAAGTTTTTCTTACAATTTCCGTGGTTTTTATTCAATTTTTATCGATATCGATAATATCCCGATATTTCCATCGAAATTTCCGTGTTTTTGGCCTACCGATATTTTCGATACAACCGATATTTAAGACCTTGGTTCAGACGCTCTATCCCGATCGAGCACCTTGACCAGCCAAGCATAAAAGAGGCAGAGCAGCCAAACTTGATGTAGATCGACGAGGATCGTAGCTGGCAAGACCCCACCATTAACTACCTAGTTAACGAAAACTTGCCAAAGGACAAGTATGAGGCCAAAAAAATCAAACAGAAGGCTGCGAGATATTATATGAAAGGCGACGTGCTTGTTCGCAGATCATACTCCGGACCTCATCTTCCTTGCATCAAGTACCCGCAGACGCTCGAGGTTCTTTGCAAAATACACGACGGCGAATGTGGGAATCACGCTGGGGGCAGATCACTTGCCCAGAAGGCTCTCAGCATAGGCTATTTCTATCCTACCATGCTCCAAGACTCCACGAAGTATGCTCGAAGATGTGATCGATGCCAACGATATAAGCCAATCCCTGGCTTTCTAGCTAAGGAATACCATCTGCAGAACAGTCCGTGGCCATTCATGCAATGGGCCATTGACCAGTTGGGACCTATGCCGACAGCACATGCCAAGAAGGAGATGATGACCGTCGTCACGGATTACTTCACCAAATGGATCGAGGCCGAGGCCAAGGCTTTATCCTCTACCAAGGAAGCTGATGTCGAACGGTTTATCTGGAAGAACATCATTTGCCGATTCGGATGCCCACAGTCGATAGTCACCGACAATGGTACACAATTCATGGGCAGGCAGATCACCGTATTCCTTGCGAAGTATGGCATCAAGCAGCACCTGTCAACTCCCAGATACCCCCAAGACAATGGCCAAGCAGAGGCATCCAACAAGATCGTGCTGGACTGCCTGAAGAAAAGACTGGAAGGTGCAGAAGGAAAATGGGTCGACGAGCTACCAAGAGTCCTATGGGCTTATAGCTCAACCAAAAGGAGATCAACTGGCGAGGCACCATTTTCTCTAGCCTATGGGACAAAAGCAATCATCCCCCCACACATCATAGTCCATTCCATGAGCATTGAGGTGGGCAGTCTTGACCTAAACTGCAAGAAGATGAAAGTCAACCTTGATTTGCTCGAAGAAGAACGAGAAAGGGCCATTGTTCAAGTTACAGCCTACCAGCAGCAGCTGACGTCCTACTACAATAAGAAGGCCAAGATTAGACAATTTCGACCTGGGGACCTTGTGCTCAGAAAAAGTTTTATCACGGCACCAAGGCAAGGGTCAAAGAAGATGAAGCCCAACTGGGAAGGCCCCTACGTGATCAGCTGACCTGGGGGCAGAGGAAGTTACACCCTCGACACTCTAGAAGGGAAAGAAATTCCAAGACAATGGAATGCACACCACCTTCGGAGATACTATCCATGAAGTCCTTTGCTCACCAGCTGGGCTCCTAGCAAGCGATGAGCCTCCCTTGCTCCCATTGAAGACAAATTGCTTTTGATGTTATCTATGTTGTTCATTTCTTTTATTCAATAAAGTGATGTAGTCACACCAACATCAATACAAGAGCAAGTTTTTCAATGAAGTATTTTTTCGAGCATTATGTCCCACAGACATACACATGCAGGCGACCAACCTTATCTCCATTGAAGGCAAGCTACTTCTGGAGTACAAACTTCATGGAGTCTTTTTTTGAGCGTTATGTCCCCGACATACGCCAGCAGGCGACAAGCCTTATCTCCATTGCAGGCAAGCTACTTCTCGAGTACAAACTCAATGGAGCCTTTTTCGAGCATTATATCCCCGACATATGCCCACAGGCGACAAGCCTTACCTCCACTGAAGGCAAGCTACTTCTCGAATATAAACTTCATGGAGTCTTTTTCGAGCGCTATGTCCCCGACATACGCTTGTAGGCGACAAGCCTTACCTCCATTGTAGGCAAGCTACTTCTCGAGTACAAACTCAATGAAGCCTTTTTCGAGCGCTACGTCCTCGACATACGCCCACATGCGACAAGCCTTACCTCCACTGAAGGCAAGCTAATTCTCGAGTACAAACTTCATGGAGTCTTTTTTGAGCGCTATGTCCCCGACATACGCACACATGCGACAAGCCTTATCTCCATTGCAGGCAAGCTACTTCCCGAGTACAAACTCAATGGAGTCTCTTTCCAGCGCTATGTCTCCGGATATACACTTACAAGATACAATGAGAATTGAAGTTTGAAAGACAACTGAAAATTCCATAAGCAAAGTGGCCAACCGGCCAAGTTCAATAAGAAATAAGGTGGTCAACTAAAGGCCACTTATTGAAAGAAAATTACAAAGTTCAAAAATAGCAAAAATGAACTACATCTACTAGGGTACTCCGGTAGATAACCCTCAGCCGATCACATCCTCAACTGCCTCAGCATCACTCTGCTCAACCGGCACCATCTGCTCAGCAGCCTTAGCAGCCTGCTCCTCTGCATTTGCCTTAACCTCGTCAGCTATGCCACATTGGGCATTGTCTTCCTCCATTGCAACTTCATCTGCTACCTGCTTTTCAACTGCTTCTACGTCCACAGCATTGATCTGCTCACCTTGAGCAGGGGGTAGGTCAAGACAGAGCAGCTCACCATCATCATCTTCGAGAAGGCAGCATGGAGAAACACTATTTCGGCAATCCAAGTATCCCAACTTGTACGCATTAGCAGCAATCTCATGCTTGGATGCCTCCGTGGCTTCCACATGGGTATCAAACTTGGCCAGCATCTTGTAACGATCTTGAGCCAGAGTAGCATGCTTACGTTCGAGGTGAAAGTAGACATCCTTGTGTTCGAGCAGAGTAGCCATAAGAGACTCGAGCTCACCATCCTTTTTGCCAACAGAACTCTTAAGCGCATACATACTCTCCTTCATCTCAAAAATCCTCGCATCATGGCGAATCTGCTAGTTCGAGAGCTTGTCAGCCAAATCAACATTCTTCTTCACTAGCTCGTCAAGCAGGGCAGAAGAGGGGGCAACAAACACATGAGTTCCGCATGGCCCCAACACAAAAAATCATCCCCTTTTGAAGATGATACATGGCAACTTCTTCTTGCTTGTCCAATGGAAGGCTCGAGAAAGTGCCAAGGTTTCCAGCTCGATACACGTGGTCAACCAGCTTCGTACAAGCAGATGGACTTGATAGGAAGCCCGCTTTAAGAAGATCAGACATAGACTCACCCCCAACAGAGCTATCACCAATTCCTGGACCGGCAGTTTTCGCAACTGAAGGACTCTTTGCTTGAGCAGAGGACTCTTTAGCTATCTTGGCTACAACTCGCAACATTGAGTCAACTCCGCGCTTGACTGTTCGTGGCCTCGCAGATGAGTCATGGTTGCTAGGTAAAGGTACAGTCCTCTTAGTTTGATCTCCGGATCGACGCAGACGCCCTAAACCTTGCTTCTCAGCAGCCTCCTTACAAGGTAGATCACGAGTTTTGGGCAATACGGGGAGAGACTTGAGCAGAATATCCCAGACCTCCTGCATGCCATTGACCTTTTTGTTGTTCACGTTGATGATGCGTTTGGTCCTGGCAGACGAGGCATGAGCAAACTCCCATATGGACCTTCTCAGCAAGTGAGACCTCCTTTGAGGAAGACTTGCTTGTGGCAAAAGAAGGTCTCAGCTGCTTTCGCTGTGAAGACGTATCCCTTGATCGTGAGACTACGGCTCCATCGCCGGCAGATCTGCTGCTAGCCTTCCTCTCCTTGGGGAGCTCGGTCGAGGACTCCTCCTACTTAGCTAGCAGATCACTTAGGTCCGAGCCATGCAGCTTCCATCTTTCAACATCTTCAGTAGGAGGCATACCATCGACCTCCTTCCGATGTTCGCTCAGCAACCAGCGCCATTCACTAAACTGGACAGGGATGTTCAGAGGTTGCTAAACCTTGGACATGTTTGGGTTGAGATCGTGCTTTTTGCGGATGGCATTCTCTGCAAGTAGAAGACGAAAGTCAGTCTGACACACAACAAAGAATTCCATGGTAACTGTAGTAGATCAAAGGGATGCAACTTACCATCACAGTAGGTGAGAGGAACGAGCGGACCGTCGCCAACTTCCCCTTTCCATCTGTTGCTGACTTATAGCACGTTCATGTTCCACACATCATCGCCTTGACTCAAACTGTTTCTAGTTCGCAGCACTAAAAAACAAAGAAGGAATTGAAGCAGTTTAGACCAGCCGCAAGTCAGGCAGCACGAACTGCCACCGGCTCCAGCAACATGCCAGCACGCCTCTAGCCCAATTATAATTGGACTACCCAAGTCAAAGTCCAATTGGCAAGTCAAAGACCTCCTCCACTCAGGAGCCCAAATCCAAGACGGAAGCCCAATTATAGCTGGACAGCCCAACAATTAATTCACACCTCCTCCATGCCACCGTGCGCCATGCAGAAGCTGGGGGGCATTTGTGGAAGCAAAAATATCTCATCCTAGGTTAAATAATTAAGCCAATCAATTTGGAAATTATTTGACCTAATTCGGAGTTACTCGATTTAATTGGGAGTTACCTAACTTAATTGGGAGTTACTTGATTTATTTGGGGATTTATTTGATTCTTGCCTTAATAAATCAAATCCCTAATTACACCAACCTCAGCAAATCGGGGAGGAATAATTCCTTTCCATCTACGGAATTATTCCTCTGAAACCTTAGCCTCCGAGGCTCCTATAAATAGATGGCTATGCACAAGGGTTGAGGTACGTCTAAATTTCTACTGAAACTCTGCAGAAATTCTCTCTCACAAACCCTAGCCACCAAAACCTTTTCTCCCTCCCACAAGGCTCCGGCCACCACACACGGCTTCGGCCACCCGGTTTTCCTACAAACACCCAACCTAACTTAGGCATCGGAGGGCCCTTGGCCAACACCCCCCGGGTGTGGTCCTTTTACTCCGATCTGTTTTGCATGGAGAAAGAGAAGTGAAGAAGATGAAGGAATCTTAGGCGAATATTCTTGTGGGACGAAAATCGCTCCCACACATATCCTATCTTAGCCAAAGTATCAAGCACTTGGTTGGTTTCACTTGGGAATAATGTAAAGAATAACGATGGGAACCATGTAGAAGTTACCAAATATCTTGAATAATTGTACGAATATGCCAAGGAGTTGGGATCTGATGATTCCGGATTGGGATTAGAACTTTACAATCGCCTTCAATTTCCAGCTGTGATAACTGTAGACGAGAGGCCCATATTAAAGCATTCCTTAAAGTCGTAGCTTCAGCCTGCAAAACATAAGAAAAACTAATAGGGGATGAACTTAATGATTCATAATTACAAAACCAGCCGAAGAATGACCATCAAAGTTGATTTTAAAATAGTTAGAAGGGGGAGGACTCCAACTATAAAGATTTTGCATTTTTATGTTTCCACTTCTTAAAAGAAATATTATTTTTTTTTTATAAAAAGAGGATAAAATTTTATTAGATCAATAGGAATAACAGTACAAAGAACAAAGACTGTAAAAGGAGTTATCCCAACAACAATATGGTTGATATACGTAAATCTTCCCCACTGACCTCAGCCAGCCGGAAAGCTGAAACGATCTGGAGAGAATCACTCTCGAAAATAACATTTCTATAACCTCTCTCAACAACCATAATTACCCCAAATCTAGTCCAGTGACATTAAAGACAAAACTAGTCGCTAACCGGCATGACTCTCCTAGAGAGACTAAGAACACCCAGCAAACTCAACTTATCTAATCAAAAGAGAAAAAAAAACACAGAAAACTCATAGAGTTTCTGGACTTTATTGAACAAACTAAACCAAAATAAAAACTTAAATAACGCCGGCAAAAGGAAAACCAACCGTCTTTAATCTTCCTTCGGGACATGACATAGAGAGCGCCACCTAATTACTCCAGGGCCTCAACACACCAATAAGCAGTGGATGTATGATGGAACCCCTGTATCCTCATGCAACGATCACTACTCTCCTCGTCACTACCCTTTACTTTAGCCATTCTATTCCTTCTGGATTAAGTTATTTCCCTTTTTGTACGCGGCAACTTACAGGCTACCCTAACGAACTGTTGTATAAAATATTGCTATAGTATCAATGAGAAGAGCATAATAGAACTTTGACACTTACTTATTTATCTATTTCATTTCCTCAGCTTTCAATACTTTGTATTGGTACCTATAATTGGTATCAGAGTAGCCATGACAATGGGCAATCCTATGGCCAGCTCCTCACCTTCCATCCCTACAATAGATTTAGAGGTGGATTTACACAGAGAGCAAATTCACGAGGTGCAACAAACACTCTCCTCCCTCATTGCTCAAAACACCGCAATCCAAGCCTTCTTCAGTAGTAAAGTAGCTTATATGCAAGTGCACACAAATATTCTTGCTGCGTTCTACATACATCGGGCCTTGTTTTTTGGTAAATCATGTGTCCTGGTCTCGTTTCCCATTACCTTAAAGGAATGTCAGTTTTTTCCCCATCCGATGAAATTTTTAGCTTTATATTGAAGCAGATCGCTCTTTATGAGCGTAGTTGCTCTTAGGCACATTTTATTTGTGCTCTTATCTTGTCAAGCTTGGTTCATTTATCTACATTAATTAGACACTGATTTGTGCCACCTTCTGATATGTCCTTTTGTAATTGTCCCTCATTGCCTAAACTAGATTTGAGGTTTAGGCTGGAACACCAGCAATTGGGTTAGGAGCAGCTACTGATTAGCTATCAGGATTTGGTATGCAAACAATACATGATTATGAGGTAAGTTGAATTCTTCTGCCTCTTGAATTTCTTGTTCTATGTATCTAGTTTATACTGTTTTGTTACAGGGCTTTTCTTTTGGTTAATTGTAGTAACTGAAAGAGAAACTATTGCAGTGGAAAAGATAATCATATTGCATTGACAGGGTGGGCTAGTAACATTTAAGACTCCAAAAGGCAGAAAGGTGAATCGCGTAATTGTATGCAATTGTATGCAAAAGATGTTATGTTTTCCTATTTAGATCAATGCACTAGATACTAAGTCACATCAGGTTTGATAAGGGTTTAAATTAAGTTGTACCTTGAGGCCCAAAACCTTGTGAAATAAGGAAAGGTTTTAAGGCCTATTAAGGAGTCCTATTTTGTTTCCTTTTTACGTGAACCGATTAAGTGGACTTGGAAGATTAGTCAAGTCGGCCCTCGGTGATGAGTAGAGACGACTTGACCTAGCCCTATATAAGCTTAAGGCCCTGCTCTCATCAGACACGTTCTCTAAACCTATTCTCATCATAAAGAGAGAGCTGAAACAGATTCTGAGAGAGAGCAGAAGTTCTTGAGCCGTTACTGTTAAATCGCTAGGATTGCTGCGTAACGGATAAAATGAATTCAGAAGCTGTGTATTCAATGAAGATGGCTGCAGGTACGTTTTTCATGTTCTTATACGTATTACATGTTTGTGTGAAAGATCTAGATTATATAACTAAAGAAATCTAACAGTTGGTATCAGAGCTTTAGGTTGTTCACACATATCTGTAATCGTTATTCAAGCATGCCTAATTTGTTTACATATCTGGTTATGCTATATGAATTTTGGTTATGTTTAATTTTTGGAAATTGATTAAACATGTTTTTCTGAAATATTAACAATTTTAAAGAATCTGGAAAAAACATGTTTTGATCCGTTTTTCATATTTTCAAAACTTTAAACGCGTTTTTGACCTAGTAGATCACCTTAAAAGCCTAAAAAAGCCCATATGTCATAGTAAAGCGGTGAGTTTTGTAAGTTAGGTCATTCCTTATTCAAAAATGTATTTTGCGTCAAAAATGGACACCGAAAACCCCTAAAACACTATTCACGGCAGTTTCACTGTTCACTGCACAATTTTAGGTTTTCTCCTTATTGAACTGTGTTTTTGTTTGGTTATTTTTCTGAGCTAGACAGATGTTTGCTTTTGTTCTGAGAATCAACAAACTTTTCATAACAAAACCAAACCTAAAAACTCAAACCCTAAAGAAAATAATCGGAAATTGCATTATACATGAATTGCTTGGTAAGTTTCTTCAACAAATAGAATCTATCTAGTAATTTATTTGTAATGGCACAAGATAACATGTAATTTGTGTAAGCTATAAGTATACTCTTGCCACAAAGGTGTGATACTTAATTAAGGACGCTTGCATGTATTATTTGTTAGTTTTGTGAATGAAGTTAAACTATTTCTCTTAACAAATTGAGAATCGGTTTCTAGGAAAGTAATATGTAATATGCTTTCGTTTGCAAATCCTTTACAGTTATGAACACTCCCTCAATCAATTTCTCGCAAATTGAAACTCTCACCGGATCGAATTTCAAACGATGGAAGTTCGATCTTGATATTGCGCTAGGCATGAGTGATATTGATTATGCTATTACTCAAGATGAGCCGACCAGACTAGTTGCGAACTCCCCTGCTGAAGTTAAAAGAGTCCATGAAGCTTGGAGGATGGCAAATAAGGTTTGTCTGTTGGTTATGAAGAAAACTATGACAAAAGCCCTTTTTGGTGGAGTTCCAGAAACAGACAGTGCTAAGGAGTTTATGGAGCACATTGAAACGAAATTTAAGGAATTTGGTAAGGCTGAAACGAAGCACCTCATGTCTAGGCTGGCTAATACGAAGTATGAAGGAGGAGGCAGCGTAAGAGAACATCTCATGGGACTCATGGATATTGCTGCCAAGTTGAGCAAGTTGAAAGTGCCTATTGCTCCAAATTATCTAGTGCATATTGCACTAGAATCCCTACCTTTTGATCAGATGAAATCCTCCTACAACACCGTGAAGGAAGATTGGACAATGGATGATCTGATTACAATTGCTGTTCTTGAGGAGAATAGGACAAAGGCTCGTGGTGGTGTTGTTAATGTGGTCATTGCCAAGAAGTATGAGGATAAGGGCGCTGCAAAGTGGGGAGAAAAGAAGCAGAGTCAGTTTCAAAAGAACAAGCCTCTTGGCGTGACCCCTACCACTAAATTTAAGACTGAATTTAAGTGTTTTTTCTGCCAGAAGGAAGGTCACATGAAGAAGAACTGCAACAAATACAAGAAGTGGTTTGAGAAGAACAAGAACAAAGGTAATAAAGAGTTAGCCTTAGTGAGTTTTGAGTCTAATTTAGTGGATGTTCCTTCTAATTCTTGGTGGTTAGATACGGGTGCCTCGATTCATATAGCTTATAATGTGCAGGAATTCACAAGAAGGAGGGAACCAAGAAAGCATGAAGTTAAAGTGTTCGTGGGGAATGGAGAACAAGTAGATGTGGAAGCCATTGGAGTAGTGCAGCTTAAATTGGATTCTAGTTTTATTTTAGAGTTGGATGATATAGTTTTAGTACCCTCAATGAAGAGGAATTTGATTTCTGTTTCTAGATTATCAAGACTTGGTTTTGTTTTTCAATTCAATAAAGATGGCTTTTCATTATCTCAGAATTCAAATATTCTTGCTACTGGTTTTCTCTCCAATGGATTATATTGTCTCAATTACAATAAAGAGGGTGAGGTTTTAATGGTTGAATCGAGTGAGAAACGAATTAGAAGTGAAGGAACATCCACTAGGTTATGGCATAGACGTTTAGGGCACATTTCAAGAGAAAGAATGAAAATTCTAGTTAAGAAACAAATCTTGCCATCATTGACTTTGGGTGATGACGAAATTTGTATTGAATGTGTTAAGGGAAAGCTCACTAAGACTAAGAAGAAAGGTGCAACTTGTAGTAATGATCTCTTAGAAATCATCCACACAGACATTTGTGGACCGTTCCCTCATCAAACAATTGATGGAAATCGTTATTTCATCACTTTTATAGATGATCACTCTCGTTTTGGTTATCTGTATCTCATAGCAGAAAAGTCTCAAGCTTTTGAAATGTTTAAGGTTTTCCAAACTGAAGTAGAAAGGCAGCTTGAGAAAAAGATTAAGATTGTGAGGTCGGACAGAGGGGGTGAATATTATGGACGTTTTGATGAAGGAGGACGACGTGCTGGACCTTTTGCAAGGTATTTACAAGATAATGGAATAGTTGCTCAGTACACAACGCCCGTAACTCCGCAACAGAATGGTGTAGCTGAGAGAAGAAATCGAACCTTGAAGGATATGGTTCACAGCATGATTTCGAAGACTGATTTGCCTAAAAGTCTATGGGGAGAAGCAATCAAAACAACGAACTATTTACTTAATAGAGTGCCTAGCAAGTCTGTGCCTAAGACACCTTTCGAAATTTAGACGACTAGAAAGCCTAGCCTGAGACATCTTCATGTATGGGGTTGCAAGGCTGAAGCTAGAATCTATAACCCTCAAGAGAAGAAGCTTGATCCTAAAACGATTAGCTGCCATTTTATAGGTTATCCCGCAAGGTCAAAGGGTTTTAGATTTTATTGTCCAAATTATGGTACCCGAATTGTTGAGACTGGTTGTGCAAAGTTTATAGAGTATGAGGAGAATGCCACTGGGAATGAAGATTTTATTTTTGAAGAAGAAGGTGATGTAGCTGTGATTGAGAATGCTGAACCAGATATTACACCTTTGATTCCTTTAAGTGAAACTGTTTTGGAAAATCCTCAGTTTGAAGAACCAGTTGAACCACAAGAGCAAGCTGTGCAGAATCCTGAGTTAGATAATCCACAAGATTCAGTACAACCGAGAAGATCTGACAAACCGAGAAGATCCACAACAACTTCAGATTATGTGTACTTACAAGAATCAGATTTTGACATTGGAGATGAGGCTGATCCAACAAGTTTTAAAGAAGCAATGGAGAGTCAGAATGCAGACAAATGGAGGGAAGCGATGTTGAATGAACTTGAAAGCATGAAGAATAATCAAGTATGGGAATTAGTTGAACCTCATAAGAGCCAGAAATTGGTAGGCTCGAAATGGGTTTTTAAGACAAAGAAGGATAAAGATGGAAGAATCGAAAGATTTAAGGCTAGATTGGTAGCCAAAGGATTTACCCAAAGGGAGGGAAGTGACTACAGTGAGACGTTTTCTCCAGTTTCCAACAAAGATTCTTTCCGCATTATTATGGCTTTGGTGGCACATTATGACCTACTTTTGCATCAAATGGATGTCAAAACTGCCTTCTTGAATGGTGAACTCGAAGAAGAAAATTATATGAGGCAACCTGAAGGGTTTGCAAAGGAGGGAAAAGAGCATATGGTTTGCAAACTTGGCAAGGCAATTTATGGACTAAAGCAAGCAAGCAGGAGGTGGTATTTCAAATTTCACCAAACTGTTTCATCTTACGGTTTTGAAGTGAACATAGCTGACCAGTGCATTTATTTCAAATTTCACCAAACTGTTTCATCTTATTTGACCAGTACATACTCTTGGCCACAAATGATCATAATTTACTGAAGGATACTAAGGAACTACTTTCAAATAATTTTGAGATGAAGGATTTGGGAGAAGCTGCTTTTGTTTTGGGCATTGAAATTCAGAGAGACCGAGCTCGAAGTTTTTTGGGCTTGTCACAGAAGACATACATTGAGAGGGTACTCAAGCGTTTTGACATGAGTAAAGGAGATTTAAAGAAAGAGCATTGCCCTAAGAATAAAGAAGAAGAAGATGAGATGAGGAACAAGCCATACGCTTCTCTAGTTGGAAGCATTATGTATGCACAAGTGTGTACAAGGCTAGACCTAGCCTTGTGCATTAGCAAGATGGGGAGATTTCAGTCAAATCCGGGAATGCAACATTGGATAGTTGGAAAGAAGATTCTAAGGTACCTACAGAGAACAAAGGCTTATATGTTAATTTACATACACACAGAGAATTTAGAGCTTGTTGGTTATGCTGATGCGAATCTTGGAAAAGTAGAGGATGATTACATCTCTACTTCAGGTTTTCTTTTCAAGATGGTAGGAGCAGCTGTTGCTTGGAAGAGTGCTAAACAAACTGGTGTTTCGAGTTCAACCATGTTTTCAAAATACATAGCTTGCTATGAAGCCACTTCTCATGCAGTATGGCTAAGGAATTTTATTAAAGACATTAAGGTGGTGGACTCGATCTCTAGACCAATACAGATATATAATGACAACACTACGGCTGTTTTTCACTGCATGAACAACAAGATGTCGTCTGGACTTCAGCATATTGATAGAAAATATTTAATAGTGAGGGAGAAGGTGGCGGACAAATTAGTCAGGTTTGATCATATCAGAACTCAAGACATGATTGCAGATCCATTCACAAAATTTTTGCCTTAAGAAGCTTTTCTGAGACATGTTGAGAGCATGGGATTATTTCCTAGTTTTGATGCTGCAATCTAGTGGGAGTCTTGTTCTCATTATGATATTTTACTAGTTTGTTTATTTTACTATTTTTCTGGATTGAGGGATTTGCATTTATGGTTGTTAATTTGGTTGACAGTTTTATTTATTAAATTCTACCATTTTGACTATTTAGCTGTTTAAACTTATTATGCAATTTTGTTTATGCATGTGAGTTTATGGTCTCTTTTGAGATGTTGTTGTTTTAAATAACATTGTGGATTGACTCTTGCTAAGTCGTAAAGGGGTACTTGTACTGAAATTGCATAAAGATTCACATTAAAGATCAGTACATATTAAGGTTCACGTTGTAGGTGCTTCATGTGTTTTGAGATTGCATTATGTGATTATAGATGGCATGTTTTAATAATGAGAGCAGCGTTTGTCTATAGTTCGTTTTGTCTAATCACTCTTCACGGTAGCTTGAGGGGAAGGACTTAACTATTTTAAACTCATGGCCAATAAAGATTATCAAACTTTTCAGAATACAGAAGCTTAGTATTCTAGTGCTTGATCTAGTGGGAGAATGTTATGTTTTCCTATTTAGATCAGTGCACTAGATACTAAGTCACATCAGGTTTGATAAGGGTTTAAATTAAGTTGTACCTTAAGGCCCAAAACCTTGTGAAATAAGGAAAGGTTTTAAGGCTTATTAAGGAGTCCTATTTTGTTTCCTTTTTGCGTGAACAGATTAAGTGGGCTTGGAAGATTAGTCAAGTCGGCCCTCGGTGATGAGTAGAGACGACTTGACCTAGCCCTATATAAGCTTAAAGCCCTGCTCTCATCAGACACGTTCTCTAAACCTATTCTCATCATAAAGAGAGAGTTGAAACAGATTCTGAGAGAGAGCAGAAGTTCTTGAGCCGTCACTGTTAAATCGCTAGGATTGCTGCGCAACGGATAGAATGAATTCGGAAGTTGTGTATTCAAGGAAGATGGCTCCAGGTATGTTTTCCATGTTCTTATACGTATTACATGTTTGTGTGAAAGATCTAGATTATATAACTAAAGAAATCTAACAAAAGATACAAAGCAAATCGCGTTGACGCCAGAAAGGCATTTGACAGGGCTAGTAACGTTTAAGACTTCCATTGACATTTGACATCCATTTGAGTTGAGTACAATGGACTGCAGTCATGTATGTGGTCTTACATAAAGGTCTGCTGAGTTCAATACTGTCCGTTTAGGTTCACTACTATACAATTCACATAGATAGGACAAGTAAAAGAATTGGATTATTGATCTGTTGTAAACAGTTGGACTCCATTCCAAGATTGTGCTAACGAAATCTATGCCAAGATTGTGCTTTTCTTTTTTAAGCCAAGATCACATGTTTATGTAGTACTTAACTTGATTGCAATTTTATTTTTTATTTTTACATATATTTCTTGCAAAATATCTATACGATAGACTTCGTTCGGTCCCTGATATTCGCATTTATGGTCCAGCCCCCTCAGAACACGTCTTTTGCGCTACTCTGTGTTCTTTCAACGTCTAAAATATACACCCTACATATCTGGAAACTTTTCTTGGCCAACAGGTATGGAAGGAAACAGAAATGAGATTTAATAAAATAGCTTAAACTGAGTTATGTGATCCCAGCATGAAGTGGCTATCCAATCAGGTCACCATTATGCGCAACCCCTTCATTGGCATTTAGGAGTGAGTGCAAGGGCACTGGCAAGTCTTCACTCGTACAACACGGTCGAGGATATTGATGACTTTGTCCAGGCCCTCAATGACACAGTCAGCTTCTTTAATTCTTTCAAGTAGGGGCTCGTACACTTCCCATCCTTGCCAGCCTTCTGTAAATTTTGTATAAACTTTTCTACGGACACACACCGTGAGCTTATATGATCTGAGTATAGTTTGTGCAATAATCTGTTAAGACTTAAGAGGTATTCTTATTTTCAATTCAATAGTTTGTCTCACCTCACCTTGACCTTGAAAACTTACTTTGACTTATCTTGTCTCATGAAACTAATTCTAGTGTCTCACTTAAACTTTATCCTTAAATCTGTCAAAAAATCTGTTAAATTACTTCCCAAAGACAAAATTTATTGCTTCCCCATGATAACCATGGTGGTCTTGAAGAAAGAAGGCTACGCAAAAGCAGAAGAAGATTAGAGAAAAAGAAACTTCTTGATATCTTTCTCTGATTCTTCAGACTACTCTGAATGAATTACAGTAGAAAAGAAGCTATAGTATTTATACTAAGCATCACAACTGATTACAGCTAATATGCACGTGGCTAAGCTAACTAACAGACTTAATCATTAAGTAATCCTAGTCAGCAGTCAACAAGTCAACACTCCAAGTCTGCAAACCTTGGGTCATCAGTCTTCACCCCAATGACCAAGGCATTTGAATCTGCATGGTGTAATAAAGCCAAGGAAAGAGGAGCATACAAGTCAAGAATTTCTTTAAAGTACTCGCAAATCCATGACAAGTTAAAGAAAAGAAACTTACGAGAGGGGCAGATTGCTCAAAATAACAAAAAGAAAACAAAAAAGCAAGGCATGACAGGAAGTGGGTGGGATCCACACGTATGAGTATGACTCAAGCCAATGCCATCATGCCATTTATGTTCATCAAGACTTGGGAATCTTTGGGATCAAACACAAGTCCAAAAAAGCACAGTGGCTTGTGATTGGTGAGTTTGTTTGTTTATGAATACAACTTTCACTGCTCTCTGCTGCTTCTTCTCTGAAGGAAAAGCATTTGATCATCTTATATTCCAATTTTCCAAAACAGTTGAAGGAGGGATGAGCACAACAACAGAAGAATCAGTGCTTGATTTGCTGCCCAAGTTCAGATTCCATCCCTCTGAGGAGGAAATGGTGAACCTTTTGAAGAATAAGGTGGAGGGCCAGGACTCCCAAGCCATGCCTGATGAAATCGTTTACAAGCCTAGGGATTTACCTGATAATGAATCTATCCAACTTTTTCGTTGCTTCTTGAAAAGGATGATGCAGGGCAAGGCCTCCCAATCCATCCCTGAAATCGATGTCTACAAGTACGAGCCTTGGGATTTAGCTGGTAATCCATTAATCTGTCTCAATTTCTCTTCACTGCCCATTTTCACATTTCCAAGGTATATATGATGTTTGTTTATACATAATCTTGATCAATTATCCTGTTTTTCTCATTTCCAATTTACAATTTTGTTCAATAATTTATGCTGTTGTGAAATCTGTTGTTTTGTTGTTCATTACTTCAAGACTTGCTTGCATTTTGCAGAGCTCATGTTCCCAGACTCTCCATATCAACCTAGGGCCTGGTTCTCCTTCAGCCGACCTGATTACAAATACGCCAACAGTCCTCGCTGCAACAGGGCCACAGGGAAGGGCTTCTGGAAAATCACAGGCAAGCCACGACAAGTCAAGTCTCGACAACTACCCAAATCGGTCACTTGCAAAAAGAGGACCTTGACCTTCCATGAAGGTCGTGTGTCTAAGTCGAGGAACACCGGCTGGGTCAGGCAGGAGTACTATCTCACTCCAACTGACCCAGGTTCTAATCCCAATCAGCTGAGTGGCTTTGTTCTCTGCCGCATGAAGAATAAGTCAACTGACAATGAGTCTGATAATAAGAAGCAGCAGGATGTTTCAATCTGTGTTGAATCAGCTGATCCTGGTATTACTGGCTGCATGGCCTCTAATTCTGAGCTTGATCAAGCTGCTGGAATTCATCTGATTCCGGAGGCAGAAGAACATCTGACATACAAAGAGCTAGAACATGTTCTCCTTGGAAGTGGCAATCAGAACGATGGTGAACCTGGTGGCTTTGTTTCATCTGATTTTGATGATATGATTCAAGAGGTGAGAATTAATCTGCTTTTTGAAGATTTCTGATGTAAAATTGGAAATGTTGAGCACACGAAATATATCAATAACTTAATGCTTGCTTGCTTGTTTGTGATTCTTAATCTGGCAGCTATGTGCTAAGGGAGGAGAATATCTGGATTCACCTTCTCCTCCTGAGCGGCCTCGCCAACACCAGCTACCTCAGCTGGGAAATGTTCCTGTTACTGGTGATTACATCAGCTCTAATTCTAATAACCAAGCTGCTGCTATCAATCATATGATTCTACACCCAGAAGAATTTCTGGCCTACAAGGAGGTAGAACATGTTCCTCTTGGCAGTTGCAATCCTGATGCTGGTGAACCTGGTACCTGTGTTTCATCTAATATGCTTCAAAAGGTGAGACTTTTTGAACATTTTCTGATGTGAACTTGTTGATATGGAGAACAAGAAGTATATCAAAACTTAGCACTTGCTTGTTTTGTGATGCTTAATCTGGCAATGGCAGTTATGTGCTCAGCTAGGAGAAGAGCTGGATTCACCCTTTCCTCCTCCTGGGCCACCTGAGCTGGGAAATGCTCCTTATGTGTATACTGATGAATGCAGTAGCTGGCCATCTCCAATTGGGGATAATGATTCTTCTCTTCCAAACAAGAATAGTATTCCGACCAACTATGACAGTAAACCAGTTAGCAACACCGCCTCTAATTTCGAGAATCAAACTAGGAGT
Organism: Prunus campanulata; assembly: GCA_034190965.1. NCBI lineage: Eukaryota > Viridiplantae > Streptophyta > Magnoliopsida > Rosales > Rosaceae > Prunus > Prunus campanulata. Next base: position 2,153,794 of record CM067214.1, on the reverse strand, counting down.
TCAGAGGTGAGAATCCACATTCTCTTTGAAACTTTCATATACATAATTCTTAATATGGAGCACAAGAAGTACACCCAAACTTAACACTTGCTTGTTATGATTCTTAATCCAGGTTTATTCTCAAGCAGAAGAAAATCTGGAATCGTTCTTTCGTCAATTTGAGCTAGAGGGAGATTTTCTGCATGCCAATAACTATATTGGATGCAATGAGTCGCAATCTGCGACTCTTTTCCCACGAAGTTCTTGAATAACAGAAACATCATAAACTCTTTTCAATGACTACAACATACTAAAATCATTGGAAAAGGTTTATGATGGGTGTGGGAGCGATTTTCGTTCCCAAAGAAGAGTAAAAGACAGTACAGAGTAAAAGATAATACAGAGTAAAAGACCACACCCGTGGGTGTTAGTCAAAGACCCTCCGATGCCTAAGTTAGGACAGAGTAAAAGACCACACCCGTGGGTGTACCCTCCGATGCCTAAGCAATGCCTAAGCAAAAGACCACACCCGTGGGTGTTGGTCAAAGACCCTCCGATGCCTAAGCGATGCCTAAGCGATGCCTAAATGATGCCTAAGTGATGCCTAAGTAAAAGACGCCTAAGTGATGCCTAAGTGATGCCTAAGCGATGCCTAAGTGATGCCTAAAGTGATGCCTAAGTAAAAGACTCCTAAGCGATGCCTAAGTGATGCCTAAGCGATGCCTAAGTGATGCCTAAAGTGATGCCTAAAGTGATGCCTAAGTAAAAGACCACACCCGTGGGTGTTAGTCAAAGACCCTCCGATGCCTAAGTTAGGTCGAGTGTTTGTAGGAAAACAATAGTTAACAAAAGGATGAAGATTTCTCTATGGTGAGAACCGGGTGGCCGGAGCCTTGTGCAAGTGAGAGAAGGTATGGCAGCTAGAGTTTGTGAGAGAGGATTTCTGCAGAGTTTCAGACATAAGTTTAGACGTACCTCAACCCTTGGTATAGCCATGTATTTATAGGAGCCTCGGAAGCTAGGGTTTCCGAAGAATAATTCCACAGATAGAAAGAAATTATTCTTCCCCAATTTAGAGAGATTGATTTAATTAGGGATACTATTAAAATCAAATCTCCAATTAGGGTAAGAATCAAATCATCCCAATTTGGTCAAATAATTCCCAAATTGATTGGCTTAATTATTTGACCTAGATCCGTAGATATTTTGCTTCCACAAGTGGGGTACAACAGTGACGCTGACACTGAAGTACTCCATGGAAAGATTATCTGTATTAGCTATTGGAGAGAAACACAACATTTTATTTATAGGAGAATATCAAAGGGGACTTATAAACCACAAGAGTCCTTGTAAGAATGTGTCTCCAACTCACGTTATTATAGACAGTGATATTCTCCTACAAATAATTCAACCGTGCTGAGTAAAACACTCACATTTGTCTAGGCTTTGGAAACTTGTTCGTAGTTTTAGACATTTATATCCAGGACAAACGACACAAGTTACTAGTCTGTCACAGACGGCAAGGGTTATGTCCAAGATCTTTGATGTGTGTGTAACCCAAAAAAAGAAAGAAAATGTGTCCCAGCATCCCAAAATTACAAAGAAAGACCAGCAAATGAAAATGGTTGAAATGTAATCAGAACTCTACCCTTCTCTGAATGCAATGAGTACAGAAGAAGTAAAGATGTCTTTTCTCAGAAGCAGTCTTTTGGAGATGGTAGTACTTCCTCTATCAAGACAAACTACAGATATTCCTCAGATCAGTAGTCTTCTTCAACTAGTATATCTATCCTACAACTAGCCTCCATTCACGTCTTCACTGAACACATGGGAGGTGCTCCGAGAAGAATCCGAGTGCAGAGTAGTTTTACAAGACAAGGTGAGAAAGAATCAAGCTGAGAACAGGAAAGAACCCTTTCTGACTTTCTCAGAGCAGTTAAATGAAATATGTTACAATGTAGCTTTGACATTGAGGAGGTTATTTGCTATTCTCACTCAACTGAATTTGATTTCTGTTTGCAGGTCTGGGAAGCTGCAGCTCATTGTATTGTTGTTCATACTGTTTGAAGCAGGCATGGAATGGGCAGCTGGCACCAAATGCAAGGGTTCTTTTACGTTCCTGGAAGCATCTCCTTCATGCCATAAACCAAGTCCCCCCATGGTACTATAACAGGCTTGGTTTTGTTCCACAGTCGCTATCATTATAGAAGTGGCGCTGTACAGAAGCTTCTGCTACATGGCTGCTGGAGTCTCAGTTTAATATGTTAGTATAACCAGACACTGATATAACAATTATTTCGTACATTTTTATTATCTTTCTCTTAGATTCTTGCTCTGTTCTTGAGTGAGTTTAGTCCATTTTTAATTAGTTTTGTGTTTTACTAGGTTTGAAGAGTAAAGATAGAAAAGCAAGCAAAATGAGCAATTTTGGGATTGAAATATAATGTGGAGTCCTAGGAGCAGAATTTCCTGTGCAGATCAGTCAACTTGATAGAATATACTGTACTTCCTCAGAGCGAACCAGATGTTGAGCCTTATATCATTGGAAAGATACGGATGTTAGATTTCTGTAGAATTTTACGGTTCGTGATTCGGACATGTGTGGAGAGAGTAGTGGCCGTTTTAGTACAGACAGTTCGGGCAGAATGTGTTCTGCGGGTTTTGCAAAATAATCCTTTTGAAGTTCAATCCTTGGAGTTTAATTTGTGTCAATTACATTTGGGAAGTGTCTACAAGGATGCAAGGTTATTTACTAAGGTCAGATCCTATATTTAGTAGGATTTGGGATGCCAACTCATCAAAGACAATTGAAGCCAAACTAGGAAAGCATAGTTACCAAGTCAAAAGAGGATTTGTTCCTTATTTAAAGGAGAGTCAAAGAGCCGCTGCCATCATCAAGTTCTGGAGCATCGTCATAATCCATTAAAAGAGTTAGCAAAACAAATTAAGTTACAAATCAGTCAAATGAGTGATGATGAAGACGATGCCAGTCCCAAGTCCCAGTCATACTCCAGTCAAAAGCCAAGTCAATCTTACAGTCAAAAAGATTCTACTCCGAAGTTCAGATGGGCAGACTATCCCGACAGTCAAGACCCATATGATTTAAATGAAGACTAGCCTTTCAGCTAAAGTGGCCGAAAAGAGTTAAAACAGATTCACCAGAGTTGAAATAGCAAAGTGAGAGTAAAAGTAAAAGTTAAAGCAGATTCCCCGGCAAGTTAAATTTATTTTCTTTTGAGTTATCATTCCATCTTTGGAATCCAATGTAATTCAGAGTTTATAAGTTAGCCTTCTCAAGTCATTTGTATTCAAGTTGTAATTTTCTTTCAGATTTCAAAGTTCTCTCAGAATCCTAAACCTGAGAAAACACTTGTAAGATATGAGTGCTGAGTGCCCTCAATAGTAATCTTTCAAGGATTTCTGTAAGTTTTGCAACTTCACTATTTTGAGTTATAAATATTTTTGAGTTATATTCATGTTTTTGCGTTACGCCTATATACCATATTATACTTATATTTTGATAATTTGCATTTATTCAATTGCATGCTTTTATTTTTATTTTTATAGAATTATCTGGATCATCATCTCCACTCATCACTACTACCACCTCTTCATGACCTACTCTGATCCTCGCTCTCCCTTCTATTTCCCTAGTTAAACTGGTTCTCCTCCCTTTCTGGTATCAGAGCCGTAAGTGTTGAAGGAGTCAGTTCTTAAGTCTGCTACTCATCCCGCCCAAGTGTCTGGTTTAAGTCTTCCGAGTTAGAAAGTATCTCTCAATTTCTTCTGAGTCTGTTTCTTAGTTATTTGTCCCCTTGAGTCTTTTTCTCTCGACCTGAACAGTAAGTCTTAGAGTCCAAACAGTAAGTCCCAGGAGAGGCATGAGTGGTTGCGGCCTGAGAGGTGAGAGAGAGAAACGTCTCGAGTCTCAGATACCTTAGAGTCAGCCTTAGGAGTCACTAAGAGTCTTCTACCTTTGGAGTCTAAAATCAAAAACTTGTAAGTATGAGTCGCTTTCTAAGAACTAACTCAGTCAATTCTTCCTGTTCTAGAGCCAGTTTGAGCAAAGTTCCAGGCATAGTTAATGAAGAACAAGTAGAATTTGAATCAACTAGTGAGTTAACCTGTAGAGATTGGAACATACCCAGAATCTCTAGTAAAGAAATTTACAAGCAACAATGGTCTCTTAAGTCATTTAAGTCAAGTACCCATATTAAGATAGTAGAACAAGTCTATGCCTTGCGTAAGGAACATGAAACATGCCAGTTACTTAATCTTGAGTCAATTAAAAAACATAAGAAAGATGGTAATAATTTTTTACACATTGGTTTAGTTCAAGTTGCAGTTAAACCTCTAACCAAATTAGGTCTTGATGCTTCAATTCTCCTATGCCTAAGAGATGCCAGATTCCCTGATTTTCAGGATAGTGCTTTAGGAATTATTGAGTCAAGTCTGTTTAATAGTCCTATTCACTTTGACTGTTATCCATATTTTATAGTAAGCCTTAGTGATCCCCATATTCTTAAAACATTAACTTTGAATATTAAAACCCATGGTTACAATGTTTTACCCGGTAGTCAACCTTTAGCTTCAATTTACAAAATTTATTACAAAGTAACAGGAACCAACATGAATTTCCAAGCCCTTAGTAAAAGCCCTAAAGAACAAACACTGTTAATCCGGAGTCACACAGTTGATGCTAATATCACAATTCCCCATACAATAAAATGGTCAGATGTTAAGTTACCCGCTGATTGGTTCTTAAGAACTGAGAGCCAACCAACCCCGGTTCAATGAAGTTTAAATAATTTAGATTATATTAAACAATACTTAGATGGTACAGTTAAAATTAATTTTGGTAGACAACCACATCCAATTAAATCTACCGTCCAATTAGAACAGTTACCAACCCCTAGTCAATCCTTTAAGATTCTAGCCAGACATTCCTTTGCCGAGTCATCTTCTACCTTAGAAAGAGATTTAGAAATTGAAAAAGCCTTAATTGATTTTAAGTTAGACAAATTAAGAAAGAAAGCACAAGTAGTTCAACCTTGTTACGAAAAAACCCTAGTTGAAGAAAAGTCAAATTACCCCGAGTCACCTACACAAACAGATTTTGAAGCCTCTACCTTTGAAGTAGATAACCAGTTAAGAACCCTGAGTAAACCTGTTCGGATTCACTGGTCAAAACTAGATGATCATTTATGTGCCCCTGAAAATAAGTTAAGAAAAGTTAATTATCATGCTTTTTTCCCCAAAGATCAAAGAAAAGCAATTTTCAATGATTGGAAAGATTTCATGAAAACAACCAAGTCAGAAATTTACTACCTAGATTACGTTGAGAACCACCACATGAGTCAAAAGTTAACAACTTTAACCCAAGAAAAATGGGAAAAAGAAGATAATACAAAAGTCATTTCTACTCACCCCCAGTAGAAACTATAGTCATTAGTCACAAGAAAGCCAAAATCATTGCCAGTCCTTACAAAGTCGCCAATCAAAACGATACAGACAAAAGAGTAATTGAGCAAAATAATTACACCAATCAGAGTTTAATAGTTATTGGAAAACAGTTAGACAAAATTGAAATGAAAGTTGATAAGTTAATTCCCCAGGAAATTAACCTTAAGCAACAAAAGGAAAAACCTCTAGTACAGTTCCAAGAGTTAAAACCCTATTCTGTGTTAAAATCCAGTCCAACAATGAAGAAAATTGAAGAAATGCTTAGCGAATTAACCACAGTAAAACAAAAACCTGAACTAGACCCATAACCTTCAGGAGTTAAAGTCTTACAATTTGAAGTTAATTCCTATGATAGTGAGTTAGCCTGCCTTTAGAGTCCATCTCTAGCCATGAGTCAGACACAAGTAACATTTCAAAAATTGAAAAAGCCTTTAGTAATTTAAGAGTCAATTAGGATCCCCAGAACCTTAAACTCAGTCGTTTAAGAGGAAAAGTCAACCCCACGAGTCTCACTAAGAATTGGTACCCCAAGCCTACGCCCCCGGATATCCAATTTGAAGAAAGAACTTAGAGTCAGTTTACTGTATCTTCTGACAAACTATACGAATGGAATATCGACGGTCTGTCCGAACAGGAGATAGTCAATAAATTACAACACATCTGTATGGTCGCCAATAGTTATGTCACAAATCACAACCTAAGACAGTCAGAAATAGTCCCTCTTTTAGAAACTGGTTTCACCGGAACACTTCATTCTTGGTGGGATAAGCATTTAACAGAAACAGTAAAGTCAAGTATTATTCATGCAGTTAAACAAAATGAATTAGGTTATTTTATTTTTTATGAACATTTAGGTGCAGGATTAGAAGATCGAGTCAATACCCTGCTCTACACAATAATTGAACACTTTATAGGTACACCCAGTAATACAACCGCTAGAATTCATGATCAATTAAGCAATCTGAGATGCCCCAAGTTAAGTGATTTTAGATGATATAAAGATGTTTTCATTTCCATAGTCATGCTTAGAGAAGATAGTAATCAAGCTTTTTGGAAAGAAAAGTTTATTAATGGTCTTCCCAACCTATTTGCTCATAAAATTAGAACAGTCCTTAGTAATGAGTCAGGACAAATTAACTATGATGAATTAACCTACGGTAATATTATTAGTACAATTAACCAAGTAGGAATGAAAATGTGTGTTGATCTAAAAATCAGTAAGTCTGCACAGTCAGAAGGAAAGTCAGCCAAATATGAGTTAGGAAATTTTTGCGAACAATACGGTCTAGCACCAATTCCCTTGTCTAGGCAAAACAAGAGTCATGATAAAAGATTTAGTAAAAGCCGACATTATTCTCGAAAGAGACATTTTTTCAGAAATAATGATGAATTTTATAGTGAAAGGAAATTCACCCCTAAGAAAAGATGGTCAAATTATTCCCGACAGGATAAAAAGAAAGGTCACTTTAAGAAAGAGTTGGACAAAAGAAAAGTTAAATGTTTTAAGTGTAAAAGATTTGGTCATTTTGCTAATGAGTGTAAAGTAAAAGATACGATAAAGCAGTTAAAGTTAGCATCTGTAATGTCTTAAGTAAATCAGAAAGTTACAGTTCCGATAACTCACAATCCAGTTCACCTACAGTCCAGTAAGGATAAATGCTGTAATGTCTTAAGTAAATCAATTTGTGTCCTCACCAAACAAGAAGAACAAGAAGAGTTATTAATAGATTTAATCAGTAAAGTTGAAAATCCTGAGTTAAAATCTGAATATCTTAGAAAACTTAGAAAAGTCATAAGTAAGGAAGAACCCAGTTCTAGTAACCCTCCTAAGATAAGTCTAAACACTACTTTAGAAAGGTTTAGTAAGAAGAAAGAAGTCACCCTTCAGGATCTCCAGTTGGAAGTCAAAACCATCAAGAAAGAAATTCTAGAGTTTAAAAAAATCAGCTAGAAATTACAAATTGAAAATTTTGAAATCAAGCAAGATATAATTAACTTAATGGAGTCTAAAGCAGAGTCTAGTAACCCCTTCGCTAAGTCTAGCACTGAGTCAGAACCGAAGTCTTCCGACAAAGATGATAAAGTTATTAAATTAAGTAAACAAATTAATTTTAGAAAATGGTACTCTCAAGTTTGTATTTTCACTAACGACTTTGAGTTAACCACAGTAGCCTTGTTCGATTTAGGAGCCGATTTAAATTGCATACAGGAAGGTCTAATCCCAACCAAGTATTACAAAAAGTCAAAAGAAGTTTTAGGAACAGCATCAGGAAAACTGTTAAAGTTAAAATACGAATTACCCAAAGCCCATGTTTGCAAGAATAAGATATGTTTCAAGACGTCCTTTGTCCTGATCTAGGATATCACGGATGAAGTAATTTTAGGATTACCTTTCATATCGTTACTTTACCATTTCCAGGTAGAATACGATGGAGTCATGTCAAGTCACCTAGGTGAAAGAGTTAAATTTGAATTCCTAACCAAGCCTGAGTTACACAATCTTAAGTCACTCCAAAAGTCAGCCGTTTCTAATAAAAAAGATTTAATCTAACGATTAGAAAAGTCAGTTATTTTCTCCAAATTCGACATGAAGAGTGGATTTTGGAAAATACAGATTCATGAGTCAGATATATATAAAACTGCATTTGTTACTCCTTTTGGTCATTATGAGTGGAATGTAATGCCATTTCGTTTAAAAAACGCGCCGAGTGAATTCCAGAATATTATGAAGGAAATCTTTAATCCTTTTAGTGAATTTTCCATAGTTTATATTGATGATGTCCTCATCTTTTCCCAGTCAATAGAGCAACATTGGAAGCATTTACATAAATTCCTTCAGATAGTCAAAAAGAATGGTCTAGTAATTTCTGCTAAGAAAATCAAGTTATTCCAAACTAATGTCAGATTTCTTGGTTACAATATTTGTCAATCACAAATTAGTCCCATTGATAGAGTTATCCAGTTTGTTGACAAATTTCCAGATCAAATTCTTGATAAGAGTCAACTCCAAAGATTCCTTGGATCTCTCAATTATGTCTCTGAGTTTTATCAGAATCTTAGAAAACAATGTACGTAAGCCCTTGTTTGATAGGCTTCAGAGTAATCCTCCTCCTTGGAGTTCCATTCATACTGAAATAGTCAAACAAATCAAAATTCATGTTAAATCTCTTCCATGCCTTGGTATTCCTTCAGTTAATTCATTCAAAATAGTTGAAACTGATGCCTCTGAAACAGGTTATGGAGGTATCTTGAAACAACGAGTCACCCCTAAGTCTCCTTTCGTTTCCATTTCGGAATTTGGACACAGTCACAAAGCAACTATAGTACTATTAAAAAACAGATTTTATCTATTGTATTATGCATTAGTAAATTTCAAGATGATCTTTTGAATAAAATTTTTTTAGTTAGAGTTGATTGCAAATTTGCAAAACATGTTTTAGAAAAAGATGTTAAAAACATTGCATCTAAACAGATTTTTGCACGTTGGCAAGCAATTTTGAGTGTTTTTGATTTTGAGTTAGAATATCTGAGAGGTAGTGAAAACAGTATTCCTGATTTCCTTAGAAGAGAATTCCTACAGGATAATCAAGCAAAAAAATGTCCAACAAAAAAGACAAGCAAAAAGTTCAAAGCAGTCAACCAAGTCAGCCCAGAATCCTCCCCAATTCCATGAATCCAGTTAAAACAGAGTCAAGTTCCTAGGTCATCACCTACTCTGATCCTTGCTCTCCCTTCTGTTTCCCTAGTTAAACTGGTTAGCGAGGATCAGAGTAGGTCATGAAGAGGTGGTAGTAGTGATGATGATCCAGATAACTATATAAAAATAAAAATAAAAGCATGCAATTGAATAAATGCAAATTATCAAAATATAAGTATAATATGGTATATAGGTGTAACACAAAAACATAAATATAACTCGAAAGTATTTATAACTCAAAATAGTGAAGTTGCAAAACTTACAGAAATTCTTGAAAGATTACTATTGAGGGCACTCAGCACTCATACCTTACAAGTGTTTTCTCAGGTTTAGGATTCTGAGAGAACTTCGAAATCTGAAAGAAAATTACAACTTGAATACAAATGACTTCAGAAGGCTAACTTATAGACTCTGAATTACATTGGATTCCAAAGATGGAATGATAACTCAAAAGAAAATAATTTTAACTTGTCGGGGAATCTGCTTTATTTTTTACTTTTACTTTCACTTTGGTACTTTAACTCTGGTGAAACTGTTTTAACTCTTCTTTCGGCCACTTTAGCTGAAAGCCTAGTCTTCATTTAAATCATATGGGTCTTGACTGTCAGGATAGTCTGAACTTCGGAGTAGAATCTTTTTGACTGAAAGATTGGCTTGGCTTTTGACTGGAGGATGACTGGGACTTGGGACTGGCATCCTCTTCATCATCACTCATCTGACTGATTTGTAACTTAATTTGTTTTGCTAACTCTTTTAATTCTACTTTGGATCTTCCTTCGGGTAAGAGGGAAGAGTGGGAACTACTTGGTGAGGCAACTTTGACTGGCGCCTGGAAGGGCGGAAACTCTGTGTTAACTGGATAAATGATTCTGTCGATACCAAACTTATCCCACCATTTAACTGCAAAATGTCGAGATAAAACTTGGGTATCCCAATTAACTTGATAGGACCATTTCATAATCCAAGGAACTTTTTATTTGGCCATGAAATGGAGGAGATTAGGCAAAAACTTGTCTGACTTTTGAAACTTGTGTTTTTGACTAAAGTAATTAACTGATTGTTGGAGATTAACTAGGATGATTACCCAAAGGGGGCCATGAATTTCCCACCAACGGAGAAACCAAAAAGGAAATTGACTTTTGAACTTAGCACCAAAATTTATGAACTAGGAGTGACTAAAATCAGGATGTTGGTGAAAGAAAATCGTATACTAGGCATCGATGTAGTCACCATAATTGTAACTGAGGTTTGACTGGAGAGGCAATTGATCATAGGGGTTTTTACTCCATTCTTGTTGACTGAGAATTTGGCGAATGTAAAGAGAATGGAAAAGGGTAACATTGGGGTTATCCTTATCCTTGATTGGCTTGATGTCTATTGACTGTGATTCATAGAGAATATCTCTGTAAAACTTGATTGACTTAGAGGGATGACTCGGGAAATAATGGAGATTAGGAGGAAAATATTGTTTAGCTATTTTAACTGGATCAGAAAGGTTATCATAAATTGACTCAACAACAAAAAGATGACAATGACTCTTGGGAGAATAGGGAGATTTTTTGTAGGTAACTGGGTTTGGACTTGGAACTGGTGAAGGCGAGTTAACTATGAAGGGATCATAACTGGAAACTAAAGCTGACTGGTAATTTGGGCGTAATGAACCTGAACTTAGGGGGTTGAATCTGTTGTTGACTGGAATTGGAGAACATCTTGGGAAGGAGATGACCTGGGAACTTGACTCTGTTTTAACTGGATTCATGGAACTGGGGAGGATTTTGGGTTGACTTGGTTGACTGCTTTGAACTTTTTGCTTGTCTTTTTTGTTGGACATTTTTCTGCTTGATTATCCTGCAGGAATTCTCTTGTGAGGAAATCAGGAATACTATTTTCACTACCTCTCAAATATTCTAACTCAAAATAAAAAACACTCAAAAGTGCTTGCCAACGTGCAAAAATTTGTTTAGATGCAATGTTCTGAACATCTTTTTCTAAAACATGTTTTGCAGATTTGCAATCAACTCTAACTAAAATTTTTTTATTCAACAAATCATCTTGAAATTTACTAATGCATAATACAATAGATAAAATCTCTTTGTTAATAGTACTATAATTACTCTGTTATTGTGTCCAAATACCAAAATGGAAACAAACAATTTGCTCTGTTTGACTCGGAAGGACTTTCTGTTTGAGAATACCTCCATAACCTGTTTCAGAGGCATCAGTTTCAACTATTTTGAATGAATTGACTGAAGGAATACCAAGGCATGGAAGAGACTTAACATGAATTTTGATTTGTTTGACTATTTCAGTATGAATGGAAGTCCAAGGAGGAGGATTACTCTGAAGCCTATCAAACAAGGGCTTACATTGTTTTCTGAGGTTCTGATAAAACTCGATGACATAATTGAGAGATCCAAGGAATCTCTGGAGTTTACTCTTATCAAGAATTTGATCTGGAAATTTGTCAGCAAACTGGATAACTCGATCAATAGGACTGATTTGTGGTTGACAAATATTGTAACCAAGAAATCTGACATTCGTTTGAAATAACTTGATTTTCTTAGCATAAATTACTAAACCATTCTTTTTAACTATCTGAAGGAACTTATGTAAATGCTTCCAATGTTTCTCTATTGACTGAGAAAAGATGAGGACATCATCAATATAAACTATGGAAAACTCACTAGAGGAATTAAAAATTTCATTCATTATATTTGTTAGGTTTTTATTTGAACCTTTATTGTATTTTGGCTCTTCTCTTAAACCAACAAAACCCTTGTAATATTAATTAGATTCTAGGTTAGAATCAGTGTGGGTTGAAGGGCTTCCAAGTCTCCTTGTTGCAGGTCAAAAGGTAAAACATTTGCATTGTTCACATGGATTAATCCATATTCACTTGGATTGATCCAACATACATTCTTGCATGCTGCAACTTATTTCTCCAGTCTGTTTTTTTGTATTAATACTTTCTATGAAAGTATTAATCCATGTTGCGTCAGTATTTTCAAGTTGTTGGCAGATTCTTTTATTCATTCTTTCTTCATTCCTTTTTGAATGTTGGCTCCTTAGCCCAACGGGTGTGTGTGAAGATTGGGAAACATAATATATTATTTTCATAATATATTATTTTCCATGAGACTTGTTTTCAAGATAATCAATTTTCAATGTCAACATATTTTGAACATGCTTTTCTGACAAAGCTTCTTCTTTCTTTATTCTTCCCTTCCTAAAATCTGACAAAACACTTGAGAATATTTTATTTACTCTCAAACGGTTCTTTGCTTTCTAGAAAGCATATCATTTGTTTTCTACCCCATAACCCACTTGGTTGATTATGAAATTAATATATCATCCACTTTTGCATTTGTACATGCATGTGTTTTATTCTCTGTGGCTCATGGTTCTATATTGCTTTTCTTGAAAGTTGTTTTATAAAAAAGTCATTTGCATATGCTCTTCAACCATTCTCTTGTGTAAACCTTTATTTCACGTGCATCTAACAAAAGCATGGGTTGCTTATATTCATTCATTGTGGTTCATGGTTCTTTATTTCAAATGGTTGTTTCATCTTGAGCACACAATATTATTTTATAATATGTTGCTCCATACTCTCAGCGGATGGATATGCAGATTGCATATACCTTCTTTTTTTATTCTCTTGATCAGAGCATTTGATCTTTCCTCTTTGAAACCTGATTTTATCAAAGTCTATTTAAACAAAACTTGTCTCTGATCAAATAGGAGAAAACCATGCATGAAAATAGGTGCTGCACTTTCCTTTGAAATATGAAGCAGACCATTAATTCTTGATGGAAAAACAGAAACTGCACATACACTTAAAATCTTATGCAATCATGTTTATAGTTTTTGAAAAACAATTCTAATTTGCTATTGAGCATTCAAAAACAATTTTTATTACTTCAGTCATTGTGATTTAATTGAGAGCATGGTTATGATTGCATAATTCATTGAAAAACTCCAAATTAAATCACATTTATTTCGGCTGAAGTTTCATTGTTTCATTGTTGTTATTTTGAGTTAAACTATATGCTTCAAGTTCATTACTTCTAGTTTAATCATCACAACACTTAGGTTTCATTTTTGTCTAGCTCAATCATACTTTGTGATTGAGATAGATGAATCTGTGAAACCATAACTCACTTCATACATCAAACTACATGCAACTTGAGCTTGGTGCTCTTGAGAGGATTTGCTGCTAAGAGATAAAGAAAATGTGCTTGCTGAAAGGTTGGATTGTAGCTGCCTATAGGTGATAGATGAGCTAAGTCTTGTTTCGTTTTTCTTGTATTTCTTAATTGAGTAAATTGGATCTCTCTTGGCTTGGTGCTCCCAGTTTTTCACCCTGTTGGGTTTTCTGGGTCAACAATTATCGTGTGTTATTTACATTCCTCTGTTACTAGTTTTAATTTATTAACCACGAAATTGTTTATGTTTGTGCTTGTGTGCTTTTGAAGAAGCTTAATTTAAAAAGGGTAGTCTTTTTCTTCTCGCCTACTTCACCCCCCCTCTGTAGGCTTTTAGAGCTTAGGGCCTGGTTTTTCAATATTATGGAATTCACTCGGCGCATTTTTTAAACCAAAGGGCATTACATTCCATTCATAATGACCAAAGGGAGTAACAAATGCAATTTTATATCTATCTGACTCGTGAATCTGTATTTGCCAAAATCCACTCTTCATATCAAATTTGGAAAAGATAACTGACTTTTCTAATCGTTTGATTAAATCTTTTTTATTAGGGATAGGGTACTTAATCCATTCTAAAACAGAATTAAGAGGCTTATAATTGATAACTAGACAAGGGGGCTCCTCTTTCTAACTCGGCAATTTTCTGAACATAAAAGGCTGGACAAGACCAGGGTGACCTGCTTTTTCTGACTATTCCTTTTTGGACTAATTCAGTAACTTCTTGTTTACATAATTCCATTAATTCTTGACTCATTTGAGTTGGACGGGCTTTAGTAGGAATATTCTTTTCACTAAAGGACTTAACATAAGGTAAAGTAACGACATGTTGCTTTCGATGCCAGAAAGCATTGGGCAAATCGGAACAAACCTCAACTTTTAACTTTTCGTCAAATTTACTGATCTGAGACTGTAAAGCCTTATCGGTTAGCTGTTGTTCTACTCGTTTAAATTTAATTTCTTCTTTTAGGAAATTAACTTGTTTGTTCTTACTTTGGATTAGTTTGACTGACTTAGAGATTGCGGACTTTTGAAGCAACTTAAGACTGTGTAACTCGGGTTTGGTTAGGAATTCAAATTTAACTTTTTCTCCTAAATGACTCGAAGTGACTCCATCGTATTCTACTTGAAAGGGATAAAGTAGAGATATGAAAGGTAAACCTAGAATTACTTCATCCGTGATATCCTGGATCAGGACAAAGGATGTCTTAAAACATATTTTATTTTGGCATTCGTGGGCTTTGGGTAATTCGTATTTTAATTTTCATGGTTTTCCTGACGCTGTTCCTAAAACTTCTTTTGACTTTTTGTAATATTTGGTTGGAATTAGACCTTCCTAAATACAATTTAAATCGGCTCCTGAATCGAACAAGGCTACTGTGGTTAACTCAAAATCGTTAATGAAAATACTAACTCGGGAGTACCATTTTCTATAATTAATTTGTTTAATTAATTTAATAACTTTATCTTCTTTGTCGGTAGACTCAAGCTCTGACTCAATGCTAGACTTTGCAAAGGGGTTGCTAGACTCTGCTTTGCATTCCATTAGACTGATTAGATCTTGTTTTATTTCGTAATTTTCAGTTTGTAATTTTTGACTTATTTGTCTTAATTCTAGAATTTCTTTCTTGACAATTTTGACTTCTAACTGGAGATCCTGAAGGGTGACTTCTTTCTTTTTACTAACCTTTCTAAGGTAGTGTTAAGACTTATCTTAGGAGAGTTACTTGAACTGGATTCTTCCTGACTTATGACTTGATTTGTTTTGAACTAGCATCGTCTTCATCATCATCACTCATCTGACTTATTTGTAACTTGATTTGTTTTGCTAACTCTTTTAATTCTGCTTTGGATCTTCCTTCGGGCAAGAGGGAACAGTGGGAGCTACTTGGTGAGGCAACATTGACTAGCACCTGGAAGGGCGGAAACTCTGTGTTAACTTGATAAATGATTCTATCGATACCAAACTTATCCCACCATTTAACTGCAAAATGTCGAAATAAAACTCTGGTATCCTAATTAACTTGATAGGACCATTTCATAATCCAAGGAACTTTGTATTTGGCTATGAAATGGAGAAGATTAGGAAAAAACTTGTATGACTTTTGAAACTTGTGTTTTTTACTAAAGTAATTAACTGATTGTTGGAGATTAATCGGGATGATTTCCCAAAGGGGACCATGAATTTCCCCTCAGCGGAGAAACCAAAAAGGAAATTGACTTTTGAACTTGGCATCAAAATTTATGAACCAGGAGTGACTAAAATCAGGATGCTGGTGAAAGAAAATCGTATACCAGGCATCGATGTAGTCACCATTATTGTAACTGAGGTTTGACTGGAGAGGCAATTGATCATAGGGGTTTTTACTCCATTCTTGTTGACTGAGAATTTGGCAAATGTAAAGAGAATGGAAAAGGATAACATTGGGGTTATCCTTATTCTTGATTGGCTTGATGTCTATTGACTGTGATTCATAGAGAATATCTTTGTAAAACTTAATTGACTTAGAGGGATGACTCGGGAAATAATGGAGATTAGGAGGAAAATGTTGTTTAGCTATTTTAACTGGATCAGAAAGGTTATCAAGGGATGACTCAACAACAGAAAGATGACAATGACTCTTGGGAGAATAGGAAGAATTTTTGTAAGTAACTGGATTTGGACTTGGAACGGGTGAGGGCGAGTTAACTATGAAGGGATCATAACTGGAAACTAAGGCTGACTGGTAATTTGGGTGCAAAGTACCTGAGCTTAGGGGATTGAATTTGTTGTTGACTGGAATTGGAGAACATCCCGGGAAGGGGATGACCTGGGAACTTGACTATGTTTTAACTGGATTCATGGAATTGGGGAGGATTCTGGGCTGACTTGGTTGACTGCTTTGAACTTTTTGCTTGTCTTTTTTGTTGGACATTTTTCTGCTTGATTATCCTGCAGGAATTCTCTTGTAAGGAAATCAGGAATACTGTTTTCACTACCTCTCAAATATTCTAACTCAAAATAAAAAAACACTCAAAATTGCTTGCCAACGTGCAAAAATCTGTTTAGATGCAATGTTTTTAACATCTTTTTCTAAAACATGATTTGCATATTTGCAATAAACTCTAACTAAAAATTTTTGATTCAAAAGATCATCTTGAAATTTACTAATGCATAATACAATAGATAAAATCTCTTTTTTAATAGTACTATATGGCTAGAGGTAGACTCTAAAGACATGGCTAACAAAGTGACTTTTCTTTTTATGTTGTCGGGAATATTTTGACCATCTTTTCTTAGGGGTGAACTTCTTTTTACTATAAAACTCATCATTACTCCTGAAATAATTTTTCTTAGGAGAATAATATATACTTTTACTATAACGTTTGTCATGGCTTTTGATTTGTCTAGACGGGGGAATTGGTGCTAGACTGTATTGTTCACAGAAGTTTCCTAACTCATACTTGGCTGACTTTCTTTCCGATTGTACAAATTTATTGATTTTTAAATCAACACACATTTTCATTCCTACTTGATTAATTGTACTAATAATATTACCGTAGGTTAATTCATCATAATTAATTTGTCCTGACTCGTTACTAAGGACTGTTCTAATTTTTTGAGCAAATAGGTTGGGAAGACCATTAATAAACTTTTCATTCCAAAAAGCTTGATTACTATCTTCTCTAAGCATGACTCTGGAAATGAAAACATCTTTATACCATCTAAAATCACTTAAACTTGGGGCATTACAGATTGCTTAATTGATCATGAATTCTAGCGGTTGTATTACTGGGTGTACCTATAAAGTGTTCAATTATTGTGTAGAGCAGGGTATTGACTCCATCTTCTAATCCTGCACCTAAACGTTCATCAAAAATAGGATAACCTAATTCATTTTGTTTAACTGCATGAATGATACTTGACTTTGCTGTTTCTGTTAAATGCTTATCCCACCAAGAACGGAGTGTTCCAGTGAAACCAATTTCTAACAAAGGAACTATTTCTGACTGTCTTAAACTGTGATTGGTGACGTTGTTGCGTCAATTCAGCTGCACCAAAATGGATTCAGCTGCATCCTCAACTTGTGATACTCGCAAGTGCACGAGCCGTTCGGTAGTATAACATATGTAAGTGCGAGGTCAATTCCACAGGGATTGGTGATTGAATAATCCAATTCAGTTTTCCTACACAAAACAGAAAAACAAGAAAGAATATAAATAAAACAAGAAAGAAAGAAAAGAAAATAACTCAAGCAGATAAGTTCCCAAGTTCAATTAGATTAACGGATTGATTCTAGCTAAAGTACGATTAAGCCATGGTGTCTGGTCCTAACCTTGTATTCCTAATTCCCTAATTTGATCATCTGTTGTCTAACCTAAACTAAGCATTAGGAATCCATTTAGCATAGAAGAACATTTTAAACAACCAAGTATGTATCTAATCCCTGTTGTTGAATGTCCGTACATACTCTTCCTATTCATAGTTCAATTCGAATTAAAGCATGGTGTCTACTCTTAATTCAAACCAAGATAGCTAACATGCAAGCCTAAATGGTGATCAATCATTCAAACTAGCATATTAAATAGGGAGCTTTGTTGGCTACTCTCTATGTAAGACCCGTGTTGGTAGAACGAATAATTGCAGCCCAGTTGCAGGATCCATTAATATGTACTCTAAGATTGGAGGATGAGAATGGTACCAGAATGGATTATTCAGTGTGAAATGATGGAGCTTTAATGCTGGGTACCAGATTGTATGTTCCTAATGATGAAACATTAAAAAGAGAAATTCTTGAGGAGGCTTACTGTTTGGCTTTTGTTATGCATCCTGGCAGCACAAAAATGTATTGTACTTTGAGAGAACATTATTGGTGGCCTTTTATGAAGAAGGAAATAGCAGAGTATGTCAGTAAGTGCTTAATTTGTCAGCAAGTTAAAGTTGAGCGGCAAAAACCATCAGGGTTGCTGCAACCACTTCCAATTCCTGAGTGGAAGTTGGAGCACATCACTATGGATTTTGTGTTTAAGCTTCCTCGAACACTGAACAAGGATGATGGAGTTTGGATAATTGTGGATTGACTCACCAAGTCCGCTCATTTTTTGCCTGTTAGAGTGACCTATACTTTGAATAAACTGGCTAAGATTTTCATAGATGAAATTGTAAGATTGCATGGGGTGCCAGTGTCCATTGTCTCAGACAGAGATCCTCGGGTTACATCCCGTTTTTGGACGAAGTTACAAGAAGCTTTTGGAACTCAATTGCGGTTTAGTACTACATTCCATGCCCAGACTGATGGTCAATCAGAAAGAATGATTTAGACTTTGGAGGATATGTTGAGAGCTTGTGCTTTGCAGTTTCAGGGAGACTGGGATGAGAAGCTACCACTCATAGAGTTTGCCTATAATAACGGTTATCAAACAAGTATTGGGATGCCGCCATTTGATGCTTTGTATGGAAGACAATGTAGAACTCCAATTTATTGGGATGAAGTGGGTGAGCACAGATTGGAAGTATCTGAAGATGTTGAACGGACAAAGAAGCAGGTTGAACTGATTAGAGAAAGACTTACGACAGCCCAGGATCGACAAAAGAGTTATGCCGACAATAGAAGAAAAGATCTTCAGTTTGAGGTTGGTGACTGGGTATTCTGAAAGTTGTCGCCTTAAGGTGTGGTGAGATTCAGAAAG
Source organism: Prunus campanulata (assembly GCA_034190965.1). Classification (NCBI taxonomy): domain Eukaryota; kingdom Viridiplantae; phylum Streptophyta; class Magnoliopsida; order Rosales; family Rosaceae; genus Prunus; species Prunus campanulata. Next base: position 2,134,780 of record CM067214.1, on the reverse strand, counting down.
AGGAGAAAACTAAGTCCTCGTTACATTGGGCCATACGAGATTTTGGAATGTGTAGGCCTGTCTGCCGCGCAAATCTCACGGCCTGGGGTTCCGGGCCGAGGGGATCTGCGTTAAACACGCGGTTTCCTGCTTTTGGACGGGGTGCGTTTGTGCGCGGGCGTGCCAGCACGGTCTACCGTGCGTCGAGATGTTTGAGGTGTTGATAGTGTTTAGATGGTGCGCCTGTCTGAACTCGTCTTCTAATCAAACGATTGTAGCCGAGAGAGGAACTAGTCTCGGCTGTAAGGTTCACGGCCTGAACTACAAGGCCGTTGAGTGGTGGTGTTTGGTGGGTTTTGGGGCGGTGCTCCGGCGCGCCACTCGATGAGCGGCGGTCGTATGATATATGGGGTGAGTGAGCGAACAACAAGGGTGGTGCTCCGGCGCCTTGAAAATCAAGGGTCGTTTGATATATTGATGAATGGATTTTCCTTACAAACTAACACTACTCCTAGAAAAGCAAGTAAAGATATTGAAAGTGCATTACAGGAAAATATAAGTTGCTCCGTGGGAGGCTTTTGTTTGGTGTTTGAACCCTTTGAAAGTGGTCTTGAGTCTTGTATTTATAGGTAGAGCTCCTGGAGGGATAATCGAGGCTGAAAATCTGCATGGTGGAGCCTGATTATACCAAGTGGGTAGTCCAATCGACATTTGGGATTGTGAAGTATGGTGGTGTGACTCCATGAATCCCGGTGAATCTCGGCCGCCGCCCTGATCGTGGGTTCTGCGCTTCTGGCCGTGGAGACGCATTTATTGCTCTGATAGCCAATTACCTAATCTCTCAAGCTGCAAAGAGCTTTGTGAGAATGTTGGCGTCTAATCATTCTGATTTCTGTCACCAAATCCTGACTCCAATCACTTCCCACCTTCCCTCGCGCATTGAATGCTCATTCTTGGCCAGTGGGTTTGCTGCAATAAACAGAGACCTTGCTTCATTAAATGGAGCATGGGACCCTGCTGTCACGTGACGATCTGACTTTAATGCCTTTGGCCGTGACCTCGCTCGATCTCGGCCTCGGCCTATAACCTTGGCCGAGATAACCATGCCTTGGTGATTTTCCTCATGTTTCTCTGGAAAGCCAAACACCCTGACAAAACGCTGCATTTCAGCTTGAGGCCGAGAAGAGTTATTCCCTCGGCCAATTCACGGCCGTGGTTTATTAGGCACAAACAAGGCCCAGTAGTGTATAGACTTGCCTTGCCTTAAGACCTTTCTAGGTTACATGACGTATTTCACGTCTCCATGCTCCGGAAGTATATCTCTGACTCTTCCCATGTTCTGTAGGAGCAACCAATAGAATTGGAGAATGATTTGAGTTATGTGGAGGAATCTATTCAGATTTTAGATTGGAAGACGTAGGTGCTCCGTTCTAGAGAGATCCCACTTGTGAAAGTCTTGTGGATGAGTCATACTGTGGAAGAGGCTACTTGGGAACCCGAGGATCAAATACGAGATCAGTACCCTTATCGCTTCGAGTGACAGGTATTGAAATTTCGAGGATGAAATTTTTATAAGGGGGGTAGATTGTAACAACCCGAACCTTAAATAATTTTTAATTATTAATTTATTCAAGTAAAAGACAAAATTACCCCGCGAATAATTTATTAGGTTTAAAGTTGAATTTTTGACCAGGAAGGAATTTGGGAATTCCAATTGTACTGTTCCATAGAGCACGTCGAAACGAGTCCGTAGACACGTAGTGGGCTCAAATCTGAGTTGCATTGAGGAAGATACGATCAAAAGACGTAGAGGGGAAAATCGTAATTTAGCACAAATCAGATTTTTAAGTTTCTTCTTCTTCTTCTTCTTCTCTCTCTCTCTCTCTCTCTCTCGCTCTCTCTCCCAGCGAAACCCCCCCTTCGACAGCTCCCTCCAGTCGGCACCCCAAACCTCCATAACGACCACATCCGGCCCAGCTCCCCCGAAAAAGCCCGAAACCCGACCGATTTTTAGTCCAAACTTCCCGTAGCTCGTTCTCCGTCCTCCGACCACCAATCTCGACGTGTGAGGTATGGTTTCTCACCTATTTTTCGTGCTCTAGCTGATGGTTGGGTAGGATTTGATTGATTTCTAGCTTAGATAATCCGATTTTTGATTCAAAGTTTGGCCGGATTCCGGATTGAAATTCCGGCCACTTCTAGTCATTTTTTGGGGTAGGTCCAAGAACAAAAGTGGCTCCAATCGATGTCCTGAACTTGTGGTAGGAAGTGGCTCCATTGGAGTTTTTCCAGGCGCCGAAAATTTATCTAGTCACCCACGCGTTGCTAGCGAGTTCGGTGGCGCATGAGCAGTATGGTGGGGGGCCACATTGTATCCTAAAATGATCCTCGTGTTATCACGGGTGCGTAGGTGTGTTCGGATTTCAATTCGGATACCGTTTGAGCCTCAAATGGATTTCGCTTATTGTGTGATTTCCGGGTTCGATATGTTCGGACCGTTGGATCGAACTCAAACTCACGGATTTCGCCTAAGACAATGGACACTGGCACCCCATGCAATCTTACAATTTCATCTATGAAAATATTAGCCAATTTATTCAAAGTATAGGTTGCTCTCATCGGCAGAAAATGAGCGCACTTGGTGAGTCGATCCACAATTATCCAAACTCCATCATGCTTGTTTAGTGTCCGAGGAAGCTTGAACACAAAATCCCCAGTGATGTGCTCCCACTTCCACTCAGGAATTGGAAGTGGTTGCAGCAACCCCGATGATTTTTGCCGCTCAGCTTTAACTTGCTGACAATTAAGCACTTACTGACATACTCTGCTATTTCCTTCTTCATGAAGGGCCACCAATAATGTTCTCTCAGAGCAAGGTACATTTCTCATTGAATAATCTGTTCTAGTACCGTTCTCGACCTCCAATCTCAAGGTACAAATTAATGGATCTTGCAACCGGGTTGCAATTATTTGTTTTACCAATATGGGTCTTACATAGAGAGTAGCCAACAAAGCTCCCTGTTCATCCATACCTAGCCCAACTCTCAACTTTCTCAACTCAACCAACAATGGAAGATATCTCCCTCGGAGGTGAGCCACAGATCCAGACGACTTCCGATTGAGAGCATCCACCACCACATTAACTCTCCCAAGATGATGCTCAATAGTGTAGTCATAATCCTTAATTAGCTCTAGCCACCTCCTTTGCCTCAAGGTCAGTTCTTTCTAGGTGAACAGATACTTCAAACTTTTATGATCCATGAAAATCTGACACGTTTCCCCGTAGAGATAGTGCCACCAAATCTTTAGAACGAACACCATAGCAGCAAGTTCCAAATCATGAGTAGGATAATTCAACTCATGCTTCTTGAGTTGCCTAGAAGCATAAGCGATTACCCTACCATGCTGCATCAACACACAACCTAGCCCTTGTCGGGATGCATCATTGTAGATAACAAAGTTCCCGCTATCATCCGGAAGTGTCAATACCGAAGCGGTGGTCAACCTGGTCTTGAGTTCATTGAAGCTCTCCTAACACTCATCTGACCATTCAAACTTAACTCCCTTTCTTGTCAAACGCGTGAGAGTTGCCATTATGGTAGAGAAACCCTTGACGAAGTGACATTAGTTGGTCGTGGCCAATTCACTATTGCCTCCACTTTCTGGGGATCCACATAAATACCCTCTGCAGAAATCACATGTCCCAAGAAATTCACTCTGTCAAACCAGAACTGACATTTGCTAAACTTGGCATACAACTGCCTCCTCCTTAAAGTCTTCAGCATAATTTCCAAGTGCTTCATATGCGCCTTTTCACTTTTACAGTATACCAGGATGTCATCTATGAACACAATCACAAAGCGATCCAAGTAAAGTCGGAACACTCTGTTCATGAGATACATAAACACAGCTGGCGCATTAGTTAGTCCAAAAGGCATCACCAAAAATTCATAATGACCATATCTTGTCCGAAAAGCAGTCTTAGGCACATCCTCCTCTCTGATTCGTAACTAATGATAGCTTGATCTCAGATCAATCTTAGAAAACACCTTAGCACCCCTCAACTGATCAAATAAATCAACTATACCAGGCGACTGATATCTGTTCCGCACAGTGACCTTGTTCAACTACCTGTAATCAATGCACAACCTCATGGTGCCGTCCTTCTTCTTTACAAACAGAACTGGTGCACCCCAAGGAGAAAAATTGGGTCGGATGAAACCCTTATCCACCAGCTCCTGCAACTGCGTCTTCAATTCCCTCAATAGTAAACTCGATCTCCCGATGAGGAGGTAACTGAGGAAGATCCTCTAGAAACACATCCGGAAATTCCCGTACAACTAGAATATCCTCCAATCTCAACCCATTATCCCGAGTGTCAATTACGTGAGCCAAGTATCATGAACACCCCTTTCTGAGCAACGGTCTCGCCATCATGGCTGAAATGACGCAAGATGGAAGAACTCTACGCTCACCAAAAAAGTCACCTCAAGTCATCCGTATGGAGTACGACCTCCTTCCGAAAACAATCCACTGAGGCATGGTGCTTGGCTAACCAAACTATACGCAGAATAACATCCAAATCCACCATCTCCAGAGGGATCAAATCTGCCTCCAGAAATACGTCCCTTATTAAGACCATGTTATTCCTGTACACCGCACTAACTACAGACACTACAAACACATCACCCGTAGGCACCGAAATGGCAAGTTCCTCACGCAGAGCTGTGAGTCTCACATTCGCATTGTGGGCAAAACTATGTGCAACAAAAGAATGAGTAGCCCCGGGGTCAATTAAAACTCTAACAGGAATCCCAAAGACTGGTAATATACCTATGATCACATCAGGTGACGCATGTGCCTCCTGCTGAGACATGTTATATACCCTGCCTGTTGCCCTGGAACGTCCTCCACGTCCCCTCTGCTGACTACCACCTCTCCTAGCCACACTGATTTGGGCCCCACCATTAGACGAGGCCCCCACAAACTGTGATGTATCATGTACTCTGCTCTGTGCACCAGTCCCCTATGTTGGCCCAGCGGAGATTTCTCTGCCTTGCGGAAGCATCGGGCACTCCCTCCGAAAATGCCCAGACTGACCACAGTGATAGCACCCAGTGGTACCCTGCTGGCAGGGCCCGATATGGTACTTGCCACATAAAGCATAGTGGGAGCGATTCCTCCCACTGAAAACTGGCTGCAGCTGTGTCCTAGAACCTCTAGCTGTACTACCTCCGGAACGGGTTCAAAACTCCCACTCTGATTGGACCCTCCCCTGGAGCTGACTCCAGCTCGAATAGCTCCCTAGCTACGGCAATTGGACGATCCGGAGCTATAACTGCCTCTCTTGGATAACCCCTGGCTGGGACCACCCATGTCATACTGCCGTCTACGGAAATCGCTACGTCCTAGACCATCATCTGACTGCTCTCGATCAATGAGGTAGACATAACCAAATCTCCGAAATTAATCAGACGTTGTCCTATCACGATGTCACGGATGGATGCCTTTAGTCCTCTGGTGAACAACTGACACTTCTTCCTCTCATCTGCCACAAGTGGTGCACAATACTTGGACAATTCATTGAATTTCTTTTCATATTCTAAAACTGTCATACTGCCCTATTCCAGCTGAAGAAATTCCTCCATCTTCATATTTTGGTCGGCTAGTGGGTAGAACTGCTCATCAAATGCAGTCCGAAATTCTAACCATGTAATAGCTGACGAATCCTGATACCGTCTTCAGAGTGACTCCCACTAGTGTCTGGCATTCCTGGATAGAAAGAAAGTGGCTAGAACCACTCTACACTCCTGTGGAATATCCATCACATCCATAATTCTCTCCATATTTTCCATCCATTCCTCGGCTACCATAGGGTCACCATCACCATCAAACTCTACAGCCCCAGTCCTAGTAAGGCATGGGTGAACAACTCCAGTGTCTACTGAAAATTTGGATTAATCGGTGGAGTGGGCATCACCGGTATAGCTCCTGCCGAACCTCATACGTAAGACAGCTCGACCTGTTCCGGTACCAAACCCGAAATCGGAGGGTTCTCCAGCTCAGGAGAAGGATCCCGTCCTCGAAGTCGGGACGACCATTGAGTTCCCCTATGAGTGCCACCACATTTAGGGCCCACGATTCTGTCACAAGAAACACGAATTTATCAAAACAGGAATGCACACAAGGTGCGAAGTCTACTGGAATTTAAACCTAATGCTCTAATACCAAGTTGATAGGACCCGACCCAAATTCCACTTTGGAAACAAAGCAAAACCCTATGTGTCTCCGACACCTGGCGGGTGTCGAGCACAAATGACTAAATTGCCCTTCTAGCTAAAATTCAATTTTTAATACAAGATCGACTTCTGCCGAAAATTCGGTAGAATCTCCCCTGTAATTTGATCTTTTCCCAAAATTTTCACATGTCAAACAAGCATATATATATTTCCCAACCATTTAGCATGCATCGACATAAATTCCAACATCCCAATATTAGAACTAAATGGCCTCATGCCTTACTGCAATCCTAGGGAAATATCAGAACAATTATTTCAGAAATTTACAATAACACAATTTGATTACAAAAGGAATCCTACATAAGGAAAGGATGAAGCGGAGTGTGGTGTCTGCCCTGTGGTGGTGCTCTAGTGCACGTCTATTGCCTGGGGGCGCAAAAATAAAGTTTTAGAAAATAGCATATGAACATACTAACCCCTCCGTAAAAACAGTTAGGAAACTCAATTATCTCAAGATTCTATATTCTTACAAAAATCAAGCATGCATATTTATATTAATATAAACGTTCCATCATTCAAAGAATTAAACAAACCCAATGAAAACATCGAAAACGAAATAATTTCCATCCACCTAGGTGTACCCATTATATTTTCGTCAATTCTTTAATTTCTGTCAATTCCCACACTAAACCGTCAATTCCTCGTGTCACAATTTGTGACACGTCCTCACAAGTCTCAGTAACACAAAGTAGACCCGAGCCGCAATCCTTGCTAGATTCAGGGGACATTTAGTCCACTTGATTAGCATTCCTCGCTCCGCACGGTCCCGGTACCCCTAGGACTCGTGGGGCAAATGTCAAGCGCGCTGACTTATCCGAAGGCAACTATTTATTCCGTAGGCAACATTTATTCCGAAGGCAATCTTGGATACCTATGGTGGTTTTTAAAATAAATATATTTCTGAAAAGGATTAAAGATTATAAAACTATTTCTCAATTATCCTTAAATCCTGCTGCCATTCATGAAAACTATAATTTTATTTCTCATCAAACCATTCAATCCGATAATCACCTCATTTCCTACTTTTCAACCCCTTTGCATTTCCACATAGAAGCATATAAATAAAATATTTAAATCCAATTAAACATGCTTGGAAAGCCATAGTCAATAATAACTTATTCAAGATCAAATAACAAAACTTAATTGCATAAAACCATTTATAAAAACAAAAGTTCACTCACTGAGCGTCCGAGCTAGCCTGACCCTTCAAGGGTCCCTCCTGCGAGTCTGATGGAGCCCGAGTACCTAGTACTGGTTAACCTGAGACCCCGTGGGGTTTACGACCTCCAATTGTCAATCCGAGAGTTCCTATAGGTTCTACACATTTTAATAACCACATCTTGCAAGTTTGGTCCAAATCGGACGGTCGGATTGATCACGATCGCACGATCAGACGGTTACGGTTTATTTAACCTTAGGGTTCACGATTTCAGAGTATCTGGGACTAGAAATACAAGGTACAACATAAGTGAGTTTGAGTTTGATCCAACGGTCCGAACATAACGAACCCAGAAATCGCACAATAGGCGAAATCCGTTCGAGGGTCAAACAGTATCCGAATTGGAATCTGAACACACTTACGGGCTCGTGACAACACGAGGATCATTTATGATACAATGTGGCCCCACCACACTGCTTACAAGCCACCGCACGCGTTGGCAACGGGTGGGTGGCTAGATAAATTTCTGGCAACCGAAAAAACTCCAAACCGCCGGCCAAGCTTCCTACCATAGGTACAGGACATCGATTGGAGCCACTGCTGTTCTTGGACCTACCCCGGAAAATGACCGGAAGTGGCCAGAATTTCAACCTAAGCTAGAAATCGGCCAAACTTTGAATCGAAAATCGGATTATCTAAGCTAGAAATCGATCAAATCTTACCTAACCATTAGCTAGAGCACAAAAAATAGGTGAGAAACCATACCTCACAGGTCGACATTGGTGGGCCGGAGGACGGAGAACGAGCTACGGGAAGTTTGGACTAAAAACTAGCCGGGTTTCGGGCTTTTTTCGGCGAATCTCGCGGCTGCTGGCGGCGGAAGTCGGGTGGGGTGTGACGGCGGAGCTTGGCAGATCCTTTTGGCACCAGTCTCGTGGGTTGGGGTGGCCGGATGTGGTGGTTATGGAGGTTGGGGGTGGCGGCTTGAGGGAGTTGTCGAAAGGGAGGGGGTTTCGTGGAGAGAGAGAGTGAGAGAGAGAAGAAGAAGAAACATAAAAATCTGATTTTTGCTAAATTACGGTTTTCCACCTCTACGTATTTTGATCGTATCTTCCTCAATACAACTCGGATTTGAGCCCACTACGTGTCTACGGACTCGTTTCGACGTGCTCTACACAACGGTAAATATAGAATTCCCAAATTCCTTCCCGGTCAAGATGTCAACTTTAAACGTAATAAATTATTCACGGGGTAATTTAGTCTTTTACTTGAATAAATTAATAATTAAAAATTATTTACGGTTCGGGTTTTTACACATGCATTTACAAAAAATAAGTTATGTATAATCTTAAGATTGGGGAGCACAAATAACTTAGAAATTAAGCTTTATAGCTTGAATATGCACCTAATTATACTAGGCATCAAATCGCAATCTTATTATGCTAACTTATTTACCATTATAGTTCGATAAATTGATTTGTTTACAAAACTCATGCATGAACAATTCGTTGAATCCAACTTCACCGAAATGTGCAATCATAGAAAATATTTTTCAAATTCGCCTATATATCTTGCATTCTTTTAAAAAACTAGTGACTCCGAGTTTAAGTTTTATAGCACGTACAAACCTATAATCCTTCCTAGCCTTCAACAAATTGAATAGATATGGAGAAAGGTTCATTCAAGTCAGCTTTCCTCATTGTGCTCTTTCTTGTTTCATATGATGGTAAAATACTTCTCTCAATTTATATTTTTGTTACAATGAAAGAGAAATTTATTCTTGACATACTATAATCCGAACGTTAATCCTAACAACCTAGGCTAACCTCAGGGGCTGACTTCTTTGAACAATACAATACAATACAACTGCATATAATATAAACCATAATACGTCTGGTTCTTCCAAGAATCGTCGTTGTGAGTGAAATACCACAACACTTTTACTTGTTTTGCATTTTATTTATGCCTTGAAAATAACGACGGTCTTTTTTTGCCGTCGTCTCATTCTTTTATAAACCGTCGTCTATTTCATTAAAGCATTCACAACATCTTAATGCGACGACCTTTCTATAGTGTAGTGACGTTAGAACATTTACACAATGACGGTTATGTCTTTACCGTCGTCTATAACCTTTACTCCATCAGTATGTTCTAGAAACCGTCGTTTATATTATATACCACGTCGGTTTGGTTGGTTTAGTTAGAGTCGTTTATTTTACTTGATATACAAACTAACTTATATTTCTTTATTTATTTCTTGTAACAGGATCTCTCAAAGCTAGACATGCCACCTCCTCTGTTAGCCCTATGCCAATTTGTCCAGACCAAGTGGAAGCCTGCTTACGAGACTGTGAGAGTTCACATTCCAGAGGAAGCGTTTGGCACTAATCATGATACATTCATCTTGTGTGAAGATATTTTACAGTTTGCTTCAATGGTTGAGATTGGAGCCATAGTGATTGCAGTATACATGAGGTAATTCTAGAAATCCTATATTTTGTTTTACATTTCCCTTTCTTTTAAATTAAAATATCATTTAATTGAATTTCATATATTTAGGTACCTATTTGACTATTTAAAAATGGCAAATATGGTAAACCTTGTTGGCCTCGTCGACCCTGGACAAGGTAGCTCTCAATCTGGATCTCTATCTTACTGAACAAAACAACTGTCAAACCGCCTGAAAAACGCAGATGGGGATCAATTTTTCTTGGTCCCTTATAATCCAGGGTTAGTCCCCTTAACTATTTAAAGTATTTGCCTTGTAATATTTTTCTTTGTACTATTTAACCTATATGAATCATTATGTGTAGGGGTCATTGGGTGTTGTTAATTATGAGACCAGCTAAGGAGACTGTCTATTATATGAATTCACTACCAAACCGCTCTGTTGACGACGACATGAGAAATATAGTGAATACGTAAGTTGATTTATTCCAATCTAAGATTTTTTTTATCTGTGCGTTTGAATTATATGGCGGGTTTTTATAGTACTGACGTTATAATTAAAATACAACGACGGTAATTTATTTCCAACTTTTGAAAGGATTTATTACGTCAGTGTTTTCTTGAAATCGTCGTCTTAATTGAACTACCACATCGTTTGGGTTTTTATTTAAGGACGTTTTAATTTTTTCTGTTCAATTTTTTGTTATACGACGTTTTTCCTCGTTACCGACGTTAGAATGTTACACAATGACGGTAGTTTCATACCGCCATTTGAAATAAAATACCACGTCATTTTAAAAAAAAATCTGTCGTCTTCACTTATTTACCATGACATTTATTATTTTTTATTTAGATTTTTCATTTTGTCATTAACACTCTTGTTTTCTTGAAACAGGTCAATGAAAATGTTGAACTCTCATGTAAACAAACATTCATCACGTAAAGCAGCCATATGGAAAATTCTATAAGGCACTCCTGAACAACCAACAAATGTAGAGTGTGGCTATTACGTGATGTGATTCATGAGAGATATAATTCATGATCCAGACCTAGCTTTTGAGAAGAAGGTAAAAGGAAAAATTTAAGATATAATTTCTTTATTTTACTATGTCAACTTTTTCTTTAAAACTGTCATTTACATCTTCATAACACGTCTCGGTTTTTTCGTTTATTTTGCAGTTTGACAAGAAAAGAGAACGAGTTCAGTATAAACAAGAACATATTGATGAAGTTAGGCTGGAATGGGCAGAATTCGTTAACAAGCAATTACAGAATCATAAGTGATGTAATTTATTTTAACAATTGTTAGGTTTATTTTAATTTATTAACAATGTACATAAATATTTTTCTTGTAATCAATCGAACAATCATAAAAAAAATTAATTTTTTTTATAATTTTTTTTAGTTTAGGATATTTATGTCTTTAAATGATTTCAAACGATAGTAATTCATAAAAACTTAATTTAATTCCCAAAAACCGACGTCTCATTCTCATTTACACGTCTCATACGTGTATACAGTCGTCGTCTTATTATAACGGGAAATATAACATCGACGACAATTCTTAAAAATGCCATGTAACAGGAATAAACACAACGGTTTATATTTACTTCATCTTGTACGGAAAAAGTCTGTACCGATATACTACATCCGTTAGTACAAACATATCGACGTCTTAAAGACATACAACAGCGGTTAGCTTACAAAATTTGACATTGTATACGTAAACAATGGCGGTAACGACCTTAGAAAACGCGTTGTAAATATAACCCACGTCGGTTATACAAAACAAGATGACGTGGTAACGTAATAACCCACATTAGTGAATCAAAACAAGATGACGTGGTAACGTAATAACGTCGTTTTGTGTTCTTTTCGACGTCTAAAATAATTTAGGATGACGTTTTGTGTTGTTTAACGTCATTGAAAAGGGATCCAACGTCGGTTATGTCTCTCCACTAATATTCATAATATATTTTAAAAAATCCAATAAATAAACCGACAAATTCTATGCACTCATTGAGACAATATCTTGCCCATAAAGGCCTGAAAAATGTAATTTTAGTTTTCAAAATTACAAGTGATAACAAAAGTCAAAAAAATTTAGAGACAACGCACGATCGTCCTTATACTTTTCATAACATAACCCTAAGGTTTATGTGATCCATTGGTGGCCATAAATTCAAAATTATGAAATCCAGATTTTAGCCTACTATTATAAGGCATTGTTGTAAGGAGTCCGTAGCAATTTTCGGTTCATTTTTCTCATACTTGTGTATTTTTTTTTAATTATTGTAAAATTTAGGGTTTAAGGTTTATTGAAACGACGCCAGTTTTCTCTCGCTGTTTTTGGTCAATTACGCTCGTTTGAATCCCAGGAATCCCAAACCCCATCTTATTATTTAATATTTAAGACGTCGGTTTCTCAAGGGGCGACGTAAAAATAATTTACCACGACGTTCCCTTCATTTGTCGACGTAGTTTCATGTATAACGTCGGTTATGTACGTAAACTGTTGTCATAAGTGAACATTAAACGTCGATATCTATGTATTTACCATCGTCTTTGAAAAACGCGGTCCTTTGAACCGTAAAATATTTTGTTCTCTCTCTTGAACATAAATTTGTCTTAAAGTTTTCGCTCTCTCTCAAAGCATTGGGCATATTCTCCGAGCTCTCTCTCAAGAATTTTTTATATTCTCTTAGCTCTCTCTCAATATCCATGTAAGTACAAACCCTAATCTCTTTATTTAATGATATTGCACGGCTTCTTAAATCCATAAATGTTTTCGTTGGTTTTGGTAGCTATATTTGGGTTCTTTTATGTTTTGGTGTTTGCATTCTTGTAATAATTACTCTCTGTTTAGGTTCTTTTATGTTTGTTTGGCCATGGGTTCTTGAAAAAGGAATGGGGATGGGAGATTTAGACTGCGGTTTTTTGTAAACCACGATGACGATTGAAGGATCAAACCGTCGTCTAAATTTTTAGTACGTCAGTTGTTCATTTACTCCCATCGTCTGATTTTTAGTTTGCATTTGGTAACTTAAAGACGACTGTTTCTCCATTAACTGTCGTCTTTAGGCTACCAGAACCCAAAACTTTGTTCTTCAAAAAGCAATGCAAATTTCTGGGTTTGGGTAGCTTAAAGACGACGGTAACTAGATATGCCGTCGTCTGAATTTCTATTTCACGACGATTATTTTGTAAAAACAGTCTTCTTATTCTTGTTTTATTTTTTATTTTCAATTTATTCTCTGCTATTTGAATATAGTAGTGAGATGGATAATCATAGATGCATGCAGATAGAAGATCGAAGGCGTATGAGTTAGGGGTGGAAGGATTTTTGAATTTTGCTGTAGAAAATCTTGGAAATACAACTCATATTCGTTGTCCATGTGTTAAATGTGGGAATATTCGATTGTTTGGGGTTGGGATTATAAGGGAACACTTATACTTTAATGGAATTGACCAAAGCTATAAGATTTGTTCATGGCACGGAGAGCCTTGGGAATGGACTACTAATGCTAGTAGAAATGCGGAAGAAGATGAGCAAAGTAGGTTCAGTTTTGTTTCTGAAGAATTAGGGATGGATGATAATGATTTAGGCGATATTGGATATGATCCTTATGAGTTTGCCAATGTGATTGGGGATAAAGATCAACCCTTGTACCCTGGTTGCAGTAAGTACATGAAGTTGTCGGCTTTGGTGAAGTTATATAATTTGAAAGCAAAACATGGGATGAGTGATGTTTGTTTTACAGAATTATTGATACTTCAAGGAGATTTGCTTCCATAAGGAAATACACTACCTTCCTTTATGTACGAGGCAAAAAAGACTTTGTCTGCTTTAGGGATGAGTAATGAGAAAATCCACGCATGTCCCAATGACTGCATTTTGTATAGGAAAGAGTATGAAGATTCAACTAATTGTCCTACTTGTGGTATCTCAAGGTGGAAGGAAAGCAAAGATTCAATCTTGAAAGAGGGTGTGCCAGCGAAGGTGGTGTGGTATTTTCCTCCAATTCCAAGGTTTAAAAGGATGTTTCAATCACATAAGACAGCTAAGAGTTTGACTTGGCATGCTGCAAGAAAATCAGTTGACGGTCATATGTCTCATCCAGCGAATTCCCCGTCTTGGAAGCTTGTTGATGATAAATGGTCCGAGTTTGGTAAAGAGCCGAGAAACTTGAGATTGGCTCTCTCATCTGATGGATTCAATCCCCACAGTTCTTTAAGTAGCAGATACAGTTGTTGGCCAGTTATCTTAGTTACATATAATCTCCCACCATGGCTATGCATGAAACGGAAGTTCATGATGTTGACCTTATTGATTTCCGGTCCTAAACAGCTCGGAAATGATATAGACGTCTACTTAAAGCCTTTGATTGATGTTTTAAAATCTCTGTGGGATGGGATTAGAGGAGTGTATGATGCACACATCAGAGGTGTATTACTGTGGACAATTAATGATTTTCCTGCCTATGGGAACTTATCTGGTTGTGTTGTTAAAGGATATAAAGCTTGTCCAATATGCGGTGATGATACACCTAGTCACAAGTTGAAAAATGGACACAAAATTTGTTACATTGGGCATAGAAAATGGTTACCAATTAATCATCCATATAGGAGGCAACATGCAGCTTTTAATGGGAAACCTGAATACGGCACACCTCCCGAGCCATTAACTGGAGAAGAAGTGCTACATATGGTTAAAGATATTAATTACAGATGGGGCTCGAAAAATGGGGGAAGTGTTGGTGAGAATGATGGTGACAGAGTTTGTTGGAAGAAGAAATGAAAATTCTTTGATCTCGAGTATTGGAAATACGTTCCTGTGAGGCATGTCCTAGATGTTATGCACATTGAGAAGAATGTTTGCGATAATATCATTGGTACATTGCTAGAGATCTCTGGAAAAAATAAAGATGAGATTGCTGCTCGGTTAGCAAATCTCCTTGAAGAAAGACGAGGGGTCAAAACTAATTTGCAACTCGAGTATGGAGAAAGACGTACTCACTTGCCTCCAGGGCCTTGAAATTTTTCAAGAGCAGAGAAGAAAGCAGTTTGCAATTCTTTCTATGGTACGAAGACCACTTATCCAAAAGTTAGAAAGAGAACAAATTGGCTACAAGATAAGCACAATAGCACTTTCATTTAATGGCTACGCTTTAAGGTATATATGTTATTGAATGACATATTGAACTTTTAATTTCCTTTCTTTCTATATGTTAGATTGAATTAAGATATATTATTAATTTGCAGATACAAAGTGAACTTAATGGAGAAGAGAATAATGGCGTATCAGAAAATTTGAGGTGGCTAGCAGTTGCTCCAAGCATGGCAGTGCCATCATATAGGAGCTATCTTATTATTGTGTTAAATTTAACACGAAGGCACAAGATGTTGTGCGAACTGTCCAAAATAGTGGAGTTTATTTACTTGCACATACTATGCAAGTTGCTAGTGCCAAGGATAAAATCCCTATTGTCTCCAATATGGGTTTTTATGGAGTTATTCAAGAAATTTGGGACCTTGACTACCAAAAGTTTAGAATCCCAGTCTTGAGGTGTGATTGGATAGATAACACTTCGGGCCTTGTAGTCGACGAACTTGGATTTACCCTTGTAGATCTGAGTAAAATTGGACATAGGAATGACCAATTTGTTATGGCTTCTCATGTCACACAAGTATTTTATGTTGATGATCCAATAATGCATCGTGGTTGGTCGGTAGTGTTATCAATGCCTAATAGAAAATATAATGATGTTATTGGTGATGATGTGCTAGGTGATATTAGAATTGAGTGTGAGCCATTTACTAGAGGGATACCAAATGTTGACACATTTGATGACCTAGTGGGTGAGTTTGGGAGTGAGAATATTAGAGATGGGTGTGAAGATATATGGATTGATTGATTGTTGTAATGTATGACATTAGTTATGCAGTTAATTGTATGACATTAATTAATAGCTCTGTATATCATTTTAATTCTGATCACATTTTCATTATGCAAGTTTTGGGCACGACAAATCAAAATTTTAAAATACTGGATTAAAGGTGGGAAATACGACGGTCCAGTTAAAAAACTGGAAAACAGACGTCTAAAATATAACCAACGTCGTATTTTTACAAATGTCGTGGAAAGAAAATGCAAAAGACTGTAAAGAAATAAAAACCAGAATCTGAAAATGAAAACACGTCGGTTTATTAAAAATTAAATCACAAGCGGGTGTAATAAACATCAACGATGACCTACAAAACAACGCACGATGTATATTTCACTATAAAACGACGTTGCAATACTCCAACTGACGAATTTGTAAAACACTACTTCCACGATTAAAACCTATCGTCGTCTAAAGAAGAAATAAAGGCATCTCTGTTCCATTAACTGCCGTGACAGATTTTCTGCACGTCGATTATCCTAAAACATCTGACATCTTAGAGAATACATATATCAAGGAGGGTAACACAAGCGACTTTTAAAATCCCAACCACGTCAATATGTGTTAGAAACCGTCGTGGTAGACAATTACAACGTCATACACTTTAGTCCTCGTGATGTAGTGAAGAATTAACCACGTCCTATATTTTACAAAAACCGACGTTCAAAATATAATCCATGTCATTTTTTTTCCTGTCCATGCCTTCAATATTATTTTTAACGTTAGCCTTTAACAAAGTAGTCGTGGATAGGACTTTTTACGGGGGTATGTAGTAATATTGTGTCATTTTAAAGTACTCAGACGTCTTCTTTGTAGAAAAAGTGTCGTCTAACTCTGTCCATGGGACTTCTTTGTATAATTTAAATGACGATTCTCGTAAGAGATAGACGTGGAATATTTTTTAAAAGGCGTTTTTCTCGATAGTCCGATGTGGATAATCATATAAGCGACGTTTTTTCTAGCTGTATGTCGTGGTTAAGCCATTTTACGTCAGTGCTTGTGTGATTAATGACATGTAATATGATTTAAACAGCTGTTCTTTTGTATATACGTCATTTTTTACAGGTTAAACATTGGTTTATTTATTTATTTAACGTAGTATATGTTAATCACCACGGTTTCTAGTTTATACAAATCTTTATTCCTTCAATTAGGGACGTGGATAGCTGTCTATACAGCGGTTCCTTTATGAATATTGACATGTAATATTCTTTAAACGTCTGTTCTTTTGTGTATGCGTCGTCTTTCATATGTTAGATGGCAATTTGTTTAATTGTTTAACATAGTATACGTTAACCACAACAATTTCTAGGTTATACAAGTCGTATTCCTTCAATTAAGGACGTGGATAATTATTTGTATGTCGGTTTTTGTTTTGGTCTTTCTATGTAACATTCTTTAGACGACTGAGTTTTAATAAAACCGTCGTCTAATGTTGTCAAAGGTTTCATTTTACGATATATATATATATAGTAAATAGACGTTGGTTTGTAATATTTTTTGACGTTGAAAGGTTTAACGACATTGGTTATTAGCCGTCATTGTTTTATATATCAAAAGATGGCGGTCAATTTCACGACAGTTTGAAAACCTTCTAGACGTCGGTGGATTCCCGTTATTCTTGACATACTATAATCCGAACGTTAATCCTAACAACATAGGCTAACCTCAAGGGCTGACTTCTTTGGGCAATACAACTGCATATAGGAATTATTTTTTCTCCAACGTGGTTGACTTCACTTATTTATGGCAAGTTTAGGTTGCCAAGTTATTTATGGCATGAAACATAACATGTCAATTTAGTTACCGTTTTGTTCAACAAATTAATCTCTGAAAAAAAATCCTTTCTTGAATACACAATTTATTGGATTTATCCTTATGTACACATGTACATGTGAAAAATAAGTTACATATAATCGTCGATATTTTCAGCCATAAAGTCTAGTTTAAGTGTATATTTTTGTAACGTCAACTTATGCATAAAGCAGTATGTTCACAATAAAGACAAAAAACAGTTTTATTATGAATTATTAAAATATTACTTGTGGTAGGTGCGCAATTTGGAGTCGAAGCAAGGGGTCCAGTTGTAAATCTTCCGTGCCAAACATCTTCTGGATGCGCCCACTGCAAATGCGTCGAGGGTTGGTGTAAGTGTCCGTCACATGAAATATACAAGTTCATTCCTCAAGACATCTCTACACACCCGCAAGCACAGAAGGAAATGCCATAATCAGTGCTACTTGATACATCAATATATATCATGTACTTATGATGTGCACCAAAAATCTTATGTTCTCCCAATATGTTCGTTAAGTGTTTGAAAGGATAATAAATAACATCACATTCTTACTTATAGTTTGCTTGGTTTGAATTTCTTTTCATAATACTGTGACGATAAAGGTGTGGTATACGAGCAAACAGTGAAGTGATTCTAAATTACCGAACACAACGAAAAAAAATAATTGAAATAGTGTAACACCTAACAATTTTCGCTAATTAGGCGACAACATGAAATTCCACTTTATAGGACATAGTCTTCTATTCTCAAATCGTTGTAGTAAATATGGTAAATATAAGTGGCGGTCCTAATTGACCTCTTTTAATCACTTGAAAAACAGATAAATTTGAACATATGAGGATTACACAGAAGTTAACTAATATGTAGTTATTGTATATTTTAGTCTCAAGCACGTAGTTCTGAATCTCAAAACAAGTAAATATTACTAATTTATTCAGTGTGTGCTAAATATTATTATTTCTTACTAGTTTAGTGTTCGATCCACCGAATTACACGAAAGGCTTAAATTTTAAAAAAACCAGTATCTCTTTGGTTGTCATTTTTATTTTATTTTATCACCACATAACTCTGTTTTTAAAAAAAACCAGTATCTCTTTCGCATACAAAAAGTTGGTAAACAAGTTCGGCCACGTAGCGTTTTTGGATTTAAAAAAATAGACCATCAAGGTCCATTAATTTGATAACATATTGGGATCGGATTCTGGCCTTAGTTTCAGTAAGATAATATTGAGAAATCTAAATTCCAATCAACCGTGGTTTCATCGCAGATTTACTAAAATTCATACTTATGTACCAACAAACAAGGCCGAACTTGGAGTCATATATACTTTAATCGCAAGTTGTACTCGTTTAGGTTGCCAAGTTATTTATGGCATGAAACATAACATGTCAATTTAGTTACCGTTTTGTTCAACAAATTAATCTCTGAAAAAAAATCCTTTCTTGAATACACAATTTATTGGATTTATCCTTATTGGATTTAGTTACCGTTTAAGCCACTAATTATATAAGGAATAAAATCGCAATCTTATTATGCCAATTTATTTACCATTATAATTCGATACATTGATTTTTTTATTTTTTTTTTACAAAATCCATACATGAACAATTCTTTGAATCCAATGCATTCATCATGGATTTGCTAAAAGTCATACTTTTGTACAAACAAATAACGCCAATAATAGAATATATATATATATACTTTGAATTTAGGTCGTACACGTTTTGGCTTGAAACCTAATCTGCTAATTTAGTTATCATTCCGGTCGAACAAATTCATCTCTTAAAATAATATTTCTTTCATGGATACACAATTTATTTATCATATCCTTTTCTACACATGCATTTACAAAAAATAAATTGCGTATAATCTTAGGATTGGAGTGCACAAATAACTTAGAAATTAAGCTTTATAGCTTGAATATGCACCTAATTATACGAGGCATCAAATCGCAATCTTGTTATGCTAACTTATTTACCATTATAGTTCGATAAATTGATTTGTTTACAAAATTCATGCATGAACAATTCGTTGAATCCAACCTCACCGAAATGTGCAATCATGGAAAATTGTTTTCAAATTCGCCTATATATATCTTGTAGTCTTTTGAAAAACTAGTGACTCCGACTTTAAGTTTTATAGCACGTACAAACCTATAATCCTTCCTAGCTTTCAACAAATTGAATAGATATGGAGAAAGGTTCATTCAAGTCAGCTTTCCTCGTTGTGCTCTTTCTTGTTTCATATGATGGTAAAATACTTCTCTCAATTTATATTTTTGTTACAATGAAAGAGAAATTTATTCTTGACGTACTATAATCCGAACGTTAATCCTAACAACATAGGCTAACCTCAAGGGCTGACTTCTTTGAGCAATACAACTGCATATAGGAATTTTTTTTTCTCCAACGTGGTAGACTTCACTTATTTTTTAAAATGTGTATATGTCGTTGATACATCGTTAAAATTATATACTTTAACCTAACAATTGTCGATATTTTCAGCCATAAAGTCTAGTTTAAGTGTATATTTTTGTAACGTCAACTTATGCATAAAGAAGTACGTTCACAATAAAGACAAAGAACAGTTTTATTATGAATTATTGAAATATTACTTGTGGTAGGTGTGCAATTTGGAGTCGAAGCAAGGGGTCCAGTTGTTCGTTATCCGTGCCAAACATATATGCAATGCCTTCCATGCCAATGCCTCGAGGGTTGGTGTAAGTGTCCGTCAAATGAAATATTGAAGTTCATTCCTCAAGACATCTCTACACACCCGCAAGCACATAAGGAAATGCCATAATCAGTGCTACTTGATACATCAATATATATCATATACTTATGATGTGCACCAAAAATCTTATGTTCTCACAATATGTACGTTAAGTGTTTGAATGGATAATAAATAACATCACCTTCTTACTTATAGTTTGCTTGGTTTGAATTTCTTTTCATAATACTGTGACGATAAAGGTGTGGTACACGAGCAAACAGTGAAGTGATTCTAAATTACCGAACACAACGAAAAAAAAATAATTGAAATAGTGTAACACCTAACAATTTCCGCTAATTAGGCGACAACATGAAATTCCACTTTATAGGACATAGTCTTCTATTCTCAAACCGTTGTAGTAAATATGGTGAATATAAGTGGGATCAGACTCTGGCCTTAGTTTCAGTAAGATAATATTGAGAAATCTAAATTCCAATCTACCGTGGTTTCATCACAGATTTTCTAAAATTCATACTTATGTACCAACAAACAACGCCGAACTTGGAGTCATGTATACTTTAATCGCAAGTTGTACTCGTTTAGGTTGCCAAGTTATTTATGGCACGAAACATAACATGTCAATTTAGTTACCGTTTTGTTCAACAAATTAATTTCTGAAAAAAAATCCTTTCATGAATACACAATTTATTGGATTTATCCTTACATGTACATGTGAAAAATAAGTTACATATAATCGTCGGTTTGGAAAGCACTGATAACTTAGAAATTAAGTTATATTGTTTCAACAATTTTAAGCCACTAATTATATAAGGAATAAAATCGCAATCTTATTATTCCAATTTATTTACCATTATAGTTCGATACATTGATTTTTTTTTTTTTTTTTTACAAAATCCATACATGAACAATTCTTTGAATCCAATGCATTCATCATGGATTTGCTAAAAGTCATACTTTTGTATAGACAAATAACGCCAATAATAGAATATATATATATATATACTTTGAATTTAGGTCGTACACGTTTTGGCTTGAAACCTAATATGCTAATTTAGTTATCATTCCGGTCGAACAAATTCATCTCTTAAAATAATATTTCTTTCATGGATACACAATTTATTTATCCTATCCTTTTCTACACATGCATTTACAAAAAATAAATTGCGTATAATCTAAGGATTGTAGTGCGCAAATAACTTAGAAATTAAGCTTTATAGCTTGAATATGCACCTAATTATACGAGGCATCAAATCGCAATCTTGTTATGCTAACTTATTTACCATTATAGTTCGATAAATTGATTTGTTTACAAAATTCATGCATGAACAATTCGTTGAATCCAACCTCACCGAAATGTGCAATCATGGAAAATTGTTTTCAAATTCGCCTATATATATCTTGTAGTCTTTTGAAAAACTAGTGACTCCGAATTTAAGTTTTATAGCACGTACAAACCTATAATCCTTCCTAGCTTTCAACAAATTGAATAGATATGGAGAAAGGTTCATTCAAGTCAGCTTTCCTCGTTGTGCTCTTTCTTGTTTCATATGATGGTAAAATACTTCTCTCAATTTATATTTTTGTTACAATGAAAGAGAAATTTATTCTTGACATACTATAATCCGAACGTTAATCCTAACAACATAGGCTAACCTCAAGGGCTGACTTCTTTGAGCAATACAACTGCATATAGGAATTTTTTTTTCTCCAACGTGATTGACTTCACTTATTTTTTAAAATGTGTATATGTCGTTGATACATCGTTAAAATTATATACTTTAACCTAACAATTGTCGATATTTTCAGCCATAAAGTCTAGTTTAAGTGTATATTTTTGTAACGTCAACTTATGCATAAAGCAGTACATTCACAATAAAGACAAAGAACAGTTTTATTATGAATTATTGAAATATTACTTGTGGTAGGTGTGCAATTTGGAGTCGAAGCAAGGGGTCCAGTTGTTCGTTATCCGTGCCAAACATATATGCAATGCCTTCCATGCCAATGCCTCGAGGGTTGGTGTAAGTGTCCGTCAAATGAAATATTGAAGTTCATTCCTCAAGACATCTCTACACACCCGTAAGCACAGAAGGAAATGCCATAATCAGTGCTACTTGATACATCAATATATATCATATACTTATGATGTGCACCAAAAATCTTATGTTCTCACAATATGTTCGTTAAGTGTTTGAATGGATAATAAATAACATCACCTTCTTACTTATAGTTTGCTTGGTTTGAATTTCTTTTCATAATACTGTGACGATAAAGGTGTGGTACACGAGCAAACAGTGAAGTGATTCTAAATTACCGAACACAACGAAAAAAAAATAATTGAAATAGTGTAACACCTAACAATTTCCGCTAATTAGGCGACAACATGAAATTCCACTTTATAGGACATAGTCTTCTATTCTCAAACCGTTGTAGTAAATATGGTAAATATAAGTGGGATCAGACTCTGGCCTTAGTTTCAGTAAGATAATATTGAGAAATCTAAATTCCAATCTACCGTGGTTTCATCACAGATTTACTAAAATTCATACTTATGTACCAACAAACAACGCCGAACTTGGAGTCATGTATACTTTAATCGCAAGTTGTACTCGTTTAGGTTGCCAAGTTATTTATGGCACGAAACATAACATGTCAATTTAGTTACCGTTTTGTTCAACAAATTAATTTCTGAAAAAAAATCCTTTCATGAATACACAATTTATTGGATTTATCCTTACATGTACATGTGAAAAATAAGTTACATATAATCGTCGGTTTGGAAAGCACTGATAACTTAGAAATTAAGTTATATTGTTTCAACAATTTTAAGCCACTAATTATATAAGGAATAAAATCGCAATCTTATTATGCCAATTTATTTACCATTATAGTTCGATACATTGATTTTTTTTTTTTTTTTACAAAATCCATACATGAACAATTCTTTGAATCCAATGCATTCATCATGGATTTGCTAAAAGTCATACTTTTGTATAGACAAATAACGCCAATAATAGAATATATATATATATATATATATATACTTTGAATTTAGGTCGTACACGTTTTGGCTTGAAACCTAATCTGCTAATTTAGTTATCATTCCGGTCGAACAAATTCATCTCTTAAAATAATATTTCTTTCATGGATACACAATTTATTTATCCTATCCTTTTCTACACATGCATTTACAAAAAATAAATTGCGTATAATCTAAGGATTGTAGTGCGCAAATAACTTAGAAATTAAGCTTTATAGCTTGAATATGCACCTAATTATACGAGGCATCAAATCGCAATCTTGTTATGCTAACTTATTTACCATTATAGTTCGATAAATTGATTTGTTTACAAAATTCATGCATGAACAATTCGTTGAATCCAACCTCACCGAAATGTGCAATCATGGAAAATTGTTTTCAAATTCGCCTATATATATCTTGTAGTCTTTTGAAAAACTAGTGACTCCGAATTTAAGTTTTATAGCACGTACAAACCTATAATCCTTCCTAGCTTTCAACAAATTGAATAGATATGGAGAAAGGTTCATTCAAGTCAGCTTTCCTCGTTGTGCTCTTTCTTGTTTCATATGATGGTAAAATACTTCTCTCAATTTATATTTTTGTTACAATGAAAGAGAAATTTATTCTTGACATACTATAATCCGAACGTTAATCCTAACAACATAGGCTAACCTCAAGGGCTGACTTCTTTGAGCAATACAACTGCATATAGGAATTATTTTTTCTCCAACGTGGTTGACTTCACTTATTTTTTAAAATGTGCATATGTCGTTGATACATCGTTAAAATTATATACTTTAACCTAACAATTGTCGATATTTTCAGCCATAAAGTCTAGTTTAAGTGTATATTTTTGTAACGTCAACTTATGCATAAAGCAGTATGTTCAATAAAGACGAAAAACAGTTTTATTATGAATTATTGAAATATTACTTGTGGTAGGTGTGCAATTTGGAGTCGAAGCAAGGGGTCCAGTTGTTCGTTATCCGTGCCAAACATATATGCAATGCCTTCCATGCCAATGCCTCGAGGGTTGGTGTAAGTGTCCGTCAAATGAAATATTGAAGTTCATTCCTCAAGACATCTCTACACACCCGCAAGCACAGAAGGAAATGCCATAATCAGTGCTACTTGATACATCAATATATATCATGTACTTATGATGTGCACCAAAAATCTTATGTTCTCCCAATATGTTCGTTAAGTGTTTGAATGGATAATAAATAACATCACCTTCTTACTCATATTTTGCTTGGTTTGAATTTCTTTTCATAATACTGTGACGATAAAGGTGTGGTATACGAGCAAACAGTGATGTGATTCTAAATTACCGAACACAACGAAAAAAAATAATTGAAATAGTGTAACACCTAACAATTTTCGCTAATTAGGCGACAACATGAAATTCCACTTTATAGGACATAGTGTTCTATTCTCAAATCGTTGTAGTAAATATGGTAAATATAAGTGGCGGTCCTAATTGACCTCTTTTAATCACTTGAAAAACAGATAAATTTGAACATATGAGGATTACACAGAAGTTAACTAATATGTAGTTATTGTATATTTTAGTCTCAAGCACGTAGTTCTGAATCTCAAAACAAGTAAATATTACTAATTTATTCAGTGTGTGCTAAATATTATTATTTCTTACTAGTTTAGTGTTCGATCCACCGAATTACACGACAGGCTTAAATTTTAAAAAAACCAGTATCTCTTTGGCTGTCATTTTTATTTTATTTTATCACCACAGAACTCTGTTTTAAAAAAAACCAGTATCTCTTTCGCATACAAAAAGTTGGTAAACAAGTTCGGCCTCGTAGCGTTTTTGGATTTAAAAAAATAGACCATCAAGGTCCATTAATTCGATAACATATTGGGATCGGATTCCGGCCTTAGATTCAGTAAGATAATATTGAGAAATCTAAATTCCAATCAACCGTGGTTTCATCGCAGATTTACTAAAATTCATACTTATGTACCAACAAACAACGCCGAACTTGGAGTCATATATACTTTAATCGCAAGTTGTACTCGTTTAGGTTGCCAAGTTATTTATGGCATGAAACATAACATGTCAATTTAGTTACCGTTTTGTTCAACAAATTAATCTCTGAAGAAAAATCCTTTCTTGAATACACAATTTATTGGATTTATCCTTATGTACACATGTACATGTGAAAAATAAGTTACATATATAATCGTCGGTTTGGAAAGCACTGATAACTTAGAAATTAAGTTACATTGTTTCAACAATTTTAAGCCACTAATTATATAAGGAATAAAATCGCAATCTTATTATGCCAATTTATTTACCATTTATTTACCTAATCTGCTAATTTAGTCTCAACACTACTACAAAAATGGAAAAAGACGACCAGAAAAAGACGACGGTATAAGATAAAACCGTCGTTGTATTTAAACAGATGACGGTATAAAAAAAAAACCCGTCGTGGATAAGTTCCTTACTGTTGAATATTTTTAAAAGACGACGCATACAAATAAAAAAGCGTCGTTTTTAAAAAAGGATTTCTTCATAGATAAAATCTGACCAAAAAACAACGACAGCAGGTATGAATCCACCGACGTAGAAAATAAAGACGACAGTTCACCAAAAAACCTGCCGTGTTAACTCCTAACTAAACACGACCAACTGTTCTTAATCCGCGTCGTATAATATAGTGGAATCCACGTCTGTATACTACGACGGTGCATTCTCTGTAAACCGCCGACTTATTAAACTGAAACAAACACAAAATTTATTAAAAGCACAAGTTTAACTCAAAAACATAATCAAATGATAAGTTAGAAGGGTACGAAATGATATATAAATATGCACCGATCAGATGTAACTATTGGCAACCATGGACATGTGTTGTAACTTGTTGAGTATCAAACTCCTGAGGTTTCAAGTTCTGGTTTAGGCTTTTGTCTGACTGGAGTTAATTCACTAAGCATTTCTTCAATTTTCTTCATTGTTGGACTGGATTTCAACGCAGAACTAGGTTTTAATTCTGAAAATTGGACTAAAGGTTTTTCCTTTTGTTGCTTAAGGTTAATTTCATAGGGAATTAACTTATCAACTTTCGTTTCAATTTTGTCTAACTGTTTTTCCAATAACTATTAAACTCTGATTGGTGTAATTATTTTGCTCAATTACTCTTTTGTCTGTATCGTTTTGATTGGTGACTTTGTAAGGACTGGCAATGATTTTGGCTTTCTTGTGACTAATGACTTCTGTATTATCTTCTTTTTCCCATTTTTCTTGGGTTAAAGTTGTTAACTTTTGACTCATGTGGTGGTTCTCAACGTAATCTAGGTAGTAAATTTCTGACTTGGTTGTTTTCATGAAATCTTTCCAATCATTGAAAATTGCTTTTCTTTGATCTTTGGGGAAAGAAGCATGATAATTAACTTTTCTTAACTTATTTTCAGGGGCACAGAAATGATCATCTAGTTTTGACCAATGAATCCGAAAAGGTTTACTCAGGGTTCTTAACTGGTTATCTACTTCAAAGGTAGAGGCTTCAAAATCTGTTTGTGTAGGTGACTTGGGGAAATTTGACTTGCATCGTCACAATCCATAAGTTTTATTTTATGTTTTCTAGTTTTTCAATTATGTTTTCTTTGAACATGAGAAACTAAATTATTCTCTAGGGTGAGGATGATGCTCGAGCATGGATAGTTATGATTTCTAATGTTATTTAATGGATTCTAAGTTTCTTTTAGATGAATGTTTAATCACTATTTTAATTGTTGCTATTTGTTTAAGTTCTTTGACTTATCACCTTAGGGCTTTGCATCTAGTAAATTGGAAGATGAATTTGAGGCAGAACTCGCAATATAATTCAATTAGCTTCTTTTGATTAAGTGTGGTGAATTACACTATTGGTTGACGAAGAATAATGGTTTGCTTGGTTCTCTCGTTTTCTAGAACGTAATGAATCCAACTTGTTAAATTTATGCCTTAACCAAGATAGATTGCAGGATTGGGTATATGACTACTACAAAAATTGAAATAGACGACGGGAATCCACCTTCGTGTAGCATGTTTTAAAACCGACGTGAAATCGACCGCCATCTTTTAATACATAAAATAACGACGGAAAATAACCGACGTCGTTAATATATTACAAGTCACAAAAAACACTAAAACCGACGTCTAATTCATACATAAATAGCTTAAAAAGACAACTTCGACTATATTAAACGACGGTTTTAGTAAAACACAGACGTTTAAATAATGTAAATGTCGAGAACAACTACAAACCCAACGTAAAAATGATTATCAATGTCTCTAATAGAAATAAAACCGACGTGTAAAACTTAAAAACCGTCGTGGTTAATATATACTACGTTTACTAAATAAAAAAAAGGGACGTCTAAAACATATAACATGGTCAATTAGACATCACTTTTGTTAAAAAAAGTGACGTTTGAAAGCTTTAACATGGCACATATTTACTTGGACTGACGTAACAAACAAATAAACACGACCCTTTAGGTCACACAGACGTTGAAAATGATTTTGACGGCTTGAATAGAGAAATAAACGACGTGGATTTAATATTGCACGTCGGTTAATTAAAATATCTGTCATGTTTAATCCATTTACTATGGCCTAGGAGTCACATTTTGGGACGTGGTTAATTATTTACAACGTCGGTTTGTATAGGCTTTGACGTGGTTGGCATTTTAAAAGTCTCTTTTGTGAGCCACTTAGACGTGTGTAATCTCTGAGGCGTCATTGCTTTTAGCCTAACCGTTGTTAAGAAGTAGGGAAACGCCTTGAATTATGGATTTGACGTCGATTATTTTTAAAATGAAGGTCGTGGTTAGATCTTTACTATGTCCCAAGAATCCAATTATTCGACGTTGTTATATAACTTACTACATCGGTCATTTGTTTATTTCATGACGTGGCTAGTCTTTGTTAAGTCTCTTTTATAACCTTTTTTGACGTGTGTATTCTCCGAGACGTCAATTGTTTTATTATAACTGACGTGCAACATTATTTTTACGACGGTAATCATCAATCGATGGTATCCATAAATTCGTCGGTTTGAGCTCTCTTCCGTCGTGTTATTCTTTATTGTACGTCGTTGGTTATTTTCTTTACCGTCGTTGTTGTTAATATTTATTAACTGTGTTTAAATTAATTTGAATTGACCGACGTGTTTTCTTTTTCAAATGGCGATTTTTATTTCATTTTTGCATTGGCATTCCACGTCGTTTTTGAAAACCCGACGTTGGTTATTTTTTAGACGTCTCTTTTTGCGATTTTTGTACCTTGACCGTCGTATTTTCAGCTTTAAACATTATTTTTAATTTTTGATTTGTCGTGCCCAAAGCCTACATAATGAAAATGTGATCGGAATTAAAATGATATACAGAGCTATTAATTAATGTCAGACAATTAACTGCATAACTAATGTCATACATTACAACAATCAATCAATCCATATATCTTCACACCCATCTCTAATATTCTCACTCCCAAACTCACCCACTAGGTCATCAAATGTGTCAACATTTGGTATCCCTCCAGTAAATGGCTCACACTCAATTCTAATATCACCTAGCACATTATCACCAATAACATCATTATATTCTCTATTAGGCATTGATAACACTACCGACCAACCACGATGCATTCGGTCGTCAACATAAAATACTTGTTTGACTTGAGAAGCCATAACAAATTGGCCATTCCTATGTCCAATTTTACTCAGATCTACAAGGGTAAATCCAAGTTCGTCGGCTACAAGGCCCGAAGTGTTATCTATCCAATCACACCTCAAGACTGGGATTCTAAACTTTTGGTAGTCAAGGTCCCAAATATCTTGAATAACCCCATAAAAACCCATATTGGAGACAATAGGGTTTTTATCCTTGGCACTAGCAACTTGAATAGTATGTGCAAGTAAATAAACTCCACTATTTTGGACAGTTCGCACATCATCTTGTGCCTTGGTGTTAAATTTGACACCATTAATAAGATAGCTCCTATATGATGGCACTGCCATGCTTGGACCAGCTGCTAACCACCTCAAATTTTCTGATACGCCATTATTGTCTTCCCTATTAAGTTCACTTTGAACCTGCAAATTAAATATATATCTTAATTCAATCTAACATATAGAAAGAAAGAAAATTAAAAGTTCAATATGTCATTCAATAACATATATACCTTAAAGCGTAGCCATTGAATGAAAGTGCTATTGTGCTTATCTTGTAGCCACTTTGTTCTATTTCTAAATTTTGGATAAGTGGTCTTGATGTGGATCATATGTTCCCTACAATTGACACGAAAAAATCACGCATTACGGTCCCTTGGATATAAGATAAACACGAAAAAATCACGCAACACGAAAAAATCACGCATTACGCTACATATGAAAAATTAAACTCATACGTACTCGATATAAGGTAGGACTTCCTCCGTATTCTCCAAGACATATAGATGTGCCTAGTTCAACAAGTCCAAATCAACTAAGCTCACTGTGCAACCTGATAATGACTTTGAAACTCCCATCTTCTGGCTTGAAGGCACTCCAACTGTACTAACATCAGATAAATGCTCGGTACAAAACTCTACAGCTTCTTCAGCTATATACTGCTCAGCAATGCAACCTTCGGGACGAGTACGATTCTGAATATACCCCTTTAGTACTTTCATATATCTTTCAAACGGGTACATCTATCTAAAATATACTGGCCCACATAGACGAACTTCTCTGACAAGATGTATTACTAGATGAACCATGATATCAAAGAATGAAGGAGGAAAGTACTTCTCAAGCAAATACAAAGTAACTACTACATCTTCTTCCAACTTATCTAGCTTGGAAACATCTACCGTCTTTGCACATATAGCATTGAAGAAGATGCACAATCCAGTTATTGCATACCTTGCAGGCTTCTCCAAAACAGAACGAATTGCCACAGGGAGCAATTGTTGCATCAAGATATGACAATCATGAGATTTAAGGCCAAGAAGTCTTGAATCTTTTAAAGATACAAGATTTTTTATATTTGAAGAATAACCTTCAGGGACCTTCATACCATAGAAAGAATTGCAAACTGCTCTCTTCTCTGCTCTTGACAAATTCCAAGGCCTTGGAGGCAAGCGAGTACGTCTCTCTCCATACTCGAGTTGCAAATCAGTTTTGACCCCCATGTTCAATAAGTCTAACCGAGCAACAATCCCATGTTTATTTTTTCCAGGGATCTCTAGCAATGTACCAATGATACTATCACAAATATTCTTCTCAATGTGCATAAAATCTAGGGCATGCCTCACAGGGAGGTATTTCCAATACTCGAGATCAAAGAATTTTGATTTCTTCTTCCAACAAACTCTGTCACCATCATTCTCACCAACACTTCCCCCATTTTTCGAGCCCCATATGTAATTAATATCTTCAACCATATGCAGCACTTCTTCTCCGGTTAATGGCTCGGGAGGCATGCCATATTCAGGTTTCCCATTAAAAGCTGCACGTTGCCTCCTATATGGATGATTGATTGGTAACCAATTTCTATGCCCAATGTAACAAATTTTGTGGCCATTTTTCAACCTGTGACAAGGTGTATCATTGCCGCATATTGGACAAGCTTTATATCCTTTAATGACACAACCAGATAAGTTTCCATAGGCAGGAAAATCATTAATTGTCCACAGTAATACACCTCTGAGTGTAAAGTATTCTCCTATGTGGGCATCATACACTCCTCTAATCCCATCCCACAGAGATTTTAAATTATCAATCAAAGGCTCTAAGTAGACGTCTATATCATTTTCGGGTTGTTTAGGACCGGAAATCAATAAGGTCAACATCATGAACTTCCGTTTTATGCATAGCCATGGTGGGAGATTATATGTAACTAAGATAACTGGCCAACAATTGTATCTGCTACTTAAAGAATTAAAGAACTGTGGGGATTGAATCCATCAGATGAGAGAGCCAATCTCAAGTTTTTTGGCTCATTACCAAAGTCGGGCCATTTATCATCTACAAGTTTCCAAGACGGGGAATCCGCTGGATGAGACATATGACCGTCAACTCATTTTCTTGCAGCATGCCAAGTCAAACTCTTAGCTGTCTTATGTGATTAAAACATCCTTTTAAACCTTGGAATTGGAGGAAAATACCACATCACTTTCGCTGCCACACCCTCTTTCAAGAACCCATCTTTGGTTTCCTTCCACCTTGAGATACCACAAGTAGGACAATTAGTTGAATCCTCATACTCCTTCCGATACAAAATGCATTCATTGAGACATGCGTGAATTTTCTCATAACTCATCCCTAAAGCAGACAAAGTCTTTTTTGCCTCGTATATAGAGGAAGGTAGTGTATTTCCTTATGGAAGCCATTCTCCTTGAAGTATCAATAATTCTGTAAAACAAGCATCACTCATCCCATGTTTTGCTTTCAAATTATATAACTTCACCAAAGCGACAACTTCGTGTACTTACTGCAACCAGGGTACAAGGGTTCATCGCCATCCCCAATCACATTGGCAAACTCATAAGAATTAGATCCAATATTGGCAAAATCATTATCATCCATCCCTAATTCTTCATAAACATAACTAAACCTACTTTGCTCATCTTCTTCCACATTTCTACTAGCATTGGTAGTTTATTCCCAAGGTTCTCCGTGCCATGTTCAAATCTTATAGCTTTGGTCAATTCCATTAAAGTATAAGTGTTCCCTTATAATTCCAACCCCAAACAATCCAATATTCCCACATTTAACACATGGACAACGAATATGAGTTGTATTTTCAAGATTTTCTACAGCAAAATTTAAAAATCCTTCCACCCCTAACTCATATGCCTTCGATCTTCTATCCGCAAGCATCCATGACTTATCCACCTTACACTCTATAAAATCATATAAAAATATATATATATATTAAAGTGGAAAGACCAGCAATGAAACACTTCCTCATTCAAATAGCAGAGAATAAATTGAAAACAAAATATAAAACATGAACAAGACGACGATTTTTACAACATAATCGTCGTTTAATATAAATTCAGACGACGGCATCTACAGTTACCATCGTCATTAAGATACCCAAACCCAGAAATTTGTACGGGGTTCTAGTAGCCTAAAGACGTTTAATGGAGAAACAGTCGTCTTTAGGCTACCAGTTGCGGATTAAAACTCTGACGACAGGAGTAAATGAACAACCGACGTATAATAAACATTTAGACGACGGTTTGATCCATCAACCGTCGTCGTGGTTTTTTTTTAAAAAAAGCTTAAATCTCCCATCCCCATTCCTTTTCCAAGAACCCATGGCCAAACAAACATAAAAGAACCCAAACAGAGAGTAATTATTACAAGAATGCAAACACTAAAACAGAAAATAACCCAAATATAGCTACGAACAAAAACACTTATGGATTTAAGAAGCCGTGCAATATCATTAAATAAAGAGATTAGGGTTTGCACTTACATGGATAAGATAACCAATGCTTCAAATAGAGCTGAGAGAATATAACAAAAACTTGAGAGAGAGCTGAGAGAATATACCCAATGCTTTGAGAGAGAGCGAAAACTTTAAGACAAATTTATGTTGAAGAGAGAGAATAATCTATTTTAAGGTTAAAGGGAAATTCTGAAAATTTTAGATCATGGTCAAAAATTTTAAAGTACCGTGTTTTTCAACGACGACGGTAAATACTTATATATCGATGTGTAATATGAACTTACGACGTCGGTTTCCACACAAGACCGACGTTGTAAACATAACATACGTGGCCACTTAATAACCGACGTCGTAAACCAGATACAATTAGTTTGGGTTTACATAGTTGACCAAAAACAGCGGGAGAAAACCAGCGTCGTTTCAATAAACCCTAAACCCTATACCCTAAACCCTAAACCCTAAATTTTACAATAATTTTAAAAAAATACACAAGTATGAGAAAAATGAACCAAAAATTGCTACGGACTCCTTACAACAATGCCTTCTATAATAGTAGGCTAAAATATGGATTTCATCATTTTGAATTTATGGGCACCAATGGATAACATAAACTTTAGGGTTATGTTATGTAAAGTATAAGGAGTACCGTGCTTTGTCTCTAAATTTGTTTGAATTTTGTTATCATTTAAACTTTGAAAACTAAAATTACATTTTTCAGGTCTTAATGGGCAAGATATTGTCTCAATGAGTGCATAGAATTTGTCGGTATATTTTTCGGATTTTGTTTTGAATATATTATTAATATTAGTAATTAAATACAATAAAAAAAATATTTGTAAAATTATATTTTTTAAAGCTTTAGGGGAAAGACAATATTTCAATGAGTGCTTGGTAGTTGTCAGTTTAATTTTTGGAATTAGTTTTGAATTTAATAAAATATAAAAGTCATTTAAAATTAAATGCCAAATGACCTAGCCGACGTTGTATCCTTTTACAACGACGTTAAACATCACAAACTGACGTCATATATTTTTTAGACGTCGAAACGAATAGAAAACGATGTCAATTGTTTAGAGAACCGACGTGGGTTATTGTATTACCACGTCATCTTATTTTAGATCAAGTTCGCACCACTTTGCAAAACCCAAGGGAAGGTGTCGTATAGTAGTGTAGCTCGGAAGTCCAAGTGTCGTTTCCACAGAGAGCGGTGTAAAGAAAATAACAGAGATGAAAAAGAACAAGTGTGATTGAGAAGCAGATTTATGCAAGATTTGATTTCAAGAAAATTCAATTGATTAAAACACTAAGGCATTGGGTTTCCACTTTTAACATAAGCATGCAACTCTTAATAATTTGATCCACAAAATATTTTCCATTCTAAGCATAACTTGTACCATTGGCAACAAACTATCAAAAAATAATCTTCATCAAAATTCTATTAATCTTTGGTAATTCTCTTCTCTTTTAAAAGCATGAAAGTTTTTACTACACAATGGGAAAAATATGATTGAACCCATGAAATAGATTATCAAACATTCATCAATTAATTAAAAAGAAAACTACAAATTCCATTTGAACAAAAACTACAAATTTACATTAAAGCTTAAGTTTGGATCAAACTAATAAAAATTACACACTTATATTAAAAGTTTTGTCCCTAGCCTTAGCTAGGGAGTTAGTTCCCCATAGTAAAATAAAACTAAAAAAAGAAATTAAAACTTAGAAAGATGGAGAGAAGAGAGAAAGCTCAAGAGTTGTGGAGCTTGGTGTGTTTTTACAATGCCATAGCTCCTCCTATTTATAGGAGAATGGGAGCAATTCTAAATTCATCAAATCCCTCCATTCATGAATTTAATATGTCTTCCACTTGCCATCAAACCAATTGCCAATTTGCTTCATTTACTTATTCCATAGTGTTGGTGACTCCATTCTCCAAATTCTTCTTCTTTTTGTTTCATTGGTTGTTGCATCCATATTGTATTTATTTTCTTCTTTAATTTCTTGCACTTGAACACTTTATCATGCACTTACATGCATTTCTCATCTCTTTGGCTAGGTGGTGCATCTTGCAATCTTTTTAATAAATCTTGCCACCATTTGCCTACTAGCATCCAATGATCTTTTTCAACCTTAAGATAAAATAATGAAATCATCATCAATTATGTAATGGGTATGTAAGCAAGTGAATAAGTGAAAAACATTCCTAATTAACTAAAATTGTAAGAAAATCAATTACTAACAAATATATTTAGGGATAATAAACATGATAATTTATGTGCTCATCAGATCAAATTTTTTATAATAACCGCCTTCGTATATTGTTAAGACATCGATATGGTTGTACTAACAGACGTAGTATATCAGTACAAAATTCATCTATACAAGATGAATTAATTGTAAACCGTCGTGTTTATGACTGTTACATGTCGTTTTTAAGAATTGTTGTCGATGTTATATTTCCAGTCATAGCAAGACGACCATTGTGTACACATATGAGACGTGTAAAGTAGAATCAGACGTCGGTTTTTGGGAACTAAACAAATTTTTTTTTTAAATTTAATTTTTTTTATGGTTGTTCGATTGATTACAACAAAAATATTTATGTACATGTTAAATAAACTAAAATAAACCTAAACATTGTTCATAAATATTTATGTACATCAATTATCTTTCGGTAATAACTTGTTCACAAATTCTGCCCATTCATGCCTAACTTCGTCAATATGTTCTTGTGTATACTGAACTCGATCTTTTTTCTTTTCAAACTGCAAAATAAACCAAAAAACCGACGTGTTATAAAGATACAAACGACGGTTTTAAAGAAAAATTTGACGTAGTAAAATAAAGAAAGTATATCTAAAATTTTGCATTTTACCTTCTTCTCGAAATCTAGGTCTGGATCATGAATTATATCTCTCATGAATTGCATCACGTAATAGCCACACTCTACACTTGTTGGTTGTTTAGGAGTGCCGTGTAGATTTTTCCAAAATGGCCTGTTTACGTGATGAATTTTTGTTTATATGAATGTTAAAGATTTTAATTGACCTGTTAAAAGAAAACAAAGAGTGTTAATGACAAAACGAAAAATTTAAATACAAATAGTAACCGTCGTGGTAAATCAGTCAAAATGACGGAGTTTTAAAACAAATGATGAGGTATTTTGTTTCAAATGGCGGTAAACAACTACCGTCGTTGTGTAACATTATAACGTCGGTAAGAGGAAAACGTCGTATAACAAAAAATTGAACAGAAAAATTAAAACGTTCTGAAATAAAACCCAAACGATGTGGTAGTTAAATTCACACGACGTTTTTAAGACAATACTGATGTAATAAATTATTTAAAACGTCGGTAATAACTTACCGTCGTTGTATTGTCATTATAACGTCGGTATTATAAAAACCCATCGTATACTTCAAATGCTTTACCCTCCGTTTGGATGAGGGAAAATAACTCGGAATTTAGCTAAAAGTCGGGAATTTAAGATAAGAAATTGACAATTCCCTTGTTTTGCAATTTAAGCGTGGAATTTATTAAATGACGCATGGAAAAAATTATGGAAATTGAGGCATCAAATTCCCGAGTTTAATTTCCACCAAAATAGGCGTCATTTCACAATTTCCACAGTGCGGGAATTCATATTTTCCCGTTGTGCCAAAATTTAAATAAATAAAAAACGCCAAAATTTTCATGAAAAAAAAAACAAAGAAAAAAAAGCGCTAAACTTAAACAGCACCAAGTTTGGAGCTGCCTTATCTCTTTATAAACCTATGAAACCCTGAACAACAGATTGCCTTGTCGCTTTATAAAAAAAGCTGCGAGCCAGAGAAGTAAGAAGCATCATAAAAAAGCTGTGAGCAAGATTTAGAAGATATTCATGTTATTGATGATATTTCACCAACCTCAACAAATGGTCAAAAGAGAAGAAATCGTGCATCAAATTCTTCTGATATTCTTCCTACAAAGAAAAGAGGTGTTGTCAAAGATGTTATTGTTGATTCGATTGCTAGAATGGCTTTATCATTTGAAGAGTTTATCCATGCTGATACTAAGAACCTTGATCCAGCAGATGTATATGATGAAGTACAATCAGTACCAGGTCTTAGTGAAAATGAACAACTCAAAGCATGTGCTTGGCTGATAGAAAATGACAAACAATTTCAGATCCTGAAGGCATTCCCAATTGAGAAAAAAGAGAGTATGTTGCTGATGTTTATTGCACGTGGGGAGTGATTTGGTTTGCTAATATGCTCTGCTTGTTTAAGTTGAGTTATTTAGTTCATCAAACGATCTGTTATTTTATACTTTGAGGAATACTTTCTATGTCGGTTATCAGTTTTTTTGTTCTTTCGAAATATTTAATTTCTGTCATTTATAATTTACATGAGCTATCCAAACATTGAAATTTTCAATTTCTGTCATTTATAAAATCCAACATACATAAATCCAAACACTGAAATCTTCAATTGCCAGAAATTGAAATGACAGAAATCTAAATTCCGTCATTTTAAAATTCTATGTAATTGGCAATTCCTTCATCCAAACGGAGCATTAAAGAAAAAAAATCTTAGATCAGAAGAAATCAACTTACGTATTCACTATACTTTTCATGTCATCGTCAACAGAGCGTTTTGGCAGTGAATTCATGTAATAGGCAGTCTTCGTTGCTGGTCCCACAATTACCATCACCCAATGACCCCTACACATAATGATCCATATAGGTTAAATAGTACTATAAAGAAAAATATTACAAGCTTAGGAAAATACTTTAAATAGTTAAGGGTACTAACCCTGGATTATAAGGGACCAAGAAAAATTGATTCCCATCTGCTGTTTTCAGGCGGCTTGACAGGTAGTTTTGTTCGGTCTGATAGAGATCCAAATTGAGAGCTGACTAGCCCAGGGTCCACAAGGCCAATAAGGTTTACCATATTTTCCATTTTTAAATAGTCAAATAGGTACCTAAATATATGAAAGTCAATTAAATGAGATTTTAATTTAAAAGAAAGGGAAATGTAAAACAAAATGGGATTTCTAGAATTACCTCATGTATACTGATATCACTGTGGTTCCAATCTCAACCATGGAACCAAACTGCAAAATATCTTCAGCGAAGAGGAAGGTATCATGCTCAACGCCAAACACTTCCATGGGCATGTGAATTGTCAGAGCCTCGTTAGTAGGCAACAACTTGGTCTGGAAATGTTGGCATAAGGCTAACAGAGGAGGTGGCATGTCTAGCTTTGAGAGATCCTGTTACAAGAAATAAATAAAGAAATATAAGTTAGTTTGTGTGTGAACTTAAAATAAACGACTCTAACTAAACCCAAAAAACAGATGTGGTATATAATATAAACGACGGTTTCTAGTACATACTGACGGAGGAAAGGTTATAGACGTCGGTAAATACATAACCGTCGTTGTGTAAACTTTATAACGTCGCTACCCTAAAGAAAGGTCATCTAATTAAAATGCAGTTAATGCTATCATGAAATAGACGACGGTTTATAAAAGAATTAGACGACGGTAAAAAAGACAGTCGTTATTTTTAATGCCCAATAATTTGCAAAACAAGTAAAAGCGTCTTGGTATTTAACTCAACACGAAGGTTCGTGAGAGAAACAGACGTATTATTGTTTTCCAACGTCGGTAAATATATACCGTCGTTGTTTGAAATGTTAACGTCGGATATTTAAAAGAGCGACGTCTATTTAAAATTTAAAAGGCAGAAAACGAAAATATCATAGATTTTAACGTGTCATCTTGTTGTTTTCCAGCAGTATCAGCATTAGGCTTTGGATCTTCTACCCCCAAAGCTAGGGGTCTGATATTAGTGGCCCCAGAGCAGCTTGCCTTATCAGACATTGGATTTTTTGGGCTTTGATCTTGAGGGGGTAAAGTAATTGGAGTAATTGGGGTTCTGAGCATGCTGGGATCAAAATTAGGAACTAGTTGATGGAAATGTGCCAACATAGCCTCCCTCTCTGCTCTGACTGCTTCCATTATAGTTTCCCTTGACCTCGCCTCAATCCTCAAGGTCTCTTCTCTGACTACCTCCATCACACTTTCCTTCAATTTGTCACCAAATTTCACTCTATGCTGTTTCGGCAAATTGAAGAACTGAGTTTGGGAAACGCCAGCACCAACTCCTCTGACTCTCCCACCATGCTCAGGGGTTCCCAAAGCGAGAGTCAGGACATCATTGCTCCCAGAGACAGTCAGAGTGCCTTCGGAGACTTGCTTTTGCAAATCATCCTAAAAGAGAGAAAGAGAGATTGTTAGAAACTGAGCGGAGTGTAAAACAGATAAATAAACCGACGTAATATATCATTTACAACGACAGTTTTCTTAAATAACTGACGTAGTATTAATTTAACACGTCGGTATTTAAATACCGTCGTTGTTTATACTTTACAACGTTGGGATAAAAAAAAATCCGCCGTATATTCAAAATCAAACAGATTAAAACATAAATCAAAGACCGTTGTAGTATTTAAAGTAAGACGACGGACTATTGAACAAACAGACGTAGGACTTAATTTCATACGGCTGCATAAAAGTACCGTCGTTGTATAAATATTCTAACGTCTAGATGAGATAAAACCGTCGTAAATTTTAATGAAGAAGTGAAAAAACTCGATTGAAATATGCATTCTTTTCCAGAAATTGTGCACCACAAATTTCAGTGAAATAGACAAAGAGAGGGAGAGTGTGTGCGTGAGTAAACTTAAAACAAAACGGTTGTCTTCGGAATTTAAGCCGTCGTATTAATTCTATCTAGACGTCTGATTTATTCAAAAACCGACGTTCTATTCATTTTTAAACGGCGGTAAATAAAAACCGTCGTGGTGTTTATTTTATAACGTCGGTTATTTAAACGTGCGACGTCTATACCAAAATAAAACACTCTGTTTTTCAAATTTAGAACAGAGTTAGTGAGACTTATGATTATTTTTGCCTTCTCTACAACCTTTGGATTAGGGATGTTTCCTGTTTTATCTTCTCTTGCCTTCTTCCATAGAAGAGCTCAATTGATTTCTTCACCGGGCATGGTTTCTTCCAATTGGTCCTCCAAACCAACATACCCTTTTCTAGACAACCTATGGTTGTGCTCCAATTTCTCCCTCCTCTGTTTCTGCTCAAAATGCACAACCTCAAAATCTGGGGATAACCTTGAAGCTACAAAGGCATCCCATTGCGATTTTTCTATGAACTTATAATTATGAGGGGGTTCTTTTAACTTCTCCTTGTCATGTGCGAATGGAAGGATTTACTGCCTAGTTACGTTATACTTGAAATCCTTCCATTTTACAACATGGTTTAAAATTTACAACGTCAAACACAAAATACGACCGTCGTCTTACTGAGATGGGATACAAGAAAAATGACAGTTCTTCTCCCACCAGACGACGGTTTTATCTTGTTTTCCACGTATTAATTGTCACACCATGACGGTTATTAACCATCGTCGCGCAGTTTGCATTAGGTTGGATTTAACGACCGTCGTGGTGTGTCAATTCTATCGTCGCAAACAAGATAGAACTGTCGTCTTTTGATGTCGTGAGAGTGATGGACTAATGAATTTAATCAAAACCAATGAAAGATTTCCTCAATTTGACAGAATCTTGTTTCCAGACAACGACCGCTTTCAAATGAAATGTAAAAAAAGGGAAGAGATTGAGAAAAAACATTTGGCGTGCAAAGAAAGTTTCCTTCTGACGTAAGAAAATGGTGATTTGGAGACGAAGACGAAGACGAAGACAATGACGAGATTCAGACAATGATGCTGCTTTTGGGAAATGAGAGGGAAATTGAGATATTTTATCGGTGAGAGAAAACCGTAGAACATTAGGTCAGGTGACGAAAAGTTTATATATTTTCCCAGAGTTCAATACAACGATGTTTTTATTAAAAACCGCCCTAGTATTTAGTTATAACGACGGTAAATAAGTCGGAACCGACGTGGTTATTACTACAGC
The DNA here is from genome assembly GCA_034190965.1 of Prunus campanulata. Taxonomy (NCBI): domain Eukaryota; kingdom Viridiplantae; phylum Streptophyta; class Magnoliopsida; order Rosales; family Rosaceae; genus Prunus; species Prunus campanulata. The sequence continues at coordinate 2,093,967 of CM067214.1, read as the reverse complement.
CAAACGACTTTTGGAATTCCGATGTGGTTATGACGGCACTTGTTTATCTAAACTGACGTTGTCCTTCGAAATTCAACGATTATTTATTTTAAGAAACCGACGTGGTTACTTTGGGGTTCTGAAAACGACGTCGTTCACTTTTTAATACACGACGAAAGTTTACTTTGCAGAAGTGAAAACGACGATGTTGATTAGTTAAATATGATGTCGCTATTTGTAATAGAACCGACGTGGATATTTACGATAATTTCTTTAAATATGATTTTTTTCACGCGTTCTTTAACTCTCAGTTTTCAATTAGAGTTCCAACTTCTTCTTTCCCTTGGCTCTGTCTCATCAACTTCTAAAAAATTGTCTTTCTGAAAGTAAATGTTTTTAGTTGCGTTTTCTGCTTTATTTCACTCATAAGACCAAGCATGGTGCAGCAGCACTTGCCCGTTTGAAGGCATACGAGGGTGTTCCTGATGCTCCTTATGATAAGATAAAGAGGATGGTCATTCCTGATGCTCTGAAGTGAGCTTTTCACACTTTGTTGATTTTGATTATCTAAAATTATTAGTTTTCGTGAACTGAAATTATTGTTTTGGGAAATTATCTGATTATCTGAAATTATTTGCCTTTTAAATATTGCTCCTATTAAATATTGATCTGTGGCTGTGCAGGAGCCTGAGAACAAGAGGAAGGAGAGGGCCCAGCTTGCATATGAGAGGAAGAAATAGTTGAACAAGCTGAGGGTGGGTAGAAAAGAAACCACGATGTATTTGCCTTTTAAATAGAGTGCTGCTATTTCCACCCACCTATCCTATTTTCTCACCCACCTTATTTTCAAAATTTTAAAGACAAATTTACCCATTTGTAAAATGACTTCTAAGGACAAAAACCTCAACCCATCACAAACTTTCTCCATCGATGACCATGGAGGGATATACCCAAATGTAGCGCCGACTCCCAAAGCAACAACGAAAACGCCTATTGCGCAGGTGACAGTGATCCTTAGAAAGGCTTGAAACATCTTTCTGTCACTCAGTAGGTGCCTGCCTAACCCAATCTAAGAAGTAAAATACCTGCCAACACCCCCACACACCACCAAAATAAAATGAATAAAGAAGTAAATGAATCAGGGTAAGTTAATTCACACCATATACACTGAACAGAAGAGGAAACATACAATACAATTCATATAATTGATAAAGAGTAAATTGAATGTGCATGGAAAAGCGAACCTGCATAAAGAAGAAGACTGCACATGCTTTCGACAAAGCAAAGTTGCAGAGCGAGCAACATTCCGAAAATATAAGTGCAATTGTAGGCCACATACAACCTCATGGAATAGCGTCCAGTGATCAAAAGCACCAAAACGTAAAGTAAAATCAAGCTGATTATAAAAGACATCCTCCCCAACCAGATATTCCAGCGTGGGTTATGGGTTAATAATCTGATTTGATCACTTGATTTTTGCAAAAAAAAAATTTGTCTCTCTCGAAGAACTTAAAGTATTTCATTGATTCTTGTTAAACCCACAAGTGATCCACGTTGGTGGCAGGAGGAGATGGGGGAGGTGGGTCATCGATGAGGGAAGTTTGTGCTGGGTTTGGGTTGGGTTTTTTTTTTTTTTTTAAAAGTTTCAAGTTTTTTGCTTGAATTAATAATTAAAGGACATTTTAGGAAAAATGGTGGGTGGAAAAATAGGATTGTGTTTTTTCAAATCTATATGGTGGGTGAGAAAATAAGGTGGGTGGGAAAATAGGACAGGTGGGTGGAAATAGCAGCACTCTTTAAATATTGATCAATATTTAACACGAAGAGATTTGCCTTTTAAGACGAAAATGTTGTTGAGGATTGATAATTAAATTTTGTTTTGTGTTAAGAAAGATATTACCAAAATAAAAGAAAATTTAATTAATTTTAAAAAGCAATAAAAACAAGACGGCGGTTTACAGAGAAGGCAGACGTATAAATAGGAAAAATACGACGGTAATTTGAACGTAGGACGTGGTAAATAAATACGACAGTAGTGTTGTATGTACCGTCGTAGTACACTCCAAAATAATAAGTCGATAAATTAATCTCTCGCGTCATGGTACATTGATTTAACACGTCATTTTTTTGTAATATACCGACGTGGATTCCATTATATTATACGACGTGGATTCCATTAAAGAATAACGGACGTGGTTTTGTACAATTAGACGGCGGTATGTGTATAAGGACTGCCGTGGGTTTTAAAGATTTATTGTATAATTTTGACGCTTTCTTTCAGTTTCAGTTTTCATTTAGGGTTCCAAGTTCTTCTGACCTCTTTGGAGGCTCGTCTTTTTCTCTCACATACACACATACATCATCACTCTCTCTCACATCTCAAAGACAATAATTTGGATGTTAATGATGTATGCGTTTTGGTGTATCTCAAAGACACAAAAACGCACACATCATTAACTTTCAAAACATTGTCTTTCTCAAAGTTTGCCGTGGTCAGTTCAGTTCTGGTTTCTTTTTGGATTTTGTGTATTTAAAATATTGTCTTTCTCACTTTGGTGGTTCGATTATGATCAGGATCCAAAGATCTCAATGGTAAGATATCATACCTCTTGGGATCTCATTTTAATTTTCGTAGGCTACCAAAATTAAAAAATAATTAAATCTTAAAAAGAAATAAAAATTAAGATGGCGGTTTACAGAGAAGGCACTATCATAGTATACCGACATGGATTCCATTATATTATACGACACGGACTAAGAACAGTTGGTCGTGTTTAGTTAGGAGTTAACACGGCAGGTTTTTTCGTGAACTATCGTCTTTATTTTCTACGTCGGTGGATTCATACCTGCTGTCGTTGTTTTTTGGTCAGATTTTAACTCTGAAGAAAACCCTTTTAATAAGACAACGCTTTTTTATTTGTGTGCGTCGTTTTTAAAAAATATTCAACAGTACCTCCATTTTTTAGTTGTTTAAGGCACTTATCCACGACGGTTTTTTGTTACCGTCGTCTTTTTAAACACAATGATGGTTTTATGTTCTGCCGTCGTCTTTTTCTAGTCATCTTTTTCACTTTTTGTAGTAGTTGTCTGAACTAGAAAAAAATATTACACTTAAAGAAAACTATGGTCTGAGTGCCTGAGAAGGATTTAGATACGGGAATTATCATCTAAAGAATTGAAAGAATCTGTTGAATGCATTGAAATCTAACTTGGATTGCTTGTGGTTGATTCCGAAACCCTAGACCTTCATCATTGTTTTTCAACCTTAAAATTCAACCTTTTTATTCTTAATTGTTTTTATTAATTTCTTTGTTTCATAAAATTTCACAACAACAATCTCTATAAATTTACTTGTGTATCAGTTAGATTTAATTTAGGTATTCGAATATTAGATTAATTTGGAATCCTTGTGGGAACAATATTTGGACTTGTCAAACGCTATACTACATCAATCTTGTGCACTTGCAACGATAGACCAGACACTAGTGTGATGTTCTAGTTACTGATATAGAAGCTCTGAGCTCCACCCTTACTGCTGTTTATACTACAAGTGACAGACCAATAAGAGAGAGACACGTGGACTACAAGAGTGATTCGGTAAGACAACGTTCGGCACCCCTGACTGTCGATTGCAAGGACAGACCCCAAACACCCACTGGACACGTGGAGCACCCACAGTAAATACCTACAGTCCCACATTGAAATTCTACACAACATGCACACCTCCCAAGACTTATAAAAGGGGCACAAATCCCAAAATGGAGGGAACTGGAGCTTTCGAAATACTTAGCCGTTACTCTGTCCAGATTACTACTCACTCTATACTTATTTAAGCATCGGAAAGCCTTCGGCTAGTACCACATTGGTGCCTTAGGCCTTACCAAGCGCTCTCATTTTGCAGATCGATTGCTCTGCCGAGGCCCGAAGCATTCCAAAGGCACATACATCACTAAGTTGGGCCCAAAAGTGCTGAACCTTTTTTGAGCATCAACAACTGCATTTTAAAGGTCGTAAACCTATCAACGACCTACTTACCTTCAGTCTGAAACATCCCACCCTTAAACACCAAAGATTGTATCCTTGTTAATATTGTTTCGATTATCATATCCTTGTGAATGTTGTTTATTTCCTAAATTTCAGTATTGAATGAATATTGTGTATCATTTACTATTTCCCCTCTTTATTTTTGAAACTCACAATGTCTAAATTTCTCAGTAGTTGGCAGGCACTTTGTCTATGGCAAGAGTTTTTCTCCTCTTTTCTTCCTCGTCCGAATACATACTGGTTTTGGGCATTTCAATGTCATGGCTGCTAATGTAGAAAAGATGAACAAATGAATTAGCATCTCGAAATAGTAATAATGGTCAAAGGCCAAAAGTTTTCTATTTCTGGTTTGAGTCCAATTTGGTATTGTGAGAGCAAATATTTTCGTCTCCAATCATAGCACGCCACATGGAAAAGAAGATTATCCCTTAAATTAATTAATTAAACCAATTTATTTGGCCAATTAATTAATAGGGATAATATCTTAATTATAAGATATTATCTTTATTTAATAAGATAATATCATTAATTTGGATATTATCCTAATAAGGGGATAAAGTCATCATCAAATTAGGAGATTTGGATCCCAATCAAATCCCTAATATGCTCAATCTCTACAATTTGGGTAAAGAATAAACTTCTCCTAATAAGAGTTTATTCTCTATGAAACCCTAGCCCCGAGGCACCTATAAATAGATGACTTCATTCATCATTCAAAGTACTTCAAAAAACCTACTTCTAAACCTAGCTCCAAAACCCGAGAAAAATACCCAAAGGTCTCTCCCTCTTCACTCTCCATATTTTCTCCACACAGCTCCGGCCACCCGGTTCTCACCCTAGAGAAATCTATGTACCCTTTTTAGCTATTGTTTCACCTAGATTCAATCGAACTAACTTAGGCATCGAAGGGCCTTTGGCCAACACCCCCGAGTGTGGTCTATTTACTCTGGTCTTTTTTACAGGAATCGAGGAAGAGAGAGAAGGAAGATCAAAGGGCGAAGGATCTAGAAGCGAATATTCTCCTGCGAGATTATTTGCACAAACATTTAGTGCTTTAATTGAGAGCACGAGTTATACTCAACGCGTGCTCAAGGAATCTGTTCCTTCTATTTTCCAATCAACTGAAGCCTTCCAAACAACCATGGTTGGAAGCAAGAAAAGAAGGGGCAAGGCTGCTGCGATGGCCCAATCCATGAAGGGCACGGACCGCCACGATGTCGTGGCTTCGAGACAATCCTACACCTCAGCCAAGACTGTGGCACGTCCTCACGACACCACGGCCGCCATCGCTCCCACGATAGGGAACACCATCTTAACGCGTGCCATCGCACTACAACAGTAAGGCCCCTCGGCGGAACCACCGTGCAACCTGCCGGACTCGCAACTGGGACCACCGCACTAGCCTCTGCCGTCGTCGTACCATCTCAACCCTGTGGCCGGATCTAGCCACCTTCATAGCATCGCCGCCGAGCATGGTGGAGCCTCCCATCAGGGTGGGCTCACAACCACCACAGACTTTGGCCTGATCTTGGAAGTAGCTTTTCAAAACTTGAAAACCTACCTCACTTCACCTCCCTTACTCTCAAAATCGATACCAGGCGAAGACTTGTACATCTACCTGGCGGTGTCCAACTCAGCTGTCAGCTTAGCTCTCATCCGAGAAGAGCTAGGGGTACAACATCCGGTATTCTACACGTCAAAAGCTTTCCTCGACGCAGAGACTCGCTATCCGAAAATGGAGAAGCTCATTTTTTTCGATTGTGGTTTTCGCGAGAAAACTAAGGCCTTACTATCAAGCTCACCAGATAATTGTCGTGACAGAATTTCCTTTGAGATCGATCCTTTACAGCCTCGACGCTTCTCAGCAACTCATGAAATAGGCTATCAAACTCAGTCAATACAACCTCTTCTACCGACCGAAGGGTGCTATAAAGCTCAGGCTTTAGCAGATTTTATTGTAGAGTTTACTCCAACAGCTGAAGAAGAGAAGCTAGTCACGAAAAGCACGGAAAAAGCAGACGATACCTCCCCCACCGATTCAAACCTACCTAACGACATGTGGCTGTTGCATGTAGACGGAGCATCAAATCACAGAGGAGCGGGGGCAGGCGTCGTCATAATCATCCCAGACGGAACTTTGTAGGAACAAGCAATCACACTAGGCTTTGCTGCTTCAAACAATGAGGTAGAATATGAGGCATTGCTCGCCAGACTGCGCCTAGCAAAAGAACTGTCAATCAAAAGATTGGCCATCTATTCAGACTCCTAGCTGATCACGAATCAAGCCTCAGGCGAGTACATGGCGAAACATCCAAGAATGATCCAGTACCTCGACAAAGTCCAAGGACTTTTAAAAGAATTCTCTACTTTCACCATCCAACAAGTTCCACGGGCAGAGAACACTCATACAAATGCGCTGGCGAGCCTAGGATCAGCGCTGGACACCCAATTCAAACGCTCCATCCTGGTCGAACACCTTGACTAGCCAAGCGTCGAATAAATAGAGCTAATCGACTGAATGCAGATCGATGAAGACCCCAGTTGGCAAGACCCCATCATTGACTACTTGATGAATGAAAATCTTCCAACGGATAAGTCCGAAGCTAGGAAGGTCCAGTAGAAAACCGCGAGATACTACATGCAAGGCGACAAGCTCATTTGCATATCATACTCCGGCCCTCATCTCACCTGCATAAAATTCCCTCAAACACTTGAGGTCCTCTGCAAAATTCACGACGGTGAGTGTGGCAACCACTCTGAGGGCAAGTCACTCACCTAGAAGGCTCTAAATATAGGCTATTTCTGGCCTACCATGTGTCATGACTCCACTGAATATGTCAAAAGATGTGATCACTGCCAACGGTACAAACCGGTTCCAAACCTACCTATCAAAATCTACCATTCGCAGAACAATCCGTGGCCTTTCATGCAATGGGCCATTGACTTACTGGGCCCCATGCCAACGGCACCTACCAATAAAGAAATGATAATCGTTGCCACTGATTACTTTACTAAATGGATCGAGGCCTAAGCTCTATCCTCTACTAAAGAAGCCGATGTGGAACGATTTGTCTGGAGAAACATCATCTGCCGATTTGGCTGCCCACAATCACTAGTTACTGACAATGGCTCACAATTCATCAGCAAGTAGATCACCGCATTCTTAAAAAATATGGCATTAAGCAGCATCAGTTTACCCCTAGATATCCTTAGGGCAATGACCAGGCCGAAGCATCCAACAAAATAATATTGGATTGTCTAAAGAAGAGATTAGAAGGCGCCGAAAGGAAATGGGTAGATGAGCTCCCTAGAGTGTTATGGACTTATCGCACCACCAAGAGAAGATGAACTGGCGAAACCCCATTTTCCCTTGCCTATGGATCTGAAGCAATCATTCCTCCTCACATCACTGTCCCCTCCATAGACATTGAAGTGGGCAATATTGAGCAGAACAACGAGCAGATGAGGCTCAACCTTGACCTACTTAAAGGAGAGCGCGAGAAGGCCATTGTCCGAGTCGCCTCTTATCAACGGCAATTGAAGTCTTACTACGACAAAAGAGCCAAGATCAGATAGTTTCAACCAGGCAACCTTGTGCTAAGAAAGGCTTTCATCACTGCACAAAGACAAGGGTCCAAAAAGATGATGAATGAGCACTGCACATTTCTGAAGAAGAGAAGCAACTACTGGAACTTTCGAGTTCTTTATTTAGTTATTTTCATTTCGAATAAAGCGATGTAATCTCATGAACATCATTAAAAGTTCAGTTTCTCATTCCAGAGTGTCCTAAAAACAAAAAACAAAAGTTGCCCATTAGTAGAATCCTTCGGGAGACGCAGGGCGACGACTAGAAGCGTCTTACAGGAGACACAGCCCGCAAAGAAGCGTCCTCAGGGAGACGCAGGGTGAGCCAGGAATTTTCTAAAATGAGGTCTCCATGCTTCATGAGGGAGGTTTCTACGTTCCTATCCTTTTCCAAAAGGGGGCAGGATAGTCATATAAGTTGCCCATAAGGAGCATCCCAAGGGAGACGCAGGACGACGACCAGAAGCGTCCTTCGGGAGACACGGCCCACAAAGAAGCGTCTTAAGGGAGACGCAAGGTGCGCAAGGAATTTCTTAAAAGGAGGTCTCCATGCTTCCTACGGGAGGTATCCAAGTTCCTATCTGTTTCGTAAGGGGGGTAAGATAGTCATATATATGCCCATAAGGAGCGTCCTATGGAAGACGCAGCTCGCAAAGAAGCATCCTAAGAGAGACGCAGGGTACGCCAGGAATTTCTTAAAAAGAGGTCTCCATACTTCCTGCGGGAGGTATCAAGGTTCCTATCTGTTTCCTAAGGAGGGCAGGATAGTCATACAATTGCCCATAAGGAGCGTCCTAAAGGATACGCAGGACGATGACCAAAGCATCCTCCGGGAGACGCAGGAAGAGGACCTTGGCTTTTGTCAATATCCTAAGGGAAAGGTACAACCAAGATACTAGCTGGTTACTCAAGCAGTTCACAAGACAATATGAAAATTTAAGTTAAAAAAATAATATCTGAAATTTCCATAGTGAAGTGACCAACCGGCCAAGTTCAAACAAAAAGAAGATGGTCAAACAAGACCAATTATTCTAAACAAAAAGCATACTACAAAAGCTGAAAAGAAATAAAGGAGTCTTCATCTACTTCGAGACGCCGGCATGAGATCCTTGATCTACAGCCTCTTCAGCATCCACCTAATCAGCCACGCTCTCAACAACTCCATCTGCCTGATCCGTGACGTCTGCCACCACCTCATCAGCTGCATCCTCCTCTACTCCATCCTCTTCTGCTACCGCCTCTTCAGCCACCTGCTCTTTAGCTCCTTCCATGTTCATAGCATTAATCTGCTCACTTTGCACAGGGAGCAAGTCAGGACAAAGAATCTTGATGTCTTCATCTCCAATGGCATAGAAGGGATCATTTCCATTTGTGCAATCCAAGTAGCCCAGTTTGTACGCATCCATGGTAGCTTCGAACTTGGATTCTTCAATAGACTTATGATAGGCGCGAAATCTAGCCAAAAGCTTGTCATAACTGAGAGAGAAGTCGGCAATCTTGCGCTCAAGACGAAAGTAGGCATCTTTTCAACTAGCCAAGTCAACAGTAGAAAAGCTAACCTTAGAATCCTTCTCAGCGAGGGAACTCTTCAGCTCAGATGTCATCGCCCTTAAATCAGACGTCTTCTTCTCATAACGGGTCTGCTCGGCAGAAAGCTTACTAATTAGTTCAACATTCTTCTTCTCCAACTCATTGAACTGAGCAGAAGAGGGGGCAACAACAGACGAGTTCCAAATGGTCTCAGCAGCAAAAACTATTCCTTTTTGAAGCAGATGAAATGTTGATTCCCTTTGTTTTTCCAAGGAAAGACTTGAAAAAGTACCAGGATCACCAGCCTGGCGGATTTGATCAACCAGCTCAGCATAAGCAGATGGACTTGATAGAAAGTGCATCTTGAGCAGATCAGACACGCCTGCATCCCCTACAAGGCTAGACTTGTCCATCTTGGGATCAGCCGCTAACGTTGCAAAAGAACCTTTCGCTCGGGCAGATGACTCTCTTGCTTTCGTAGCCTCTGCCAACCTCACTTCCAAAGGAATTGGCGACTACGAATCAACTCCACGCTTGACTACTCATGACTCAACAGCTGGATCATGATGGTTGGATGGATGAGCAGACCTCCCAGATTGACCTCCACTCTTCAATTGGTGCAAACGACCCGAACGTCAGAGAGGAATATATGCATCTCTTTGCCTCTTAACAGGTGAACTAGATCGCGCGCAGACTACTTCAGGATCACGATCTCCAAACTCATCAGCAAGAGGCTTAAGGGGAACATCCCTAATGTTGCGCATACCGCCAATCTTCTTGCTATTTGCACCAACGAGATGTTTGACCCTAGCTGATGACGGGGGAACAATTCCTACTTGAGTCTTCTCAACAGAAGGGATCCTTGGCTTCTTCCTCAAATGGAGATACATCCTTCACCCGCGAAGTCGCAGCTTCATTCCTTGAAGACTTGACATCAGCCTTCCTTTTTGACGGGGGTCCGGCAAAACACTCCTCCTGCCCAATACTCGCTCAGCAGCCACCAGCGTCCACCGCCTCTCCAATCGTCTTCGGCCGCCAGTCACGATGAAAACTAGCCTAGTCCTACCCAACTAGTCATCGCGGCGAAAAAGAGAAGACGAAGAAAAAATATACGTGCTCGACTTACCTTGAGATGCAAGGCAACTCCTCTCTTCGACAAGCAGTATAAATTCTCCAAGATCTTTGTCAAGCTAGAAAGTAGAGAAGTTAAGTTTGTGATGTGAGAAAAAGTGGAGAGAAGCCCTGTATTTATACAAGTTGAACAACCCGGGTCAAGAAGGAATCGCAAGTCCATTCCTACTGGGAATCCAACTCCAAGAACAATCAGAAGCCTACTCCAATTGGGAATCCGATTTGCAAAAAGAGTCCAACTCACAGAAGAAAACCTAGACACAGTTTGGAGAGCCCGAAAAATAATTTGATCTCCTACATGCCACACAAGCGCCGTGCTGAAGCAGGGGGCATTTGTGGGAGCAAATATTTTCATCTCCAATCACAGCACGCCACGCGGAAAAGAAGATTATCCCTTAAATTAATTAATTAAAACCAATTTATTTGGCCAATTAATTAATAGGGATAATATCTTAATTATAAGATATTATCTTTATTTAATAAGATAATATCATTAATTTAGATATTATCCTAATAAGGGGATAAAGTCATCATCAAATTAGGAGATTTGGATTCCAATCAAATTCCTAATGGGCTCAATCTCTACAATTTGGGTAAAAAATAAGCTCCTCCTAATAAGAGTTTATTCTCTACAAAACCCTAGCCCCGAGGCTCCTATAAATAGATGACTTCATTCATCATTCAAGGTACTTCAAAAGACCTACTTCTAAACCAAGCTCCAAAACCCGAGAAAAATACCCAAAGCTCTCTCCCTCTCCACTCTCCACGCTCCGACCACCACACACGGCTCCGGCCACCCGGTTCTCACCCTAGAGAAATCTCTGTACCCTTTTTAGCTATTGTTTCACCAAGATTCAATCAAACTAACTTAGGCATCGGAGGGCCTTTGGCCAACACCCCCCGAGTGTGGTCTATTTACTCCAGTCTTTTTTATAGGAATCGAGGAAGAGAGAGAAGGAAGATCTAAGAGCGAAGGATCTAGAAGCGAATGTTCTCCCGCGAGATTATTTGCACAAACAGTTTTGTTTTAATTTAACTTTGTCTATTGGATTTGGATAACTTGTTCTAATGGTATTGTAGGATGAATTCAGATACTTTGCTTGGTTTAAGATAGCCATAACAATATACGAAGAAAAAAATATTTGTTTGAACTCATTTGAATTGTACTGTTTTTTACCATAAAGCCAACCTCGAATTGTTGTAAATGAATATGCTTTGCAACCAGATTTTCACCTCCAACGAATTGTGTCTCATCATATGCTTTACTCAACTAACTATCAATTTAGCAGTATATCTCTCAATTTTGTTAGGTAAGGAAGACTTCGAGTTCCTCCCTATCTCAAATATTTATTTAGTTACAAATAACTTTTTTTTAAATGAAAACATGGTAAAGTGATCTAAATAATCACCTAATTTTCTGCGATGCGTGTAGGTGATATTTCGTTCCAACAGCTCCATATGGGCATGAACTGTTGTGAAGAGAGTGGATGATGTCACCCTTTTGCCTGAGTTTAAGAATCAAACCCCAAAGCACTCCGAAAGCTTATGAATCCTTAGGGAGTTTCTCTCACCAAGAGGATTAGAAATGACTAAAGAGAGCATAAAAGGCACTATGGGACAATCTTATTGCTTCCTCAACCATGCACTTAGCGTCGTAGGCAGTAGCTCCTTTGGTGAGGATAAGGTCACACCGCTTATGGTGCTAGTTCTCCAGTTCTCATTGCCTAAGGTTCAAAGCTTGAACTGGAGCTTTTACTTCATCAAAGTGGGATGACATCCCTATGTTATGGATGACTAGTGCCCCAAAAATGGCTCACGCTAAATTCCTCAACAAGTTAAGTAGGAATTCCATGCAAAACCCTAACCCTCAGTTTGGATGAGGAAAAATAACTCAGAATTTGGTTGAAAGTGAGGAATTTAAATGGAGAAATTGATAATTCCCATATTTGGCAACTTAAGCGGGAAATTTATTAAATGATGCGTAGAAAAAAGCGTGGAAATTTGGACATCAAATTCACGAGTTTAATTTCCACCAAAATAGGCATAATTTCACAATTTCTATAGAGCGGGAATTCATTTTTTTCCCAGCACCAAAACTCACAATAAAACTCATCTACAAAAATTATCTTTTGCCAAATCTCAAAGCTACAACCAAAGAAGGAAGGAGAAGGAGTTCTTCTTGAGTTACATGTTGTCTCTATGCATCAAATTTGAAGGTTAGTCTTCAAGCCTATCTCTCTCCCCGTCAACTCATGTTTTTCTATTTTAGGGTTACCATGATTTCTGAATGGATATCACAGTTGGGTGTTTCTGACTAAATTTTTGAATCTATTATGAATGAATTTTGTGATCTTTGCGGCACTATGGCTGGATTTTGGGAAGTTTTAACAAAAAAACTATGTGCCCATGGATATTGGTGTGCAATGTTTTCCTGCAGCTCTATATATGTTTCTTAGCTTTATCGCTTTGTGCTTATTAATGCTTTTGTCTTCTATGCTTTCTATATGGAATATGGTTTTGCCAAAAAATAATTTGTTTGATGTGTTAGTTTTTCACTCTCTGTTTATCCTCTTCTTGCTTGTCTTTTATATAATTTGCTTGATGTGATTTGATTTGGTAACATGCTATGTTTTTTTTTCTTTTCAATTTGTTGACCTCTTAAGTTCATCAAACAATATGTTATTTTATATTTGGAGTAATACATTCTATGTTGGTTGTGAGTTTCTTTTTCTTCTGATACAAATGTTGTTCATGAGTTAGAAATAAATTATCAATTTAATAAAATATTTAATTTCTAACATTTAAGATTTCCATGAGCTATCCAAACACTAAAATTTCTATCATTTACAAAATCCGACATACATAAATCCAAACACTGAAATTTAAATGATAGAGATCAAAATTCCATTATTTTAGAATTCTATGTAATTTTCAGTTCCTTCATCCAAACAGAGGATAAGGGTACAACCTCACAAATCGCATCCTGCTAGCAAAGAATTTTGTAATCAGTAATATCCTCTTTTACCATGCATCAAGGCCTTCATGCGATTTAATAATCAACTTGAGTTGAAATTTATTAAGAAAATTCTCAGTGCAGTCAGGACCCCAAATCAGACCAATGTCTCGCTATATTTGAAGAAAGACCAGGATTCATTGAGGATCCAACCACATCACATAACCAAGAATGAAGTTGGGACCTATCTTGATACTCCATGAGGAGGTCCCAACTTGGTTCCTGGTGACATGATGTGGTCGGATCCCTTAATGACTCCTGGTTTTTCTTCAACTATAGAGAGGCATTGGTCTGATTTGGGGTCCCGACTGCACTGAGAATTTTCTCAATAAATCTCGATTCAAGTTGATTATCAAATCACATGAAGGCCTTGATGCACGGGAAAAGAGGCCAAGTACTGGTGGATCACATGAATGCCCTTTTTTATGTTGCAGTACTTTATAAAGAATTCACGCCGTAAGATCACTGATTACAAACTTGGACATTACCAATTACAAAATTCTCCACGTGGGCTTCTCCTCACCCAGGAGGTATTGCCGACTGCGCTGAGTGCGTGGTGGACGCAGCAACAAGATCGTCACATAGTGACTTTTTCTTTCTCTTAAGTCGTGCCCAAGTGACCCAATACTTGCAACTGATTTAGAAAACAAAAGTCATTTAAGAATTCTCAGTCATCTTTTACTTTTATCACAGTATAAGTCAACAAAACTATACATATGCTGACCTCCCAATTAGGTAGAATGGACAATCGGGTTCACCCTGTTAGAAGCAAAAGATACATGATCAACATAAATTTACAACTTCAAAAAGCTGTTAAATCAAAAGAAAAAATAAGTAACTTAAAATCTGGACGTAATGCAAATAGAATAATAAGAGGCTCATGTGTTGCTTCGTCCTTACCGGTCTTGCAGGAAGACCCTTGGAGTTAAATGATAGTGCAGGGCTGAATGAAACAGGAGCCTTCACAGCAAATCCAGTTCCCTCTGAAAGATTATGAGCAAAGCCACACTCACTTGGTTGATTGAGTTGTGGGATATCATTGATTTATATAATACTGAGTACAACACATACAAACAAACAGAGACAGAGTCCCTAATACAAGGAAACAGAGTCCAGGAAACATGAGTCCGGATTATCAGGTCCATCACCTAGGTAACACAACCCTACAGTCTATCACACCCCCGCAAGCTGACAGGGCGAGTAAGCACAGGAAGCTTGGAAACTAAACACAAAAATACAAATAGAAGTAAAGATAAAAATATCAAAGGGTGGAGGATGACACTTGTCTAACACTCCTGGCAAATCCGACGATACACTTGAGTCAAGATTTGAAGAACAAACTGGCAGTCCATAGTAGGAAGGCAACAATCCATCAGCGCTGCGAACACAACATACTGGTGAAGGTGGCAGCATACGGCTGTGGTAGTGGGGTAAAGAAACCCATCGAGCATAACATGCTGGTGAAGATGGCAGCAAACGGCTGTACCATGAAGAAAAAGCCTCAGAGGAGGACAATATATGTGAAAAGCCTCAAAAGGAGGACAACAGAATACGGCTGTACCATGAAGAAAAAAGCCTCAAAGGTGGACGGTATAGAAGGGGAAGAAACCCAACAGGTCATGAACATGCGGTTAAGCATGGAAAAGAGGATATGCGATTAAGCATGAGGAAGAAAGAGAACATACGATTCAGCATGAGGAAAAGAAAATAAGAGCATGCGATTAAGCATGGAAGAGGCAGCAGGCGTAAAAGAGCCGTGAAGCAAATAGGAAAAAAAAAAAATCGGTTGCACATGCTGTGCAGCAACAATCATGAAGAGAGAATCGGTAGCTGTAAGTGGGAGGAAGATAATAAAAGAAAGGAAAAAGGGATCAGAAAAGGAGAGTGGTGCCAGAGGAGCACATGAGAAAGAGCACAAAGTGGGGAGAAAAGAAACCATAAAAAAGGAATTGGAATAAGAAAAACACAAGAGGTTGTCGTGAGAGAGAGTTGGAAGAAGAGAGGATAAGAAAAAAATAATAATTAAAGGGGGACAACCATCAAGTGGGCTAGGTAGTAAAAGAGAGAAAACAGAAGGAAATGGGCTGAAGAGATAGCCAATAAGCTGGCAAAGGCAAAAAGAGAACAGAAAAACAATAAAGAAAATGCGAGAATACCCCAGTAACAGACCAAAGTGGAAGAAGAAAGAAAAAAAAAATTAAAGGAGAGGGGGCAAGACACCCAGCACGTGGGCAACAGAAGAAAAGAGAGAGCTCAAGGGGTAGACACTAAAAATAGTCAAAGACAAAGAAAACGCACGCTGTTAAGCATGGGAAAGGGAGCATGTTGCAAATTTTAAAAAGAACGGAAGAAAAGAAGTGGCTCCGAAAAAGAAGAATAAAAAGAAGAGTGGTTTTACGGGTGTACAGACTGTCCCATAGAGAGCAAACATGAAAGAAACTCATACACTGGGAAGCTCATACGGGAGCGAAACAAAGAGAGCGGTTGGAAAGAGAGCAAAGAGAGAAACAGAGAGGTTGCTCAAAACATAGAAATGGAGGGGCTGCTTGGTGTCAGCAGAGATAAGTGGCCAATCGAGCCAAAAGAAGGATAGATGGCGGCTGTGCAAGGCAACAGCAGTGTAGCACGGCAGGACAGAGACAAGGCCGGCTAGGAAAAGGCTCAGCGAGCAGTGACGAGGCTCGCAGAGGAAAGGAAATGGCTCGGTGAGCGATGATGAGGCTCACGGAGGAAAGAGATCATGGTGATCAAGGGACGTACTACCCATAGGAAACAGATCAGGCCATCATGGCCAAGGGACTTATTGCCCATACAGATAAAAGAGAGGAAATTTAACAGAAACAAGGTAATGACATTTTTTTTGTGTTTTTGTTTTTAATACTGGAAGGGAGATAAAAGAAGATGCGTAAACGGCTAAGGTAGAAAGAAAAAAATGTTGATTATAGAGGAGAGGAGAAGCAAAAGGATTTACAGAAACAAACACCCACTACGGGTGAAGGAGCGCCAACGACTCTCAATGTTGGCAAAGAAGGGATTACTAATTGGTGTTAGCCAGAGGCTCTGATACCATGAAAGATTATGAGCAAAGCCACACTCACTTGGTTGATTGAGTTGTGGGATATCATTGATTTATATAATACTGAGTACAACACATACAAACAAACAGAAACAGAGTCCCTAATACAAGGAAACAGAGTCCAGGAAACATGAGTCCGGATTATCAGGTCCATCACCTAGGTAACACAACCCTACAGTCTATCACCCTCCAGCTGAATAGTTGTCCCAGTTTCTCTAATTGTATTCTCATGCTCCGCTTATGGTATCAGGATATCTTTCGGGGGATGAAATTTGCAGGTTGCACCAAACTTACATTGCCCCGTTTTCAAGTGAAACTGTTTAAAAATTATGAAAATGGAATATAAGCAAATCTACATCATAGATAGATAGATAATGCACACAATAAATGTAATGGAAATATATCTTACTGCACATGGGGGTTCAGAAGGCCTCTCAGGTAAGGCAAAAACATCAGCATTTGCTGAAGCAACCAAAAACCAGAGTAGTGCATCATATCATAATAAAATAGGGAATAGGTCCAGATGACAGTTAACTCTTGAAAAATCCACATATCATCTGCAGCCAGTTTGTCCTTCGGATGATTGAACTTGCACCTCATACCAAATTTGCATCTTTGAGTCTTAATAAAGTACTGCAACATAAAAAATAAAATAAAATAAGGGAAAAGAATCCATGTCCAGTTAATGAACCAATCATGGAGCGATATGTGGAACCTAATGAACCAATCATAAACTTCTGTTATGTTATAGCAATATAACTTGTCTCTTTATCATAATAAAATAGACAATAGCACACAAACAGCTGCAATCTATGATCAACAAATTCAATTTCTAAAATTAAAAAGCATACAAGATTAACTTATAAATAAGCTAATTTAAGCAATGTATGCATGCATCAAAGCAGCAACTCCATTCCCACTCTTTGATCTCTATGATTCTACGATTAGAAACTTCCAGTAAGCGTCTGTATTAAAGCAATGAACTTTAATCATAACCATATTCTAGATTCTCACTTTCTTATCAAACAAGCAATAAACAATTACGTCAGAAATTTTCCCAGTAACCAAACAGAGCAGAGCGGAGAGTGAGGAACCTTTAGAGGGGCGTTTCATGCCGGGAACGCCGGGCTCGACATGGGGAGCTGGCCATGTAGACTAGGACATCAAATGCGACGTCACCAGATACGTAGAGCTACTTCGGCTATGGTCGTCGGTGGCTGAGGTCGAAGGGTCGGACTCGGAAAGGCACCGGAGGGTCAGGTCCGTTAGGGCACGTGAGGTGTAGACGCTGGAGAGGGTGGTAGCAGCTGATTGTGTGGCGCCATATCCGTAGAGATGGCTCGACATGGACTGTTTGGAGATGTAAACAGCCAAAGACTACTATAAAAAGCCAAGCTTTAGTAGATTTCGTTGTAAAATTCACTCCATCAGCCGAAGAAAGAAAGCTTGTCAACAAAAAAAAGGAAAGCTCGAGAGCAGACGAGACCTACCCAAAGGACATGCGGCAGTTGTGCATAGACGGAGCATCAAATCACAAGAGAACTGGAGCAGGCATTGTTATAATCACACCAGATGGAACTTTGTTGGAGCAAGCCATCACACTGGGCTTTTTAGCCTTAAAAACGAAGCAGAGTACGAGGCATTGCTCGCTAAACTGCGCACAGCAAAAGAACTGTAAATCAAGAGGTAAGCCATCTACTTAGATTCCCAGCTGATCACCAATCAAGCTTCAGGAGAATACATGGTGAAACACCCAAGGATGATCCAGTTTCTTGACAAAGTCTAAGAGATTTTGAAGGCATTCCCAATCTTCACCATCCAATAAGTTCCTCGGGCAAAGAACACACATGCAGATGTAAACGCAAGCCTAGGATCAACGTTGGACACCTAACTCATACGTTTAATTATGGCCAAGCACTTTGATTAGCTAAGAATCGAAGAGGCATAATAGCCGGACCTAATGCAGATCGATGAGGACCCTAGCTGGCAAGACCCCATCATCGATTACTTGGTGAATGAAAATTTGCCAAGAGAGAAGTCTGAAGCCAAAAAATCCAGTCGAAAGCTGCATCAATACCAATGCTACAAGCCGGTCCTAAGCCTACCAGCCGAAGTGTACCACCCGCAAAATAGCCCATGACTATTCATGCAATGGGCCATTGACTTAGTGGGTCCTATGCCGCCGACATATGCCAAGAAAGACATGATGATCGTCGCCACTGATTACTTTACTAAATGGATCAAAGTCGAAGCTCTATCCTTCACTAAAGAAGCTGACATGGAACAATTTGTCTAGAAGAACATCATATGCCAGTTTTGTTGCCCAAAGTCGTTGATCACTAACAATGGGTCACAGTTCATTGGCATCAAGCAATACTTATCAACTTTGAGATATCCGCAAGGTAATGGCCAAGCAAAAGCATCTAACAAGATCATGTTGGATTGCCTAAAGAAAAGATTGGAAGGCGCTAAGGGAAAGTATGTCGATGAGCTACTTGGAGTCCTATGGGCTTATTGCACTACCAAAAGAAGATCAACTGGCGAAACCTCATTTTTCCTAGCCTACATAACTGAAACAATAATTTCCCCACATATCACTGTTCCATCCATTAGTATTGAGATGGGCAACGTTGATTAGAACTATGAGCCAATGAAGATCAACCTTGACCTTCTTAAAGAAGAACAAGAAAAAACCATTATTTGAGTAGCAGCTTATCAACAGCACCTTCTTGAAAAGGAACGAGAAAAAGGCCATTGTTCGAGTAGCAACTTATCAACAACAGTTAATGTCCTACTACAACAAGAGAACCAAAGTTAGACAATTCCAACCTGGGACCTTTGCTTGGAAAAGCTTTCATTTCAGCGCTTAGGCAAGGATCAAAGAAGATGAAACCCAGTTGGGAAGTTCCTTACATGATCAGCTGATATGGGGGCAAATGGAGCTATTCACTTGATACCTTGGAGGAAAAATAAATTCTGAGATAATGAAATGCTCATCACCTCTGAAGGTACTAACCGTGAAGCCTTCTTACCAACTCGGTCGCTAGCAGGCAACCGAGCCATCTCCTCCGCAGTTGAAGAAAAAGCTACTTCTGATGTTTTTTAAGCTATTCATCCATTTATTTCCATTCAATAAAGCAATTTAATCACAATAAACATCAATACAAGTTCGAGTCTTCATTCAAGAAGTGTTTGAGAGAAAAGCCAAAAGCGTCCTAAGAGAGGCGCAAGCCATCGTCTAAAAGCATCCTAAAGGAAATGCAAGCCATCGTCCAAAAGCGGCCTAAGCGAGATGGAGTACAATTGCCAAAAGCATCCTAAGGGAGATGCATACCATCGTCCAAAAGTGTTGGAAGGGAGACCATAATAATTGCCAAAAGCATCCTAAGGGAGACGCAAGTCAGCTTCCAAAGCATTCTAAGGGAGGTACCCAACCATGATGCCAATAGGTCACTCAAGTAGTTCAAAAGACTCAATGCAAGTTGAAGTTAAACAAATAACTAAAAAAATTCATAGGAAAGTGATTGGCTAGCCAGAGTTCAGTGACCTGGCTGACTTGTTGATCTTAGCCTTCATTCCCATCTGGTGGACCACCAAAAGTTGTAGGATATTGGATGTGCTACCCTTGTCTACAAGAACTTAGTCGATCATGGCTTGCGCAATTTGGATGCTTATGACGATGGTGTCATTGTGGGGCAGATCAATCCCAATTAAATCTTTCTTCTCGAAGCCAATCACATAATCGTCTTCAATTGCAAGGCAGTTGGTTAAGACTTGGGAGATAACAGTGGCCTGTTTAATCTTCCTTTTTTTTTCTTTGCTAGTCAGCCCAGATTCATCGGAGTCAACCAGGATCTTGTTAATCCTTATGACCTTTTATGGGGGCTCCTTGGCGGCAACGCGATCCTGAATCTGCTGGATGGCCTTCTTTACCACCAACTTCGTGCAGTGGCATTCTCTTACGAGCTTTTTCAGGTGCAACTTCCAAGATCAGCAGTTGGCTGTGTCGAGCCCATGTGTTCCATGGAAGGCGCATTATTTATTAGTACTTCTCATGTCAGGATCTCCCTTTAAAGATGGTGGTCTTCTCAGCCATGGGTTATCCTTCACTTGGGCCAAGATTTGATGTATCGGGATAATGAACTTTGTATAGCCTTCATCTGTTGGTGCGCCACCTTGTGTTTTCCTCCATAGTTCATACTGTTAGGCTTGTCACTTCTCTAACCTGCCTCATTGGGTGATTGGTTGGCCTGCTTAGCAGACTTTTTTACGGCGAAGACCTTTGCCAGAGTCTGGCTGGAAGCAACAGTCTGCTCGGCTTGTAAACCATTCTTGAAGGCAGAGGATGCAATTCGGTCATCGCATCTCATAATGTTGGCTTTCGACGCCTTGAATCTTTTTATGTAGTCTCGGAAGGACTCATCATGCTTCTTGTGCAAGTTGAACAGGTGGTCGACTTGTTTCTTGATCGTCTACTAGGAAGTGTACTCCTTGGTGAAGACGAAATCTAGCTCATTGAAGCTGTTGATCAACCTGGATGACAGGGTATGGAACCAATCCTAGGTTGCTCCTTGTAAGATCACTTGTAGAGAATCATAACACTTTTGAAGTGTTTTAAATGGCTCTCAGAATAAGAATCCCTTTGAAGTATGTGAAAGAAGGCATTGACAATTTCTTTGGTGGAGCCGCTTGCTCGATCTTGGTGGTGTTCACTTGGGCCACCTCCTTGCGTAGAGCAACTTCGAAATCACCTCTAATCTTCAAGTCTCGAAGTCGGTCATTTATGTGGTTCTCGACATCTTCTACCCGTATGGCATGCGGTTCACGTTGATGTCCTCTATGATTTGGGCATCGCTGGTTTACCTCATCATTGTCTCTATGGAGCAAATCTACTTGACTGTCCTGCCTATGCGGCGTGTTGGTAGACTGAGCTTGAGAAGGACCCTCTGTAGCTTGTTGTCGTGAGTTGGCTCCTTCGGACCGAGCAAGTGAGGGTCTTTCAACTCGTACTTCATGGGGATGATAGCGAGGCTGAACATGAGGAGTGTTATGCTGAAACCCTCCTAAAAAAGGAAGGCTGACGTCAAGTCTTCAAGAAATAAAGCTGTGACTTCGCGTGCTAAGGATGTGTCTCCGCTGAAAAAGAAATCAAGGCTCTCTTCTACTGAGAAGACTCAAGTAGGAGTTGCTCCCCCTTCATTTGTTAGGGTTAAGCATCTTGTCAGTGCAGATAGTAAGAAAGTTGGTGGTATGCGAAACATTTGAGACGTTTCACTCAAGTCTCATGTTAACAAGTTCAGAAACTATGATCTACCCTGTGAAGAGGTCCGCTCTCAAACCGTCTCACTTGCCGAGAGGCAAAGAGATGCTGATATTCCTCTTCAAAGTTTGAGTCGTCTGCACCAGTTAAGGGATGGAGATCAAACTGGGAGGTCTGCTCAACCGTCGCGATCCAACTATTGAGTCATGAGCAGGCATGCCTGATATGCTTAAAAAGAACTTCTTGTTAAGCATGGTTGCCTGCGTCTTGGTTGATCATATCCATCAGGCTGGTGACCTTGTCACATTCTCAAGTTTTTCCTTAGAGAAGCAAAAGGAAGCAGCTGTACATTTGCTTCAAAAAGTAGTAGTTTTGCTATCGAAGCCATCCGAAACTCATCTGATGTTGCCCTTATTCTGCTCAGCTCAGTAAGTTGGAGAAGAAGAATGCATATTTGAGTGACTAACTCTCGACTGAGCAGATCCGTTATGAAAATAAGATGTTTGAATTGAGGACAATGATATCTGAGCTGAAGAGTTGCTTCGTTGACAAAGATGGTGAACTTAGCTCTTCTGCTACTGATTTGGTTAGTTGAAAAGATGGCCACTTTCTTCTTGAGTGCAAGAATGCTGACATCTCCCTTGGTTATGACAAGCTTCTGGCCAGATTTGGTGCCTATCACAAGACTGCTGAAAAATCCAAGCTTGAAGCTATCACAGATGCGTACAAGCTTGGCTATTTAGACTGCACAAATGGGACTGCTCCCTTTTATGCCATTGGAGATGAAGACATCAAGACGCATTGGCCTGACTTGCTTCCTGTTCAAAGTGAGCAGATCAATGTTGTGGATGTGGAGGGAGCTGAGGAGCAGGCAATTGACAAGACTGTAGTTGAAAAGAATGGAGTAGAGGAGAGTACGGTTGATGAGATGGCGGCAGATGTCGTGGAGCAGACAACTGGAGCTACTGAAGGCATGGCGGATCAAGTGGACACCGAAGAGGCTGCAGATCAAGGGTCTCCTGCCAGCATCTCGGAGTAGATGAAGACTCCTTTATTTTTTCCAGCTTTTTGTAATCTGCTTTCTTGTTTGGAATAATTTGTCTTTGTTTAACCATCTTCTTTTTAAAGAACTTCGTCGGTTGGTCACTTTGCTATGGAAACTCCAGTTATTTCTTTAACCTCAATTTACTTTATGTCTTTGTTAACTGCTTGAGTAACCGGCTAGTATCTTGGCTCTGCATCTCCCTTAGGATGTTTGAACGTTTACCCACCGCTTGCTTGAATGGTGATCTTCTACTCATTCTTCAGGATACTTTGGTTGCTATGCCTCCCTTAGGAAACTGATAGGAACTTGGGTTATCGTTGAGAGATTCCGGGTGCGTCCTGCATCTCATGAAGGATGCTTTCTATGGATCGCATCTCCTGAAGGATGCTTTTACATGACCATCCTACCTCCCTTAAGAAACAGATAAGAACCCAGATCTCCCTTAGGAAATTTCCAGTGCACCTTGCGCCTCCCGAAGGACGCTTCTTGTGGTCTGCGTCTCCCGAATGATGCTTTTACATGACCATCTTGCCTCTCTTAGGAAATGGATAGGAACTTGGATCTCCCTTAGGAAATTCACGGCGCATCGTTCGTCTCCCTAAGGATGATTCTTGTCGATTGTGTCTCCTGAAGGACGCTTTTGGTTGTCGCCATGCATCTCCCTTAGGACGTTGCTTGTGGGCAAATGCCTCTTTCTTTTTTACACATTCTGGAATGAGAAACTGAACTTGCTTTGATTTCATAAGATTACATCGCTTTATTCGAAATGGAAACAATCGGATAAATAACCTGAAATTTCCAGTAGTTGCTTCTCTTCTTCAGAAATGTGCAAGGCTCAGTCATCTGTTGGGAATTGAGCAAGTAGGAGGAAGCTTCATGGATAATATCTTTGGAGGTGATAGGCATTCCATTTCCTTGGAATCTTCTTCCCTTCCATGGTGTCAAGTGTATAGTTTTCTCTGCCCCCGAACTGGCTGATCACGTAAGGGCCTTCCCAATTGGGTTTCATCTTCTTTGATCCTTCTCTTTGTGCAGTGATGAAAGTCTTTCTGAGTACAAGGTCGCCAAGTTGGAATTGTCTAACCTTGGCCCTTTTATCGCAGTAAGACTTCAACTGCTGCTGGTAGGAGGCAATTCGGACAATTGCTATCTCACGTTCTCTTTGTAAGGATATATTTCCTCAAAGAATTCTGCAGTAACTGATTCAATGATAGTGTTAACATGTATGTTTGGACTTTCAGATTGCACTACTAGAAATCTATACGCAGCACTATTGTTCGCATATCCAATGAATACAAAATCAATAGTCTTTGGTCCAAGTTTAGTTCGCTTTGGTAATGAACTTGTACTTTTACTAAACAACCCCACACTTTCAGTGTTTTATAAGTGGGTATTCTTTCTTTCCATATATCATAAGGAGACTTATTAGTCTTCTTATGTGGAATTTTATTTAAAACTCAAATTAGAGTAAGTAATGCTTCACCTCACATGTTGTGTGGAAGCGCTGAGCTATTTAACATGGAATTAATCATATCTTTAAAAGTTCTATATTTCCTTTCTGCAACACTATTTTGTTGTGGTGTGTAAGGAGCTGTTGTTTGATGTACAATTCCATGTGTAGTACAAAAATCAGAGAAGGCTTTAAATTCGTACTCCCCACCTCTATCTGATCTAGTACCTTGATTTTTCTCTCAAGTTGATTCTCTACTTCAGCCTTATATGTCTTAAACATATTCAAAGCCTCATATTTGCTATGAATCAAGTAAACATAGCAAAACTTACTGCAATCATCAACGAAGGAGATGTAATAATTCTTCCCTCCATGAGTTGGTGTAGATTTAAAGTCATAAAGATCACTATGAATTAAACCAAGTAATTCATTTGATCTTCCCAAAACTGACTTAAAAGTTTGTCTAGCAAATTTGGATTCCATACATGTTTGGCACTTATTATTGAAATCAATATTAAACTTTGGTAATAATCCTAAATTACACATTCTATGTAAGGAATGAAAATTAACATGTCATAATCTAGCATGTCATAAATTAGATGACTCAACAATATAAGTGGAAGCCTTATTTATTTCATTAATAGCATCAAAAACCAATACATTGAGTTTGAAAAGACTATCAACCAAGTAGCATTTTCCTACAAATGTTCCCCTCTTAGTTAGGACAAACTTGTCAGACTCAAATACAAGTTTAAAGCCCTTGTTAATCAACAATGGGCCTGACACAAGGTTTTTCCTAATTTCTGGAACATGCACCACATTATGTAGGGTCAGGTTCTTTCCAGAAGTGAATTACAGCACCACTTTGCCTTTTCCTTTAATTACAGAAGCAGAGGCATTGCCCATATACAGCTTTTCTCCACTAGAAATCTAATGGTAATTAGAAAAAATGTTTTTGTCACCACATATATGCTTGGTAGCACCTGTATCAATCCATCAATCTTTGTCATTCAAAACCATATTGATTTTTGAAACAACAATAACAAAATCCTCAATCACATTGGCATGGTTGTTTCGCCCATGATTGTTGCCTTGATTGGCAGGATTATGGTCCCTTCGGTGGCGGCATTCTTGTGCTTTGTGGCTTGGTTTTCCACAAACCCAGCAAGAGCCCTTTATCTTCTTGAAATCCTTTGTTTTTGGTGCAAGGGCTGCGTCTTGCTTGTTAAAATTTTGCCCTTATTCTTCTTGGATTGACCCTTTGGCTTGAAGGTTTTTCCCTCAATAATATTGGCATTAGCTTCTAAGGAAGACATATCATTTTTGTCACCCTTCCTATGATCCTCTTCCATTCGTAGCCTGAGAATGAGATCTTCCATATTCATCTCTCTGCACTTATGCTTGAGGTATATCTTGAAATCATTCCAAGATGGTGGTATTTTCTCAATTATTGCACCAACTTGAAAGTTTTCATTAATTGAACATCCCTCAGCATGAAGTTCAAAGATTAACTTCTAGAGTTCTTCAACTTGTGCTATGACAGACCTAGAATCCACCATACTAAATTTCAGAAATTTGCCAATGACAAACTTCTTAGAACCAGCATCTTCGGTTTTATATTTTTTTCTCTAGTGATTCCCATAATTCCTTGGTTGTTTTACAGGCTGAATAAATATCATAAAGATTATCATCCAGACTGTTCAAGATATAGTTCCTGCAACAAAATTCAGAATGCTTCCAAGCATTTATGGCACTTAGTGTTTCCTTTGGAATAGGATCCTCTTTTGCCGCTGGAACTTCTTCTTTGATAACATTTGCCAAGTTCATTGTTGTAAAGGCTTTTTATCACAAAACATCCCTGAGATTTGCGAAACTATCAGATTGCATCCTTTATGTTTTTTTGTGTCATTTGTGGTCCTTAAGGTTAATACATGTGCTCACCAAATAGTCCTTACTGTCAAATTCCATCCAAACATCTGTTAAATTGATGATGTGGCACACATGTGAGTCTCACATATCCAATGATATGACGCCACGTGGATTAAATTAAAAAAATGCATTTTAAAAAATAATTTCAAATTAAAAACCGTTAAAAAACTTAAAAAATTAAAAACCAAAAATAAAATAAAATTTCACCACCTCCTTCATTGCACCTAACCCCTTCCCCAATCCAGCCTCCTTCCATATCCTACCCACGCTATCCCAAATCAACATCCACAACAGCCAACCCAAACCTTGATATGCCATGAACTACCCCTCGCAAAAGATGTTTTATTTACAACAAGGCTTTCTATCACAAAACGTCCTTGAGGTTTGCGAAACTATCAGGTTGTGTCCTTATATTTTTTTGTGTCATTTGTAGTCCTTAAGGTTAATATGTATGCTCACAAATAGTCCTTGTACCAAAATTTTATTCCCGAAAATTCACAAACAAGCAAGAATTCATGTAATTTCACCCCATGAAGTCCACTCTTTTGAACTTCTCTGGCTTTTCAGAGTGAGGATTCTTAGCCCCATTGATGCCATTAGCAGACACTGATTGTTGATCCATATTTCTGGTTCAAGATTGTTGGTGATATAGCAACCAATATTACACTAATAATTTAATTCAACAATTAAATTAAATAGTAAACAAAATCACGAAATTAAATAAGACAATAAAATAAAAATTGATTGGTTTTTCAGATAGAGGCTTGCAGATTGCAATGTCCTTGAAACAGAATTTCACCCCTACTCAATGCTTATAGTTCAGCAGGCGTCTGCTCCACCAGGATACAACTATCTTAAACCGAAGTCTGAGCACTAGGGCTTTGATTTCTGGCGATTTCTGTATGTTTATTTCTCATGCTACATGAATGATGATTTCTTGTTATCTGCGTTTTTGATGTCTTTTAAACAGAACTAGGGCTCCTATTTATATAGAGGGCTGATACCTGTTGGAACACCATGAAGAAAACCATTTTAATAAGACAACGCTTTTTTATTGGGGTGCGTCGTTTTTTAAAAATATTCAAAACGACCTCCATTTTTTAGGTGTTTAAGTTACTTATCCATGACAGTTTTCTGTTACCGTCGTCTTTCTGAACACAACGACGGTTTTTTTGTTCTACCATCATCTTTTTCACTTTTTGTAGTAGTGTCCCACACAATTCTCACTCAACTGAATTTGATTTCTGTTTGCAGGTCTGGGAAGCTGCAGCTCATTGTATTGTTGTTCATTCTGTTTGAAGCAGTCATGTAATGGGCAGCTGGCACCAAATGCAAGGGTTCTTTTACTTTCCTGGAAGCATCTCCTTCAAGCCATAAACCAAGTCCCCCCCATGGTACTATAACAAACTTGGTTTTGTTCCACAGTCGCTATCATTATAGAAGTGGCGTTGTATATAAGCTTCTGCTATATGGCTACTGGAGTCTCAGTTTAATATTGTTGATGCTCTTTTTGGGAGGGTCAACTTAGAAAGGGAATGCAGGGTCTTCAGCAGGGAAGAAGGTGAGTACCTTCGGTAACTGAGAAACATGCAGAAGACAATAGGAAGAAGCAGTCGTTAAGCTTCAGACACCGGTGTGGTGCCTACCGAAGGCTTTTCGATGCTTAAGTCAGCTATTTGTGGTAATTTTGGTAGAGTAACAGTAAAGGTGAGAAAATAGTTATCCTTTTTACTTGGGCACTGTTCCCTATTTATAGGGAAGTGAAAACGGAAGTTTTGCACAAAGTTTCGATGTGGGACTTCGTGCAAACTGTCATGGAGGTGACACGTATCGTAGCTCTAGGTTCTGTTGTTGAGAGCTTCAGCAGGCATTGTACTGCTTCGGAAAGGGGGCCTTCCTTCGGTAGGTTAAGAAGGGGATGATATCGCTCGTCTTCTAAGGGTTTGCCTGTGT
This sequence comes from Prunus campanulata, assembly GCA_034190965.1. NCBI lineage: Eukaryota > Viridiplantae > Streptophyta > Magnoliopsida > Rosales > Rosaceae > Prunus > Prunus campanulata. Next base: position 2,065,972 of record CM067214.1, on the reverse strand, counting down.
GCTTTGGTGCTGAATACGCTCGGTTGATTATAGCATAAATAAATATATTAGTATAACCAGACACTAGTGTGATGTTCTAGTTACTGATATAGAAGCTTTGAGCTCCACCCTTATTGGAGTAGTAGTTACTAGTTACAGTCATTTCGAAAATGTATGATTATTTATTACTGCATTTTGAAGGTCGTAAACCTATCAATGGCCTACTTAACTTCAGTCTGAAACATCCCACCCTTAAACACTAAAGATTGTATCCTTGTTAATATTGTTTCGTTTATCATATCCTTGTGAATGTTGTTTATTTCCAACATTTCAATATTGAATGAATATTGTGTATTATTTATTATTTCCCCTCTTTGTTTTCGAAACTCACAATGTCTAAATATCTCAGAAGTTGGCAAGCATTTTGTCTGTGGCAAGTGTTTTTCTCCTCTTTTCTTCCTCGCCCGAATACATACTGGTTTTGTGCATTTCAATGTCATGGCTGCTAATGTAGAAAAGATGAACAAATGAATCAGCATCTCGAAATAGAAATAGTGGTCAAAGGATTTCTATTCTGGTTTGAGTCCAATTTGGTATGTTTTTTACTTTGTCTATTGGATTTGGATAACTTGTTCTAATGGTATTGTAGGATGGATTCGGATCCTCTACTTGGTTTAGGATAGTCATAACAATATACGAAGAAAAAAATATTTGTTCGAACCCATTTGAATTGTACCGTTTGTTACCATAAAGCCAACCTCAAATTGTTGTAAATGAATATGCTATGCAACCAGATTTTCACCTCCAACGAATAGTGTCTCATCATATACTTTCCTCAACTAACTATCAATTTAGCAGTATATCTCTCAGTTTTGTTAGGTAAGGAAGACTTTGAGTTCCTCCCTATCTCAAATATTTATTTAGTTACAAATAACTTTTTTTTTAATGCAAACATGGTATAGTGATCTAAATAATCACCTAATTTCATGTGACAGGTGTAGGTGCTTTTTCATTCTAACAGCTCCATGTGGGCATGGGCTGCTGTGAAGAGAGTGGATGATATTGCCCCTTTGCCTGAGTTCAAGAATCAAACCCCAAAGCACTCCGAAAGCTTATGAATCCTTAAGGAGTTTCTCTCACCAAGAGGATTAGAAATGACGAAAGAGAACATTAAGGGCACTATGGGACAATCTTGTTGCTGCCTCAACTATGCACTCAGCGTCGTCTGCAGTAGCTCCTTTGGTGAGGATAAGATCACACAGCTTTCAGCACTAGTTCTCCAATTCTCATTGCCTAAGGTTCAAAGCATCAACTGCAGCTTTTACTTCATCAAAGTGGGTTGACATCTCTATGTTATGGATGACCAGTGCCCCAAAAACGGCACACTCTAAATTCCAGCAGAGATATGTTGAAGTACAAGCAGAGATATGCTGAAGTACATCATTTGAAGAGTTTATCGGTACTAATATCAAGAACCTTGATCCAGCAAATATATGCTGAAGTACAAGCAATATCAAGTCTTAGTAAAAATGAACACCACAAAGCACGTGCTTGGCTAACAGAAAATGACTATGATGAAGGCATTCCCAATAGAGGAAAGAAAAATGCATGCATTGCGCGTGGGAGTGATTTGAATTGCTAATATGCTCTGTTTTCTTTTTTCAATTTGTTGACCTCTTTGGTTCATCAAACAATATGTTATTTTCTATTTGGAGGAATAGATTCTATGTTGGTTGTGAGTTTTTTCTTCTTTTGATACAAATGTCGTTCATCAGTTAGAAATAAATTATCAACTTCATAAAATATTTAATTTCTAACATTTACAATTTCCGTGAGCTATCCAAACATTGAAATTTCTATCATTTACAAAATCCGACATACATAAATCCAAACACTGAAATGACAGAGATCAAAATTCCGTCATTTTACAATAATATGTGATTTTCAGTTCCTTCATCCAAACAAAGGGTAAGGGTACAGCCTCGCAAATCGCATCCGGCTAACAAAGAATTTTGTAATCAGTAATGTCCTCTCTTCCCATGCATCAGGGCCTTCATGCGATTTGATAATCAACTTGAGTTTAAATTTATTGAGAAAATTATCAGTGCAGTCAGGACCCCAAATCAAACCAATGCCTCTCTATATTTGAAGAAAGATCAGGATTCATTGAGGATCCAACCACATCACGTCACCAAGAATCAAGTTGGGACCTTTCTTGATGCTCCATGAGGAGGTCCCAACTTGGTTCCTGGTGACATGATGTGGTCGGATCCCTTAATGACTCCTGGTCTTTCTCCAAATATAGAGAGGCATTGGTCTGCTTTGGGGTCCAGACTGCACTGAGAATTTTCTCAATAAATTTCAACTCAAGTTGATTATCAGATCGCATGAAGGCCCTGATGCACAGGAAAAAGGCCAAGTACTAGTGGATCACATGAATGCACTTTTTTATGTTGCAGTACTTTATAAAGAATTCATGCCGTAAGATTACTGATTACAAACTTGGACATTACCGATTACAAACTTCTCTGCGTGACCTTCACCTCACCAAAGGAGGTATTGCCGACAGCACTGGGTGCGTGGTGGAGGCAGCAACAAGATCATTCCATAGTGCCTTTTTATGTTCTCTTAAGTCGTGCCCAGGTGGCCCCATACTTGCAACTGACTTAGAAAACAAAAGCCATTTAAGAATTCTCAGCCTTCTTTTACTTTTATCACAGTATAAGTCAACAAAACTATACATATGCAGACCTTCCAATTAGGTAGAAATAGAATGGACAATCGGGTTCACCCTGTTAGAAGCAAAAGATACATGATCAACATAAATTTACAGCATCATAAAGCTGTTAAATAAAAAGAAGAAAGAAGTAACTAAAAATCTGGACGTAATGCAAATAGAATAATAAAAGGCTCATGTGTCGCTTCATCCTTACCGATAGTGCAGGGCTGAATGAAACAGGAGGCTTCACAGCAAATCCAGTTCCCTCCGGCCGAATAGTTGTCCCAATTTCTCCAATTGTATTCTCTTGCTCGGCTGATGGTATTAGGATATCTTTCGGGTGATGAAATTTGCAGGTTGCACCAAACTTACATTGCCCCGTTTTCAAGTGGAACTGTTTAAAAATTATGAAATGGAATACATGCAAATCTACATCATAGATAGATAGATAATGTGGCTCTCCAGGTCTGGCTCTCCAGGTCTCTCAGGAAGGGATTCACTTGGAGCGACAAGCGGAACCTAAAGAACCAATCATAAACTTCTGTTAAGCAAATAGACAATAGCACACAAACAGCTGCAATCCATGATCAACAAATTCAATTTCTAAAATTAATAGATTCCTGATCTAAGTGAAATCTGTGGAGAACTGACTTGATGAAAGTAAGCTTGAAATACTAATCAGTTTCAAACATTACTAATTCAAGCAAAAAAGCATATTCATACTTGCTGATAAGCAAATTAAAAAGCACACATAGAATCAGAAATACAATTGCATACAAGATTAACTTAGAAATAAGCTTAAATTAGCAATGTATGCATGCATCAAAACAGCAACTGCATTCCCACTCTTTGATCTCTTATGATACTAAGATTAGAAACTTCCAGTAAACGTCTGTATTAAAGCAATGAACTTTAATCATAACCATATTCAAGATTCTCACTTTCTTATCAAATAAACAATAAACAATTACATCGGATCAAAAAATTCGAGTTAAAATGTGAAAAATATTGCAGCCCAGAAATTTTCCCAGTAACCAAACAGAAAGCGGAAAGTGAGGAACCTTCAGAGGGGCGTTTCACGCCGGGCTCGACATCGGGAGCTGGCCATGAAGACTAGGACATCAAATGCGACGTCGCCAGATACATAGAGCTACTTCTGCAATGGTCGTCGGTGGCGGAGGCCGAAGGGTCTGACTCGGAAAGGTACCGGAGGGTCAGGTCGGATAGGTAGGAGTCGGTTAGGGCACGTGAGGTGTAGACACCGGAGACGCCGGCTGTGGCGGCTGCAGCAGCAGCAGCTTATTGTGCGGCGCCGAATCCGAAGAGATGGCTCGACCCTAAATCCCATATTTATATGCAGATGTAGCAGCTGCCCTAGCCTAGAAACTGTGAAATCAGATTCGGGACACATGTCCCATTTCGACTTTTTTCACTGTTGGATTTTTGGGGGTGAGTGGTGTAATTTTATTTCAACTCGAACAATTTTACTTCTGTTAGGCCATCTTCAACCATTGAGGCCAAACCCAAATAATTACAAATTATAACCCAATTTTTCTCCAAACTCAAGAAAAATAAGGGGCCAAAATTTGGGAAAATCCAAACTTGGAGAGCCAAACTAGACAGGAAAACTTTTTGGTGGAGCCCACTCAAGGCTGACACAGCCCATATGCAAGGAGGAATCAATGGACGCTAAGTGTCGTGATGTTGTTGCTGCAGAAGCTGTCACGCGCCAACTTTTGTGTGTTGGTGTCGCACCTTTGTTTTGTTTTTTTTTTTTATTCCACCAATAACCCAAATCAAATTATCCATATTAAATCCAAGCTATTTTAACGGTATTAAAAAAAAAATTCAAATGCCCAAAATAATATTTTAAATTAATATAAATCAAAGCCAACCCCAAAACTCACTTCAAACTCTATAAATATTCACCCATTTCTCAAATAAAATTATATTTGTGGAATTTCATAAACCATTCTTAAACCATTCTGAGAAGTTATCCATGAAAAAAAAAATTAGACTTAAACAATTCTTAAACAATTTAATAAAGTTGCAAACTTAAAATTTGAGTCTGAAGAGCTGGGTGAAAAAACGGTTTGAGTTCAGGAAAAACTCAAATAGCTACTTTTTGGAGGGGAAAATTTTGGGTTTAGGACCAAATGGCTTGGAGAAGGCCTTATAAATCAATAAAATTATTATGGATGCCCACCATATACATTTTCCCACAATTCCTGCCACTATGTTTTTATCCACAATGATTTGATTGTAATTTACCTTATATTATACTAGCCTCTCTACATGCGCTTGTTAGAGGCTTTTTTTAAAAAAATTAAATTTATTTTAGAATTAAAAAAGATAATGGGTAGTTGTATTCCATAAAAATAGGATCCATTATCTGATTTAATTTTAATTTTTTTAAATATGAAAAAGTGTGAATTTACCATATTATCCTCGTTGAATTAATAATTTTAATTCTTAATGTTTGCATTAATCAAGGGCATTTTCTGGTATTTTGAATGTTTTGCCATTCTCTGCCTTTTGCTTATATATATATATATAGATTTGTTAAGTGTGGTAAATAGTTGTACTCTATTTTGTCTATAAATACAAGGCATTAAGAGAATTAAATTACAAGCTTGAGAAAAGCAACTCTATGGTTATTATCTTCTTCTAAATTCTCTCCATAATTCCTTAAGTTTTATATCATGTTATTAGCACGAGTCTTTAACCACTAGAGGATCTTGGTTTGAGCTTGGTATAATTTTCTTACCTCTAAATTTATATTCCATTTTTTATTATATTTACTAGTTCAATCGTTAATATGAGTGCTATATTAACCAAGTTTCATTTGGATATAGCTATACACATGTTAATTGATACAAGTGGAAGCTATGTCAAAGCATGAATCTTCTATATTATCCATTTTTATATCTAACATTTGTGTAGGGTATTTATCTTATATATAACATACTTATTGTTTTTAAATATATATACATACTTAACGACCACACTTTATATATATTAGCTTTTTTTAATCTACAAACTTACAATATTGATATGATGAGGATGAATTTTTATCATATACATGAACTTGAAGTTCATAGACCAATATCCTTGGAACCCGAAGTTCTAAACTAAAATGATAATTGTAATTTCATGAATACTTTTATAAGAAATGAATTTTATTTTGAATTGAGTGGAAACCTGAAGTTCACATCCTAATGATTTAAACCTGAAGTTTAAAATCAAAATAATCTTAGACCCAAAAGTTCTAAATGATATGATAATTTAAAGCCAAAAGTCTTAACTTTTATTATACTTGAACATGTAGCTTCAAGTACATAAAATACATATTATAATCCGATCATCTCCTTAAAATTATTATCCTAAACATTTATATTATTGATGCATACTGTTATTTTTATTAATTTTTTATTTCTATCTTTATAGGTATACAACAATGTCAAATCTTGCTAAGATTGATTTCACTACACTAGATATTTCTGGCAAGAACTATCTAACGTGGGTTCTCAATGAGGAAATTCATCTGCATGCGAATAATATGGAAAATACCATAAAGCAAGGAAATCAAGCATCCCTGCAAGATCGCGCAAAAGCAATGATTTTCCTTCGTCGTCATCTTTATGGAGGATTGAAAAATGAATATCTTGGGCTAAAAACCATTCCCTAAAGCGAATGCTAATGAGAATATGCATACATTATCGCCTTAATCAAATGCAAGCAAATATGGGCGTGGCTGAGGTCATGGTCATGGTCATGGTCATTACAGTTCCCAAAATCGAGGAAGTTATTCAAACAAGAAAAACACATCATACCACCAGCACTGGAATAATAATGAAGGAAAAAAAAAAAGGAAAGTTTTCTCATCACATTGCATTTTGATTATGAAATTGGGAAAATATGGAAGCACAATATAGGTCTCATAAATTGAAAGAACATTATACCAATTGAAATGACTAATTGACACCTTCCATTATGATAATTATTTAAAATAAATATATAAAAAAAACTAGAAAGGTCCCTAGGAGCCACGGAGGTATAAGGGAAATAAAGAAACCAGGGGCAAAGCAAAAAATTAAAAGAAAAACAAGGAGTGCCAATGCACTGGTGTTAAGGTTGTGAGTTTTAAAGGCGTAGTTAGGGGTTTGAAACCTCTCACCTTCACCACTTAAATATTTTAAGGGTATTCTATTATGTATTTATTAATTTAAAAATAAACATATAATTATCAGGCTGAATTCGGGGACGAGGATATCAATACCATCCCCTACTCATACCTAATGAGGGGATACCTGTACCCGATCCCCATTTTGCCCCGAAATCGAGGATTTATGCCATCCCTACACGAGCCCATATAATTAATGCATTTCTACCTTTAAATATCTACACATTAAACTTATGTTATTTGAAGTTCAAATTTGAAACATTAATGTCATGTAAATGATACTAAAAAGGATTTCAAAAAAAAAAAAAAACTCAAAATGATTACATCGTAAGTTGTGAATTAATCACTATAGTCCATTACACATTATGTTCCAACATTGTTGGCGTCACCTTGTTTTTGTTCCTTCAGTAATAAATTCCATATTTGAGAGTACCACTTACATATCTAATGATTCTTTTAACAACGAGTAAATGAGATTCTTTTGGACAAGACTAAAATTGTGCACAAACACCAACAGAAAACGATATATCAGGTCTACTAGCAGTTAAGTAGAGTAAACTCCCTATCATGCTCCTGTAAAGTGTCTGGTCAACATATTTTCCAGTTAGATCTTTATGAAGCTTGGTGGTGGTGCTCATGGGATTTGTGACTGGCTTTGCACTTTCCAATCCAAACTTTGAAACCAAGTCCTTCACATACTTAGTTTGAGATAGAAACATCCCATATTTTAATTGTTGTACCTGTAATCCAAGGAAGTACGTTAGTTCACCACTCATACTCATTTCATTTGAAGTTGAACCAAAAACAATATCATCCACATATATTTGTGCAACCATTAGATCATGAGCAACCTTTTTGACAAACAAGGTTTTGTCAATTGTACCCATGGTGTAACCTTTCAGCAACAAATGAGAGGATTATCTCTCATACCAAGCTCGAGGAGCTTGTTTTAAGCCATACAAAGCCTTTCTAAGTCGATACACATGATCAGGATGAAAGGGGTCTTTAAATCCTACAGGTTGTTCAACATGCACCTCTTCCTTGGGCAAGCCATTTAGAAATGCACTTTTGACATCCATTTGATACAATTTGAACTTTAGATGACAAGCAATAGCCAGCAACAATCTAACGAATTCCAAGCGAGCAACTGGAGCAAATGTTTCATCGAAATCAATGCCTTCAACTTTAGTATATCCTTGAGCAACTAGTCTTGCCTTATTTCTCACAACATTTCCCTTCTCATCTGTCTTGTTTTTGAAGATCCATTTTGTACCAATAACATTGGTGTTAGTTGGTCTCGGAACAAGATACCAAACATCATTTCTAGTGAATTGATTGAGCTCCTCTTGCATAGCTAAGATGCATTCATTGTCCACAAGAGCCTCTTTGACATTTTTTTGGTTCAAGATGAGATACATAGCATAAATAGCTTATCTCTTTTGTAAGTTGAGCCTTTTGACTTCGAGTCATTCTTTGAGCATTGGGATCACCAATGATATTTGTAACCTGATGAACTCGTTGAACTTGTTTGACTCCTGGACGTTGAACTTGTGAACTTGTATTGCTGGTCTCAACGGTTGTGGCAATGTGGTCTTGAATGTCAATGTCACTGTGATCAGTTGTAGAAGCTTCCTTCACGTTAGATAAACTTTGTGGCACTGTAATATCAACACACTCATCAAAAGGTTCATATGTCTAGCAATCATCAATAATAACATTTATCGATTCCAGCACTCATAGGTGTAAATGCAACCATACAAACAACATTAGTCTCATCTATGTTAGAAGTGATAGCTAAGGAACATAGTAAGTTGTCTTGAACTTTTTCTTTTCTTGATCCAGCTTGTTACTTTTTCTTTCATATCCATTTCTGCTACATTATTCCAGATTGCATTGAAGCTATAGAGGCTTTTTCATTCCGGCAACTACTGCGGGCCTAGGCTGCTGTAAAAAACCAAATGTGTGAAAATTGCCAGACCCCAAGAATGCTTCGAAACGGTAGTTGAGCCATATGAAGCACCTTGGTTACCTTCACCAGCAAAACTAACAGTCGCTTACATGTAAATTCTTAGCTTGGCATGATAAGCTTGTGGCATGGGAGCAAAGCAATCTTGAGTTTAGCATTAAAGAGAGAGAGGGCTGTGAATTCCTATGAGAAACATGGATTCCAAGGAAAGGGGAAAGGGATTCTAAGAAGGTTTGTTGAAGAGAGAGAGAGAGATGGGGGGTATAATGGGTGTGTTGAGTAGTTTTCGGCAGCTTGATGAAAACTCTGTCAAGCTCTATAACGATTTACCAGAAGAGAAAATGGGAAGAGATGGAGGAATGGGGCTCGATATTGCAGAGGTTTCAGGGATGAGAGATAATGCTTGCTCTCTATATGTGGGTTCAAGGATGAGAGATGATGCTTGCTCTCTTGATATGGTTGTGATAATGGGTAGAGGATACCCCCTCTTTTATAGTCGCTGGAAGCTCCTCTTTTCCAAGAAATCCTATTGGGTTCTCTCCAATTTTGCTACGTCTTCCCTTTCATTTCTCTTCTTTTCCTTCGATCCATTCTTGTTTTGTGAAATCCCCCTTTGCCCAATATACAAAGACCAGATTTTGGGGGGGTGCAGAAATCTTCCCGCAGCCACTCCAGTGATAATCTCCTATCTTTGGCTATCACCTCTCCTTCTTTCTTCCCTTATTTCATGGCAAGATCGGGTAAAGGAAGGAGATAGGTAATAGTGTTGGTCTAAACGATGCCTTTTCTCCTGCGTGCGCTAATATCCTCTGGTTTTTTGAATGTTCTACCTTGAGGTTTGCTTTGCCCACGTGTTGGAGTCTCCCAGCGATTCACATACTTGGGCAACTTTGGCTTTTGTCGTGACTTTTGTCTCTAACCATGTTCTGGAGATTACAAATATTTATCTTGGTTGTGTGGGCTTTCCTAAGGTAATGGTTTAGCCAATTAAGAGAATGGGCTAATCTCTTTAGGTGATGGGCTATTTTATCAAAATGATGAGCTAATTTTCCTAGAGTATTGGGCTGGTTTTTCTAGAGTATTGGGCTTTTTTCTCTCCTTTATGCTTACCCATTTATTTGGGCTCAAGAGATGGGCTTGAGTTTTGGGGCTCCCAAGCAGCCCAAAACTTCCATTTCTCGGCTCATCAATGGGCCTCATGAAAGCTCGTTATCATCCACAACACAACCCACTCAGCAAGCCCCGGGCATTTGCGTGGCTTGGGCCCACTTAAGCTTGTAGCGTGGCTAGGTGTAAAATAACGACTTTCCGGTTGGCATGACATGTTGATTGGTGTGCTTGAATATTATTGCCTTTGGAAATGGATATGATGCTTGACAGGATAATTAGCATGGGCTCGTAGAGCTAGTGTGTTTTATTAGCTTATCTCGATTCTTAGCATGACAAATTATTTATTTGGCATGACACGTGGACTGTGGCTCGTGCGAGCGTGTATGACGAACTTTTGCGTGCTCCAAGTCATATTTTCTTAATAAGGTGTTGCATTGGTCCGGGAATTTAATAGGGCCCAACCTTGGATTTTTGGGCCTCAACAGAAGCTGACAATCTGCTAACTTCTTTTGCTAACTCTGAAATTTGATTTTGAAGATTTTCTGCAGTAAACTTGTTAAACTTTTTAACTCTATTTTGACATATTGGCCTAATATGACCTGTTTCACCACAACCATGACACACTTGATTAAACATTTTTGGCACAAAACTAGTCATAACATTATCATGTAAAACAATTGCATTCATATTTTTAGAGGCAATATCATAAGCTCAATATTAGAGTTAATAATAGGTTTAACAAATTTAGTCACAGAATTAGTTGAAGAGGAGGGTTTGAAACCTGTACCTATTTTGTCACCATTTGGCTTACCAATTTCAATCATTCTGTCAAGTTTTTAAGCTCTTATGATCAATCTGTGCAATTTCTCCTCAGCTTCCTTGAGCTTTTCCTTCAACAAGTCTCTCTCAGCAAGTAAGTTGTTGACTTGGGATCGAAGAGATGTTTCAATCCTCTGCCACTCATCCTCCTTTTTTAGCACTTTGATATTGAGTCTATCATTTTGTTTCTTCACTTTGTCAAAGTTAAGATACAATTCCTTGTACCTTTCTCTGGTTTCTTCAATATCTACGCCTCCTCATCTGAATCATCAGATTCACCATTGTTTTCAAGGGAAACAAAAGCAATCTCTTCCACCTCAACCTCGAACATATCTGACTCACTGTCACTCCAAGAATTATAAGAGGCTTTCAGGGCTTTTTTGTCACGACCCGATTCGAAAATAAGGAATATTCTCGAATCATGGTGTGAGTCATACCATAGTCATAAGAATAAAATCCTACAACCATGCTATGATAAGAAATTGAGCCACAATTACTACAAATTTACTTAACATTACAAAATCAGAGTCGCAGTAGCTCGTAATTAACTACACACTAAGATCTTTAACAAACGGTTGACTACTTACAAATATGAATTACACAAATCAACAACAAAAACCTAGCAGCTTAGTTGAAACCCGCTTCCTCAAACTTCGTCTTGAATCCTTTGAATCCTGCACAATCTATTAGGGTATGAGCATTCTAATTCTCAGTAGAGTACCGTCAAACCCCTCAAAGTCAACTATCACAGTTAATCAAAGTGTCATGCATCAAACAACACAAAATATACAAATTTTGCAATCATACCAGATAAATAAGTTTGCATATGCGGTGATGCCATGAACTCACTCCCTTCTAATCCCACTAATTCATATCCTAGGGCAACAAGCCTGCATGTCCCATACCATGCATTTTACCACTGTGGCTTCGAATACCCTAAAATATGTACTAGCGCCCATCCGTCCCTTAACTCATCTTTCTTTTGTTTACGAATTTCTTAACTTTCACTTTTCATTAGAGGCCCTGCTCCCATCACCCAAATATATTCAAGCTTTGCTCCCGTCACTTGAATATACTCCACATTTTATCTACTTAGATATATCTAAGGCCTTCTCCCACCCCTTAGATATACCTTAAACGACACACACACCCCAAACACCACTGTCTTTATGATGCATATGTAATGCAACGCAAGCATAATTTATTTCTGCAGAAGAATAATATAGATTATAACAATAATATTTCAGGCTTAAACACATGCATAGTAATATTCACCCAACATCAAATAATATCCACATAGAAAGATCAATAATAATATTCACATAACATTAAATAATATCCACGGAAAAGATTAATAATAATATTCACATAATATCAAATAATATTCACCGAGCAAAGCAACACTAATATTCATATTTATAGTACTATTTATAATCACCAAGATTAAAAGTGACATAGCCCAATCATCGGGAAATCAGGAAACCCTACCTCAAGTCCAGCTAGCTAAAGTACCAAATTTACCATTCGGAAGTTCTCGGAGTTGTCGAATCTACACTTTTGATCCAATTCCTGAATAAATTCAAATCCAAATTATTATTGAGCAATCTTCACACTATTTCACCTAAGACCAACCTCAACCTTACGCATTTCAAAGATTATGCGCGAAAATGACGAAAATGCCCCTGGGACCAACCCGGGGTCCAAAGCGGCCAAATATCGTCCAAAAATAATCTAAAACTTTGTCCTATGCCCTGTCAACACTGAAACAAAGCCAACGACACCCGTTATCCAAAAGTTACAATTTGGGTCCCGTGGGCCCCACGACAACCGATACTTTGCACCACCTCGGATTGACTCAAAACATATACCATCGGACTCGGATCGAAAAATTGAGTCGAATGGACTAAAAATATGGCGTCGGAGGCTGCCGTAACAGCCGCCACGCGCCGCCACTTGCCGGAGCCGCGAGTGAGCTTGCTCCGGTTACTGTTCATCGTCTTAAAAAAAAATCCTGCAACTTCCCCTGTTTTTTCCAGTTTTAAATCCCAGATTTTGTGAGCCATTTTGACCAACCCAACGTAAGTGAAAATGGGCAAACTTATAGTGGTTTTGAAGCTTAATACCTCTAGTTTCTAACTCAACAAACCACACTAAAAACGGATCTAAAACGAAGGAGAAAACCAGCTCCAAAGTTGGGCTCGTGGCTGGTTTTTCTGCAGAAAACAGAATTTTGTCCAAACTTTGCACAAGTGTTCAACCTATCAAAACTCAACCAAATTCGACGAAACCAATTGTGTTTTGTTCCTTGATAAGTCTAGTTTAAAACCCAATAAATGGATTTCTCAAACACTCAAAGGATTAGGAGAAAAATTAAGCCAAAGTGAGGCTCGCGAACTGCAACTTTCCAGAAAATGCAAATTTCCAGATTTTGTTCAAAGTTGTTTTCAACCATTCTAACACCCCAAGTGGTTCTTAAGGCTTCTAAAACTCTTCTAAACCTCATACCTACCATTAGAACTCATCAAAAACTCAAAATACAACCAAAAACACAACACCCACACTTGAAAAATCACTCTATCCACCCAACCCGAAAATAGAGATTCAACATCTTCCAATTCAATCTTCCCAACACTCATATGACTCAAATCATTCTTTAAGAGATTAAAATCACACAACCACAAGGATAAAACCAGAAATTTCGAAATTGACTCACCTTAGAACTCTTTTCTTCTCTTCCTCCTATTTTCTCCTTTCTTCCTCACCCAAATTTCATCTCTTTCATCCCAAACTTATCTTTAGTTCATGCAATTATTTTCCTTAGTATAGACTAGGTGACTCATCCATTCTAGATCTACAACTCATCCAAATTGAGATCAAAAATCAGATTTTGAAGAGAAAGAAAGAGGGAATGGGGGAAGAATGAAGGAAAGGATGAATGTTTGGCTTCCACGTTGCTTCTTCTTTTTTTTTTTTTCTTTTTTTTTTTTTTTGTGTGGTTATTATCTACAAGGGTATTTTGGTAATCTTTCACACATAGGGGTATTGTTTTTTTGGTCATTTTTTTCCAACTTCAAATTAAACATACTTAATTTAATAATCTCAATCCAAAATCACTTGATAAAATACCCACAATTATTTTATTTTCACTAAAATATGAAAATCCACCTTAAATTTTTCGGGATATTACATTTCTTCTCCTCTTTTTGCTTAGAGATAGTGTTTGCACACTCTTTGGCTTGATGTCCATACCCTAAACATGCATAACACTTCCTTCCTTCAGACTTGGGAATGAATCTTTGCGATCCATCTTTTGACGTCTTGTTTATAGAAGATCTTGTACCTGAACCACTTCCTTTAGAATTTTGCTTCTTCAGTAGTTTTTGAAAATGACGAGTGATTAAGGCAAGTTGCTTCGAATCAATCTCATTACAATCATCATCTTCTTCTTTTATAACTTTCAATGCTAAATTCTTGTTGGCCTTCTTTATAGGATGTAATTCTTGACTCATAGGTTTGCAAGGCTCCACTAAGATTAGCAAGAGATAAAGTAACTATATCTCTTGCCTCTTCTATGGCAGTCTTCTTGGGATGAAGTCTGAAATGCAATGATCTCAGAATTTTTTTTACCACTTCCACTTCTGGTATAACTTTTCCCAAGCTTGCACAACTATTGACTATCTCAATAATTTTTTCATAGAATTCAACATAAGGTTCTTCCTCTCCCATTTCGAGTTTTTCAAACTGTGATATAAGTCTTTGCAGCTTCGATTTTCTGACCTTGTTATTCCCCTCATGAACAATCATTAGGTTATCCCATGCTTCCTTTGACGTCTTGCAATTTTTGATATGTGCAAACTGTTCGGAAGATAAAACAGCAAATATGGCATGTATGCCCTTCTGATTATAAACACTCATAGCCTTTTCTTCAGCAGTCCATTCTATCTTAGGCTTGGGAATTTGAAATTCACTAACCACAACATCTTTCTCTTCTACACCATCTTTTGTATCAATCTTCCGTTTCTCAATAGTTCTCTCAGTCTTGGTAGGTGCAACATATCCTTCCAAAACCAGATCCCAAACATCATCTCCTTCTGCCCAAATATAGGCTTGCATCCTAGCTTTCCATTCCCCATAGTTTTCACTGTTGAACTGAGGAGGATGCGAAGAAGACCCATAATGTCGTTCCATCCTGAGTAACCCCTAGGATCTCTCTAAAATCTTAGAGACCTACTCTGGTACCAATTGAAATCGTGCCTTAGGTAGAGTAAATAGATAATCGGAATATGATTGGACAAGTATTTCAATCCCAAATCTTACTAATAAAATCTTGCAGTAGAAGTAAATTAACACAAGGTTTTTTGTACCCAATGGTACGAGGAAAAAACCCAACCGGGAAAAACCTCTAGAAATCCACTAAGAATGGACATTACAAGACTCAAGAAGATAAACTCTAAACAAGAACCTATCCAATACTTTTGTCTTGCCTTACTCAGTCCTTACTTGAACTCTCTCAAATCGATGATCCTCACGAACAAGCATGCCAGCACACAACTTCCATTGCACACAGCTTCCAATATGGAATATGGAATATGAAATATGGAGATGCAAACTAGAAATAAAAAGCTTCACAAAGTTGCTTTGTCATTCTAATTTTTCATGAACTCACCTTTGCTTCTCTCAATATAAATCTCTCAAATCAGTTTTTGCAAAAGTAAGTAACAAAGGTCTTCAAGCTTTGTTTTATATCAAGAGAAATCACGTTCCAAAAAGAGTAGGAAAAAGTAGAATTGGTTTTAATGTGAAAAAGAGGAAAACAATTTTGCTGATTGATTTTATTATGAATTTCATTCCTAATAAAACTAAATCACAAAAATATAGTTTTCCTAATATGATATGCAAATGCAAATTACCTTGTAGACATAGTCAACCCTTGATCTGCTCAATCTGGATAAGTCTTGTGACCCAAGTTAATTTGCCTAAAAACTAGGCCTAAATCTACACAACGAGGACACGATTACAAGTCTAGGAAATTAAGCCAATTCCTAAGTGAATTTACATTTACAAATAGCTTGTATTAAATTTGTGGTCGACAATAAATTATTGAAAAAATAAATATATTTCGGTTCATCGTCACTAAATAATAGGTAAAATTATGTCATACGATACCAAACCCCTTTCCACGTTATGGTAGACCTCCACCACATCTTAAGTTAATGGCCGGTCAAACACAATCGAAATAGGTTCAATGTTTCAGTGGCATGCCACCGAATTTTCCCATCACGTTCAGTATTGGTGTTCTGCATGTAACCAGCGACCATCATGCAATCCTAAACTTGAAAAGCACCAAAAAATAAACTCATACCTTATTTGAAGCCTCTCTAACTTTTGTCTTACCCTTCATATTAGGTATGTTTTCACCAATATAAGCGTATAAACCTTGTTAGGGTTGTAGAAACATGATGGTTTGAGAAAAAAGTCTAACTATAGTTGCAAGAACATAATGAGGGTGTAGTGAGCAAATTTAATTTTTATTTTAAATATTTTTGTCCTTAACAGTAATTACATACATGAATAAAATAAGTTATTCATATTTAAAATTAGTATGAGGTCAAAAGAGCAAATTATGGGATTCAAATAAAATTACCCTTTTTTTGATAAGTTTTTCCATTTTAACTTTTTTAATCAAATAAATAATAGGAATTAAAACGCAGCCATTATAATTTATATCCAACCAACGGTTAATAATTGATGAAACAAGTCCGCACCACTCCGTAACTTTGGTCAGCAGCAGACTGCGAGTTCCCGCCACTTTTGCCCTTTCCTTCTCTCAGTGAAGACTGAAGAGTGAAGGCAGTAGTCACAGAAGTGAAGATTGAAGATTGAAGATTGAAGAAGATGCTGTGGGTGGACAAGTACAGACCCAAAACCCTAGACCAGGCAATGGTCCACCAAGATATCGCACAAAACCTCAAGAAACTTGTAGAACACAGACCCTCATCCTGTCATCTCTACTGGTTTCATTTCCCAATTTCTAGTTTTTATTTATAATTGAATTTTTGACATCTTGATCTCAAACAGGTCTCAGAGCAGGACTGCCCCCATTTGCTCTTTTATGGCCCTTCTGGTTCCGGCAAGAAAACCCTAATCATCGCCCTTCTTCGTCAGATTTTCGGACCCAGCGCCGATAAGGTCCCTGCTTTTTTAACTCATACTTTTTATTTTGTTTTAAATTTCTCCCAGCCCAGTAACAATTATCAATTTATGCGTGTTTTGGCCCTTACCCTTTGTTTGGCTACTAAGAACATGTCTGAAGAGAACAAATGCTTCTTTTGTGACGGATTATGGATTTTGAGAAATTCTTGTGGTTGGCAGGTGAAGGTGGAAAACAGGGCATGGAAAGTTGATGTAAGCTTCACCCTCTTTTTAATTCATGTGATTGATCATTCATGCTGCTTCTGTAGGAAATATTGTTATTTTTCATTAATATTTAGGTGAAGCTGCGTTGATTTATGTTTTATTGGATAATTACTGGTCATGTTTAGACTTTAGCAAATTCATTGAGCATGCTAAAGCATTACATTGACAAATCATTACATACTTGAATGTAATTTGAATATTCTACTTAGATTTCACTTTCGGTTCATCTCAGAAAACACGTGTTGCTTATTATTATTACTCCTTGTTAGCTTTCCCAAAAAAGAACAGAGTTTTGTACCTACTTTTTTATTTTCAAAAGAAAAATCGTCTCGGGTTTTTTCTCTTGATAGAATCTTTGAACTTTGTTTTCATCCACATAATTGCAGCTTTTGGAAATTATTAAGATGTTGATGTAGGATATGGGTGAATTGAGTATTTAGGTTGTTTAGCGGAAGCGAAAACAATGGAAAACAGAAAATAAAACAAAAGGGATAGGTCTGGAATCACTCCAGGGGTTTGGCTTCACACCAAGTAGTCTCCAATCTCTGGAAAATATGCTTTTCTTTATATCTCAACAACTCCAATTTAAAGAACTACATCGGGGGTATATATAGCAAACTAAAACCTAGAGACAATAGGATAAAAATCCCTTACTAAAACAGAAATCCTAATCCACCAAGGAACTAATTCAAATAAACTAGGAAACTTAAATCAAATCCTACTAAAGATCTGGAAACTAAAAACCTAGTGAAATCTGGAAAACTAGAGAATCTAGGAAACTAACTAATGGTGTCCGCATCAGATGTCTTCCTTGATAAATGGCTTACCCCCCCTCCCTTAGCTGAGTATAATGTATTTGGCGAATTTACTTATCTTTTCATGCTCGCTTTATTTCAAGATATTTTGGGTTTGTTGACTTTTAGTAACAATATTTATGTTTTATGATAGATCTGTATTTTGTTTTCTTAATATCATCCTTGTTGATTACATGTACATGCATTTTTGAGCACCTTATAACTGGTATTTGGACTCCACTTTCTTATTTTATCCTTTAATTTTGTATTGCATTTTAACTAAAATGCTTCTGTGGTTTATTTTCAGGCTGGAAGTAGAACCATTGATATAGAGCTGACTACATTATCGAGCACCAACCATATTGAACTGAACCCCAGTGATGCAGGGTTTCAGGACAGATATATTGTTCAAGAGATAATTAAAGAAATGGCTAAAAATAGACCCATTGACACAAAAGGGAAAAAAGGATATAAAGGTAGTTTTAAATAAGTTTACTTGCTGATCATTTATTAGTTTTTCTTCTGTACATATACTTCAATGTATGCAGGTCGTATTCTTTTTATTTGGTTAAATTTATCTCATAGTTGAATGAATTACTTGTTTATATTATGGTTATTTATGTGGTTTCTCATCATTTTCACAGTACTGTGAAACTGGCATTGTATTCTTCCTTTTCCTCCCCGGCTTGCACCAAGAATTAAATAAAATGGAAAGTAAAAACTGCAGTTGGATGAAAAAGTATTTGGGTGTCCAAATGTTTAAGAGCGCATACTGATACTATGTCCTGTTTGCGATATCAGTCTTAGTGCTGAATGAAGTTGACAAACTTTCAAGAGAAGCTCAACATTCTCTTCGAAGAACTATGGAGAAATATAGTGCCTATTGCAGGCTAATACTATGCTGTAACAGCTCTTCAAAGGTTACTGAAGCAATCCGGTCTCGGTGTCTTAATGTGCGAATAAATGCACCGACAGAAGAACAGGTTGAATTTTCTGTCTTCCAACTTGTATAATTGCTTGTGTTAGATACAAGATTGTCAAGTATGTTGACTTCCACTGTTAATTCGTGCATCTTTAAATGAATTCATTTTTTCGGGTGCCAGATTATGAAAGTATTGGAGTTCATTGGAAAGAAAGAAGGGCTGCAGCTTCCTTCTGGATTTGCTGCTCGTATAGCTGAAAAATCAAATAGGAGCTTAAGGAGATCTATATTGTCATTAGAAACTTGTCGTGTTCAACAGTTAAGTTCCATAGTTCTTCTTATTGATCATCAGCTGCACCAAGCAGTTCTTTTCCTTCTTTTTCTTCTGTGCACCATTTAGACTTTGCACATTCCTGATATCTATAGTCTTTCTGTGTACTATTGATGTGGTTGTAGATATCCCTTTACAAGTAACCAGGCAATACCCCCAATGGATTGGGAGGAATATGTTTCTGAAATTGCATCTGATGTAATGAAGGAGCAGAGCCCAAAAAGGTTTGGTTTTTCTGCACTCTACAATATTGGCGTTTATTGCAATATTTTTATCGTAGTTAGTTCGAAATTGTCGTTTTGTAGTTAATGATCAAATCCAACTCAATAAATTACAAAAAGATAAATGTGGGAATTCCACAGATTTATGTTACACATTTGACACCCCCCCTACAAGGTGTTAAAAAAAGAAAAAAGAAAAAACCCATCTAATGGTTATAATGTGGTAGAATATAAGGGTGCCTTTCTAGGGGTAGGAGATTTACCTTTTAATCAGTTTGATTAGTATTCTTATTTCAGGTCTATCTTCTAACGT
The DNA here is from genome assembly GCA_034190965.1 of Prunus campanulata. Lineage (NCBI taxonomy): Eukaryota > Viridiplantae > Streptophyta > Magnoliopsida > Rosales > Rosaceae > Prunus > Prunus campanulata. The sequence continues at coordinate 2,046,198 of CM067214.1, read as the reverse complement.
TGGGTAGGGTGGTAGCTATGTCTTTAAAAGAGATATTTCTTCAGGTCATCACATAGAGTCAAAGTCTGGCTATCTTTATGGGCATCAGTTACTTTTGACTTTTGAGAGATTTCTTTTTCTTCTTTTATGCTGGATTGGCTAGCTGTGGTCTAGTGATGTTTGTTGCTTGTTTCTTGTATTTGCTTTTCTGTTTCTTTTGTGGTGTCTTCAACCACTTTGATAGATTGAGAAGCCATTTTATTCATCTCTTTGTAACCTGGTAGTACATATCCACTTCACAACGCAAACTTGGGCTTGGTTTTGAATGTGCTTTGAGTGGTGTGGGTTTTCCGTCATTACCTTGATATGGGGCAGCAAAAAGGCATGTAAGCTTTGACGGTCTGTGATATTGGATCTTATGTGGATTGTTTTTCTGAAAAAAGATTAATAGGTTTTGATGATAGGAAGTGGATATAGTGTAGAAAGAGTAGTAAAATTAGCTTCTTTTTTGGGTGTCTTCATCAAAGAATTTAGGGCTAATCCTTTTGGTATAATTATTATGATGAGTTTCTTGTCCATCCGGAGATTATGTTTTGACATTAAACTTTCTTTTTGTCCATCTTTCTGTACCACCTGGAGTGCACTATGCTTGGACTTCTCAGTTATCCATAACATGTTACCGATTGTTACTCTGCCATTATGTATTATCCATCCTCACCCTTTCCGCTTCTTTTCAACATGTTACCAATTGTTAATCTGCCATTAGATCTTTTTCAGTCTCAATGTCTCATCTTCAAGCAGACTAAGTAGATAGTTATGGCTTCTCTTTATGGCCGTGAAGTAGAATATTGCAACATAGCCAAATTTGACATAACTTCTGTATATATGCTTGTTGGATTAATCTTGTGAGATGTACTCATTCTGCCATCACTTGATGTCTAACCTCCTATGATGTCCTGATTTGGTCAGTCTTTCATCTACAAATGTGAAACTGTTTTATATCTAGAAAGCATGAAAGTGGGAGGTAAAAAAAGGAATATCTTAGAAGCAAAAAGATGGCCAAGCCTTTTGAAATTCATGGCAGCATGCATGGGTGCCATGTAGCATAAAATAGAATATGTATTTGCAGGATCATACTTTCTCTTATCGAAGCGTCACCTTTGGTAACTTATGATTGAATTAATTGCATGAAAATAGCGACCAGCAGGCCCTTGTTGACCATAATGCAATTATATTACGTGAAAGGATTTCACACATTCTGTATTGTTATTTTGTTGCATACAATTAGTGATTGCTAAAGTCTGAATTCTTTTCCTTTTATTTTCCTAACTATATTCATGATTATAGAAATAGGACAGATGATTCCTGACCTCTCATTTTTAATCTTCTAGTATTTCTTAAAACTATCTTATCAGAGATTGTTCTATTTGCTTCAGGCTTTATCAGGTGCGGCAAAAATTGTATGAGCTACTTCTTAATTGTATTCCTCCAGAGATCATCTTGAAGGTAGAGATTTCTTTCCCTTTGTTGTTTTTTACAATTTTTTTACCACACCTATTTTCTTAAGGCTTTATCAAGTGCGGTAAAAGTTGTATGAGCTACTTCTTAAATGTATTCTTGCAGATATTGTGTTGAAGGTATAGATCTTTCCCGCTATTATTTTGTATGATTCTTTTCCCAATTGATTTGAAGCTTCTAATTGCTTTTTCTCAGAGGCTTCTTTATGAGTTATTGAAGAAGTTGGATGCAGAGTTGAAGCACGAGGTCTGCCATTGGGCTGCATATTATGTAAGTATTTTGTTTATTTTGGACGAAAATGCATAATATGTAAGTATATAATCAAGTCTAGGTCAAAAGTCTTGATTCTGACAGTAGTTCTTTTCCACAATGTGGTTTTGATCATTCTTTATGTCTCTGAGCATCTATAACCCTTGTGAACTTGCAATCTCTTGTGCTGTACAATTGGTGCCCATATACATGATTAAGAATCATTATCATACTGACCCGGCTACAAGTGAATCAAAGTGAGCAAGTCATTGATTTCGATTCACAATGTCCTAATAGTCATTTTCCTTCATCTTGAAAATATCCCCCATGTCCTACTGATTTATATATACTAGTAGATGATGAAAAAAGGCAGAACAGCTATTTGTTGTTAATTGTATTATAGGGCAGTAGGGTTGGTGGAAGTAATCTGGTCATCAATTTCTGATGCAATGTAGGGTACTGGGAGCTATGTCGTGTTGGGGTAATATTGATCCATCTCCTAGAAAAATGGAAAAGAAAAGATAAAAAACCAAGGATGAATCTTCACTTCCTGTTGGTGTTCCTGTACTTTACTTTTGATAAACAGAAGCACAGTTGAACAATTTAGAGAAAGAGACTATAAGGTTACTAAGTCGCATCAGAAATCTGGCAGTAGACAAATTTCATCACTTTTATCTTGTTAATGTGATGAACGCATTATGAGTAGCAGACTAGCAGGTTTTGTTGTCAGACGGAATTTAAGCTTGTGGCTCAGCTTAGAAATAGTTTATTAAAGTCAGTATTTGATTACTGTAAATATTTTTACATTGGAGTTTCATTTCTCTATTTTACAGGAACATAGGATGCGTCTTGGGCAGAAAGCTATATTTCACCTTGAAGGTACTTTTATGCTTCTAGATATTGTGTGAAATAATGATGAGGATGTGTCTTTAGTGTTGTTTTGTACTACTACTTTCCATGATGACGTTGTGTGCTCCCAACTTGGCGGTCTTATTTCATCTTAGATGCAATTTCATCTTGAAGCTGGAGTCTTCATATCCCCACTTATCAATCCTGTAAATGCTCGCCATACATTTGATATGTTTACACAACTAAGACAAAAATACCTCTAGAAGTCAAATTCTAATATAGGCTAATAAAACACAATCATGAAGTAAAACATGTGCTCAAAATGGGTCCCAGCCAACACTCCCTTCAAGCTGTTGCAAAGATGTCCACCAATGGAGTACTATTATTTCTTGACTTTTGGCTACTTTGACTTTTTGATATGGGCTAACGTACACTCCGAACGCGATGGATACTGGGATACGACATGAATCATTTTTGGCAATTTTCTTTTTCTTTCTCCTTTCTTCCTCACACTTGTCATGTCTTTTCACTTTTTTCTTCACATGAATCTATAATAGTTTTTGTGAAGTTATTTTTCTGGTCATCATATTTTATTTAGTTTATGGAATTACAGCTTCGTCTTTGGCTTGTGCTCATAAGTGATGCATTATAAGAAGTGGTCATGGATCCCTAATGATGTTTCTCACCGGCAATTTTTATTTTATTTTTCAGCATTCGTGGCCAAGTTCATGAGCATTTACAAGGGTTTCCTCATTGCAGCATTTGGTTGAGCACCAGACTGGCATGATTTTCTTGAATCTAAAATGTTACTTTGAACATGATGGCAGTGAACTGTGTACCAGTGTCGCTATAAATTATTGGAAGATTTTGTAATAGTCTCTTTTTCTCTTTCATTGTTTTTCCTTTTCTATTTGAAAATTGGCTGTACCTCCCGAAGTTAAAATCTTTGCCTGGCTGTTTCTACAGAATTGGCTAAATACTACAGAAAAGTTAGCCAAGTTCATGGACATCAGACGTCTCCCAATTGTAATCAAAGTGATTAACTTTTTAATCATCTCTGTTTGAGTGACATTTTGCCCAACAAATCTGTTCTCAACTTTCGCCCTTTCTTAAGCTAAATATTGTGTCTGCCTCACCTGACTGTGAAAAAGCTTACTGTTTGCTGGCAAATTTGGGTTCAAAGAAACCGGTATATTTTTTTCCTCCATGTTACGTGATGTCAAATTGTCTCGTCTCCCCATACAAAACAATTTTTACTGGACTTTTGGAATCATCATAACTCCTTTACCTTAAAATCTAAGGGAAAAAAATAAAGGAACCATCCCACCACCTTGTATAACATTAAATGAAAAATCCCTGATCCTCCTTTTTGGAAACTTAATTTTCACAGCTCAGTTTTGAACTGTGGGAAAGCTAGTGCGGGTTTAGAAATGTTTTTGGTCATGTTCGTGTTTCAGGATCGATGCCAATTGGTTTTTACTCTATTTCAGATGTTGAAGCAATTGCTCTTAAATTTGGTCTGTAATGGGCCTGCCATCTAAATCTATATTATTTATTAATAGATTGAAGATTATTCACAAATACTTCTTCAGCTACTTCAAAATGGAAAAAGACCTCCCTAGCGTTTATTTTCTCTCTGGTTAATGATATTAATTTCTTGTGTACACAACCAGCATGTTTTCAAGAAGCAAATATACTTGCGGATGTCTTGGCTAATTTAGGACATTCGGCCTCCAATACAACAATTAGTTCCTAATCTTCTCTTTCTCTGTTTCTAGTAGAGTCAAGTTTTGATATTTGGAATGTACGGATCTGAAGCCCTCTTTGGTGGGCTGGACTGAATGAGACCTTTTCAATTAAAATGGACATAGGTCCAGTCTGTTGTTTGGTGGGCTTAATTGCATCACACACTGGCACAGTTCTCGTTATAGTTTCTTTTCTGCTTTCGAGTTAAGCGCTCTTTATTGGCGCGACACTTATGGGTACAAATTGATGCCACTTTTAAAAGAAGTAAAAATTTACAACGTTAGATTCTCTTTACCCTCCGTTTGGATGAGGGAAAATAACTCGGAATTTAGCTAAAAGTCGGGAATTCAAAAGGAGAAATTGACAATTCCCTTGTTTGGCAACTTAAGCGCGGAATTTATTAAATGATGCGCAGAAAAAATCGTGGAAATTGAGGCCTCCAATTCCCGAGTTGAATTTCCACCAAAATAGGCGTCATTTCACAATTTCTGTAGTGCGGGAATTCATATTTTCTAGTGTGCCAAAACTTACATAAAAAAAACAGCGCGAAACTTTTCACAATTATTGTTTGTACAAATGATCTCTTTTATGGTTACACTAGTACAATGTTATTATGATAATTTTCGCGTTAAAGAGCCTTCACATGATTGGGATGAAGAAATGCGATCTTATTTGAACCGTATGTACAATGGAAAAGAAGTTGATTGTATTGATCAATTCTGAATTAGCAAAAGTGCAATAAAAAAGTTATGTAGAATTTTAGAAGAAAATGGTGCGTTGGTTTAAACAAAAAATATTTCAATTGAAGAATCTGTAGCAATATTTTTTAAAATAATTGCTCACAACTTGAAATACATAGTCATTATTTTGACTATTACCGTTCAATCGAAACAATTAGTCAGCAATTTAACAGAGTTTTATATGCAATGATGAGAATTAGTGAAGAATGCGTAAAATTCCAGCCAAGTACTGTTGGGAGTTTCGAAAGAATCAAATGGCAGTGGTTTGAGGTACTTATATAACTATTTTTAAAAAAAAGATTTTGATTTTATTTTTCAACTAGTTATCTTAAGTTTCATACTTATACTGTTTTATATTTCATGTTTAGAATTGTCTTGGGGCACTTGATGGAACTCACATTCCGGTAACAGTGTCGGTGGAAGAAAGACCAATATATCGGAATATTTAATTTCTGTCATTGACAATTTACATGAGCTATCCAAACATTGAAATTTTCAATTTCTATCATTTACAAAAATCGACATACATAAATCCAAACACTGAAATCTTCAATTGCCAGAAATTGAAATGACGAAAATCTAAATTCCATCATTTTAGAATTCTATGTAATTTGCAATTCCTTCATCCAAATGAAACATTAAAGAAAATGTCTCATTTCTTGTCAATATGACATTCGTTAATCCATGTTAGAATTAATGGCATGTTTACTAATAAGGAATTGAAATTCTCATCAGGAATTGAATTCCACCTATATAGAATTCCTGCGTTTACTTCACATCAAGGAATTGAAAAGCAAGCGGGGCCCACACAAAATTAGGAATTGAATTCCTGATTTTGGAGGAATTCAATTCCTGAATGGGAGGTGGTATTCTAATTCTTGGAGAATTCACCCATTAGGAATTCATCTTTTTTACCCATTATATCCTCACACAATTTTCAAAATTCCAAATATGCCACTTTAACCAAAAAATGAGGACATTTTAGTAATTAGTACCACTCCTACCCCAATTCCATATGGTTTAGTAAACAACTTCAATAGAAATTCGGGATCTAACTTCCCTCAATCCATATGGTTTAGTAAACAACTTCATTCAATTCAATTCAATTCAATTCATCCCACTCCTCCTCAATTCAATTCATCCTCAATTCAATTCCCCTCAATTCAATTCATCCTCAATTCAATTCCCCTTAATTCAATTCTGGATTAGCAAACATGCCATAAGCTCACATTCATGCAAGAATAAAACGAGCTCACAGAATAAGGGTCAATGGTATAATAATTTGTAACTTTAAGGTTGATCAGTGCCAATTAACAGATGGGAACCAAAGGGACCCCAAAAAGAAGGGCCATATGAACATTGTCTGCAAAAGAGTTCCAACATATTTACCCAAAAATAAACAGTGTTTCAACATGTAAGTTCATAGAGCCAGTGGCAAAAGGCGGATCTTCCTAACAATTATAGATTACATATAGACATTGTAACCATTCTCCATGCGTAAAGGAAATCTGATCAATCACCTCCCACCTGTCTCTTCCACGAGTCTTCCACAATCAATTCATCTACTCCCCAGTCTTCGTAACTGAAAATTTCACACCTAATTAACATTTTTCCTAAACAATTAAGTTATAGGCAAAAATAAAACCAAAACCTCACCTTCCATCAGGCAGGTAGCGGCGTATGGTGAAAGGTATCTTCCGCTCACGAAGCTCCTTCATAGCAATCTAAGCAATTCAAAATAATAGAGATTACATTCGTGTAGCATAAGGGAACAAAATTTATTGTACAATTTAGGGAGCAATTGGAGTTCACTTATATACCATCTTTTAATTTGTAACTAAGAAATTACTAATATGGTTCAATATATAGTCAAATAGATCAATCATCATGTGGTCCACATGGCCACTGTTTGAAACAACTTAAGAGTAGAAAATGAATGAAAATTGTTTCCACCCAACACATGACTGTAACAACTAGAAACAACAAAGGAGATCCAACTAAGGGTATGCAATACCTTTCTAATTCTGAGTGCCATGGCCATTGGCTTAACATGTCTTACATTCATCTTCTTTCCGATTAATGCAGTCATTAACATTATCTTTACTGCTCTGATGTTCTTCCCAGCTGTTAATCTAGATAACTAGCAGTCCTTACTTAATTATAGGCTCTATTACACTTAGAGAAACAATCTCATTTACAGTGACAGTGAGCCACACTTTAAAAGAAAAAAAGCTACTTCCTAGCCCCTCACCCCCTACAACCATCTAGCTATATATGACAGTGAGCAAACCATCTACCTATATATGAGCATCTGAACTAGAGAGGCCAGACACTCACTCCCTAATCCGCATGTCACAGTTATATATGCATAAGCAACTGCATACACCAAATTCTTGACACTCCAAGCATAGTAAAAGCTTATGAACAAAAAGGCAAGATCAACTAACTCCTTCATTGATCTGTTCACACTTCATAGGGAGAGAGGACACAACAAACAACAATTTATTAAACTGAAACATTAAAAGCATAAATTTGTTCTCATGATATATACTCACACAATTCCTTTACAGTCATGCTTCCATATTATCCATCATGTCCTCCTCTCCCAAAAATTAACCAAGAAACAAACCACCTCCTGACAATTATTCAACAAACTTATTACTCTTTAATTTCCTCTTCTTATTCCCAAACCATTAACCTTAAAAATCCATCTTATCTACAGTGAGATAGTCAACAAGGTCATTAATAATTGTGAAACATACAGCATTATTCACACTTTTGTTTTAAGATATAATCACTCCATAAGTTCTAGTCCTCCTTCACTTTCACCTCTAATTCAAACTGTTCAAATGAGTATTTAAGAAAGCAATAATAAAAAATCCGAAATGCAAGGACCTGATTTTGTAAGCAGCAAAATAACATGGTCAAATTGGGGCTGAAGCTTGATAACTAACATTCTAGCATCTTCAAGGGAGGGGGAACTGATTTGCTAATGTATTTATAAGGGTTAAAATGATATACAGATAAATTCGGGGGAATGTTACCTCAAGTGGGTCAGTCTCACCCTCCAATTCAACCATCACCGGGGCATTCATGCTGGCCGAAAGATTAAAATTTGTGATGGGTCAGAGCCAAAATTAATCAACAAAATTCAAATTCAAATTTTAGACTGAAAAGGAAAGGTTTGGAATTTGAAATACCTAATCTGCAGTGCACGGGTACCCAAGATTCTAGCACGTTCATATTTGGTCATAAATTTTGAGGTTTTCCGAGGTCGTTCCACCTGTGCTTGCTCCTCTTTGTCTTCAGCTCCAATGGTGTCTCCTGGAAGATCATCATTGTTAATATTCTCCACATCCTCCTCTGCACCTTCCTGTCCATTATTCCATTATTCTTCTTCAAAAACTTTCTCTTTCATATTAAGATAGAGCGAACTAACAAAACAAAAAGAGAAGCTTACTTCAATTTCTGGCTCTGGTGGCTCATCTTCATATCTGCATTAGATAAAATAAAAGTGAGTCAAATTCATATACACAAAACACAGAAACAACCACAGTTTAAAAAGGGAGGCAGAGAGAGAACCCCATATCCAAGTCGTTGTAATCCTCGTCCGCCATTGTTAATGAGTGAACAAGTTTTGAGGGGTTGAGAGCTTGAGAGAGAGAGAGAGAGAGAGAGAATTATGTCTCAGGCAGGGGACTGGGTTTAGGGTTTGAAATAAGGTTTTGGATGATTCGAGAGGGGATGACCACCCTAATAAATAATAAGAATATGCCGCTTTTTTTCGCAGACCAAATTTGTTTTTCATTTAAAAAAAGGAAAGTCTTGTTAAAAACGGCGTCGTTTGCTACTTCTCTTTTATGTTTTTTTCCTACAGCACCGCCATATTGGGCATCTTTTTCCCCGAAACACCAAATTTCCTGAAAGTCTGCTCCAGCGACCCGACCTCAATCTTTGCATCTCTTTTCTCTTCGGCGTTCCGAATAGCTCTAGCTTAGCTCAGCTCAGCTCAGCTTCTAATTGTAAGTTAGCTCGTTCCTCTATTTCATCTCTCTTTCTTGTTGTTTTTTTTTTGGTGTGTATTGCAGAAGTATACTTATATCTATTGTTTTGAATCCAGTAAAATAAGAATATTAATAGAATTTTCGCTTGTTAGTTCTTATGTTTGTGCTCTCTGAAAACAATACAATAATTGAGTAATGAAAATAGTTGGTGCAAATTGCAGTGCCCTTTTCAGTATTTGACACCCAAATAGATTGTTGTTCTTGCAATTCTTTATTTATTTGTATTTGTTTATTCAAATCAAAACAGGAGCTTGTAGGCTGGTAGTTTAATTTATTGTCCTAGAGTAGATAAGGTGACGTTTTATCATAGAGAAATACATCTGTATTGCTCAATGTGACTCTCTTCTGTTGAGAGATTGAATTGATTGTAAGTGTTCCTTCCTAGGGGTTATTTTGGTGTTTGATCTTTGTTTTTATAATTAAATCCTTCCTCTACTCGATGCAAGACCGGATTCCTTTTCAAATTATTAGGGTTGTCTCATTCTTTCTGTACTTTATAAGTACTTATTTCTGTATGGTTATCTGGTGTTTCAAATATTATTGCCTTCTTTTTTTTTTTCTTTTTTTTTTTTTTTTTTGAGAGGTTTTTACTTTAAAGATTTTCTTGGGTAGGTGATTTTGGCACTCACTTTTGTCCCCCTGCACTCCCTCTCTTTCCTAATGATTTTCTTATTTTCCTATTAGTTGTGACCATTCTAAATCAGACTCAAAAGAACTCCATTTTCTCTGTCATACAGTCATCTTCTCTCATTTGAGTCATTCAGTCCTTCTTCTCATCTGGGTGCTGCAGGGATACAGGCTTTAATACTGAAGTTTCCTGAAGGCCTCTCTGGGTCTTTAATTCCTGCCCAGAAAGGAGAATACCAAGAACCAAAACAAGACCCAAAATACAGGAGCAGAATCCTCACTTAGAATCTAATTAAGATTGGATGTGAAAGCACAAGTGGGTTTCTCAGTTTCACAATCTGATTGCTTAATTATTAATAAGATTTTGCTTGTCATTCTTTACTGAATGATGACTCTACATTGTACAAAACGCAAACCCAAGTGGAATGGAATAAGTTTCAAATCATTTTACACTTTGGCTGTACTGAGGATACTTTTGTTCTTTACCCTGAACATTAAAACAAACAAAAGAAATAGATTCTCTACTCATAAATTTTGTGAGATCTGTCGGTATGGATCTTAAAGAAGCGAAAGGAATGAAAAAAAAAAAAAAAAAACAAGCCTTCTTGCCATGCTGGGGTGAAAATAACTAACTCCAAATGTTCATATGGAAATGTAGGTGTGGGTGTGACTAAAGAGTACCTGAAACAGGAAAACACAGAGTCATTGTTACGGATCCATCTCCCCCAGAAAATTTGTCAAACATCCATCAAGGTTAGCGTGGAGTTGAGTGATGAGAACATGTGGCGAAATCTATCAGGGAACCTAGAAACAGAAATTAAGTTAAGGTATAGTACTGACGTTTGGCCTTTTCCACTGCTCTTTATTGTAGCAACTAACAAGCATACCAAGCTGATGAAGAAGCAGCTGAAAATAAGAGTGGAATAAAATGGCTAATGCTTTGCATAGATCAAAAACTACAAAATATTAGGGTCAAAAATAACTTTAATGTCAATAGATTATTTTTAATAGTTTGTCGTATTTATTATTCATTGTCTATGTTCCATTCCATATTCTTGGACAGGTTGAAACAAATGGAGCAAAATACACCCATGAGATTTAATGTAACTGAGGACAGATTTTGATTTTGCTCGACATTTGGATTGTAATGGATACCAGCATGACTGAAAGGACATCTCCTGCCCAAGCCAAATGGAGAAAAGTGGCTTACGGAGGGATGCAACCTGGGTTCGATGACAATCACACTGATGAATCTTTTCTTGAAGAAATGGTCACAAATGCCAATGTGGGCAAAAGGGACATGCTAAAAGTGATGCAGGATTCAGTTTCCATCTCCCAATATCTGTGCATTGTAGCTCTCATTGGTTTGGTTTGGATCTACACCCTCAAATCAACTCTTAATGAAAATTCCCTTTTGCTTCTTGATGTCACCCTTCTTGGATTGGGTTTTCTTATTCTCCTCCTCACTCAAGAAATGTTTTCCCTCAATCTTCTCTTCCATTACTTCCTCAATATTTCTTTCTTTACCACGGGCTTATATCTTTTGGCTCCCATTTATCAAACTCTTACAAGATCAATAAGCTCAGACTCCATCTGGGCAGTAACAGTTTCACTCCTTGTGCTTCATCTTTTCCTCCATGACTACTTTGGATCCACCATAAGAACCCTAGGGGCTGCAAACAATCCAACGTTGACAAGTTGCATCTCTTTAAATGCTTCTGTTGTGGCCTCAGTTTTTATTGCTTCACGCCTTCCATCAAGTCAGCTTGTGTTTGCCATGATGCTCTTCTCCTTGCAAGTTTTCCTTTTTGCTCCATTAGTTACTTACTGTATTAGGAAGTATTCCTTCCGTCTGCACCTTTGGTGTTCTTTTGGTCTGATGATTGCGACCTTGGCTTTGGTTTATACCCTGCACTTGTTTCTTTTTGTCGTGTTTTTAGGGTTGTTGGTTTTTGTAACTGTGGTCTGTCCATACTGGCTTATACGAATGCAAGAATACAAATTTGAGATAAATGGCCCTTGGGATGAGGCTAAGCTTTGTTTTGATATAATAGATTGAGATTTTAATGGCCATTTGACAGTTCGTTGTAATATTTGGAATGTCAATGAAGAAAATTCAATGTTGTATGAACTTTTATCTTCTGTAGTTTAATCACCAGCAATATGCAGCCTACCAGTTCATGATGGATGGATTTCATAATATTCCTGTTCTTTTTTTCTTTCAGGGAGATTAAAGTCGGCATATCTTATGTTTATGTTAGTAGGAAGAGGCAATACATTATCCTCACACGATAATTACATACACTTCTTAGGACTCTATTTTGACAGGTAACAGCCGAAAATATTTTCTTATTTGGAAATTAGCGGCTTTACCCTCAGCTCGCCTACTTTTTGGAAAAATGCCCTCTTTTTTAAAATCTTGGTTAAATGACCTCTATAAAAACTCCCTGTAGGCCACATATCACTTTTTTTGGGGCCTTGACTTGTTTTGTCTGATGTTGAGGTTTGTCTCTGCATCTCATCTAATGTTGAGGATGTACCTTTTTTGCATCCGACTTGTAAAAAATTTCAGTAATAGAGTCATTATAGAGGCTAATGACTAATTTGAGTAATCTCCCAATGTCTTTGTTCTTTGTGGATTTGTTCTTGCATTTGTTATTTGGATTTTTTGTAATGGCATATATGAACTTGTTATTTTCTGGATTGATCATGCATTATGATTAGATCATAGTTAGCGAAGTGTTTATTGTTGTGGTGAGAAATTGACACAATGGTCTGTTGTTTGCAATTCTATTGTTGTTTGCAATTAGTGGATAAACCCGCAATGATGTTTCGTTGTTGTTTCATCATTGCGGGTTTATCCACTAATTCTTTTCGGTCGAAACCACTAGTTTATTGGTAGCTTGACATGTGTTAACAAAGCGATATTTCCTTTTGGTTAGATATGGAGACAATTGGCATTTTGGTTTGCTATAATAGAAATTAGGTAACCTCAAAGAAGATGTGCACATACAAAGGAGGTAACTCGAAAGGCAATATAGTATACTGAACCATCAGTATTTGCACTTCTTTCGAATCCCTTGTTCCATCATGCCCAAGCAAAGCCACCAGAAAAACATATATCCCATGTATTGGGAAGTAAATAACAAAAATAAAGTTAATAATATACGTGGTCTGAGAAGTGTTGTAGAATAGGAGACTCCTTTTTGACGTTAAACATGGGTTGGAGCCCAAAGGGTTAGGTGGTGGTGGGCGCATGGAGAAGGGATGGTGGGGAAGGGGGATGACAGTGGGACGGACGGATGGGGTAGGAATTTTTTTTTTTTGTTGTTGAAATTTTAAATTTTTGTATTGATGTCTACTTAATATTAAATATTTTTTTTAATCAAACAAACTGACGGAACTGATACTTAGGACTTAATTTGCAACTACGATGATGAAATTGGAAAATTGAAATCACGTTGAGAAAATCGGAAAATTGAAATTACGGTGACCAAATTTAATTTTGAGCCAAATTCCGATGACTAAAAATCTAATTAACCCTTAATAAAACACTATCGCCTTTATATTTAAAAAATAAAAATAAAAAAAATAACGCAACATGCGATAAAACCCTAATTTGTTCCAACCTCCAAAGGCACAATTGGAATTTAGAGTGAAAAAAGTGTTGAGTCTGTTTAGCAAACAGTTGGGTCCGACTAGAATTTCTCAACACTTAGTCCACAAATTAAAACGCGAGATTTTTCTACACTTTTTAGTTTTCACTTTTTTTTTTTTTCGCGCGATTCAAACCTCTCTCCACTCTTGCTCCGCCTCCTCCCTCCTCTCTCAATTTCACTCGCTCAGTACTGCCATCGTCCACTCTCATCTCACTGCCTCTGGCTTTCCATTAAAGGTATGAAAGTTTCTGAATTTTTATTTATTTATGATTTTATTTCTTTGTTTTTAGTGTTTGAATAAGTGGGTGTTTCAGAGTTCGTGTTTTTGGACTGTTTTAATTTAGGTTGATTGAGTTGGGACTGGTTTTGGGTTTTCCCATTGCTGTGGCAAAGCAGAGTGTTGGAAAAAGAAGCTTAGAAAGGAAAAAAAGGGAGAGGTGCATAGGTTTTTGGGTTTTGCCGTTGAAATCAATGCATTTCTTTGTATAAATTTCATGTCATTTACCTTGGTTTCTGTATGTTTGATTGTTGTGTTTTGATCAAGACATACAGACAGAGTGGAATCACATTCTGTCATCTTCCATTTTTTTTTGTTTAAATTTTAAAATTGTGCTTCACCTTCCGTGGTTCGTTTGGTGGAAGTGCTTGAGTTTATTTTTTCTATTTATTTATTTCAAATTCGTGCTTCATCCTGTAGGCTGGTAAAATGCATGAAGTATTTCATTTAATTTTAATTTGTGGTTTTCCGTTGAGAAAGAAAAATGTGAAGACACACACAAGGCTATGTAGTTTGAGCTCAACCTCTGAGGGCTGTGTTTCCCCCTTGCAGGTTATTGGGTTTTACAAAATTGTGTAATACTTTGTTCCTTCAAATTGTTCGAAGAAGCCCAAAAAATGCATAAGAATAAGGGAAGAAACAAAGGGAGACCCTCTACGAGACAAATGGATAGGAAGGACCAAAACATGGAAACTGATAACCAAGAAATTGCCACTGAGATCCAAAAAATGGACATGAGGAAGATTTCGAAACAGATTGAGCTTTTGGGTATGTGTATTTGTCTCTTGTTTTTCACATTCATGATTCATCCAATTTCTTTTGTTGTTTTAATGGAAGGTTGTCAACCGAAAAAAGCACCTGTAACCCTATTGGTAGCTCAGTTTGTTTAACTATGCTCTTAATTTTGTGATTCTTTCTGATACAGTGATAGTATGAAGTATATTGTGAAAACTGATAAAAAATTTGAATTGTTCTGAACTTATATTATTTTGCATCTTCCTTGTAAAATCAACCAGCATAATATGAGAAAATAGTTGTAATGAATAGCTTAAGGATGAATGAAACTAGGTTGGTCCTACATGACGCAGACATGCTAGTTTGTAAAGGATTGGCATATAGTGATTATGTTGGTCAGTTTCGGGCTTGGATGACCTGAATTACTTAAGAAACTGTAGTGTCAAAAAATACATTGCTCCAGTTTTATATTCTCAGCAGTATCTTGAAATCAATTTCAAACTTCTTGATGAACTTGTGTTCTCTGCTGTGATTATGGATATGTGTTAGAAGTGAATGGATTGTATTTCGAGCTTATTTGAGATTGTCATTGAATCAGGAAATCAGTATTGAGACCTAACAGAGTGAAATATATGTTTGCTTATATGGCAACAGTCTCTTAAGCATGTGAATATGGAGCTAGTTTCTTGCTTAATCAAGTTCTGTTGCATGTCCAGGACTGCATTCTTGCTTTGCAAGTCTATCATGGCATTTGATGGACTTAAAGTCTTAGTTTAATCAAACTACGAATCAAAAATTGACTAGACTCGAGATGCTCTAGTTGGAGAGTTAGAGTGCACCAAAGATGTTTCGTAAGAGCTATTAATCAAGAGGTTATGGAATATGTCATACATGGTTAGATGCACTAGAATTCAAAAGGTTGGAGGGATCTTTCATGAGTTTGAACTTGATTCTCCTAAATTTACGTACAGTTCTGTCTAATTAGGGTCATTAACAACTGAATTTGGATTCTGACATCCATGGGTCTCATTGGTATCAAGGTGTACAGAAGATTTGGAACCTATGAGGTGCCACTATTAAACTTGAGGCATGGTTATATTCTAGTAAATAGTTAGTTGAGAAAACTGCAATTGCATCATTGTTCAGTTCAAAATGGATTTAGTGTTAACAATATTTAAAGCATGAGGGAAAACTCCTTTACCCTATGAATGATCAAGATTTATTTACAGTTTGAAGGGGTACTATTTACCAGTTCACCTGTTACCATGGAGGTTTTTTCTCGTAATCATCTATACTAATTGTTGGTACTTATTATTACTGGGAAGTGAAGAGATATTTTTGTTTATATCTTTGTGAAACGATAGTATTGCTAAAGTTTTCCTTCTTGAGAGAACGTGCACATATCTGCAAAATCATATTTATATTTTGGAAGATTCTTAAGAAGAGGTATTACAGAAGAAAAGCCATGATGTGATGAATAAAATAGGTCTTAATCTATAATAACCTGCTACACCTTGCTTAATTAGGATGTGGGGAAATTGGATTCAACCATATTAGGTTGTGCGTGAGACATTTCATGAGCCGGGAAATAAAGTTATACTTGATTACAATTTGTGTCAAAACTTGTGTAAAAAACATAGTGCCATTGATCCGTCCCCTATATATATATATATAAAAGATAGGAAATATTTATGAGATATCTATCTTCATGATTTGTGCATTGAACTTTTTATGTAAGTAATACGATAGAGCAACTTCATATGTTTGAATGTGTGCCTTTTCAGTTGTGTTAAAGCTAGTTTTAGTCTGCTTTTTCACTTCAAATTTTTGCATTGCAGGTTCTTCTCATATGACATGGAAGCAAAGGAAGGAGTTGGAGAATAGGAAAGTGATTTCTCTAGGTGGAAAGGTATGGACCTTTGCCCTTTTCTTATTCAAAAGTAACATATTAAGCTATGCACTGCTTTCTTTTGAGTTCTGGTTTGTTGTGGGAATGGGAAAAGGATTCACTATTGGAAAGATAAGCGAGCAGGAGAATTTCCATAGTGCCTATTATTTCCACACTTTACAAGCTTTGTTGTCATGTACCTGTAGCCGGTTTGATAATTACCTCCTTCAATCGAAAATCTCATGTCACAATCATCATGATACAATTGAATCCTCTAGCATCCTTTGCATGTAAATCCTATTCGGGCTAGTTTATTGATGACTCATCTCCTCCTAAATTCAACCCATCCACGATGATTTGAAAGGCTAAGGTACCTCATAAGGTATAAATACTTGCTTGGATAATTGACCATGGAAAAAGTTCATACCTGAAATTAATATTTAGCTTTGAGTTCTAATGAGTTTAGAGATAGTCCATCATTTTAGCTTAATGTGGATTGGAGGGCTGATGTAGCTTATAGCAGTTAGTTTTTAAGGTGTGTTGCCTGATATGATGATGGTTTTGTTCTGTTAATGTGGATGTGGTGGTTCCAATCGCGTTTTCAGTGGGCTGGTGATTGGCTGTGACATACTGTTGTTTAGGTTATTACTTTAGTTCAATAAAACAGATGGTGCTAATATCAGTGTAAAGCACACAACTCATTAACAGAATTGACATTGGTTTCCTTCAGTTGTACACTGAGCTCCAAGTAGCACTGCTTCCTTCAACTATGGTTGTGTATTTATTCATTTGCATGCTTTCCAGTTTCCAGAAATATTCATTTGCATGTCTTCCAGAAATATTCATGTGTGCTTGCCCTTGAAACAGCCTCCAAAGAAGCAGAGACTTCCTCT
Organism: Prunus campanulata; assembly: GCA_034190965.1. Taxonomy (NCBI): domain Eukaryota; kingdom Viridiplantae; phylum Streptophyta; class Magnoliopsida; order Rosales; family Rosaceae; genus Prunus; species Prunus campanulata. Next base: position 2,028,974 of record CM067214.1, on the reverse strand, counting down.
AAGTATAGCAAGAGTGGTAATGAAGAATCAAAAGGAAAGGGAGAAAAAACTGCTGGAACAGGTGATTATTCTCTTCCATTGCCCTTGTTGAATGGGGAAGCATGGTCAACTTTTACTAACTCAATAATCAATCTGCATAGAATATGGTTCTTGGACGTTTTGGTGGCAATTTCAGTGGTGGTTCTAAAAGATCAATGGAGAAGCAAAGGCCTGAGAACAGGGTTCTGAAAGCAAGTGAAGGTCGCTTTAGAAATGGTGTACTTGATGTTAAGCATTTGTTACATGCAACTCCATCTAGAGACCGCAGCTCTGGTGCCCATGTGTTCAGAGAGAACAAGAAGGGAAATGGAAAGCAGAACAAAGGTAAGAAAATGATCGGTATGGGCCCTTGAATGCATGAAGATGGAAAATCGTTTCGAACAAAAGAGCAGAAAGATTTTGCTTCTGTTTGTTCTCCTATTGGCATTTGAGCTCAAATAGTAGTGTGATCCATCCTACAATTACTTGTACTGACATGAGTAATTAGCAAAGAGTTAGAAAATCTTCTCTTTCTGTGTTTTTCTTCCTTGCACTTAGAAATGTTTGCAGTACTTGCCCCTGAATTTTGTTTTCTACCATTTAAGGCTAGACTAGCCAAATGCCTATATTTCATGTGCTAAGGCATAATATCGATGTGTTGCTTAACTTGGAGGAAGAATGGGGACTATCTTTGTAGCTTTCTAAAATTATTTTTATGAATGGTAAAATATAATCTTCATACTCCCGCGAGAGAGAGAGAGAGAGAGAGAGAGAGAGAGAGAGAGAGAGAGTATTTTACAAAATATCAAACTCTGGCAAATAAAATATTAAAAAAATGCTGGACAAAATTTAAAACAAAAACAGATATATATACAAAGATGCCTACTCTACTTTCTCATCTATCTACAGCTGCAGGCACACCTCCTAACTTGACTGAACTAAAAATCACTGACGAAGCAAAGAAACAACGTAACAAGCTAGTTTCAATTCAATTCTACACAACTCTTTCCATATAGCATAACTTTCATAATGCACACAAGAAACTTGTCGTAGTGTACTCGTACTTGCACAAATTATTTTCGATTTCTGTTCATCCTTTTAATGTGATGTTCCCTATGCCTGTTTTCAGACTTAAGCAAAAGTTGCAGAACATTCTCAGTAAGACAGGGCTAACTCAATGCGTCAAAAGCAGCCTCGGCAATGCCAGTGGGAAATCTTGACAGTACAAAACAAAATTTATGGCAGGAGCTATCTTTGAGTTTAGGGTTTTGTGTTCAAAATTCATGAGTTACAGATTCAGCACCGTGCCGTGTTCCACTATCTGTGATCAGGCTCCATGGCTTTCAACCACTTTTTCTAAATATGCAGCAGGGCAAAGCTAATTTGCATCGGCTGTAATTTGCTCAAGCAACATTTCACATGTACTGGCCCGACCGTTGTTTACACATATCGAGCACAGGAAGTGCATTAGCATGTAATGCCTGCAATATAGCATATGAGCAGTGAGCTGACAATAATCATAGACGTAAACCAAATGAAATGATTAGAAGATCACTTTGAATGATTTATTTCAATCAGATGGGAAATTTGTAAAATTAGAGATTGTGTTGAGAAGAATAATTCTCAGTTGTTATTGATAGAGCCAAAAAGGCTAAGTATTTATAGAGATATTATAAGCTTAACTAGGAAAACTAGGTTACTTGGAGACTACTCCAAATCAATTACAATCAACTAATAAAAGGAAACTAAATAACAATTAAATAACGTTCCTAATTTCCAACAAAATTGTAATCACATGGTTGAGGTCCGTTCACCTCTTTACTTTTTATACATGGCACACTGACCATATGTTGGCCAAGCTATGTGACTTAATCATAGAAACATTGGCCTCCAGAAACATTTAATTGTGGAAAAATTCAACTTACCTCAAATAGGACCGTGCAATTATTATAGTGACCGTACTAATATTCTGAAATTTTTCCGGGGCTCACAGTTAATGTATGTTTCTTCTTTCCGATGAAATTTTTCTGGAAAGAGAAGGAATTTGCTAGGAAAGGTCTATCCCGATGACTAATTGTCGGGAAAGATCAATTTTCGTTGGGAACAGTATATTTGGACGAAATTTTGTCGGGAAAAAGGCGAAATTAGCTGGGAAAGGCCTACAGGAGAAAATTTGTTGGGAGAGATCAACATTTTTCGGGATATATGATCTTTGAATGAGGGCAAGGGTTCGAACCCCCTTCTTTGCATTCAATCAATTTCCCTACAATTTTTGCATGGTATCACTCACGATATTATCGAAAAATTTCAAAAATATTCGAATATAAAAATCAATTGAAGTGGATGACTGAACGAAATATCAGTAGTGAAATTTCCGCAAAAATATGGATGATAAATTCGAAAAATAGATGGGATATTACCCAAAATGTCGCAAGTAAAAAGTATATATATTATAATATGATGTCGAGAAAGAACCCTCAAAATTTGGCCAGAAAATATTTTCCCCAGCAAACGTTTGTCGGGAAAGAGAAGGAATTCGTCGGGAATGGCCTATCCAGCGACAAATAGACGAGAATGATCAATTTTCGTTGGGAAAGGTATATCAAGGTGAAAGTTTGTTGGGAAGTGGTGAAATTCGTCGAAATATATTATATGCTATTAATTAAAAACTTCACGTTATTGCAGGGTGGGTTCTGAAACATCATTCTAATCGGCGGGGCAACCACATCAAAGGGCCAGGTTTTTAGTAGTTCAGGGTTGCGCCCAGTATAGAACTTTTATTTGACTAGGAGTAGCCAAGCCCTACCTATATAGTCTATTTCATCCACCCGGAGAACGAGAGAGCGGGGAGGTTACTTGCTCGACCATAGGAGAAGGGGGAAGTGGCCTATACGAGAAATTTTTTATGAAGAGATCAAAATTCGCAAGGATAGACTGTCTCGGTGAATAGGATAGACTGTCCCGGTGAATAGGATAGATGAGAATTCACTATGAAAGGCCTAGGGGCGAAAATTTTTCGAGGCATATCAATTTTCGCAGTGAAAGGTATAGCATCGATTTTTGTCGGGATAAAGCATAATTTCAATGAGAAAGGTCTATACATCCTCAAATTTGTCGGGGAAGACTGAGATTCCCTGGGAAAGTTCTCCTGGTGAATTCTGTCGGGAAAAAGAAACATTCGCCGGGGTAGGTCAATTATTGTTTTCCTAGCACATTTGTAGTATATTGTAAAAAATAATTTACCTATCCCATTATGGATAAATACAAAAATGGTAAATTATTGTTCTTTAAAGGTGGCACATTTGCAGGTACTGTTGGTCTTTTTTCTTGTCAGGTACTCTTTTCGCCGAATGTTGTGACAGGCGTGCTCGGAAGAGTACAGAAGCTGCTGGACCGACACCAATGCCCCAATTGTATCTTTCTGGCTCACGTAGAGGTGCTATCTCAATTTTCAACAAAATTGAAAGTTGAATCAGTTTGACAAAATCCAGTCTGGCCCCGCCATGGGCTCAACTTCCGGACTCCTCCTGATTCATGAATTCTGCTTTATAGGCGTGCCACTGTTGGATATGAGACCAGTCCAACAGACCTGGTATGAGCGAGTGTGATGGGTATTTTGTGAAGTTTGCGCCTTCTTTCTGGACCTCTGTTCAAGCCATTATGCTACAAGTGGGGTACTAGCCTGGATTGGTTCTTTTCTATGCCTCAATTAAGAGGACTTTGACATTCTTTCTTTCATGTATATATCGGTCCTGGTTGGTGCGAGCGACACCTATCCAAGCAAGGGAAAAAGACAGAGTTCTTGGTTAATAAACACCTCGCGCGGGTTTATAAACCTAAATATGAATTTAAGTGTATATTTATATGTAAACTGACCACAAATTCGGGCCCAACAATGTGACTTTCGGGCCCAACTGGCTTATATCCCTTAAGCCTGTATGGCATGATTCGGGCTAAAAACCTTTTATGATCTTATAGCTTAAATAAAACAGAAGCGGGAAAATGCTTAAATATCGCAGGTATGAAGAGAAATGCAGATACAAGCATAATAGACTGCTTTAGAAACGAATTCCATCCTTCTTATTTATTTAGCTCTTAAATCAACGGCAGAAACAATAAAGATCCATATTTATTGATTCCAAACTATGAAATACATTATCACGGTGATCTAAGGTTGTAGCCGGCTAGATTATACAAATTCAAATTGAACATTTTCAGAAGTTAGTCATACCATGAATATGGCAGAGAAATAAAAAGGTGGACACAGAAGTCGTCTGGCTATCTGAGATCCGAGCGAGTTTGACTGGAAATATCTTGAGCGCTTTTTAGTGTTTTACAAGACATTGCGTCCGGTTTTTGGAGAGAGAGTCCCCTTCTTCTGTACTGGAAGCTCTCTATTTATAGATGCAAGGGAGATCTCACGTGATGATGACTGAGCAAGGGTGTTTGGCTGTTGTCCAAAGTCATCTTGCTAATTTGATGTCTTGGACCGGTCCATAGTGGGGGTGATTGGACTTTCTGACGAGAACCACCGGGCCTTCGAAGTAGCTCCCTGGTCTGAAGCGTTTTTGTATTTGAAGATCTAATATGCAAGGTGGCTTCTTTCCTGGCTTGGTGGCTTCCTTAGGCGGCTGGCTTTCTTGCTGGAAGAGGGAAAAGTCAGATCGTCATTAAATGTTGATGGTCCTTCTCCAACCTCGTGTGGGTCTGGGGGAACAGTTTCCGATTTTTTCACCTTCCAGCAGTCCAATCGCTCTGGGCCCTCTGTTCTTGGGCTTTGGTTTTGGTCCTGTCTTGGTGTTTCTTTTAAACAAGAAGAGACCTCTTGAAAAATACAACTTACAGACAACTATTGGGCTTGGGCCCTTGCCATGCTCTTTTTAGGGAAGGAACCACTTTTGGTCCATTGACCAAAATTGGGTACAAACATTGCCCCGCGGTTTTAATGGGCTTGGGTCAAGTTTATTAAAACTGACCTCCAGCTTCCTATGATGTCAAATCGTACAAAAAGGGAATTTTTGAAAGTAACGCGCCAAGTTCGTGATAGCAACTGTCCTATCACGTCTGGCAATTAATTCGGCCTGTCAAAAACTTCTCAGCTTCTTGTTTTTGAAACTGTTTGCCCAATACGCATATCTCCTTCCAACCTGCTTTTGTGCTTGTCGTCCTTTCCTTTTCCCTCAAAACCCAAACCAGAAAAACCATCTTTGCCATGGCTCCTAAGAAATAGAAGACTGCAAAGGTTTCCACTGGGGTTCCTGAGTGGTTTTCTGAACAGGCTGCGATAGAGCATGCCAATGAGTTCCATTCGACCTTGGCTCAGGAGCAGACGAATGTTCTATCGCCGGTCTATTCTCCCTTCCCGTTAACCCTGAGAAGCCCTTTTCAGACACCATTTCTGGGTCCTCACTATCATCAAGCCAAACTAGAGGGTCTTCTTTCTTTAGATACTCAGTTGGTTCGAGCCCCATTTTCGTATGGTTTGGAGGACATTGATTGGAGTTCTTGGGAGGCCAACCTGGAGCGGCTGGGTTCTAACCCTGATGTACTCGTTTATGAAGTCTACTTCTCCTGGTCAGACTGGGTGGATGAGATGCAGCCTTTATTCACGAATGTTTGGAAGCGGAATGGAATATATTACGCCATTCTGTTATCGAAAAATCGGATTGATCTGAACCCTTCGCTGTTGGGGGCCGCCCTTTGCTTTTGGGACAGCACTTCGAACACCTTCGCTTTCGGGCCCGGTCCCATGACTCCCACTATCCTAGACATGGAAGCCCTTTTTGGATTCAAGCCCTGGGGTGGGAATATTGATGTCCTAGGTGACTACGAAGTGGAGAATTGGAAGGTTAAAGCTTCGATGAGGGCGAGCAAAACTGAACATTTTCATAAGTTAGTCATACCATGAAGATGGCAGAAAAATAAAAAGGTGGACACAGAAGTCGTCTGGCTATCTGAGATCCGGGCGAGTTTGACTGGAAATATCTTGAGCGCTTTTTAGTGTTTTACAAGACATTGCGTCTGGTTTTTGGAGAGAGAGTCCCTTTCTACTGTGCTGGAAGCTCTCTATTTATAGATGCAGGAGAGATCTCACATGATGATGACTGAGCAAGGGTGTTTGACTGTTGTCCAAAGTCAGCTTGCTGATTTGATGTCTTGGACTGGTCCATAGTGGGGGTGTGTAGGGGCTTTTTCGTTCCAGCAGCTTGACGAATGGGCCTGGGCTGCTGTAAAGAGCAAACGGCTTGAATCGCCCCTTGTGTCTGAGTTCCAGAATCAAACCCCAAGTGTGCTTCGAAAGGGCAGCGGAGCCTTAGGAAACACCCTGGTTATCTTCACCAACAAAAAGACAATTGCTTGCAGATAAATATTTAGGCTTGGCATGAGAAGCTTGTGGCATGGGAGCTGAGCATTCGTGAGTTTAGCATGAGAGAGAGAAAGAGCTGTGATTTCCTATGAGAAACAGAGTTTTTAAGGCAAGGGAAGAGAGGATCTGACGAGGGCTTGGTCGAAAAGAGGGAGAAGGAGATAAGGAGAGGGCAATGGGTGGCTTAAGTGATTTTCCAGCAGCTTGACGAAAGCTCTGTCAAGCACTGGAACAATTCTTCCAGGAGGGAAAATGGGGAAGAAGGATGAATAGTGCACGAAATTGCTAGGTTTTGAAGATGAGAGGGAAGCTTGCTCTCTGGATGTGTGTTATGAGAGAGAGAGAGAGAGAGAGAGAGAGGAAGAAGATGGAAGAACAAAGCATGAAACTGAAGGATTCCAAAGGGGATGCTTGCCTTCGATTGATTCTCATGGTTGTTGGGAAGCTTGCAGCAACCAAGGTGAGTTGTCGTGCTGGGTAGAAAGTGCATCCTTTTATAGGCGCTGGAACACTCAATTTTATCAAGAAACCCTCTCCCCTTTTCCTTCACTTTCTTCCATTCCATCTTATTTGGTGAAACCTTCCTAGCCTGAGCATGTAGGCATGAAACTTTTTGGAGTTCCAAGACCTTCACACAGCTGGACCTCTCCATGTGGGTGAGGAGCCACTCACTTTTTCTTCTTGTTTTCTCACCAAAGCTTGAAGAGGAAAGAATAGGTAAGGGTGCTGGTCAAAAGGTGATTTACTTCCATCAGCACATGGTTTTGCTCGGTTTTGATGGTTTAGCTTTGATCTGGTTTTAACAAAGATATTTTCCACGATGCTGGGCTGGGCTGGGCTATTGGTATTTTATTTTCTAGCGGCCTGTGAGTTTGCTCAAGCTGTTGGAAAATAGCCTATTTGATCAAGGTGCTGGATATTTTGGCTGATGTGGGACTTTTCAAGTGTTTGCAGGCCATTGGATATTTTCCTAAGCTATTGGGCTTTCTCTCTCATGCCTACCCATATGTTTGGGCTCAAGGAATGGGCTTGAGTTTTGGTGCTCCCAAGCAGCCCAAAACTTCCATTCCTTGGACCATCAATGGGCCTCGTGAATACTCGTAGCCATCCATACCACAACCCGCTCAGCAAGCCCCAGGCATTCGCGTGGCTTGGGCCCACTTAAGCTTGTAGCGTGGCGTGTTGCTTATTTGCTTGGCGTGGCATGTGTGCAAGCGCATATGACGAACTTTCGCGTGCCCAAATCGGGTTTCTTCTCGGTAAGATATTGCATTGGGCCGAGAATTTATTTGGGCCGAACCGTGACTTTTTGGGCCTCAACAGGGTGATTGGACTTTCTGACGAGAAACGCCGGGCCTTCGAAGCAGCTCCCTGGTCTGAAGCGTTTTTGTACTTGAAGATCTAATATGCAAGTTGGCTTCTTTCCTGGCTTGGTGGCTTCCTTAGGCGGCTGGCTTTCTTGCTGGAAGAGGGAAAAGTCAGATCGCCATTAAATGTTGATGGTCCTTCTCCAACCTCGCGTGGGTCTGGGGGAACAGTTTTCGATTTTTTCACCTTCCAGCAATCCAATCGCTCTGGGCCCTCTGTTCTTGGGCTTTGGTTTTGGTCCTGTCTTGGTGTTTCTTTTAAACAAGAAGAGACCTCTTGAAAAATACAACTTATAGACAACTATTGGGCTTGGGCCCTTGCCATGCTCTTTTTAGGGAAGGAACCACTTTTGGTCCATTGACCAAAATTGGGTACAAATAGGTACATTGTAATCATAATATACATGTCATATTAATACAAAAACACCAAAAAGAGACACAACGTAACTGCTTTCTAACCGAGATTTTGTGTGTGTAAATAATGTATCTGTATGTATTATTATTTTGTTTTTGTAAATAATGTACCTATTTTTAATATAAATTATAACGTACCTATTTTCTGACCTAATTTTGTGTGTGTAAATAATGTACTTGTATTTTATTTTTATTTTTTGTTTTTTGTAAATACTGTACCTATTTTTTCTATAAATTATTGTGTATCTACTTTCACCCCTGTTTGGATGAAGAAATTGAAAATTACATAGAATTCTAAAATGATGGAATTTCGATTTCCATCATTTCAATTTTCTGGCAATTGAAGATTTCAGTGTTTGGATTTATGTATGTCGAATTCTGTAAATGATAGAATTTTGTAAATGGCACTATGGAAATTGTGAAATGATGCCTATTTTGATGGAAATTAAACTTGGGAATTTGATGCCCCAATTTCCATGATTTTTTCCGCGCCTCATTTAATAAAGGCCAAAAGTCATTTTTGGTCCCTATAGTTTGGCACTTCAACCACTTTTGACCCTATAGTTTCAATTCTGTCAATTTTGCCATTGTAGTTTCGTATTTGTAGCAATTCAAGGACAAGTTAGTATTTTTATCAGTTTCTTTAACGATGCAATGGGCAATTTCGTCAACCCAAAACCCTTGAGCATAAAAGCTTGTTTGAAATTCTCCCCATTTCATATTAGGGCTCGAAATTCAACCACTAATCCCAATTTTTTGAAGAACCCTAAACCCAAATGACCAATTTCAAGCCCTAATATGAAATAAGGGGAGTTTTAGACGAGCTTTTATGCTCAAGGATTTTGGGTTGACAAAATTTCCCCTTGCATTGTTAAAGAAATTGACAGGAATACTAACTTGTCCTTGAATTGCTACAAATACGAAACCACAGGGTCAAAATTGACGAAATTGAAACTACAGAGTCAAAAGTGGTTGAAATGACAAACTACAGGGACCAAAAGTGACTTTTAGCCTTTAATAATTCCACGCTTAACTTGCCAAACAAGGGAATTGTCAATTTCTCCTCTTAAATTCCCGACTTTTAGCTAAATTTCGAGTTTTTTTTTTCAATTACAAAGTAATGGACCTAATTTGTTTTGTATGTAAATTAAAAATATTAAGTAATTAGCTATCCCGATGAAAATTTTATCATGAAGCAAAATAAAGTCCACAAAATATTTAAAATATTTAATTACTATTTATTAAGTAATTTATGAAATTAATTAAAATATTTACATACTAATTATTCACTAAAATATAATAATTAAAACATAATTACTAATTCTACACCTAGAAAAGCATAATTACTAATTAAAATAATGAAATAAAGCTAAGATATTATTTAATTACAAATATATATATATATATATAAAGGGAAATTTGCATAAATACCACCTAAACTTTTAGGCATGTGCGTCATTACCACCTGAACTTTTAATTTTTATTTTTACCCACCTAAACTTTATAAAGTATTGCAATCCACCACCTATGTATAACTCCGTTAAAATTTCCATTAAGTTTAGGGTATTTTCATTAATTAACAATAACTAAAAATAATTATTAAAATACAAAATTTAAAAAAAAGAAAAGAAACGTTCAACAGGTGCTGAAGGTCATAATCTTAGAGTGTTGCTAAACGAACCCTAAAATTAACTGAGTATACCCTAAGATCTAAGTACACCATAATATTTAAATCAAAATATAAAATTAACTAAGTACACCCTATTTAAATACCAAAAATACCCATGTTATACCTTATACAAATGAAATAATTGAAAATATTTATTCATAAAACTAAAATATATAAAAACCTACCCAGCCCTTCACTCTCCCTCTCCTCCCACAACCGCCTCCACACCCAACCCCCACCCGCGGCCCACCCATTCCTTCCTCCACCACCACCCATCTCCAAGTTCTACACCCTCCCTCCCACACATCCCTCTGTACCCAGCCCCACCCAAGGCTCCGAAAATTTATCAAGATACCCAACCCCCTACCGTACCCCCAGATTATCATCTTGGCCATCGTACATCAAGTGGGCTAGCACTTGTATTCTTTTATTCATCATGTCAACTAAATCCAAGACAGTGCCATTTCCATCTCAATCAATCTCAAAGAGCTTTCCTACTTATCTGAGCCAAATTCATGTCACCATGCTATTTGGCTTGCCTGGGTGTGTTCCCATGGAAGATGAATGTTGCCCTCTCTTGAAATTGAGAATAAATGAAGCCAAGGTGCTGGGGTTTCTTTTGTTTTTTTTCTTTTATTAATTGCATACTGAAATCAGTATGTGATAACATTTCTTTGATTAGGTTTGAAGATCGTAAGTAGGGTGTACTTATTAAAATTACAGCTGTTTCATAATTAAATATATCATTTTTGGTCATTTTATATTAGGGTAAATTAGTAATTCAGTAAATAGTTTGGCAGTATGGTGTATTCAGTTAATTTTAGGGTTCGTTTAGCAGTACTCTAATCTTATGGTGATGGCAGAAATTGACACCTTCTAAACTTGTTGTGGTTGTGCCCTCGTCTGATCTTCTGGTGATCATATATGAAAATCAGCCGCACAACACCATGACCACCTCTTCTTTTGAATGTCCTTTTTGTGAGGGCTTGACATACCTGATCTCACTAGCTCAATAAATGTTGGATGGCATGGAACTATGGAACTATGCTTATCCATCACAGAATTAATGCTATCTACAGGGAAAGATGCGGAAAAAAGAAAAGAAAAAAACCAAGTTCACATTGTCATTGTCCATGTCCCCAAGTTTAATTTGGAACTCATCACCAGCAAGCAACCATTATATGTTCGCTTTAGAGCCCTTTGCCTTCATCCCATTCCACAATGTATGATACTCCTTTATTAGTCTCATCCCATATGAGAATAAAGTATGATTTGCTTAACAATAGGAATACTTAAGCAATCAAGTACTCACGTTGAAGGAGTTATGTAGAGGGTGTATACAGAGGAGGGGTGTGGGTGTTTGGGGTGGAGAGGCCTGGTATAATTAGGTTAACATTTTTTATTTTTTATTATATATACTTTTTTTTTAATAATTATTTATAATTATAGTTAATTGGCCAAAATGCCCTTAAACTTAACGGAAGCTTTAACGGAGTTATATGTAGGTGGTGGATTACTACACTTTACAAAGAGCAGGTGGTTAAAAATTAAAATTAAAATTAAAAGTTCAGGTGGTAATGACGCATATGCCTATTGTTGAGGCCCAAAAAATCCATGGTTGGGCCCGGATGAATTCCTGGCCCAAAACGATATATTATTGAGAAAAGACCCAATTTGGAGCATGCAAAGATCTGCCATGCACATGCCGTGCCAAATATAAAGAGCCGTCACGCTAGAAATTGAGATTAAAACTATAAAAATGCATTTAGCTCTGCAAATCCATGCCAATTATCCTATCAAGCGCCATAATTAAAAGCGTGCCAAGCGACATGCCATGCCAAGCGAGAAATTATTATTTCACACCCAATCGCACTACAAGCTTAAGTGGGCCCAAGCCACTCAAATGCCCGGGGCTTGCTTGAGTGGGTTGTGGTATGGATGGTAACAAGTTGTCATGGGGCCCATTGATGGGTCGAGAAATGGAAGTCTCGGGTCGCTTGGGGACCTCGGGACTCAAGCCCATTTTCTTAGGCCCAAACATGGGTAAGCACAAGAGAGAAGATAGCCCATTGCTTCAACTAGAGTAGCCCGACCAAAATAAGCCCATAGCTCCAATTAAAATAAGCCACCCCAAAAAAGCCCAACACTTGACAAAGCCATCTCATCCATTGGATAGATCATGTGGTTGTCTTAAAAGACCCATATAATTAGAGTAAAAAGCAACACAAGCCTTAGCACTCACCTGGAAAACAAAGTCACGGAGGGGCTTGGGGATTCACATGTGAGGGGCTGCTAGGAGGCTAAGGAACAAGTTCCAAGGGCAAGCATTCAAGAGACCAAGGGGTATTGGTGCGTAGGGGAGGATGCTATCTCTTAAACCAGCAGGCGCACCCATTTTCTTTCCTTCATCAGATATGGCCATGGAAAGAGGAGGAAAGAAGAGAAAGAAGATGGGTGAAAATGGAAGCTCTCCTCTGAGACAGCCACGGGAAGAAGCATTGAGCTCCCAAAAATCTCTGATTTTGTGGGATTGGGCAGAGCTGACTTTGTCACCATGAGGTAAGTCAAGAAGGAGGAGAAGAAAGGGAGAAGAACCATTCCCAGCAGCTATAAATAGGACCCTTTCTACCCAACACAACACGACCCACAACCTTCAAAGAGCAAGCTTCCTCTGTCACTTGCAAACTCAGCAATTTTCGTGCTATCATTGCCCATTTTCCTTTATTTCCCCTGTTTTGGCAGATTGACAGAAGCTTTGACAGAGTCACTGTCAAGCTGCTGGAAACTGCGAAAGCCACCCAAAACTCTTCACCATTCTTCTCCCTCTTCATCAAACCTCCTTAGAACCCCTTTCTCCTTCCGTTAGAACCTCTGTCCTTCATAGAAACCCACAGCTCTCTCTCCTAAAGTGCTAAACCCATGATAATTTTTGCTCCCATGCCATAAATCCCTCATGCCAAGCTAGAAGATTTACTTGCAATTTGTTTTTATTTTCATTGGTAAAGATAACCAAGGAGTTTCCTAAGACGTCATCACCCTTTCGAGACATCTTTGGGGCTTAATTTTCGAACTCAGACACAAAGGGGACACTCGCATCAGATTTCTCCTTGCAGCAGCCCAGCCCACTTGCTGCTGGAAGGAAAAGACCCCTACACCTATAAGTTCAGATGGTATTTATGCAAATGTCCTTGAAAAAAAAAAAAAGTTAGAATGGCGAACCTGAAATTCTGGAAAATGGTTGGGTCTACTCTATAGTCCACTTATTGGGCCCAAGCATTTTTAGTCCATGAAAAAATTGAAACTTGGGCTTGATTTTGAGAAGAGTAAAAGTATGAATTTTAAAATTCAAACCGAGCCACCCTCAAAGCCTTCTGAGCGCACTTTGATCCTCAAAAACTCGGACTCCAGAAGAGCTCCATTCTCATTTTTATTTTCACCTCAAAACTTGTAACTTCCACAGCTCACTCTCCCTTTCGGTTCTCAGCTCAAAGCTCAAACTGGGTTTGATTGCAGCCTGCAGGCAAGTGCAACACGGGCTGAATTGTGAGTTTCTCATCTAAATTTACCCCCATTTGTGGAATGTGGATAGATAGACTTGTGTTCATGTCATGTTGGTTTCTTCTTTTTTCTTTTTTGTTTAATTTTTTTGAATGATGCATGTTGTGATTTTGTGACTAAGAGAGAGTGTTCTGATTGTCGTTGTCTAGAACTGAAATTTTTTATGGAAGTTGTTATGCCGTAACAACTGGAGTATTACGAATTGGAGTGATGTTCTCCATGCCCAACTGAAGAAGCGCTTTTTATTTTTTGTTAGCGGCCGCGGTAAACCATAAATCTGTAAATTGAGTATTATGAGTTGGAGTGATGGCTATGTGTAAATTGTAATTTGTATGCTTGTGAAATACAAGTGCCTCCTTACTTCTGCACTTTGAAGGAACTCTTGTGTTTAAAAATCAATGGGTGTTCCTATGGTCTTGGTCACTGCACCATATTTGGAAAGATTTTATCACTTAAATCAAATTTGGTTGGGATAGAATAGTAACACAATCCAGTGGATGGACCAGGACTAGTATTTGGATATAATATGGAACAGTGATAGTTGAGCAGAGGCCATGCAATTAGGCAACACATCAATAGGTTTGGAGGTATCAGTAACGCATGTTCGGTTTTATGGATCCCCGGTCACCCACAATTGAAAGTCTTATCTCTGGCATATGAATTTAGAAATTACTAGAAAGTAGTGATGACATGTATATTGATCCCCAGAATTATGCCTTGGAAAACTTCTATCATATAGCCCACTGTGAGTAGTTTGTATTTAGTATTTTCTTGGGATCATGACCAATTTACTATATTTCTGTGAAAATTGATCTTAGATTTAACTGAGGGCATGGAGAGAGGAGGTGTGTGTAACTCTGAATGTGGGGAACATGAATGTGTAGAGATTGGTAGCTTAATTATGCCTCATTTTTCAATTTTTTAGATTAAACAAGGAAGAATTCACGACCCCCAGAAGCTTAGTAAGTCCGTTTTTAGTTAGAGTAAGGGTTCTAACAATGTGGAGTGGGCCCCACAATGTTCCCTGATTTAAGCAAAAATAAGGGACCCTCAGCAGAAGCTTCCTGTGTGTGTCTGTGTATTTCCTATGATTTTTCTTCATAGGAAATTAGCGTATTGTACAGACAACTCTATGTTATATTCAGTTAATATACTAAAACAGATTAGCTATCCAAACTTTTCAGTTACCAATTTTGATTTTAAGGCTTTCAGTTTGCTTGCAATTTCTGTTACTTTAGAGTTTATTCGATGTGCTGATTTCATACTTTTGATGCTTTGCTGATTGTTAACGTGAGAATTTTAGTTATATCTCATACTCAATTTTGATTTATAGGTTTGAGATGGACGAGGATTCAACTTCTCATACTAATTCTGTTGAAACTCCCCATACTATTCAGACCATGTCAGTTCGTTCATTCAGCGGGGGTGTTAAAGGGAAACAACCTGGATCACCACCAACGGTATGGGATCACTTCATTAAACTTGAGAACGACGGTCTTAGGGAGCCTATATATGAATGTAAGTACTGTGGGGACAAATACAGTTTGGATGCTGAGAAGTGCATAGATGGTACTTTATGGAATCATTTGACGGAGTGTAAAAATAACCTGCATAGATTAGAGGACAAAAGAAAAGGGATACCAGGTCTTGAAACTACAGATGTTGCAAGTGGTTCTAGTAGTAATTCATTGGAAGAGAAGTTAAGTAGAGCACAATGTATCAGAGCATGCACTGAGATGATAATTATTGATGAGCTTCCTATTACCTTAGTAGAAAGAAAAGCTTTCCAAGGGTTACTTGAAGCTATTCGTCCTGATTTTTATATCCCATCTCCAATATCAATTGTCCGAGATGCATATCAGCTTTATCTAGATAAGAGGAAGCAACTGAAAAGCTTCTTAAGTACAAATTCACAGAGGGTCTGCCTTACCGTTCAAACATGGACTTCTATCAAAAATATCAACTACATGGCTCTGAATGTCCATTTCATTGATAGTGACTGGGAGCTGCATAAGAAAATATTGAACTTTTGCATAGTACCTGATGATAAGGAGGAGACAGTGGGACAACTCATTGCATCATGTTTAGGTGATTGGGGTATAGAAAGAGTGTTGACAATTTCTGTTGATAATGTGAGTGCAGATGATGTGGCTATCAATTATATGAAAATGAAGTTGAAAAACTTGACTGGGAGTTTGTTAGATGGTGAATTTTTACACATGCGGTGCTATACACATATTATAAATTTGATTATTAACGAGAGCTTGAGAGATATGCATGAATCAATTGATAGTATTCGCAATGCTGTGAAATATGTAAGGTTGTCTCCTGAAAGATTATTGAAATTTAAAGCATGTTTTGAGCATGAAAAAATTGACTGTAAAGGTCTTATGATATTGGATGTTCCTAGTAGGTGGAATACAACCTATTTAATGTTGAGAGATTCTTTAAAGTTCCAAAAGGCTTTTGAGAAGCTAGAAGAAGATGATGAAGATTATGGTAGCTATTTCTTGGAGGATGAGAGTGGGGAAAAAATGATAGGGCCACCTAACGTTGATGATTGGGAAAATGTTCGGGTTTTGGTTAGATTTCTGAAGATTTTTTATGATGTGAACTTGAAGTTTAGTGCTTCTTGTGTCACATCCAAAATATATATTGATATGATGTGTTCAATTCAATCTGAGTTGACAAAATTGAGTCATAGTCAAGATTCACTGTTGGGCAAAATGGCAACTAGTATTAAAAGAAATTATGACAAATATTGGGGTTCTCTTGACAACAACAAACTGTTGATTGTTTCAGTTGTGCTTGATCCACGCTTTAAGTTGGATTATGTGGCATTTTGTTTTGGTCAGATATATGAAGATTCCATGGTTGAAGAGATGAAGGAAGGGGTAAAAGAGCTTTTTCTACGTCTTTATGAGGTTTATAGTTCATCGGAATCCACCCGTAGTGGTACCCAAGCTTCTAACGATGATCAGTGTCATTACGAATGGATGTCTAAATTTCTAGAGTTCAAAAAAACCAAAGGTCTTTCCATAAGAAATGAGTTGGATAGGTATTTGTTGGACTCTAGTGAGAATCCAGAAGATGACAAGTTTGATACGCTACATTGGTGGAAAGCAAACTCTACAAAGTATCAAATTTTGTCACGTATTGCAAGGGATGTGTTTGCAATTCCAGTGTCTACCATGGCTTCTTCTGAGTCTGCATTTAGCACAGGAGGGTGTGTTCTTAATGAGTACTGGAGTATGTACCCTCCTAAGTTTGTGCAGGCCTTGATATGCTCACAAGATTGGCTTCGAAGCCTACCATCTTCTCCTGTCTTGGTGGATAATGATGAATTGTGCATCAAGGACATGGAATTTTATGAAGAACTGGAGTCAGGTAACAATTCAAATTCTTTGTAGTTCATGCATCATTTATTTATTTCTTAAGGTATTAATTTTATCTTTTTTCCATGTTAAATTAATGCATTTCTTCAAACATTTCCCATGCTTTTGCGTAGGGTTTTTTGGATTGTGCCCAACAACTCAAAGTATGGATGTTGATTGATTATGTCTGGCTTCGGTAAGGTAGTTTTTGTTAATAATTATTTTAGTAATTTAATCATATCATCAGATGCTTAACATTATATGATGATTTCAAGTTGATTATTAGAATGCTTTGAGGACTGGAGTTTTGAACTTTAATTGAGACATGGATCATGGGAGCTTGGAATTGGTGGAGAATTTCTGGTGTGCATGGCAGTGGAGAATTACCTTTCAGTGTTGTATGTTTGGTTGTCTTTTGTTTCTGGGTGTGACTCAATGTTGTTATACTCTATTCAACACCAGGTTTCTATTGAAACTATTTGCGCTCATGAATTTGACCAAAACATCATCATTTCATTTTTGAAGATACGCATTTACTTGTCACACCAAACAATGTTTAGAAAGAATTAGTTTTATGATTTTCTTTAATTTATTTTAAACTAAAATTGTAAAGGTTTGAAAAGTGTTAAGGACGTACACTATCAAAATGGGTGATAGTGTTGTATGGGGAGGGGAATGGGTATGTAACTTCTCTGTATGGCTTTTGGGGAGGCACGCATTTTTGCTGTGAATCAACATCTACTGGGCCTCCAAAAACCTTATTAAATAACACCAACTAGCTACTAATGTAGTGGTACGTTTTTTTTTTCTTTCCAATAGTGAAATCCTAATTTCGAATTCCCTGTCCTCCCTGATTGTAGAAGGGGCTCTAAATTGACAATTGACTGTCCTGAAGAAGGTTTCAACTCCTTCGAGTGTTTTGCAAATTATTGAGGACATTTGGTAGATTTAACTCATTTGGTGCTTCAATTGGTTTGCAACATGTTTTCCATGAGGCAAACTTTACTGTAGATGCTTTAGCTGGTTTGGGCCATGGTCTGTTTGTATTTGGGATAGGGGTGGCAATTTCCGATACGACCCGTTACACGACTCGAAACCCACACGGGAAAAACATGACACAAACCCACACGATTAAAAAAGGGGTCATTCTCGGGTCAACTCGCCAGTGACTTGTTTATAAACGGGTGGGTTTCAGGTCAACATGCCAACCAGCTAAAACACCTGTTTGACTCGTTTATTAAACAGGTCAACCCGCCAACTTGCTAAAATTCCTATATAATCCGCCAACCCGCTAAAATACCTATGTAACCTGTCAACCAGACACTTGTTTAACCCGTTTATTAAATGGGTCAACCCGCTAACCCGCTAAAATTGTTATGTAAGCCAACCCATTTCTTTGTTTTTTCTTCATTTTCTTTATTTTCTTTATTTATTTTATTTATTTAATATTTCTCATTCTCAATCTTTATATATAGAGAGAGGCAAAATGCAATAATTATTTTATATAAAAAAAAAATGCAATTACTTGATTAATTTATCAAAATTTAGATTTATTTATTTATTTTTAATTTGCTACCACTTAGCGGGTCAACACGATATGACTTGAAACCTGCACGGGAAATAAACGGGTCAACCTGAAAATGACACGTTTATTAAACAGGTTGGTTTGGATTTAGCATTCTTGACATGTATATAATCCTGACACGACACGACACGAACCCAACACGATACGACCCATTGCCAGCCCTAATTTGGGAGCATGACCCCCTTATCGGTTGTATTCCTTTCTATTTTGACCTATTTGGGCCTGCTTTTCCTAGGGGGTTTGTCTTGTAATTTTTTTTCCACATAAAAAAAGAAGATCTTGGGCTTTCCTTTCTCAATTCGGCCATCAAACAAATGATGAAATACCTACCATTGTTGTAAATGGTGGATGGCCCACATATTGAAAATGAGGATCAACATTTAGTGAAATGTTGTAAAGGTTTTTGAGTGGAGCCCACTAACTATTCATTTGAAGACTTTGGATAAAGGTTGTTTGCAATTTGCCCTTACTGCACATTCACATGAGTTGGCTGCTTTTGCCAATTTGCCTATAAATAGGCTTCCCATTGCTTAGCAAAATACACCAACGGAGAAGAGAGGAAAGAAAGGAAGGAATAAAGGAAGAGTGAGATGAAAGAGAAGAGAGTGAGAAATCTGAGTGTTAGTGAGTTCTATCTGAGAGGAAATTTTGTCAGTGTAAACACCACAAGAGAAAATATAATTCAACTCCCAAGATTCAGTGGTACTTTTCATACTTTGATTATTTTATTTTTATAACACGTTATCAGCACGATAGTCTCTCCTCTTTACTTCTAAATTTTCCATGCTCAACACTATGTGGTTATTTCTCTGTCTCCTCTCACTTTACTACTACGACGACATGCAAACTTTCTTTTTTGTATTCTCACAATTTTTATGTTGTTTCTCCATGTTTGTTTGATTAATTTTTTCGTACTGTAATTTGGAACGGTGCGGTTTTATACCCTATCCTGTTATTTTATGGTGGTGTAATTTCATTACCCATCACGTTGTAACACATATTATCGTAATAAAAATGATGGTGTGGTCTTAAAACCCATCTTGCTATATCTTGAATAGTTCGAAATTATATTGCCCACAATATATAATATATACTTCATATATATTAGGTGGTGGTTTTATCCCCGCATTTACTGCGCATTTATTGTATGGTGTAAGTTTATTACCCATACAACAATATTTATTTAAAAGTGTGGTGCGGGTTTATTGTCCACACAACTGCCTTTAGCATTTACTTTATTTACTGTATGAAGTAGGTTTATTACCCATACGGGAACATTTATTTAAAGTGTGGCGCGAGTTTATTGTCCACACAACTGCCTTTACTTTTTATTTAAAAGTATGGAGTAGAATTAGGGCCCATACCAGCACGTTTACTTTATTGCACATTTACTTTTATTTAAAGTATAGTGTGGAATTAACGTCCATACAATAAGCAATTTACTTTATCGCACGTTTACTTTCATTTAAAGTATGATGCGGGTTTATCGTCCATACCAGCAAATTTATTTTTAGCACTTTATTTTTATCTTCAATTAATATACATGAATAATAAGGGCATGAAGTTCCTCAAACAATTATAGGGCCTGAAGTTCCTATTAATAAATGGCAAACTTGGCAAAACTGGAATTTGCTACCTTGGACATTTACGGGGACAACTATTTATCATGGGTCATGGATGCCAAGATCCATCTACATGCCAATGTCCTTGGAAAAACCATTGTAGATGGAAGTGATGCATCACCTGAGGAAAACGCAAAGGCTATGATTTTTCTTCGCCGCCACATTCATGAAGCGCTGAAGAGTGAATATGTGGTGGTAGATGAACCGTTGGTTCTGTGGAAAGCCTTATGCGAAAGATACAATCACCAGAAGACGGTGACCCTCCCAAGAGCCAGATATGAGTGGACACACTTGAAATTCCAGGATTTCAAGTCAGTGTCTGAGTACAACTTAGCAATGCACAGAATCACCTCCCTGATGAAATTATGTGGTGAAAATATCTCTGAGGAGGATATGCTTGAAAGGACTCTGAGTACATTTCATGCCTCAAATGTGCTCTTGCAGCAGCAATATAGGCATAATGAGTTTACGAAGTACTTAGAACTTGTATCTTGCCTTTTGTTGGCTGAGCAGAACAATGAGTTTTTATTGAAAAATCACCAATCTTGCCCAACTGGCTTAGCACCACTTATTGAAATAATGCTGCATCTCAGGAAGTGAATGCCACCTCATCTCCTGGCAATATCCACAAACGTGGGCGAGGAGGCAAGCATGGCCGCTGGCAAGAGAGTAGAAAAGATCGTGGTGCCCATTCATATGGTTTGGATCCAAGGAGGAATCCATCCACGAGCAACAAAAGTGCATCCCGGAATAAGGGGAAAGCACAGACAAGCCATGTGCCTAGAAATGTTGAAGGCGCTTGTCATAGATGTGGCGTAAAATGACATTGAGCGCGTGCATGCCGTACGCGGAAGCATTTGGTGGATCTCTATCAATCTTCACTTAAGAACAAGAAAGTGGAGACAAATTACATTGATCATGTTATACCAGATCCGCCAGCCACAGATGGCCCATTGGAAATATCGCGTCAGTTAGACATGATGCATCTGGATGTTTCTGATTTTATAATTGAAAACGGGAATAAAGTTTATGGGTCCGAATTAGACTAAATGCACCATTTGTAATATCTGAAGTACTGTTTTTAACTTTCATTCAAGTGGCAGTGTTTTTCTTTACATTGAATAATTGTTTATTGATTCAGCTTATTTTATTTATTTGAAGGCATGGATATAAATTATGGATGTTCCCAAAACAAGAGCTCTAGCGAAGATATTTGTCTCGTAGACAGTGCGACTACTCATACGATCCTTCGAGATCGAAAGTATTTCTCAAACTTGATGCTTACAAAAGCAAAGGTAACAACCATATCAGGTCTTGCAGATCTGATTGAACGCTTAGGAACAACCCAAGTTATGTTACCAAATGGAACAATACTGTCCATTCAAGATGCCTTGTAGTCATCTAACTCCATAAGGAATCTGTTGAGTTTCAAAGATATACGTTTGAATGGCTACCATGTTGAAACAAAAAAAATGAGGAAAACATGGAATATCTTTGCATTACCTCCAGTGATACCCAAAAGCGTATACTGGAGAAGCTTTGTGCACTCTCATCAGGGTTGAACTATACAACCATACGGACAATTGAGGCACTTAGTGTCGTGGACCAGAAGTCCATTGACTCAAATACTTTTAAGCTTTGGCATGACCGGTTGGGTCATTCTGGATCCATCATGATGCGCAGGATCATCACCAACTCTAAAGGACATCCATTGTTGACAAAACACATTATATTATCAAGTGACAGCTCTTGCCAAGCTTGTTCACAAGGGAAGTTGGTGATCAGACCATCACAACCAAAGGTTGATGTTGAGTCCCCATCCTTTTTGCTGAGAATCCAAGGGGACATTTGTGGGCCTATTCATTCTCCCTGTGGACCATTTCGGTACTTTATGGTCTTGGTGGATACATCTACCTGATGGTCACGTGTTTGCCTTATGTCCACTCGGAATATGGCATTTGCTAGGCTCTTGGCTCAAATAATTAAATTACGAGCCCAATTCCCAGATTATCCCATTAAGTCAATCAGACTCGATAATGTTAGTGAATTTACATCTCAGTCATTTGATGACTACTGCATGTGACTAAGCATTGACATTGAACATCCTGTTCCTCATGTTCATACTCAAAATGGCTTGGCAGAAGCTTTAATTAAGCGTCTTCAATTGATAGCTCGCACTTTGCTAATGAAGACAAAGTTGCCAGTTTATGCTTGGGGACATACCATTTTACATGCAGCATCACTTGTACGGTTGAGACCCGTTGCCAACAATCAATATTCTCCAATACAACTCGCACTACTACAAAAAGGGCAAAAGACGACCAGTAAACAACGACGGTAGATCAAAAAACCGTCGTCGTTTTTTAAAAGACGACGGTAATAGAAACCCGTCGTAGAAACATACTTTAAACACCTAAAAAAACCGCAGACGTATAGATATTTTGAAACCACGACGCACCAAATTAAAAAAGCGTCGTCTTATTACAAAGGTATTTTCAGAGTTAAAATCTGAACCTAAAAACAACGACTGCATCTATGAAATCACCGCCGTAGAAAGTAAAGACGACGATATAAAAATAAGACGCCGTGTTAATTAATTAATAAACACGACCCAATTTTCTTAGTTAGCGACGCATAAATTCAAAGGAATCTACGACAGTTAATTACAAAAAAAATAGACGATTTAAATTAAGTTACCACGACTGTAAATATAAATTTATCGACTTTTTAATTATTCTATACTACGACGGTATCCATAACTCTACTGTCGCCTAATTGTACTAACCACGACGGTTTGTTAAATTAACGACGTACAAATTTTATGCCATTATTCGTCTATCATTACCAGAATGAACTCTGTTCCTCATCATAATCGAACCAGAATGAACAAAGGCAATGTTTTAGAAGTGGATGATGTGCCAATTACTCTCACAAGGAGTTTGAGGGCAAGAAGCTTGTCTCAGCCGCCAAGGAAGGTCTCAAGCTTGATGAGAGTGAAGACGAGGCAAAGAAGAAGGAAGAGTTGAAGGAGAAGTTTGAGGGACTCTGCAAGGTTGTGAAGGATGTTTTGGCAAATACATCGTGGTTTCTTTTCTGCCTTCACCCTCAGCTTGTTCAACTGTTTCTTCCTCTCATATGCAAGTTGGGCCCTCTCCTTCCTCTTGTTCTCAAGCTCCTGCACAGCCACAGATGAATATCTAATAATTTCAGAAAATCAAAATCAACAAAGTATGAAAAGCTCACTCCTCGATTCCCATTTTCATCAAAATCAGCTGTTTCTTCAAAACTCCTGTGTAGCAAGGGTGGAACCAGACTTAGAACCTGTTGTGGGTTGTGCCCTCGTATGCCTTCAAACGGGCAAGTGCGGCTGCAAACCCATGCAGGTTCTAAGGCTGGTTCCACCCTTGCTACACATGAGGATGTAGCAAACCCATGCTTGGCCCTGATGCAGACCTTGTTCTCCTTCTGTGCAGAAAGACAATTTTTTAGATGATGTGTGCGTGTTTGTGTCTTTCAGATACACACACATCAACATCCAAACTGCAAAATGAAAGCGAGGTGAGACAGAGAGGTGATGTGCCTCCAGAGAGGTGAGAAAAAGTTGAAACCCTAATTGAAAAATGAAGACGACAGAAAGACAGAAAACCCATTATTTATAAACAAATCTTATATACCACGTCGGTTTTTTTACATTATCGACGTTTATATATAACATACACGTCGTTTAAATTTAAAATACGGTCGTATATAATTATTTAACAACGACGCTATATAAACGACGTTGTAATTTTTTAGAAAATTAATTTATTGTGTAATTAAAAAAATTACACGTCGGTATGAGTAATTAAAACACCGTGGTATTAATGTTTCACGTCGGTATTATTGAATATAAGGTCGTTGGGTAAATTGGAAAATGACGATTCATCTTTTTTGAAGAAACATGCGTCGTGTAATTCGATTTAAAAACGTCGTTTCATTAAAATATACCGTCGTGGAAAGTAATATTATAGGGCAGTGTTAACAATAGCGCCGTATAATGTATCATACTAGGGCGCATACTATTAATAGCGTCGTGGTTATGAAACGGTTTTTTATTATTTTAAACTTTTCGCCTTCCTGACCCATACTTGCACTGTTTCCAAACCCGAGAAAAACTTTCAAGCTTCTCTCATTTTTCATTCTCCAAGAACTGTTTCAAACTTTCAAGCTTATCTTCTCTTCGTCTTCATCTCTGAACTGAAACACCAAACTCCAGAAGAAAGCTTTCATCGCAAGCAAAGGGTAAGCATTTCTGGAAGGATTTTTGTTCCTATTTTGCATGCGCATATCATTTTCGTTTTTTTAAATCTTTTTACATTTTTTCTTTCCAAGTTTGATAAAATTTGCAGACAAAGACGAAAAGTTTCCAAGTTTGAACACTACTCTGGTTCTTTTACTTCAACTAAATAAGACGACGGTGGCTTGTTATTTACGTGGTTAGATTTATAGACCACGACGGTTCGTCAGTCACCCTAGCGTCGTGTGAAAGTGTTCTTCGTTGTTTTTTAAAATGATATCCTTTTTTTGTTTTTGATTTTTAAGGATATATTCATCGCATGTTTGATTTCTCTGAACAATGGTTTTTGTTTCGAAAATCTTTTTAATTATTTTTCTGCTGAAAATATTTTACGTTGTTCCTAATTTGTTTTTGTGGTATAGACGACGGTATATTAATATTTATGTCGTTTTATTTTCAATACCACGGTGAATTTTTATTATTAACGTCGTTGTAATATTTAATACTCTGTTTTTGATTATATCATAAGACGTCGGTTGTTTATTATTGACGTCGTTGTAATATTTTATCACGTCAGTGATTAATTACCGTCGTGTAAATTTATTATTACGTCGGTTGTTTTGTTCTTACGTCGTTTGAAATATTATAATACGTCGTAGTTTATAAATAATCGTCGTGGTTTTTCTTAATTTCACTGATATATTTTCACTTGCAGGTTTAATTTGTCTGTAACCATGGTTTCTCAATCCCAAAGTAAGGAGTCTGGCTTGAAAAAAAATGAATCCTCGAAGAAGGAGCTTAGAGTTGTAAATCCTCAAACCAAGTCCTCGAAGAAGATGAAGTTTGTTTCATCTTCTGAGACAGAACCAGGCAGCACGGCAACTATTTCTGAGGAGCTAAAGTCAGGTCGGGGTATGAGCACAATGCCCCGTGTTGTGCAGAGAAAAATTCAGAAAATCAAGCCTGTTGTTGAGTACAATGAAGAAGGGAAACGATATGGCCGTGCACATAATGAGATGCAATCCTACATTGGTGTGTTGGCACGCTCCAGAGTCCCACTTGTGGACAAGAAATGGGTTCAAATATCCAAGGATATAAAAGAGCAGATTTGGGAAGCCGTTGACATGGCTTTTGTGGTTGGTAAAGGGGGCAAGCAAATGGTGCTATCTTCTGCCGCTAAGAAATGGAAGGATTTCAAGTCTACACTAACGAGGTTTCATATCCTTTCATTCATCAAGGAGCAGGAAAGATTAAGGCAGCCCCCTGAAACATACAAATTCATAGAGAAAGCTCAATGAGATGCCTTTGTAGCTTCAAGGTTATCAGAAAAATTTGGGGCTGTGCATGAAGAACAATCACAGAGG
Source organism: Prunus campanulata (assembly GCA_034190965.1). Classification (NCBI taxonomy): domain Eukaryota; kingdom Viridiplantae; phylum Streptophyta; class Magnoliopsida; order Rosales; family Rosaceae; genus Prunus; species Prunus campanulata. The sequence goes on along the minus strand of CM067214.1, from coordinate 2,003,360 downwards.
AGGGAGAAACTTGAGTACAATCATCGATTGTCTCGAAAAGGATATGTTGGTTTTAAGGAGGACTTGAAGGAAATCATGCCTGGGGTAGATATTGATCGATCTACCTTATGGAAAAAAGCAAGAGAAGACAAACATGGTAACATCCCGGATCCAAAGACTGCAGAGAAAGCAAAATTAATTGTAAGCCTACTCACTCTATTTTAAAAATTTTATTACGTCTGCTGTTATATTTTTGCGTCGTGTGAAATGTTTTACTACGTCGAAATATTTTAAAACGCGTCGTTAAAGGTCTGAATCTGGAATCCATGCTCTGTTTTTTGTAATTATATCATAAGACGTCGGTGGTTTATTATTGACGTCGTGTAATAAATTAATAACGTCGGTATTTAGTTAGCGTCGTCTGAAATACTATATTACGTCGATTGTTATGTTATTGAGTCGTGTGAAATATTATATTACGTCGATTTTTTATAAATAACCGTCGTTTGTTTTCTTATTCTGACTTTTTATTATGTCTTTTTGTTAGGATGATTTGCAAAAGCAAGTCTCTGAAGGCACTCTTTCTCTGTCAGGAACCAATGATGTTTTGACAATGGCTTTGGGTCCCGAGCATCCAGGAAGAGTTAGAGGTGTAGGGGCTGGGGTTTCCCCTAAGCAATACTTCAATTTACTTAGACAACATAAGGTAAAGTTTGCCGATCAATTGAAGGAAAGTGTAAGACTTGTCCTTCAAGAAGAGACTTTGAAAATGGAGGCTAGATCAAGGGAAGAGAGTTTAAAGATGGAGGCTAGGACCAAGCAATTGGTAGAAGCTGAGAGGGAAAATTTGCTGAGTCAGCTTTCCAAACTCATCCCCAATTTTGATCAAAGCATGCTGAAACTGAATACAATGTCCCAAATCCAAGGGCAAAGTCCTAAAAATCCAATGTCGGACAAAGCAAGCTGCTCAGGGGCACTTGATGTTAGAGCCCTTCAATTTGAGGAGGATACTGCCAAGAATGGGAAAAAGCAGGAAGAAATGGTAATGTTTTTGAACTTTGAATTCTCTGTTTCTCTGTTTATATTTACTGTCGTGTTAAAGTTATACCACGACGCATTTTGTATTAAACCGTCGTTTGATGTTATTTAGACACGACGGTGTATTTATTTGTTTTTAATTTTTGTACAATGTCATTTATATATTTCTTTATTTCTTAAAACAGAAATCCGGGGAAGTAGAAAAGACAGTAGAAGGAAAGATACTTGAGATAGTTGAAGAGGTAAATTCTCATAACTTAGCCTTTTTCATTTTTTTTTTCAATTCTCATTACCGTCATAATTCTTTATTTAACGTCGTTTAATGAATTTTACACGTCTGTAATTATTACATACCGTCGTCTGTTATTGAGTACCACGACGGTTTAATTTAATTTTTTACTTTTTGTACAATGTCATATATATTTCTTTATTACTTATAACAGAAATCTGGCGATGTAGAAAAGATAGTAGAAAATATAGAGGAAAAGAAAGATGAAATGGTAAATTCTCATGACTTTGCCTTTTTAATTTGTTTTTCAATTTTCAGACGTCTATATTTTCTTTAAACCGTCGTTTGTTTTAAATTTCCACGGCAGTTTTTATTTAATTGAATGTTTCAATTGTTGTACAAGTTTACATAACGTCGTAGTATATGAAATACCACGACGTTTATTATTTACCGTCGTCTAATTAAATATAGACGTCTGTTTTTCAGTACCACGACGGTTTAATTTAATTTTACTTTTTCATTTTTTTTTACTTTTTGTACAATGTCTTATATATATTTCTTTATTTCTTATAACAGAAATCTGGGGATGTAGAAAAGATTGAAGAAAAGAAAGATGAAAAGGTAAATTCTCATAACTTTGCCTTTTTCATTTGTTTTATTTTCTTTAAACCGTCGTTTGTTTTAAATTTCCACGCCATTTTTTATTTAGTTGAATGTTTAAATTGTTGTACAATCTTTCTTATATATATATATCTCTTTATTTATTATAACAGCAATCCAGTGTTGGAGAAGAGAAAATTGAAAAGGTAAATTCATTAATTATGAATTTTGCATTTGAATTAGACGTCGGTTTTATTTAAACGACGTAATAAAGTATTCATTACGACAGTATTTTTTTTTACCGTCGTGTAACTCATTTTAAGACGATGTTTGTTATTTATTTACCACGTCACTTTATGTTGCTTTATTTGTTCAAACAGAGTACTGAAGTACCAGATTATTCAAAGCTGGAGTTGCCATCTTCTTTACAATCCCTTTGTAGTTATGTTGAATCGACACTAAAGCCTCAGGAGAAGGCTATGTCCTTTACTATTGAGAAGGAGGTGTTTGGCATAGATCGTAACACCTTCGTCTTGCATGAAGATATTACCCAATTTGCTGGAATGGAAGAAATTGGGGCTACTGTCGTTGCAGTATATATGAGGTTTGTCCTTATCAAATATTCATTTGACACTCTCCTTTATGTTTAAAAAAAAAAAACACTCATGGTTTCAATTCATATATTTAGGTGCCTATTTGATCATCTGAAAGCTGCAAATATGGTGAATATGGTTGGCTTTATTGACCCTGCTGCAGTTAGTGCCGACGCTGGTTCATTAACTGACAGATCACGTCTCGTAGCCAATCGACTTCAAAAAACAGATGGTGAACAGATTTTCCTGATGCCTTACAATCCAAGGTTAGTCTCCAAACAAAAAACAGGATTTTGTTTGTATGATGCTCTGCATATAAAACTATTTAACCTTTATATTTATTTTGTGCAGCCGTCATTGGGTCTTGATCATCGTGAGAGCAAAGAAGGAGACCGTCTATTTTCTGGATCCACTGCCTGGAAATCGTGTTGTGGATGAGGACGGGAAAAACATAGTGAACTCTGCTCTAAAAATGTATAATACACACATAGGCAGAGTAGGCCGTAAAACACCTCTTTGGAAAACTCTGCCCGGCACTCTAAAGCAACCAAGCAGTGTAGAATGTGGGTATTATGTCATGTGCTTTATGAGAGACATCATAAAGGATACTTCCCTGGAATTTGAGAAGACGGTAAGAAGAAAATTTTCAGATTTATTTTTTATGTCGGTTTTTATATTATCAACGACGGTAAATTAAAAATACCGTCGTTGAATATATATCCTATGTCGGTAAATGAATAATAGCGTCGTCTGTGAGATTAATCTTTGTTTATGGACTGCAGTTTGCCAAAGGAAAGAATCAAGCGCAATACCCCCAAGCTGCCATTGACGAAGTTAGGAAAGAATGGGCAGAGTTTGTGTGTGTTCATATGGAGTAGAGGAATTTTAGCATACTTCAACATTTTTATAAAATGTACAAATTTTGTTAGAATTAGACAAGTTTTTGTACAAAATTGGTTAGAATTAGCAAGTTTTTGTTGACGTCAACGTCCCTGTAAATTTTTTGAGGTTTTCATGTTGTGAAAAACCCAAGATCATGCTGAACCAAATTTGTTGAGGTTTTCATGTTGTGAAAAACCGTAGTTTCTTCAAAAAGACGTTGCAGACACATAACAACGTCACATTTTTTAAAAAGCGACGTAAAAGGTTGTTCAAACGACGCTCTTGGTTCTATAGACGACGTTGTTTTCTTGATATTAGACAGCGAGAAGTAAGAGTTTTGGTCGTGGAAAATGGTTTGTACGTCGTTTTATGTGTAAAAATGGCCATGGTTTATAATTTAAACGACGTTTTGTTTTAAAATTAAGTCGTTTATAATAATTTAAAACGTCGTTAATTTATTAACGCCGACGTGGTTTGTGGGTTTTATTAATAATATTTTATTCCATTTAACTCAAATATTCATAATAAATTTAAAATAAATCCAAAAAATGCAACGTCAACTCCTATGAAGTCATTGTGATATTTTCTTCCCCCTTAAGCTTTAAAAAATTAAGTTTGAGTTATACAAATTTAAAATTACCACCAAAAAGAAAAATGTTTTCATGAGTCACAACATCACTTATACTTTAATGGTTTAGGGTTTAGGGTTTAGGGGGATAAAGGTTTATTTTTGGGGTTTAGGGTTTATGGTTAATATATATTAGGCCCTAAAACCATAAATCCTTTTCTATAATTATTTAAACATATATATATAATTTAGGGTTTATATTTTATGGTTTAGGGTTTAGGGTTTAGGGTTTAGGGTATAGATGTCATATTTAACGACGGTTTTATTGTTTTCCGTCGATGATTTACGAAGAGCGCATTTCTAAACCGTGGTTTCTTTAAAATGACGTTGTACACACATAACAACGTCATATTTTTTAAAAACGCGACGTAAATTGTTGTTAAAACGACGCTATTGGTTATATAGACGACGTTGTTTGATTGACATTAGACGGCGAGATGTTAAGAGTTTAGGTCGTGGAAAATGGTTTGTATGTCGTTTTCTTTGTAAAAATGGCCATGGTTTGAACTGTAAACGACGTTTGTTGTTAAAATTAAGTCGTTTATATTAGTTAAGACGTCGTTAATTTATTAACAACGACGTGGTTTGTGGGTTTTATTAATAATATTTTATTCTATTTAATTCGAAATATTCATAATAAATTTAAAATAAATCCAAAAAATGCAAAATCAACTCCTATGAAGTCATTGCAATATTTTCTTCCCCCTTAAGCTTTAAAAAATTAAGTTTGAGTTATACAAATTTAAAATTACCACCAAAAATTAAAATGTTATCATGAGTCACAACTCACTTATACTTTAATGGTTTAGGGTTTAGGGTTTATATAAATTTAGAAAAGGGATTAGGGTTTAGGGTTTTATGGACGAGATATTTTAGGCCATAAAACCCTAATCCCTTTTGAAAAATTATTTGTAAAAACAATATATATAATTTAGGTTTTATTTATTAGGGTTTAGGGCATATTTCTTTAGGTTGAACTTTTAACGACGGTAGTTTGATTTTGCGTCGTAAGTATATTTACAACGACGTTATTTTTAAAATAAGCGTCATGTTTAGGTTGAACCTTTAACGACGATTATGTTTTTGTTTCCGTCGATGTTTTTTAAAAAGCGCGCTTTCTAAAAATTTCAGCTCGACCTAAAATTTTCAGATTTCGCTCTAACTCTTATACAAGTTGACCATAGTCTGTGTCCTAAAACATTTCGCTCAGCTCTCTCACTTCAACTCTAATTCAAAGTTGGTCTCTCCGTCGAATCCAAGTTGGCCATAAGCTGTGAGCTCTGCCTACCTGTAAGTGCAAACCCTAATCTCATGCTTGTAAATTCATTGAATGATATTCAGTTATGTGGTAAAGGGTTTTGTGATTTTTTAATGTTGTCGACGGTATGAGTTAATGGATTTAATGTTTAATGTTTTCATGAATCGGGTTTAGGGTTTAATCTTGTCGGATCTTTTAATACTCTCTGTTATTATGAATCGGGAATGGATTTAATGTTTTCATGCTTAGTATATGTTGGTTTCGTGCTTAGTATTAATGTATATGTTGTGTTCTTAATACCCTACATAAAAATTAATGTATATGTTGTGTTCTGAATATATTCTGGGTTCTTGAAAATAAACTGGGATTTCGAAATCTTTTTTATGCATACGACGACGGTTTTTTTAACAAACCGTCGTCTATAAAAATATACCACGACGCTTGTTTTAAATACCGTCGTGGTTCAAGTTCGCTGGCGTCTGTTTCTTGCTAGCATTAGACGACGTTTTTTTAAAACCCGTCGTCTATATATGTGTAATACGTCTGTTGTTGTTTAAAAACCGTCGTCTGTATACTATATTATTTGCTATTAAAACCTTATATAATATGCTATAGTGATAGTCATTGCTTGTCTTTTCACCTTATTATAGATAATAGGATATAGTGTCCAAGATGGATAAGTCATGGATGCACTCGGATAGAAGATCGAAGGCATATGAGTTAGGGGTGGAAGCATTTTTGCAATTTTCTGTGGAAAATCTTCTAACTACAACGCATATCCATTGTCCATGTGTTAAATGTGCGAATTTGAAATTGTTTGGGGTTGGAATTATAAGGGATCACTTATACTTTAATGGAGTTGACCAAAGCTATAAGAATTGGACATTTCATGGAGAACCTTGGGAACCAATTGCAACTAGTAATGCTAGTAGAAATGTTGAAGAAGATGATGACCATAGTAGGTACAGTTTTGTGTCTGAAGAAATAGAGATGGATGATAATGATTTTGGTGATTTTGGATCCGATCCTTATGAGTTTGCTAATGTGATTGGGGATGGAGATCAACCATTGTACCCTGGTTGTAGAAAGTACACCAAGTTATCGGCATTAGTGAAGTTGTATAATTTGAAGGCAAAAAATGGGATGAGTGATGTATGTTTTACAGAATTATTGATACTTCAGGGCGAGTTGCTTCCAGAAGGAAATACAATACCGGCCTCTATGTATGAGGCAAAAAAGACTCTGTGTGCATTGGGGCTGAGTTATGAGAAAATTCACGCATGCCCCAATGATTGCATCTTGTATAGGAAGGAGTATGAAGATTCAACTAATTGTCCTACTTGTTGTATCTCAAGGTGGAAGGAAACCAAAGATGGATTCTTGAAAGAGGGTGTGGCAGCGAAGGTGTTGTGGTATTTCCCTCCAATTCCAAGGTTTAAAAGGATGTTTCAATCACATGAGACAGCTAAGAATTTGACTTGGCATGCCGCTAGAAAATCAATTGACGGTCAGATGTCTCATCCGGCGGATTCCCCATCTTGGAAACTTGTTGATGATAAATGGCCCGAGTTTGGTAATGAGCCGAGAAACTTGAGATTGGCTCTTTCATCTGATGGATTCAATCCCCACAGTTCTCTAAGTAGCAGATATAGTTGCTGGCCAGTTATCTTAGTTACATATAATCTCCCACCATGGCTGTGCATGAAACGAAAGTTCATGATGTTGACTTTATTGATTTCCAGTCCTAAACAACCCGGAAATGATATAGACGCCTACTTGGAGCCTTTGATTGGTGATTTAAAATCTTTGTGGGATGAGATTAGAGGAGTGTATGATGCACACATAGGAGAATATTTTACACTCAGAGCTGCATTACTGTGGACCATTAATGATTTTCCCGCCTATGGAAACTTATCTGGTTGTGTTGTTAAAGGATATAAAGCTTGTCCAATATGCGGCGATGATACACCTAGTCACATGTTGAAAAATGGCCACAAAATTTGTTACATTGGGCATAGAAAATGGTTACCAATTAATCATCCATATAGGAGGCAACGTGCAGCTTTTAATGGGAAACCTGAATATGGCACGCCTTTGGAGCCATTAACGGGAGAAGAAGTGCTGCATATGGTTGAAGATATTAATTACATATGGGAATCGAAAAAAGGGGGAGGTGGAGGTGAAAATGATGGTGACAGAGTTTGTTGGAAGAAGAAGTCAAAATTCTTTGATCTTGAGTATTGGAAATACATTCCAGTGAGGCATGTCCTCGATGTTATGCACATTGAGAAGAATGTTTGTGATAGTATCATTGGTACATTGCTGGAGATCCCTGGAAAAAATAAAGATGGGATTGCTGCTCGGTTAGATTTATTGAACATGGGGGTCAAAACTGATTTGCAACCCGAGTATGGAGAAAGAAGTACTCGTTTGCCTCCAGGGCCTTGGAATTTGTCAAGAGCAGAGAAGAGAGCGGTTTGCAATTCTTTCTATGGTATGAAGGTCCCTGAAGGTTATTCTTCAAATATAAAAAATCTTGTATCTTTACAAGATTCAAGACTTCTTGGCCTTAAATCACATGATTGTCATACCTTAATGCAACAATTGCTCCCTGTGGCAATTCGTTCTGTTTTGGAGAAGCCTGCAAGGTATGCAATAACTCATTTGTGCTTCTTCTTCAATGCTATTTGTGGAAAGACGGTTGATGTTTCCAAGCTAGATAAGTTGGAAGAAGATGTAGTAGTTACTTTGTGTTTGCTTGAAAAATACTTTCCACCTTCATTCTTCGATATCATGGTTCATCTAGTAGTACATCTTGTCAGAGAAGTTCGTCTATGTGGGCCAGTTTATTTTAGATGGATGTATCCGTTCGAAAGATATATGAAAGTTCTAAAGGGGTATGTTCAGAACCGTACTCATCCTGAAGGTTGCATTGCGGAGCGTTATATAGCTGAAGAAGCTGTAGAATTTTGCACTGAACATTTATCTGATATTAGTACAATTGGAGTGCCATCAAGTCAGAAGATAGGAGTTTCAAAGCCATTATCAGGTTGCACAGTGAGCTTAGTTGATCGGGACCTGTTGAACCAAGCACATCTATATGTCTTGGAGAATACGGAGGAAGTTCTACCTTATATCGAGTATGAGTTTTATTCCTTAAGTTTCCATTTTAAATTATTCCTTATGTTTATCTTATATGTTTGGGATCGTAATGCTTGAATTTTTCGTGTCATGTAGGGAACATATGATCCACATCAAGGGCGCTTATCCAAAATTTAGAAAGAGAACAAAGTGGCTGCAAGATAAGCACAATAGCACTTTCATTCAATGGCTACACTTCAAGGTATATGTTATTCAATAACATATTGGACTTTTAATTTTCTTCTTTCTATGTTAGATTGAATTAAGATATGATTAATTTGCAGGTTCAAAGTGAACTTGATGAGGGAGGCAATCATGGGGTATCAGAAAATTTAAGGTGGCTAGCAGCTGGTCCAAACATAGCAGTGCCATTATATAGGAGCTATCTTATTAAAGGTGTTAAATTTAACATCAAGGCACAAGATGATGTGCGGACAGTTCAAAATAGTGGAGTTTATTTACTTGCACATACCATGCAAGTTGCTAGTGCCAAGGATAAAAACACAATTCTCTCAAATATGGGTTTTTATGGTGTCATTCAAGAAATTTGGGACCTTGACTACCAAAAGTTTACAATCCCAGTCTTTAGGTGTGATTGGATAGATAGTACTTCCGGCCTTGTAGTCGACGAACTTGGATTTACCCTTGTAGATTTGAGTAAAATTGGACATAGGAATGACCAATTTGTTTTGGCTTCTCAAGTCAAACAAGTATTTTTTGTTGACGACCCGATGCATCATGGTTGGTCGGTAGTGTTATCAGCGCCTAATAGAGAATATAATGATGATGTTATTGGTGATGATGTCTTAGGTGATGTGAGAATTGAGTGTGAGCCATTTACTAGAGGGATGCCAAATGTTGACACATTTGATGAACTAGTTGGTGAGTTTGGGAGTCAAAATATTCGAGATGGGTGTGAAGATATATGGATTGAATGATGCTCTTGTAATTTATGAAATTATTTATGCCCTAAACAGCACTACTGTATGACATTAATTTTGTAATGAATTGTAATGTGTTTTCTTCACTTTCATTATGCAGGTTTTGGACACAAAACAATCAGTACATAAAATACTGGTTCAGTATTATAAAACGACGGTCCTTATAAAACTGTGAAAAACAGACGTCTGTTGTCATAAAATTGTCAATAAAAAACGACGTTTTGGAGCATTCAACGACGACATTGAATTTACCGACGTCTAAAAGCGGACTGAAAGTGAAAAAAGACGACGTTATTGTGAAACAGTTATTAACGATATCACGTCGGAGAAGGATAAAGAGCCGACATGTAATTACAAATAACACGACTTCAGTACAATAATACCGACGTCTAAAAGGACAGATATCGAACCTGAACGTTACAAAAGACGACGTCTTAGATGGATTAGACGACTATTATTTTACTAAAGACGACGTATAAATAGAGAAACACGGCTGTCTTTTACATTATCACGACGTTGTATATCACATACTACGTCGTTTATAGAAATAAATATGTCGTAAGTCATGAGCCTAACATATTTTCCACGTCGGTTATGTAAATATATAAGACGTAGTATATATTAATAACGTCATATTTTATTTATTTAAAGACGTAGTATATATATACACACGACTGTGTTTGTATAAAATAGGTCGTCTATTCTTTTCCATGATAATTTTTTGGTTCATTTTTCAGTATACAGACGTCGGTTTTTTGTGTGTAAAAGACGTTGTTTGGTACAACAATGACGGTGATTTACCCCTAACTGCTATTTCCACGTCAATATTAATGGAAAAACTGAAGTAACAATTCTATTTCACGACGGTTATATAAATATATTGGACGTCGTATGATTGAATAACGTCGTATTTTATTTATTTAAAGACGTATTGTTTTCTTTTACACGACGATTGTTGTATAAAATAGGTCGTCTATTCTTCTCCCAGGACAATTTTTTGGTTCATTTTTAGTGTACAGACGTCGGTTTTTTTTTGTAAATGACGTTGTTTATTACAACAACGACGGTGATTTACCCTAACCGCTATTTCCACGTCAATATTAATGGAAAAAACGAAGTGGCAATACTATTGCACGACGGTTATATAAATATATTGGACGTCGTATGGTTTAATAACGTCATATTTTATTTATTTAAAGACGTATTGTATTCTTTTACATGACGGTTGTTGTATAAAATAGGTCGTCTATTCTTCTCCCAGGATAATTTTTTGGTTCATTTTTAGTGTACATACGTCGGTTTTTTTTGTAAATGACGTTGTTTGTTACAACAACGACGGTGATTTACCCTAACCGCTATTTCCACGTCAATATTAATGGAAAAAACGAAGTGGCAATACTATTGCACGACGGTTATATAAATATATTGGACGTCGTATAATTTAATAACGTCATATTTTATTTATTTAAAGACGTATTGTATTCTTTTACACGACGGATGTTGTATAAAATAGGTCGTCTATGCTTCTCCAGGACAATTTTTTGGTTCATTTTTCAGTATACAGACGTCGGTTGTTTTTTGTTAATGACGTGGTTTGTAATACCAACGACGGTGATTTCGCGTCGTGGTTTTACTTTACGACGGTTTGAAAACCAAATTCACGACGGTGAATTCCCGTCGTCTTTTACCTTTTTTGTAGTAGTGTCGTGTTGGGTAATCAACCAAACATTTCACATTTAATAGTTTTTGGTTGTGCGGTATATGTGCCCATTGCACCACTGTAACGTACTATAATGGGCCCTCAATGCAGATTGTGAATTTATGTTGGTTTAGATTCACCATCTATTATCAGATATCTGGAGCCCTTGACGGGTGATATCTTTACTGCATGGTTTGCGGATTGTCATTTTGATGAAACAATTTTCCCACTATTAGGGGGAGAAAAATCTGTTCCTAAAGAACAACAAGGCAAACTCATTCCTGAAGAACGGCGTGAATTATCGTGGGATGTACCCACTTTATCTCATCTCGATCCTCGTACCGCTCAATGTGAAAACGAAGTGAGAAGGATCGTTCACCTCCAAAGTATTGCAAATCAGATGCCAGATGCATTCAATAATGCAACAAAGGTGACAAAATCACATATCCCAATTGCAAATGCACCTGCAAGGATTGATGTCCAAAATGGACAAAACAATGTGCTACCAAATGATTCATCTGTTGCACGCCTGAAGCGTGGCAGACCACTAGGCTCAAAGGATTCAGTCCCTCGAAAGAGGAAGTTGATGGCAAAAATGAATCCAAATGAAATAAATGGAGAGCCCACAATTCATAATTCAAATGCCCCCGAAGAGGGACAGGTACTTCCTGAAAAGGAAAATGTCCTTGATGAGACAAGTGCCCCTGAAGTGGCATGGGTACCTGAAAGTCAAGAAATCTCCATAAATTATACATCCACCAATAAATTGTGGAATAGAAATGAGATGATCATCGATGATATATTTGCATTCTCAGTGGCTATTGAGATCATAAAAGATGATGATATTGAGCCGTGCTCTATTGATGAATGCACGCAAAGGCAAGATTGGCCTAAGTGGAGAGATGCAATCCAGGTAGAATTATATTCTTTGGGAAAAAAGAGTGTTTTTGGACCTATTGTTCCAACTCCACCCAATGTGAATCTTGTAGCTTACAAGTGGGTATTTACAAGAAAGTGCAATGAGAAAAATGAGATCGCAAGGTATAAAGCGCGACTCATTGCGCTAGGTTTTTCACAAAGGCCTGGAATTGATTATGTGGAAACATACTCTCCAGTAATGGACACAATTACTTAATAAGTTTGGCGGTTTCAGAAAAACTTGAAATGAGACTTATGGATGTCATCACCGCATATCTGTATGGAGAATTGGATACATACATATACATGAAAGTCCCAGAAGGACTTAAGTTGCCTGAAGCAACCAGGAATAAACCACGAGGTATGTTCTCAATTAAATTGAGAAGGTCATTATATGGGCTAAAACAATCTGGGCGAATGTGGTACAATCGTCTCAATAAGTATTTACTAAAGGAGGGATACACAAATGATCCTATTTGCCCATGTGTGTTTATTAAGAAATCAGAGTCTGGATTTGCGATAGTGGCAGTATATGTCGATGACATGAATCTAATTGGAACTCCTGAAGAGAGCTCCAAAAGACTACAGATTATCTCAAACGTGAGTTTAAGAGGAAAGACCTTGGAAAGACAAAATATTGTCTTGGGTTACAGATTGAGCACAGTGCTAATGGAATTTTGGTGCATCAATCAACTTATACTGAAAAAGTATTGAAGCGGTTTGGCATGGATAAAGCCCATCCACTTAGCACTCCAATGGTCGTCCAGTCGCTTGACACTAAGAAAGATCCATACTATCCAAAAGGGGATGATGAAGTGGTACTCGGTCCAGAAGTACCATATCTTATTGCAATAGGTGCTTTATTGTACATAGCACAATGTACCAGACCAGACATAGCATTTTCAATAAATTTGTTAGCAAGATACAGCTCTGCTCCAACAAGCCGACATTGGACTGGCATCAAACATATTATACAATATCTTCGTGGGACAACAGACATGAGCTTATTCTATTCAAGTGAATCGACCAATGCCTCGAGTATTGTTGGATATGCTGATGCAGGATACCTCTCTGATCCACATCAAGGGCACTCACAAATTGGGTACGTGTTTACATGTGGAGGAACTGCAATCTCATGGCGCTCAACGAAACAAAAGTTGGTAGCCACATTTTCCAATCACTTAGAAATACTTGCCCTCCATGAAGCCAGTAGTGAATGTGTTCGGTTAAGGTCGGTGATCCATCACATCTGAAGCATATGTGCCCTACCCTCAGCAACAGACACTCCAACCATCCTAAATGAGGACAATGCAGCTTGTATTGCTCAAATCATAGGAGGATACATTAAGGGTGACAGGACCAAGCACATATCACCAAAGTTTTTCTATACACTTGGCTCCAGAAAAGTCAAGAAATTAAAGTCAGACAAATCCGTTCAAGCGATAACCTGACAGATCTCTTCACCAAATCTTTGCCAAAATGTACATTCCAAAAGCTAATGCATGGCATCAGATTACGTCAACTCTGCAAGCAATCAAATTGGAGCATGCAAACTCAAGGGGAGCATTCAAGAGTCCTCTAACACAGGACATATGTGCGTTGTACTCTTTTTCCTTCTACTAGGGTTTTTACTACTTGGTTTTTCTAGCAAGGTTTTAACGAGGCAACATGAGCGCATTTAACATTACCCTTATGTCTCAAATGAAGTTGTGCTCTTTTTCCTTCGCTTAGGCTTTTTCCCACTGGGTTTTTCCAAGTAAGGTTTCAATGAGGTAACCAATTAAGGGACTTGTGGTCTCTAAGGGGAAGTGTTGTAAAGGTTTTTGAGTGGAGTCCACTAACTATTCATTTGAAGACTTTGGATAAAGGTTGTCTGCAACTTGCCCTTATTGCACATTCACATGAGTTGGCTGCTTTTGCCAATTTTCCTATAAATAGGCTTCCCACTGCTTAGCTAAATACACCAACGGAGAAGAGAGGAAAGAAAGGAAGGGAAGAAAGGAAGAGTGAGAGGAAAGAGAAGAGAGTGAGAAATCTGAGTGTTAGTGAGTTCTATCTAAGAGGAAATTTTGTCAGTGTAAACACCACAAGAGCAAATATAATTCAACTCCCAAGATTCAGTGGTACTTTTCATACTTTGATTATTTTATTTTTATAACATGAAATGCCATATTTTACGGAAAGTTGAAGACTTATAGGCATAGTCACTATTTACAAATAGTAAGAAGCAATTATGAGTTAATATTGTAGAGTGAATGCTCTGGTTGTGAAGCATATATCATTTGCCTATAAATAGAGGCAATCTTCAGGCTTTGAGAGACACCAATCTGAAGAGAAAAGAGAGAGAAATCTGAGAGTTAGAAAGCTTTGTCTAAGAGAGCAAATTCTATCAGTGTAAAAACAACAAGAGCAAATACAATTCCATCCCAATATTTAGTGGTACTTTCATACTCTGCCTATTTTATAACACGTTATCAGCACTTTAGTCTTTCTTCTTTACCTCTAAATTTTTCCGGCTAAACACTATGTGGTTCTTTCTCCGTCTCCTCTCTCACTTATGTCTACTCTCACTTTACTACTACGACGACATGCAAACTTTTTTTTTTGTATTCTCACAATTTTTATGTCGTTTCATTCATGTTTGTTTAATTTATTTTTTCGTACTATAATTTGGAACGACGCGGTTTTGTCCCCCATCCTATTATTTTATGGTGGTGTAGTTCCATTGCCCATAACGTTGTAACATATATTATTGTAATTAAAATAGTGGTGTGACTTTAAAACCCATCTTATTATATCTTGAATAGTGGCACAATTATATTGCCCACAATATGATAACTTATTATATACTGGATATATAAATGTCACAATGATATACACAACTTGGACGATGCAATTAAGCATCTATAAATACCAGTGTGTGATGTAATAAACCCAATATATAATATTTTATTAATATGCCATTTAATTTTGTTATTTTACTGTACTTTATTTTTATGAAAAATAATAATAAGTTAATATATATGAACAATGGGGGCCTGAAGTTCCTCAAACAATTAAAGGACCTGAAGTTCCTGTTAAGAAATGGCTTAATGTCTCAGATCTCAAGCCTGAAGTTTTAGGTAAATATGCAAAATATTTTTGGCCTGAAGTTCAAAAATAAAATCTTGTTGAGAACCTAAAGTTTTAACAAAGTGCAAACAGATTATTGCAAATTCTGATACATCTCATTTTCTTCTGAAGATGACAAACTTAGCAAAGCTGGAATTTGCTGCTTTGGACATATCTGGGAACGACTATCTATCAGTATGAATACAACTCGGCGATGCACAGAATTACCTTCCTAATGAAGTTATACGAGGATAATATCTGTGAGGAGAATATGCTTGAAAAAACCCTCAGTACTTTTCATGCCTCAAATGTGCTCTTGCAGCAACAATATAGGCATAATGATTTTACAAAGTACTCAGAGCTGGTATCCTGGCTTTTATTGGCTGATTTTACAAAGTACTCAGAGCTGGTATCCTGGCTTTTATTGGCTGAGTAGAACAATGAGCTTCTGTTGAAAAATCACAAATCTCGCCAAACAGGCTCAGCACCATTCCCTAAAGTGAATGCCACCTCCTCTTGTGGCGGTACCCATAGACGTAGGCTAGGAGGCATCTGTGGTGTCTGGTAAGGGAATAGAAAAGATCATGATGCTCATTCATATGGCTTGGGTCTAAGGAGCCATCCAGCCACAAGTGAAAAAACTGCATCCTGGAATAAGGGGAAAGCTCAGACAAGCCATGAGCCTAGAAATGTTAAGGGCACTTGTCACAGATGTGGCGTAAAGGGACATTGGGTGTGTATCAGTAGTACGCAAAAGCATTTGGTGGATCTTTATCAATCTTCACTTAAGGATAAGAAAGTGAAGACAAATTATATTGATCATGTTGACCCAATGGATATGCAAGATACACTAGCCACATATGACCCATTGGAAATATCGCGTCAATACGCATCTGGATGTTTCCGACTTTATTATTGAAAGTGGGAATGAAGTTTATGGGTCCAAATTAGATTAAATCCCCTTATGTACCATTTCCATTATCTAAAGTATTGTTTTTAATTTTCATTTCAATTCAATAAAAGTGGCATTGTTTTTCCTTTACATTGAATAACTGTTTATTGATTTAGCTTATTTTATTTATTTGAAGGCATAGATATAAATTATGGATGTTCCCAAAACAAGAACACTGGCAAAGATATTTGTCTCGCAGACAGTGCGCTACTCACACGATGCTTCGAGATCGTAAGTATTTCTCAAACTTGATGCTTACAAAAGCAAAGGTAATAACCATATCAGGCCCTGCAGATCTGATTGAAGGCTCAGGAATAGTCCAAGTTATATTACCAAATGGAACAATATTGTTCATTCTGTTAGCGAGAGATCCTAGTGTAATTAGGAGATTTACTTCCTAGTATATTAGGATTCTATTTATTTCCTTTTTGTATAGATATTATGTAATTAGGAGTTTATCTTATTTCTTAATATAACCCTACTAGGGTTTGTAACCTTGTATTATAAATACCTCCTTTTGGAGAATGAAATATAACTTAAAAATATTCTACCCCATATTGTTTGACTTGGTATCAGAGCTGACTTTCTGGTGACCTGTGTGTTGTGCCCACCCATGCTCTAGCCCCATATTATTTTTTTATTTTTATTTTTTCTACCTGTGCCGTGTGTGCCCTCCTAGGGTTGTGTGTGGTGTTGTAGTGTTCGTGCCTCTACTGTGTTCGTGCCATTCTTGTCTTCGTACATCTGCCGTATTTGTGCCTCTATTGTGTTTCGCTGTGTACTATGTCGTGATCTGTTGAGTTTCTGCTGCAATCATGAGTGATAACTCTATTGTTGATGCTGTTGCTTCTGCTTCTGCAAATTTGTGTGTTTCTGACTATATTCCAGGTACAGGCTCCAATTAATAGTGTTCCTGAGTCTATTGATAAATTTCATCCTATTAGTTTATGTAATGTTTTTTACAAACTAATTACAAAAATCCTAATTAAAAGGTTGAGACCTATACTCACAAAATGCCTTTCTAAGAATCAAGGAGCCTTTGCTCCAGGTAGATCAATCTTTGACAACATTCTCATTGCTCATGAGTTTTTTCATGACTTTAAGAGAAAGAAAGGCTCTTGAGGAGCTATGGCTATTAAGCTTGATTTAGAAAAGGCTTATGACCTGCTTGATTGGGGTTATATTAGATGTTGCCTTACTCATTATGGTTTCAATAATGCTTGGCGTGACAGAATTATTGTAAGGTTTTTATTTGAACCTTTATTGTATTTTGGCTCTTCTCTTAAACCAACAAAACCCTTGTAATATTAATTAGATTATAGGTTAGAATTAGTGTGGGTTGAAGGGCTTCCATGTCTCCTCGTTGTAGTTCAAATGGTAAAATCATATGCATAGATCACTTGGATTAATACATTCTCACTTGTATTAATCCTTTATTGCATTGATATTTCTTATCTAACCAAAGCATGGGGTTTATTATATTTATTATTGACTATCTTTACAAAATATTAAACCCCTTCTTTCTAAAGACTTCTTGATTTTTATATTCCTTCTTGAAAAAGAATTGATTTTTAAAGTCTTTTGCACACACATCTCAACTATACTTTTGTGCAAAACATGTGCATGTATATATGACAAAAGCTTGAGAGTATTTTCCTCACTCTCAAACGGCTCTTTGCTTTCTAGGAAGCATGACTTGTGTTTTTGTTTCTTTAATAACCCATACTCTTGTTCCTTACAAAAAGTCTGTTTGTCTCCCACCTTTCTAAGAGTTATGAGTTATTAATTCTTCTTTTCAGATTATGGACCTTGGCTTTTATTATTCTTTCCAATAGCCATTTGCGGCTACTCTTGGTTCCAAGAAAAACACCCATGCTTCTTTTTTTATCCCTCTCCATACCTTGTCAACTCACATGGTCTCCAAAAGGAATAAAACAATTCCTTATCCTGTTTTTGTGTCTAGAGCCATTCCTTGTTTAAAACATCTTTGGTCTGTGGCCTTAAACAAATGAGCTTGATAAAACTTCCCTATTTATACTCCTCATTTTGACATTTTGAGGAAGTGATCTCACTCATGCATTGAAACTTTACTTATGCTTTTCAAAGTTATATTCTTTGCATAAAACAAGCTGGAATAGTTTTTGAAATTATTTCTTCTCTTCCTCAGCCATTTGTTTATACTCTTGAGGGTTATGAGAGTGAATGCATTCACATAAGTGCTTCCCCAAGATGATTTTCACTCTTTAATGGCTAATTGTTTTCATTGATTTAATTTCTCCATTAATGGTTCAGCTAGTATATGTTACTTGTGAGTATACGATTGATTGTATACATATAACTTTCTCCAAGTATACATTTACAAGATTTCGGCTGAATCTTATTTTTATTGTTTTGTTGAATTAAACTATATGCTTCAAGTTCATTACTTCTAATTTAATCATCACAACACTTAGGTTTCATTTATCTAGCTCAATCATACTTTGTGATTGAGATAGATGAATATGTGAAACCATAACTCACTTCATACATCAAACTATATGCAACTTTAGCTTGGTGCTCTCGAGAGGATTTGCTGCTAAGAGATAAAGAAAAAGTGCTTGCTGAAAGGTTGGATTGTAGCTGCCTATAGGTGATAGATGCGCTAAGTCTTCTTTCGTTTTTCTTGTATTTCTTAATTGAGTAGATTGGATCTCTCCTGACTTGGTGCCCCCAGTTTTTCATCCTGTTGGGTTTTCTGGGTCAACAATTATCGTGTGTTATTTACATTCCGCTGTTATTAGTTTTAATTTATTAACCACGAATTTTGTGTTTGTGCTTGTGTGCTTTTGAAGAAGCTTAAATTTAAAAAGGGTTGTCTTTTTCTTCTCGCCTACTTCAGCCCCCCTCTGTAGGCTTTTAGAGCTTAGGGCCTGGTTTTACAATTATGAATTGCATTACTAGCACTTTGTTCTCAATTATGATTAATGGTACTTCTCATGGTCATTTTAAAGCTTCTCATGGTATAAGGCAAGGGGATCCTTTATCTCCTTACATTTTTATCTTATGTATAGAACCCTTTATTAGACATTTTAATCTTATGACTATATCTTCCAACACACATGTGGGTCTTCTTTCTTATCCTGGTGGTTTTCGAATCTGTAACCTTGTTTTTGCAGATGATTGTCTTCTATTAGTGAGAGCTACTTTGAAGGCTACTAATAACATTAGCAATCTTCTTGAAAATTTCTCTAAAGACACTGGGCAAAAAATCAATTTACACAAATCCACGGTGTTTTTCTCTGCTAATGTTCACAATAGAGCCAGAATTACTCTTTCTAACTTCCTACAAATTCAACATAAAGCTACATTAGGCCGGTATCTAGGCATTCATAACATTGTTTTTTGGAAAGACCCAGATAACGCTAAACTCATGAGTGAAAGAATCTGCAACAAGTTTGCTGGTTGGAAGGCTCAAAACTTGTCTAGAGCTGGTAGTCTCACTTTAATTAAGGCAAGTGCTTCTGGGATCCCCAATCACACTCTTGCTTGTTTTAAATGTCCAAAGGAAGTTAGTAAGGCAATGAATAATTGTAGCATGCATTTTTTTTCTGAGGTAATGGGAATAAAATCCCCCCAGTTTCATGGAAAGACATTTGCTTTGCTAGGCCTATGGAAGGTCTTGGAGTTAGTTATGCTGCTCATTTTAATAAGGCTGCTCTGACTAAGCTTGGTTGGATTTTCTTAACTGACAATTCCAATATGTGGTCCCAAATTGTAACTAAAAAATATTTTAAAAAAGATTGTTTTCTTTCAGTCAAAAAGAAAGTTTCACATTCTCTTGTCTGGAAAGCTATCTTAGATGCTCGTTTTGTTCTTTCTAAAGGTTTGAGGTGGACGGTGGGTAATGGTCTATCTATTCCTTTCTGGACTGCCCATTGGGTCTTCCCTTCCCCCCTTATTGAGTTGTTTTCTAATGTGGAAAGGAATTATATTGATCATAATGTTCTAGTTTCAAATTTTATCCTAAATCAAACTTGGAACAGAGATAAACTACTGGAAGTGGTTGAGAGAATTCTTACTATCCCCCACCCCATTTCCCCTTTGCCTGATCAATTGGTTTGGGGGCCTAGCCCTAATGGCAAGTTTACTATTAAAAGAGCTTACTATGTCCAATTGCAGGATGAGATTATCCACCCTAAAATAGATCTCCTGAAGAAAATGTGGAGGATCACTATGCCTCATAAGGTGAAGCTTTTTTCCTAGTTATTTATTAGAAAGAGACTCCAAGTGAGAAGTCATTTGCACAATCCTCATGCTAACCCTGAGTGTCCTTTGTGCAAATATCAAAGTGAAACTATCAATCATCTATTTTTCAAGTGCCCGTTTACTATAAGCATATGGTGATGTACCTCGCCCCTCCCAGTATCTATCCCATAGGATTTTGATGGTGTTACTTGGTTATCTACCCTCTTCAGTAAATCCATTGGTGATGGCCTGGACACTCACACTAAAGCCTTATTGATTTGCTGGCAAATTTGGGATGCTTGTAACAAATGTGTTTTCCAAGACGTTTCCCCACATCTTGCGAGAGTCCTACATGTTGCTGCTCAAATTGGTATGGACTATTGGAAACTTAATTTCAGGTCTTCCTCTAGTGTGCAGCATGTGAAGAACGTTAAATGGGAGTCGCCTTCCATGGATTGAGTCAAAATGAACTTTGATGGTTTTATTATTTGGGATTGGAATGGGCATGTGTTACTTGTTGGTGCCAAAAATGCTGGTCAAGCTTTTATAATAGTTGCGGAGAGTTTTGCTTTGCATGATAGCGCCCATGCAATTCATAATGGGTGGCGCAAGATTTGTGTGGAAGGGGACTCTAAACTGGTTATTGATTGCATAAAAAAGAAAGTCTCTATTCCTTGGAGCATTTTATTGTTAGTTCAAGATATTTGGCTACTGGCTTCGTCTTGTGAAGAAGCTTCGTTTATTCATGTCTTTAGATAAGCCAATTTTATGGCAGATATTGTTGCTGACTTAAGTTATGGCCTCTCCACTTCCCGTGTGCGGGAGCATGGTCTGCCGCTGAACTGTTCTTTTCTTTTTTATTTTGATTTATTTGGGCATGCATGGCCCATGATTTCCGTTTGTGATTGTTCTTCTTTCTCCATTAAAAAAAAGAATTCATAAATGACAGATTTTAATGTTCTAACATTTGTAAAGTTTCTTGTTCGGGTAACGGATTTAAAATACGGAATTTAACGTTTATTTGTAAAGTTATCTTTTTTTAAAACTCAATCGCTCTGGGAATTTTAGAAATGATGACTTTTAGATAGAATTTAAAGTTGAGATTTATGACCTCCAAATCCCATGCTTTTTCCCACGCTAAATTTCTATATTTCTATGGTTTTTTATCCAAACACGGGAATTGGTTCATGTCAATTTAGAAATTCCGACTTTTATCAAAATCCCAAGTTTATTTCCCTCATCCAAATGCACTGTTAAGGACTTACATAAATTGCGAATGGTCTTGTTAAAGTTCCAAATCTGAATTGGTGTTCATGAAATTAACTCTTGTTTTTCTCTTTCTAATTTTTAGCTTATTTTTGTTTTATGTTTAATCTTAAGTAAGTTTTATTGAATATTATTTTTTGGGTACTATTAACTCTTGAAATTAGAAATCAATAAAAGTTGATTATACTTTTCCTTTTCTTTTGGATTATAAAGTGGTAGAAAATTTGAAAATAATGAGATATTCGTAAATACATTTTCGTAAATTTGAAAATAATGAGATATTCGTAAATAGGGGGTTTCTCACACACACACACACACACACACTACCAAAATGCCATGGGAGTTCAACCTCGAGTGTAGAGTGGGGAGTATATCCAATCTAGCCAACTTGACTAAACTCACGTCTGCTACTAGAGAAAAATGTTAACAATGCATAAGTATATGTATGAGAAGAATAAAAATTCATCAACATATTATTCATTGTCTCTAGTCATTTTCAAATTGATAAAAAATACATTATATCTAGTATTTCCAACCAATGTAGTGTTATTGTCAGAATCTAGATCTCTTCCTTTAAATCTTTCCAATGCATATTGTCCTAAGTTTTTCATGTCATGAAATCTCGTGTAACCAACTGAGGAAACGTGATCTGAAATAAATATGAATTTTAAAATAAAAAGCACCAAGTATTGACATATAAAGATCTTCTGTTGTCCTCTTTCTTCCTTGATGTTTTGAGTATGGTGGCTTATGTAACTTTGTGTGACAATCTTCACAATTATTAAAATGGCAGATCATCTTTATTCCTCTTGTTGATGCTCTTTTTGGGAGGGTCAGCTTAGGTAAGGAAGTCTTGGGTCTTCAGTAGGGAAGAAGGTGAGGAGCTTTGGTATTTAGTGAACCTGCAGAGGAGAAGGAGGAAGAAGTAGTCGTCAAGCTTTGGACACCGGTGTGGTGCCTGCCGAAGGCTCTCCGATGCTTAAGTCAGCTATTTATGGTAATTTTGGCAGAGTAACAATAAAGGTAAGAAAATAGTTACCCCTTTTGTCTTGGGCACTGTTCCCTATTTATAGGGAGGTGAAAATGGCATTTTTGCACAAAGTTTCGACGTGGGACTTTGTGCAAGTTGCTGCGGTGGTGACACGTGTCTATAGAGACAAGGTTCAGCAGTTGAGAGCTTCGACAGGTGGTTGCCGCTTCAGAAGAGTGTCTTCCTTCGGCAGTGCTGACATCAGCCATCTTATGGGGATTTTTCCGTGTGTCCCTTTGGGGTATTTCAGCAGGGGAGAAGGCGTGTCTGCCTTGGTCTCAGTCATTTTGGTGCTAGATATGCTCGGTCGATTATGGTGTAAACAGTAGTCCTCCAAGTTCGCGGTCAAGAAGTAACTTCTGGGTTGGGAACTTGTGAGATTTTTGTATAATCATGACCGAGCATTCCTGATTCAGTGGGAGCCATAGGTCATTCCCTAGTCTCCCAAGTTGGCAAGCTAGAAGTTGTGCCAATCCTTGACGGTATGGCTTAGGTGCTAGGCTGAACGAGAGTCGTACAGTGGCCGAGGCTATAGTACAGGGCTTGCCATATGGTAGGGAGCTAGGATAATTTAGGAAGGTCACGCGTGGGCTGAACCTTCGGCATGTGCTTTTGGGGCTGGGCCTCTAAAGCTTTGGCAAGATCCTGAAGCTGGGCCATTTGAAGCTTCAGTAGAACCTTTTTTTTTTGAATCCTCCTCTTGCTTCAGCATAGGCCTTGAAGACTCGGCAGGGGGATGGAGCCGGGCCTTTTGACATTACGAGGCCTCTAAAGCTGGGCTCGGAGATTGGAGCTGGGGAGGGTTTTGGGCCACGCAGCAACCTAGGTTGTGAAAACAAAATATAAGAAGCTAGGTGGCGTCGTTCGGCAGGATCAAGTTGGAAAACAAGTTCTCTTTTGCGCGTGTATTCTTCTTCCAGCACCCTTGCCGTTCGGTGAGGAAATCGGGGTGGCTCGGGTCAGTGAGGTGCTGAAGCTTTGTTGTAAGCACGTGACCGTGAAGCTAGTGCGAGCAAGATTGTGAGGAAGGTTTTGAGGATCCGTATTCTGTAGCACATGCATGCCGATCAGCAGGTTTGATTTGGGAAGTCTAACCCACGCCCCTGGTACCGTTCACCTAACCCACGGCTTGTGTGGGGGTGGGCAAGAATCTTCTTCATGGCTCTTGTCGTTCGACAGTGGCTCTTGGGTGGCTGGCGCTTGGCTTGAAGTTTGGCAAGGGGCTGGGCCTTTTCTCTGTTGGCAAGGGACATTGGGAGGGAGAGTTCGTGGTAAGGCAAAAGAATCTCGGAAAGGAGGCTTCATTTACGATTGCCTCCTGAACCCTTGTGCAGGCCTTGCTGTTCAGCAAGGGCCTTTAAAGGGGAAATTTTGTGAGGGCAATTGGTGGGCATCGTGTTTCTCTTACCGTTCGACGAGGCCAAATCTTCGATCATTTTGGGCTGGACCCTTGGAGCTGGTTCCAAGGGATTTGTACTTGGGCCTCCGTAGCGTCGGCAAGGCCTGGAGTTGGGTCTTTTAAAGCTGCTTAAAACGATATGTGCTAGGGTTTGTGGGAGGAGAGAGGTGGATCTCCTGCGCCGTGTAGCACTCAAAAATCTATACGGCTTCAGCAGAGGTATCCATGGCCTCTTGATGGTTGTCGTAACCCCAGGTGTCTTTGGAGTAGATAGTCTCGCGACGTCGTCTTCATGGGAGAGAAAGGAGCTTGAGTGTCCTCATGTACCCTCAGCATAGGGATTGTTGTTCAGCAAGGGCGTGAGGATAGAGAAATTTCTGGGTTCTCGTTGTGCCTTCTTTGGGTTGGGGTGTTTCAAGAGTGTGCCAAAGGTTCAACAAACCTTGGCGTTCGGCAGAGGCCTCCAAGAATACAAAGCATCTCAAAGCCTTGGGTTTGTCATGGCTTCAGCAAGGGTCCAAAAGAAGGTATAAGGTGTTCAACCTTTCCTTTTTCGTGTGCCTTCCTTTTATCTTCTGCACAGGCCTTGCCGTTCGGCAAGGATGTTTGGAACCCCTTGCTTTTTCCCAATTTTTTTTTTTTGGATTTTGAATTTTGAATTTCAAATTGTTTGGAGCAAGTATACGAAATTTGAGGGGGAAGGTGAAACAGTGCTAGGGTTTTCGTGTAAACCGAGAAGTCGGTACCTTTGGGTTTTTATAAATAGGGCCTTGGGGTGAAGAAGGCATCATACTTGAGACTTGTGAAAAAATTTGGGAAAAGTGAGGAGGAGAAAAGGAGATTTCCGGCGTGATACTCTGTGTGAGGGAGAGCACTGGGTGCCGAAGGTCTGGGGTGCTGGGTGGGTTGAGGTGGGTACTCTTCCCATTTCTCGAAGTCTTCGGAATGGTAGGGCTCCCAGTCTTCGGGGTTGTGGGGCTCCCAATCTTCCGAGTCCCCAACTCCCTCCGTGGTAAGCATGCGGGTCGGCTTCGATAGGGGATGGGCTTTGGCTGAAGCTCCGAGAGACGGTCCCTGCAATCTCTGTAGATCTTGGTTGGGATATGGGGCCGATCCCTTGATGGGGAGATGCGGAGAAGCCACGACTTGGTAGCCTCTGATGAATATGGCCTTTGCCTTTGTCAAGCCTAGACTGGATGGGGGCGCTATGACGGGAGACGACTGGTTGGTTCGGTTGGGTGTGCTCAATACCCTGGGTGAGGTCCTGCTGAAGAAATTGGTGGTGAGAGCCCTCCCAATTACGCTTCAAGGCTCGGCAATCGTGCTCCAACTCTACATTCTTGGTACGAAGGTGCTCGTAGCTTTCTGTCATCTTCGCGACACTGGCACGAAGATGCTCCACTTCGGCCCAGAGTTGTGCATCGTCCATAGGTTTCTTTCGGGATGAATCCCCATGAGGGGTGTGGTGCTGGGTGTCAACGCTAGTGTCACTCGGCATAGTAGGTTGTATGGGGTACAAGTGGCGACGGGGCCTGATGGGGGAGGGAGCCATCGGAACTGGTAGAGGGAGGTGGGATTCAGAAGTCGCTTCCCACAGACGGCGCCAAACTGTTGATGCTCTTTTTGGGAGGGTTAACTTAGGTAAGGAAGTCTTGGGTCTTCAGCAGGGAAGAAGGTGAGGACCTTCGGTATTTAGTGAACCTGCTGAGGAGAAGGAGGAAAAAGCAGTCGTCAAGCTTCGGACACCGGTGTGGTGCCTGTCGAAGGCTCTCCGATGCTTAAGTCAGCTATTTATGGTAATTTTGGCAGAGTAACAACAAAGGTAAGAAAATAGTTACCCCTTTTGTCTTGGGCACTGTTCCCTATTTATGGGGAGGTGAAAATGGCATTTTTGCACAAAGTTTCGATGTGGGACTTTGTGCAAGTTTCTGCGGTGGTGACACATGTCTATGGAGACTAGGTTCGACAGTTGAGAGCTTCGGCAGGTGGCTGCCGCTTCAGAAGAGTGTCTTCCTTCGGCATGTTGAAAGGTGCTGACGTCAGTCATCTTCTAGGGATTTACCCGTGTGTCCCTTTGGGGTATTTCAGTAGGGGAGAAGGCGTGTCTGCCTTGGTCACAGCCGTTTTGGTGCTAGATATGCTCGATCGATTATGGTGTAAACACCTCTGAAACCTTGAAAAATGTGTAGGACAAAATTTTGTTATTGATACCATCTATTCTTGGATCTATTTCAAACTCAGGGTCGATATAAAAGAACACCTGCAAAAGAAAGATGTCTCTTAGTAGAATGATTTTCCTTCTAAAACAATTACTGATTTATACAACGCTACTTACAGGCATGTCAATCTGCTCCCCCGAAAGAAGGCGCTGCTCCTCGAAGCAAAAACACTGGATTTTATTGAAGTAAATTGCAGCCTGAAGAAAAATAGAAGAATTAATTATCACTTTCCAGAAAATAGATACGAAACACTTCACTGAAAAAAGGAAATCAACAATTACCTCTACTCAAGCATTCTAAAGTGGAATGCATAACACTCATAGAAGCAGGGCTTTCAACGTACTATATTCGAAAATAAACCTTGGATATTTCTTTTGTTTTTACCAATGCCCATGATATCTTTTAAAATTATCTACAATACAGAACTTATAACCCTCTGAAGTTTTTTTTTTTTTCTCACGATCCTCATGGTCTCTACTTCTACCACTTCCACCATCTCCCTTCCAGGTCCAAACACCGGTCACTTCATCAAACTCGATGCCTCAAACTACCTTCTCTGGCTCCGCCAAATCAAACCGTTCCTCATTGGTCATGACCTTTGGAAATATGTTGATGGCTCTAATCCACAACCCTCTGAATTTATCACCACCATAGTCACTACCCCTTCTACGCCTCCCACCACCACCACTGTCAATAATCCCAATCTAAATTTTCTATCTTGGTACCAACAAGACCAATTAGTGGTCAGTTACATCACCACAACACTTTCCCCTGCTGTTCTCTCTTTAACCATTAGTCATGACTCTGCCAAATCCATCTGGGATTGTTTACAAAATCATTATGCTCAACGTAACCTTGCTAGTGCCTCCAGTCTTCGTTTTCAACTTCATGACATGTCCAAAGGATCCAAAACCATTGATGATTATCTCAACCACGCAAAATCGCTAGCTGATGCTCTCTTTTCCATTGACAAACCTGTCTCTGATGAAGATCTTGTTACTGCCGTTCTCCGTGGTCTCGGCACCGAGTTCTCCATGTTGGTCACCACCATCCTAAATTAGCCCACTCTTCCAAGTTTTACAGATCTTCACTCCTGTCTACTTGCCTTTGAAGACCAATCCTCCTGCTCATCAGACTCCAATGGCCACACCACTGCCCTTATTACCACTCACCAATCCTCTGCTCCTTCTGCTCAACATGTCTCCAACCACCACCAGCGAGGTGGTTCTCGTGGCGGCCGTCATGGTGGCTATCGCGGTTTTTATCGTGGTGGGCGTCGCCGCGGTTACAATCGCTGGCAACAGCATGCTCCTCCTAGTACCACACCCCCTTGGCAACAACCATGGACCGATCCTTTTTCTCCTCGTGGATCTGCTCCCCGTGCTCAATGGCACCAACCTGTGATTCTTGGCGCCCCACCTCAAGCTTGGTGTTCCACATGTTCAACCAATCAACACACTGCTGTCCAATGTCCTCACAAATTTTCCGGACCCGACTCCTTTCCTTCATTTGCTGGCGCCCATACTCTCCAACCTCATGATCCAAATTGGTACCCCGATACCGGAGCCACTCACCACATGACCGGCAATCTTCCATCCCTTCAACAGCCCCAATCCTATATGGGTAATAATTCAGTTTTTATGGGCAATGGTGATTCTCTTCCCATATCCCACACTGGTAACATTCCACTCTCTCTTGGTTAATCTCAATTTTCTCTTCGCAATGTCTTTGGTGTTCCTAATCTCACCAAAAATCTTCTTTCTGTTGCTCATTTCAATCGTGATAATCTTGTCTTTTTTGTATTTGCCCCCAATTTTTATCGCATCTATGACTTACAAACTGGTGCCTTTCTCTTTCAAGGCCCTGTAAGGATGGCTTATATCCCTTGTCATTATCCTCTCTTCTTGGTTCTCTTGTCCCTCGAGCTTTGGCCACCATTTCCTCCTCCACGTGGCACAACCGTCTTGGTCATCCATCATCTTTAGTGCTCTCTTGTCTTCGTCCTCAATTAGGTTCTCAATTTCGTTTAAATAAGGAATTTTGTACGAGTTGTGCTCTTAGCAAGTCAACTCAACTTCCATATTTTCCCAATCAAAATCATGCTCCCTCTTTATTTTATTTAGTGCACTCTGACGTTTGGATGTCATCTATTCCTTCAGTAAGTGGTTTCCGTTATTACGTCTTATTTACTGATGATTTTTCTCGCTACTCATGGATTTACCCTATGAAACACAAATCTGAGGTTTTCACTCACTTCCAAACATTTACGGCTTTGATCTAAAATCTTTTTAACACTTCCATCCAATTTCTCCAAAGTGATAATGGAACTGAATATGTTAATCATGGCTTTTCTAATTTTTGCAAAACCTCTGGCATCCAACAACACTTCTCTTGCCCTCATACGCCCCAACAAAATGGGCTTGTTGAACGCAAACATCGCCACATTGTTACCATCATTCGCACTCTCTTAGTAACATCCCAAGTTCCACATTGTTATTGGGCTGAAGCTGCTCTTACTGCAGTTCACTTAATTAATTTGCTTCCCACCCCCATCCTCAATTGGACCACTCCCTATTCTATACTTTTTAAGCATCCCCCTACCTACTCGCACCTTCGTGTCTTCGGGTGTTCTTGTTTTCCTCATCTTGGTCCATATGTTCCCAACAAACTCCAGAGTCGTTCCTTAGAATGTGTTTTCCTAGGCTATAGTCCTTATCATAAGGGCTATCGGTGTCTTCATCCAAACACTGGTTGTGTCTATGTCTCACGCAATGTTTTATTTAATGAATTAAGTTTTCCTTTTAAGAATTTGCAGGTTGCCTCTTCGGCAGGAACAGTTGAACTTGATATTTTCCCCCAGCGTACTCTGCCGGCTCTCCCTGCCACACCTTCTTCATCGACTCCCTTTACTGCTCCTTCCCATTCGGGCCCATGCCCCCTTGCTTCAGGACTGAGCCTCCCTTCTGGACCCTGCCACTCACCAGGGCCCTCATCCTCTCCAGGCCCGATTCATCACACCGGCCCAACTCTTGCTCCAGCTTCGACTTCCCATACAGGCCCGCCTAGTATCTCAGGCCCAATTGATCCTTCAGGCCCGACTTCCACCCCTGGTGCATCTCATACTCTAGGCCCTAATTCGGCTCCAGACCCATGCCTTTCCTCAGCCCAGCTCCCTGCACAACATGCGCCTTCCACATCTGCGCAGCACACAGACCAATCCTCATTTTTCCAGTCTTCTCCGCATGTGCCTGATCCTTGTCTTCCTCCCCCTGTTGTGGCTCCGCGACTCACCCCATGACTACACGGCTTCGTGCTGGGATCATCCAACCCAAAACACGCACTGACGGAACCATACAGTACCCCATTCCCCGTGGATTACTTTCTGCTATTGCATCTACTGAACCCACTTGTTTTTCTTAGGCCCAAAAACATCCGGAATGGCGTACCGCAATGACAGAAGAAATCAATGCTCTTCTCAAAAATCACACATGGTCTTTGGTTCCCTCGTCTCCCTTGCACACTCCAGTTGGTTGCAAATGGGTTTTCCGGATTAAGCGACACTCTGATGGCCGTATTGAGAGCTACAAGGCTCGTTTGGTCGCCAAAGGTTTTCACCAACAACCAGGGATTGACTACACCGAAACATTTAGTCCAGTTGTCAAGCCCGCTACCATCCGCATAGTTCTCACCCTTGCCGTCTCTCGAGGGTGGTCTCTTCATCAACTTGACATTAAAAATTCATTTCTCCATGGTTTTCTCAATGAAGATGTCTACATGGTTCAACCACCAGGGTTTGTGGATCCTGCTCGGCCTACCTACGTATGCAAGCTCCACAAAGCACTTTATGGTCTCAAACAAGCTCCTCGTGCTTGGTTTCATCGCATTAGCACTTTCCTACTATCTTCTGGGTTCACCCAAAGTCAAGCGGATGCTTCTCTATTTGTTTATCACCATGGCCATCATCAAATATTCCTGTTGCTCTACGTTGATGATATAGTGATTACTGGCAGCTATTCTGGGGTGCTCCAAGACTTCATTTCTGCTTTAGGCCGTGAATTTGACATTAAAGATCTTGGGCCCCTCAGTTATTTTATGGGTCTCCAGGTCACTCACTCCAATGGCAATCTTCCCCTATCTCAAGTTAAGTATGCTCATGACCTTCTTCAATGTCATCACATGCTTGACTGCAAACCGACCTCTACACCCCTTGCTGCCAAATCTTCTCTCTTAGTGACTGAGGGTGACTTGTTATCTTCACCCACTTCATACAGAGAGGTCGTAGGCTATCTCCAATACCTCACCATCACTAGACCTGACTTGGCCTTCGCGGTCAAGTCTGTTACGCAATACATGAGCGCCCCTCGTATTTGTGCTACATCAAAGGGCCCTTGATTTTGGCTTAACTCTTCGTCCGCAGTCACAACCCACACGTATTTGTGCATACTCTGATGTAGATTGGGCTAGGTGCCCAGACTCTCGTCGCTCCACCACTGGCTATCTGATCTACTTGGGCACCAACTTGATCTCTTGGTGTTCCAAAAAGCAGCCCACTGTCTCTCGCTCAAGCACGGAATCAGAATATCGCTTCTTAGCTCATGCTTGTGCCGAAACTACTTGGCTATCCTACCTCTTGGTCGAACTTGGTGTTCAACTTTCCTTCCCGGGCTTCCTTCACTGTGACAATCTCTCCGCCACTTACTTGGCTGCCAACCTAGTTTTTCACGCTCGCACCCGCCACATCGAGCTTGATTACCACTTTGTGCGTGAAAAGGTGGCCTTGGGCAGTCACCGCGTCTGTTTTGTTTCGTCTGCTGATCAGCTAGCCGACCTCCTCACCAAACCACTTCATAAACAACGCCACCAACTTCTCCTATCAGAGCCTTGCCCGTCCGGTTTGCCGGGGGGGTATTAGTGAATGAATTCAGTCCGATCAACTCTCCATAAATCTCTCCAGCCAATCTCTATCTTCATTGCCTTTATTAAGATAAATATATGTAATTTATTGTAATCCCTAATTACTTGTAATTGGCTGTAATTCCTGATTCTCTTACCATTTGTATCTCTGTCAGATTGTATATAATCTGTATCCATGATAATGAAAAAAAACTGAGGTTTATTTCTTCACAAAATATGCAATACCAAAATAATAGGCATGACTTTTTAACCAATAAAGTGCACATATGTTTAGGCAACACACTCCCTCAATCTCATAGATAGTAACTTTACCGCAAACTTATGACCAAGCTTTTGGGTCATTAATTCTTTACTCTCAAATATGGGGCTTTCTTGGAAATCAAACAAATCTAGGTCATATTTATGCATGCGTTACCAATCTTGTATAAACCCTAAATCTCATGGATAGCAAATTTACCACAATCTTATATTAAAAAACCAAAAAAAAAAACCTGCTAATTTCTTCCTCATGATTTCAGGAGCTGTATCTCTGACTAAAACTGACATAAACCCTCGCCTCGTCATAAGTGCTCTTGATTTCAGAGTTGTTTATCATGATTAGTCATTTTCCCTGCCCAAATCTGTTTTCAAATCCAAGATATAGTTTGGCCTATGATCCGCTTAAAACACCAACAATTTGTCAAGGCATCTTTCAAATGTTTCCTTGGGCTGGCATTGGTTTCATATGCATTGTTTCTATGTTATTCCTTCATTATCCTCAGACACACTCTATATCTCAAGAAACCACACCGGTCCCAAAAGATCAGGATCATGCGGATGAGTTTGCGATGTCTTTGATCACGAACTTGGTTTCGTACCTTTTTCTTTGGCAACATTATAAACTGCGGTCAAAAGTAGAGGGCAATAAAAAATTTCACCACATTGTTTACAGTTATCCTAATTAGTATTGCTAAACATAGGACAAATCTCTAGCTCATCTAATAATCATATTCTCTTGACCGAACATTCCATTTTCTGTTACCACCTGTCCCTGGTTACAAGCTTATATGCATTGTAAGTTTTCAGGAATTAAATACTAGATGACAGCATAACACAGCAACTTTACAGTTACCCTCCAATGAAATCTTGTTTCGACAACCTGACAACTACCTCCAAATGAAAGAAAGCTTAGCCAAGCCTCAAATATAAACATTTAGGAAGGCTGTGGCAGTGCCTCCACTGACTATTGAAATACGGATAGGTGGAAACAAAACAAATTCAACAATTCAAATATTTCTAACTTTCAAAAGAAAAGAGAGGGAGGGAAAGGAACTTGTCTGCCGCGCAAATCTCACGGCCTGGAGTTCCTGGCCGAGGGCATAAGCGTGGACACGCGGCTTCCTGCTTTTGGATGGGGTGCGTTTGTGCGCGGGCGTGCCAGCACGGTCTACCGTGCGTCGAGGTGTGGTTTGGATGGAAGTGGTGAAATGGTGCGCCTGTTTGGACTTGACTTTTAATCAAACGATTGTGGCCGAGAGAGGAACTAATCTCGGCCGGCAGGTTCACGGCCTGAGCTACAAGGCCGTTTAGTGGTGGTGTTGATGGTGGTTTTAGGGCGGTGCTCCGGCGCGCTGCTCAGTGAGCGGCGGTCGTATGATATATGGGATGAATGAGCGAATAACAGAGATGATGCTCCGGCGCCTTGAAAGTCAAGGGTCGTATGTGTTCACCCGTTTTGGTTCACTTCCTGAGATGACAGGGCAAAGTTCCCCATTAATTCAAAGACCATGTTTTGGTCAGTAAATTAACTTTCTTTATGTGTTGAGCGTGCCACTGCTAGCAATTTTTCAACCCTAACAGACTTATGGTAAAAATAACTTGCGCCCCAAGTTACTGATCTTGACCAAACGATTGTGAATTTGGGTGAGGAATATCTCCCAAGTAAGTTCTTTTCTATGCCTTAGACTGGTAAGGACTTTTACAATTTATCTCAGTATAAAAACCGGCAGTTCTGGCCAGAACAACTAATAACAGATTGAACTGATTTTAGGCAGAACTCCCCTTTACAAGACTCAAAAAGGGAAAACTGACTACATGAAAACGAGAGGAGGACTGTGCTTCCATTTCTGCCTGGTTGGTTGCCTCTGTTCTGGGCTGGATTGGGTGCGTCTGTGCTGGGCTGGACTCTGGACAGCTTCAACTGTTAGGCTTCGGCTGCAAATCGATGCCAAAGCTTGAGTTTGGCAGAGCTTTAATCTACTTCAAGCCCTGATGGCTTCTGGATGGGCAGAACTGGGACTTCTCCAGTCTGAAAGGGGCAGAAGTGGCTGGACTTGAGCTGGGGATGTACTACAGTACCTGTGCGGCTAAGTCAGGGCTCTTCATAAATTTGTTGAGGTTTTCATATTTGAGAGAACTCGAACTCTGCTAAACTTGGCTTTTGCTGAACCAAATTTGTAACGAGAGAAATCTCGTTATTGTTGAGTTATGAACTGGGATTCAATTCAGGAGCAAGGGTCTAACTGTTTTTGCTGGGAGAAAATAGGATGATTCTGCAAGCTTGTCTGAGAAGCTCTCGTATTTGAAGTACTTCAGACTCTGAGTCTGTTGTAACTTGTTTGAGATTTTTGTGATCAAGTGATCTTTGGAGTGTTTGCCTTTTGACTGAGTTTTTTGGTTGTTTGATTGATTGTCCTTTGCTCTGTTCACCCTCTCTTGTATATATAGGAAATGTTTTTTCTGAGAGTGGGCGGTAAGAAATCAAAAGATCTTTCTAGTTTTTAATTGAAACAAAACAGGGGTTCTATCCTTTTCCTGGTAAACAAGCACTCAACGATCAGTTCTTGAGGTGACTGCTTTCTATATTTTGATGGGGTGCCATGCTTGTTCTTCCATTTTACCTGCATGAGTCTGATCGTTTTGAGATAGCTAATTCTCAGCTTTTGAACAGCTCCCTGTTTCCCGCTTATGAAACCAGAGCCTGCTTTATCTTTGGAAATGGTGTTTCTCCAAAATATCAGACTATTTCTAGATAAACTAAGCGGTATTTGTTCTCCTGGCAGCAAAGCTATTTCAGAAATTTCTCTTTTTATACCTGCTCCTGTTCAGACTTTATCTCGAGCCGAATTCATTGACTTTCCTAAGTCAGGGTCACGTGGGCATGTTTTAAAAGGCTAGCTGGGTTTAGTTTGCTTCGAGCCCAATTTCAGTTCTTTCGAGGCCCAAGTCTCTTTCCTATTGCTCCCATGCCTCCAGCGTTTTGGGCTGATGTGTTTTGGCCTGTTTACTTGTTAATGGGCTAGGCGTGCCAAATTGTGGGCCCAAACAATGCCCCCATTAAGTTTGAACCGTTTAAAACGGTTTTCGGACTTAATGTTTTTCGGCCATTTAATTTGTGCGCGCCGAATTAAAACGCCCCCTGTCTGCCACGTCTGCCTACCATGAACTAGACTTCGTGGGAAATTGGTCAGTTACTTAGCTAGTTACTAGCTTGTCATTATCAGTTTTCAGGTGGCGTCTTGTCTCCCTTTTCCCATGATTTTGAGTCCTTTAAAAGAATTTTGAAACCTCCAGTTCCTGTTCACCCCAAAACCTAGCTTCTTCAGAGTTTAGTTCCTGTTTTCTTTGAATCCTAATTTCCTCGGAACTCGATTTCTGCCAGAATTCTTTCCTTTTTTTCCTTTCGAATACTTCTCATCTCTCCTTTTGCGTTCTTTCTAGAAAAATGTCTTCTCCCAAAACTCGTGCTCAGAGCGCCTCC
This sequence comes from Prunus campanulata, assembly GCA_034190965.1. Taxonomy (NCBI): domain Eukaryota; kingdom Viridiplantae; phylum Streptophyta; class Magnoliopsida; order Rosales; family Rosaceae; genus Prunus; species Prunus campanulata. Next base: position 1,968,600 of record CM067214.1, on the reverse strand, counting down.
TCTTCAGTTCCTCCAGATTATATCACCGGGTCTGGAATTGATGCTCACGCCATGGAGGTTCGAAGCAGGACTCACCACTTGATTGGCAAGAAACTAGATGAGAATGTCCTTCATCTTTTTGAGGATACTTTAATCCTGGGGCCTCGCTGGTTTGGTTCTGTTCCAACTGAAGTGGAGGAGCTGATGAAAAGGGATGCAGTAGCTCCCATCTGTTTTGAAAACAATTCTCCCCTTTCTTCCTATTCTTGGGTTAGTAAGAATCTGAGCCGCTCGTTCCCGTCTAGTGAAGTGAGGAATAGCTCTGTGAAATGGGCGGATTGGGTTGACAAGCTTCTTCCTAGGCATGGAGCTTATTGGAAGAGAGCAGGGATCTATGATGCGATTCTGTTGTCGAAACAATCCATCACCCGGGATGAGAATCTGCTCGCTGCTGCTCTATGCTTCTGGAATTCTGCCAGCAACACTTTTGATTTTCGCGTGGGTCCAATGGCGCCAACCCTGCTGGACATGGCTCAGATTTTTGGATTCAGACCTCATGGAAGACCTGTAGATGCCGTTGGTGATTACCATCGGAGGAAGAATCAAGAGAAACTGGCCAAGCCCTTCATCATTTCTCCAACTGCCATCAATCAGAATGGTTCTTTCTCCAATTATCTGAGAAAGTTTAGCACGGAGAAGGACAAGGATCAACAGCATATGTTGTTCCTCCTGTATTGGCTTAATAGATTTGTGTTTCCCAATCGTTCCTCTGCAATTCTGCTTGAGTACAGGCACTTGGCGGAAGCTCTTCACAACCATACTGACGTTGGGCTTGGTCCTTCGGTTCTGGCTCATCTCTTCAAGAATCTTCATACAGCCACCCTGGAGAATCCTTTGAATCTAGCTGCTCCTGGCTCGTTCTGGATGATCTAGATCTGGCTGCAGGTTTATTTCCCAGAACTTCGTTTTCCGGACATAGTTCTGCCTGAAGACCAGGTTCTGGCCCTTCCTCTGATATCAGCAGAAGTGCCCAAGCGTTCCATTGAGGAGTACCTGATGTGGTTCAGACATTGTACCAAGAGGTCTGAAGCTCAGTGGCAGTTGGTGATTAAGAGGACATATCCCTGGTTCCAGCCTGGACATCGACTTTTTGAAAAGGAACCGGAAGAAGAGGCGGACAGAATAGACTTTAGGAAGAAATTCCTAAGTATTGCCCTGGCGAGGGACCTTTCCCATGGAGGAGGGAAGCCTCCAAACTATCATCTGGGGGCAGAAGTCTACCATCCCAATTTCTGTGCAAGACAGCTTGGTTGCCCTCAGGTTGTTCCGTTCAAATTCTACAAAAGCTGCAATCGGGGGACTTCCTGGAGGGATTTGGATGATTTGGAAGTTCACAAAGCTGCCAGGTGTGCAGTGAATAAGATCAACAATACTTCAGACGCCCTCTTTCCTTCCTGGAGGCTGAACACCTGCAGTTCTGCCGACTTTGACGACTGGTGGAAGGCTAGATGCCACGTTCTTCCTGCCTCGTATGACGCCTTCCCAGTTCTTTTTGAAGGCTGGGCCGCTGGGACCGTTTATGCAGAAGCAGAGGCTAAGAAGTTCGTGGTGCGGACCATAAAAGACGTCAACGCTCAAGTGATAGAAGGTACTTTTGAGATTCTGTCTATTTCCCTTTTTTGCCCTGTGAATTCAAACTAAAACCTGTTCTGTCTATACCAGGTCCTTCCCTGGTGAAGAAAATAGGTGGAGGGACCAGGCAAGCTGGAGAGATACTTGGTAAGTTTCTTCAGTTTTTCTATTTCTCCCTTCTTTCTCATTGGTACTTCTCTGATTCTGCCTATTCCCTGCGTAGTTTCTTCTGTCATTGCTGCCGGGGATTTAGAGCCTCCTTCTGGTGAGGAGGAAGAAGACGTGGCAGAACAAGCTGCTGTCATTGCTACCCCCTCCGTTGGGAGGAAAAGAAAGGAAAATGCCCTTGCTCAGAGCAGTACTGTCCGGCCTGAGACCTCTGGTAGTTACATCTTCCTTCTTCTGATTTGTTCTGTCCTCTTCTGCCCTTTTTTTTTATTTTTATTCGTTGTGTGCAGCTGAGAGCCCTCCTCTTCCTCCGACTAGGTCTAAAAGACTTAGGAAGAGGAGTGAAATTGAATCTGATGAGACGGAGGAGCTTGCTGCAGATCCAACTGAAACCTCCGGAACTGATGACGAGCTGCGAGAGGCTTTCGAGGCTGTTGAGCAGGAGAAGCAGCAAGGAGCAGCAACAGAAAATCCTTCAGAGAAGAAAGGAAAAGATTTCGAAGAAGAGGTGAGGCAGGATTCTGGTTCTTCGAACATGTTCCTCTCTTTTCTTTCTTGGCTTCTGACTTCTGTCTGTTTGTCTGTTTAGGAGGAGATTCCTCCAGAAGTGATCGCAGAGAGCATTGCCCTGGCTCAGCAACAGCGTGCCATTCCCAGGGTAGAACTGACTAGCTCAGAACTGGCTGCCTTTGAAGACACGGAGGCTGAACATTCTACTGCAGCTCCAGCATTTGAGGAGCAGCCAGAGCATTATGTTTCAGAGCCAGTGGAACAGGCAGAAGTCCCTGTGGCAGCTCCAAGCAGTCCAACTGCATTTGGGCCTTTAGAACAGGCAGCACTCTCTGCTATAGCTCAGTCAGAACAGGTGATACTAAGGTCTGGGGAGCAGATAGAGGTTTTGGCAGAATCGGGACCTGTGGAACAGGTAGAATTTCCGGTTGGGAGCCTGACAGAGCAATCTGCCTCGAGGCCAGTTGAGCAGGTGGAGCTTCCTGCTGCAATTCCAGAGCCAGAGGTAGAATTAACTGCCACTGTATCTGACCCCTTGGTAATTTCTTGCAACATTTTTATTCTTCGCGCTTTATCCTGTCCTTGCTTCTTTTTAACTCGTATTTCGTTTTAGGTGGAAGTAGCCGGAACTACCGGAACCGTGGCAGTGGTGATTAGCCCTCTGAAGCCTGTTCTTGCGGCTGTAAGTATCCACCCTGTTATGAACTCCCTTTTCAATTCTGCCCCTTTTGTTAATTCACAATTTTTACTTTGCAGATGCCTATCCGATCTCGCGCTGTTTCATCCATCACGGCTTCCCTTGCTGACCCAGAGCTGGCCGAATTTGAGGCTATGGACCTGGATGCTCAGCTGGACAGGCTGGAGAAACTCAGTTCTACCCCCAGCAAGGCCAAGTTCAAGGCTGTGGATGAGGCCATGGAGAGAGTGAAGATCTGGCAGTCCACTGAGCTGGAACTGGAGGGAAACAGGGAGGCTGTAGAACAACTGATGAAAGATCTGGACCTGCTGCACAGGCAGAACATGGCTCCCAAGCCAATTCTCGAGATAGGTCTGAATCTGGCCAGAGATGTGCTCAACCTTCACGATCGCTATGAGGATCTCAAACCCACCTTCGAGACCTCTGAACTCTGCAAGGCGACTCATGATGCCAATTTGGCTGATTATGCAAGGCAGAAGGCAGAACTGGATCAGATGGTCGCGGGGTACAAAGAGGCCAAGGCCACTGCAGACAGGCTGGAGAAACAGATTGAAGAGCTTCAGAAACAGCTAGCAGAACGCAGGGAGGAGCAACGCAGGCTGGGTGCTGGACTGAGCTCTAAAACCAAGGCTACCTTTCTTGTGCAAAGCATGGTTTCAGCTTCTAGGCCAGCTCTGGAAGTTGCAGAGGCTTCAATCCATCAAGGGGTGCTGCTTCAGAAGGAGCTTTCCATCAAGAAGACTAGTCTGCAGGAGACCCTTAAAAAACTAGGATTTTAGTTTTTAATTTTCGGGTTTGTAGTGAACTACTTGGTCATTGAAGTGACTATTAAAATAAGAGCCTATTTATTTTTGGAATTTCGATTTCTCTTGGTAAATTAAAATAAAAAATTACACTAATACAGAATTGAAACTAAAACAAAATCAAACAACAGTTTCAACTTGTTGTCTTTCTATTCCAGGATCCGTCTGCACAGCTTGTGAATCCCACATGGTTGGATAGAATTTCTTTAACCATTTGCCATTGATTGGCGCAGCATGGACTTCTCCATCTCGATCCTGTAGCCTGTACGCCCCTAATCCTAAGACTTGGTTAATTATGAAAGGTCCCTCCCAAGTCGGTGACCACTTTCCATAACCAGCTATATGTGTTCCGAGGGGCAAAACTGCTTTCCAGACTATCTCTCCTTCTTCAAAACTCTTGTTTTTGACTCTCTTGTTGTATGCTCTTGACACAGCTTGTTTTCCTGCTAAGAGTTTGTTCAGGGTATCAATCCTATTTGCGTCCAACCCTTCTAGTTCTAGCAACATGGCTTGGTTGTAGTCTTCTCCAACCAACTCGTGTTGATGGGCAGTTCTGAGGGATTGGACTGCTATTTCCATGGGCAGAATTGCATCGTGACCATAAGTCAAAGCATATGGAGTCATACCAGTTGCTTCCCTTTTTGAAGTTCTGTATGCCCACAATGTTTCTGATAGCTTCTCATGCCATTGTTTTGGATTTTTCTCAAGCATCTTCCTGATAATATTGATTATCACTTTATTACTTGATTCTGCCTGTCCATTGGCTTGAGCATAATAAGGAGAGGATTGGAGTAGCTTAAATTTGAACGCTTCTGCCATGTTCAACATATCTCCGGATATGAATGAAGATCCCCTGTCGGTAGTGATTGATTCTGGGATACCAAATCTCTGTATGATCTGTTCTTCTATGAAAGTGATGATTTCTTGAGATGTGGTAGACTTAACAGGCTTGGCTTCCACCCATTTGGTAAAATAATCCGTGGCTACAATAATGAAACAATGCTGTTGGGTACTGGCTGGATAAATTTTGCCAATGAGATCCATTGCCCATCCTCTGAATGGCCATGGCTTGACTACCGGATTCATGGGAACCGAAGGAACCTGCTGGATTGGTCCATGTCTTTGACAAGCTTCACATCCCTTAGCATAATCAATGCAATCTTTCATCATGGTTGGCCAGAAATAGCCATATCTTCTAATCAGCCAACACATTTTTCTTCCACCTTGATGTGCCCCACATATTCCTTCGTGGGTTTCCCCCATGACCTTCATGTATTCTTTCTTTCCCAAGCATCTTAGCAATACTTCATCCTTACCCTTTCGGACCAAATCTTCATTCCACATAAGATAATTTAAAGCCATGATTCTGACTTTCTTTTCGGAAGGCAAGGTTGGATATTGTAAATAGCTTATGATGGGAGTTCTCCAGTCACCTTCAGCGATTATGGCAGAATTGACATCTATTTCCATTCCTCTGGTCAGAACAGATGGCAGACTCTTCTTTCCTACCTTAATAATCCTCTGTACACAGTCTTCCGGGATTTGTATTCCTGTGGCTATTTGAGCCAATTCGTTGGCTGCAAAGTTCTCTTCTCTTGGGATGTGTTCCCAAGTGGCTTCCCTGAATTCTGTCAACAAATTCCTGGCTGCTACCAAATAGACGGCCAAATCAGGATTCAAACATTTGTATTCTCCAGCAATCTGTTTTAAAACAAGCATAGAGTCCCCCAAAATTTCCACAGACTGAACTCCGAGCTCTACCAACATTTCAAGGCCAATGATTAGAGCTTCGTATTCAGCTCTGTTGTTGGTGCATTGGAAATCTAGCTGAAAAGAGTAACAATGTCTGACTCCCAAAGGCTCCTCTAGAACAATTCCTGCTCCGGAAGTGGCGTCAGTTTTTGATCCATCAAAATACAGCTTCCATGGTGTGAGATGAATCGAGTAGATGGGATTGTTAAGGCAAACATGAACTCTTGTCAGTAAATCTGCATTTGCTATGTCCAAAGAATCCATATTTTCAATTTCTTCTCCTGGATGATCGGCTAGGAAATCTGCTACCGCTTGTCCCTTGACAGCTTTCTGAGGGACGTATCTGAAAGCAAATTCTGTTAGAGCCAGAGTCCATTTCCCAATTCTGCCTCTCAACATTGGTCTTGTTAGCATATATTTGATTAGGTCTGTCTTGGCAATGATATAAGTGGTAAATGGCAGCATGTAGTGTCTGAGTTTTATAGCAGTGAAGTACAAAGCCAGACAAAGCCTTTCGATTGCAGAGTAATTTCTTTCTACTTCTGTCAGAGTTCTGCTCAGATAGTAGACTGCCTGTTCCTTTCCTTCCTTGTTATCTTGAGCTAACAAGCTTCCAACAGATGTTTCTGATGCGGATACATAGAGCTTAAGTGGTCTGCCCTTCTTTGGTGGGGACAGAACTGGCGGATTTGGGAGGTAATGTTTGATTTCTTCAAAAGCTCGCTGGTGTTGCTCTTCCCACTTGAAAGTCTGTTCCTGTTTTAGCTTTAACAAAGAAGAAAAGGGCTGAATTTTTCCTGCGGAATTGGATATGAATCTCCTTAGGAAGTTAATTTTCCCTAGGAGACTTTGCAGCTCTTTCTTATTTCTCGGGGGTTGAGCTTCTATGATGGATTTTGCCTTATTTTTATCAATTTCTATGCCCCTCTGATGTACCAAAAATCCCAAGAAGTTCCCTGCTTGGACTCCAAAAACACATTTTTTAGGATTCATTTTTAGTTTATGTTGTCTCATCCTCAAAAATGCTTTTCTTAGATTTGATACATGATTTCCTGCTTCCGGAGATTTGATCACCACATCGTCTATATAGACTTCTAAAGAGTGTCCTATCATATCATGGAAAACAGAATTCATTGCTCTTTGATAAGTGGCTCCTGCGTTTCTTAAGCCAAACGGCATTACAGTGTATTCAAAGGAACCTAGATGCCCCGGACACATGAAGGCTGTCTTGTGAATATCTTCTTCTGCCACCATAATCTGGTTATATCCTGCATTGCCATCCATGAAGGATAACATTTGGTGATGAGCAACTCCATCCACTAGCATGTCCGCCATTGGCATAGGATATTCATCCTTGGGGGATGCTTTATTGAGATTCCTGTAATCCACACAGATTCTTACTGCCCCTGTTTTCCTTTTTAGAACCGGGACAATATTGGCCAGCCAGTCAGTGTAAATGGCCGGCCTGATGAACCCTGCCTTGAGCAGTCTTTCTATTTCTTCTTTGACTTTCAGTTCTGTCTCCATGGACATTCTTCTTCTGGCCTGTTTGACTGGAAGGTAGCCTTCTTTGATGGGCAGCTTGTGCTCTACTAGTTTCCTGTCCAATCCAGGCATTTCATGATAATGCCAAGCAAAACAGTCCCTGAACTCATGCAAAAGTGCGGTGATTTCGCTTCTGAGCGGTTCTTCTAGTAGTGCGCTAATGAAAGTAGGTCTTGGATCTTCTTCCGTCCCTAGATTAATTTCCTGTAATGGATCTTCCACTTCTGGCAAGGAGTCATCTAGTGCTGCTGGTGCGAAGTCCAATATCTCCTCCTGTAAACTCTCTTCCTGTTCTTCGATGCTCTCATGCGTGAATTCTGCCATATTAACGGCTGGATCCTGCGCAATGAGTTTCCTTTCTTTCCAGTATATCAACAATCTTTTTGTAATGGATCGGATTGTTGCAGCTCGATCCTTTTCTTGTTGATTGAGACTAAACATCGGAGTTCTGGAGGTTCAGAACAAAAGGCTTATTCCAGTCTTCTAGAGAACTGGCCAGACCGTCTTCAATGAGCCTTTGGGCCGTGACACCATGTGGGCGGCCGTTCTGGTTGACTCCAAAGAAAGTGAAAGGACCGAGGTCATCATGATAGTATCTTGCTTCAAAGCACATGGCAGAAGGCAGAAATGGCCGTGGGTCGGCCTCTACTATCTCCATGTAACCTTCTTCATGCCAAAGGGCTAGCTGCTGATGTAGAGTAGAGGGAACGCAGAGGCTTTGGTGAATCCAGTCTCTTCCGAGCAATGCATTGTAGGTAGTAGAAGTAGTGTCTACCACAAAGAATGCAATTTTCAGTTTTTTGGTTCCGACAATGACATCTACGTCCAAAATTCCATGAGTCTTAGTGATGCCCCCAGCAAAGTTGGTGACGGTCAGACGTGTTGGAATTAAGTCTTTCTCTGTTCTGCCCATTTTGCTCAGCAGTCTGTGTGGTAAAAGATTGATGGCTGCGCCTCCGTCTACCATTACCTTGGAAATAGGAATACCTCCAAAGTTTGCAGTTATGAATAGAGGCCTGAGATGGTTAGCCATTTCCCTGGTAGGTTTGGAGAAACAAAGCTGTTCTGCAACTGGTTTTATGGCAGTTCCACCTGTTCTGATTGCAGATACTTGCTGTTATGGCGCTTCTTCTACTTCCGCCAGTCTGCATTCAAAGCTTTCTTGTGAGAGCACGTCTCCTTCCAGAGTGCTTCCTTGTCCTTCTGCTGCCCTGAATTTCTCTGATAAGATGAACACCATATTAATGCCAAGATCTCCTTGTAACAGGTTCTCCAGTTCTGCACCGAAGGCTTCGGTTTCCTCATCTATTCCTTCGTCGTATTCCATCTCTTCTGTCCAGTCTCCTTGTTCTCCGGTCTCAAGGAAACCAGTTTGATCCTCTGCAGATGGCTCGTAGTCCAACTGTTCCTCCTCGTTTTCTTCAGTCCAGACTGGTTGGTCTTCTTTAGGAACAGTCTCGGCTCCAGTTTGTACCTGTGGAAATTCAGATTGATCGACTGGGGGTGAGATTGAACAGATGGAGGGTCCGCGTGGCAATTCTGTCTTTATCAGCTTTTGGGATTTATGTCCTGTCTGTTCTGCCTGAGGAATTGCTTCCGGATTTCCTCTTCTTCTGGTAGATCTTGGCTCTGCCGACACCTGTGCATCTTTCCTGTTTCTGAGGAAGGTGGAATATTGCCTCTGAACTCTTCTCTTCTGAGTTCTGGTTAATTCCATGGTTGGTCTGCCGCTTTTTCCGACAGAATACCATCTTCCTTCTATGATTGTTGCTAAGGGCTTATCATCCCCTGGCATCCTAATTGGTATCTCCTCCTTAGGCTGTTCTGGCATTCTTCTATGGTGCTGAACTGGCCTAAGACAATCCTTTTGTCTGACTCTGCTTCTGGGAGGGATCGGCTCTGGGCCTTGGTGGTGTGACGTTCCAATCCGGTCAAACACGCTATGTGTGGGCTGGTTCTGTCTGTCTAGAGTCACTTCTAACTCACTTTCACACTTGCATTTACTGCACAGTACTACCCCAGCCGAGATGGTCGCTTTTGGCCTTTGGAAGTCCTCCTTTGTAGTTCTCCTGTTCCTGCTAGAACTGGCATTTTCCCTTCGTTCTGGCCAACTTAGATTGACCATATTAACTTGGGCCTGGGGAAATGGATCTGTCGTAACTGAGGGAGGTTTTTCTGCCAGTTTCAATCTTCCTGCAGTTATTCCTTCTTGTATGACGTCTCTAAAAACGACGCAACTGTTGGTGGAATGATTCCAGGAGTTGTGCCATCTGCAATACTGTCTGCCCTTAAGCTCCTCTGGTTTGGGCAGTTTATGAGGTGTCTCTATCGCCTTTTGCGCCAACATCTCGTCAAACAAAGCATCGACTTTGGTTAGATCGAAAGAGTACACCTTGTTCTGCGTTGGTTTGTTTGGAACAAATCCTCCTGTAAATGGTGGCGGCTTCTGGTCCTTTGGTGGCTTTGTAAGAGCTTTGCAGCTGATAGGATGCTTCAGTTTTGCCATTTCTGCCACTGCAACCTCTCTTTCTTCCGATCCCTCTGTGTCTTCTTCTGACTCCACTTCGATCAAATGGATTGAGGAAGAAGGGGACTTGTAGTATGTGCCTTTGGAAGAGTTCCTCTTCTGCTGTTCCTCCCTCAGCAGTTCCTCATATTTGGATGCTTTGTCCGCTAGTTCTGCCAGATCTCCGAATAGCATTCCATCGAATCTTTTTCTTAAGGAGATCTTAAGGGAGGTTTGAGCCATCTGGATGAAGTGTCTCTCTTCCATAGGGATTCGGCACTTCATTTTGAGTTTCCTGAATCTGGTTATGAAATCCTGGGCGGGTTCGTCTTCGCTTTGCTTGAGAGCGGCAAGGTCACTAATGGTGATTTCTGGCTGGATCCTGAAATAATAGTCATGGAAAACGTTTTCCATCTGCTCCCAGGTCTGAACAGAATTGGCTGGCAGACTAGTATACCAGGTGAAAGCTTGTCCGGAGAGGGAATTCCCAAAAAGCCTTAGCTTTAACAGAGGATTATTCTCTATAGCTATACACTGGACAGAAAATCTGCCTATGTGCTCAACAGATGAGGCATGAGGATCCTCTCCATTAAATAAGGTGAAGTTTGGTACTTTGAAACCTGCTGGTAAGGGAATCTGGTCTATGTAAGCCGGGTACGGCTTTCTATAGGTCGGCCTTTCCCCCCTTCTGGCCTCCGGTTCCATCATCTCCCTGATCATTCTCTGTAATGCCCCCATGTCATTCAAAGCATTGACAGGATGCGGATTTCGTCCCTGTTCTGGCTGATCACGATCCAACCTGTGCTCTATTCTGTATGGTCGAGGCAGAACTTCTTGCCTGTGTTCTTCCTCTTCTTCAACCTCCAGATGGTTCCTCCAGTTTGCCCCCGGTCTGTTTCTGTCGTTGTTGGCAAAAGGGTTAATCCCCCCTCTGCCTCTTCTGCCCCTTGCTAGTGGAGGAAATGGATTAGGGTCCATTCTTCTTGGCCTGTAGGGAGGCACAGCTGGCGCCTCGGGCAGAAGTGGCAGGGGTTGATCTTGCGGGGCCACAGGTTGTGGTATAGGTGGTTCTGGCTGGTTCTGGGGATTCTGAACTGGTTCTGGGGATTCTGAACTGGTGCAGGACCTCCTGGTCTGACTGGGGCCTCGTGCTCCAGGGCGAGAGGGGCTCCTCCCCTCTGTACAGCTTGGATTTCTTCAGGTCCCGGTACTCCAGCTATCTGGGCAATAAGAGGATTCTCTTGATACGGCCATGCCAATCCTGGTGGAGGACCGTAGGGAAGGTCCAACTGCTGAACCACAGCATCAGGGTTTGGAATTCTGGCCATAGCGGCCTCGCGGTCTTTCCTGAACTGCCTGTTAACTTGCCACTGCATCATGGCTGTTATATTGTTCAAAGACTCCTGACTCCTCTGCGATGTAACCTCCTGTCGGAACACAGCTTCCTGTATTTGGTTCAGCCTCCTGGAACCAGTTCTGGAACGCCTGCTTCCTGTACTGCCATGGGCTGACTGCCTAGCATCGCTTTCTTCTGAGTCTGGTCCTTCTCGAAAAGCTGCTTGGTCTCGTTCCATCGCGCGATGTGGATTCTGGCTAGAACTTCCAATATACATACACTTCCGACGTACTGTAGAATATATACTGAGAAGTCCCACTGGGCGTGCCAAATTGTTCACCCGTTTTGGTTCACTTCCTGAGATGACAGGGCAAAGTTCCCCATTAATTCAAAGACCATGTTTTGGTCAGTAAATTAACTTTCTTTATGTGTTGAGCGTGCCACTGCTAGCAATTTTTCAACCCTAACAGACTTATGGTAAAAATAACTTGCGCCCCAAGTTACTGATCTTGACCAAACGATTGTGAATTTGGGTGAGGAATATCTCCCAAGTAAGTTCTTTTCTATGCCTTAGACTGGTAAGGACTTTTACAATTTATCTCAGTATAAAAACCGGCAGTTCTGGCCAGAACAACTAATAACAGATTGAACTGATTTTAGGCAGAACTCCCCTTTACAAGACTCAAAAAGGGAAAACTGACTACATGAAAACGAGAGGAGGACTGTGCTTCCATTTCTGCCTGGTTGGTTGCCTCTGTTCTGGGCTGGATTGGGTGCGTCTGTGCTGGGCTGGACTCTGGACAGCTTCAACTGTTAGGCTTCGGCTGCAAATCGATGCCAAAGCTTGAGTTTGGCAGAGCTTTAATCTACTTCAAGCCCTGATGGCTTCTGGATGGGCAGAACTGGGACTTCTCCAGTCTGAAAGGGGCAGAAGTGGCTGGACTTGAGCTGGGGATGTACTACAGTACCTGTGCGGCTAAGTCAGGGCTCTTCATAAATTTGTTGAGGTTTTCATATTTGAGAGAACTCGAACTCTGCTAAACTTGGCTTTTGCTGAACCAAATTTGTAACGAGAGAAATCTCGTTATTGTTGAGTTATGAACTGAGATTCAATTCAGGAGCAAGGGTCTAACTGTTTTTGCTGGGAGAAAATAGGATGATTCTGCAAGCTTGTCTGAGAAGCTCTCGTATTTGAAGTACTTCAGACTCTGAGTCTGTTGTAACTTGTTTGAGATTTTTGTGATCAAGTGATCTTTGGAGTGTTTGCCTTTTGACTGAGTTTTTTGGTTGTTTGATTGATTGTCCTTTGCTCTGTTCACCCTCTCTTGTATATATAGGAAATGTTTTTTCTGAGAGTGGGCGGTAAGAAATCAAAAGATCTTTCTAGTTTTTAATTGAAACAAAACAGGGGTTCTATCCTTTTCCTGGTAAACAAGCACTCAACGATCAGTTCTTGAGGTGACTGCTTTCTATATTTTGATGGGGTGCCATGCTTGTTCTTCCATTTTACCTGCATGAGTCTGATCGTTTTGAGATAGCTAATTCTCAGCTTTTGAACAGCTCCCTGTTTCCCGCTTATGAAACCAGAGCCTGCTTTATCTTTGGAAATGGTGTTTCTCCAAAATATCAGACTATTTCTAGATAAACTAAGCGGTATTTGTTCTCCTGGCAGCAAAGCTATTTCAGAAATTTCTCTTTTTATACCTGCTCCTGTTCAGACTTTATCTCGAGCCGAATTCATTGACTTTCCTAAGTCAGGGTCACGTGGGCATGTTTTAAAAGGCTAGCTGGGTTTAGTTTGCTTCGAGCCCAATTTCAGTTCTTTCGAGGCCCAAGTCTCTTTCCTATTGCTCCCATGCCTTCAGCGTTTTGGGCTGATGTGTTTTGGCCTGTTTACTTGTTAATGGGCTAGGCGTGCCAAATTGTGGGCCCAAACAGTATGATATATTTGATGAATGGATTTTCCTTACAAACTAACACTACTCCTAGGAAAGCAAGTAAAGATATTGAAAGTGCATTATAGGAAAATATAAGTTGCTCCGTGGGAGGCTTTGATTTGGTGTTTGAACCCTTTGAAAGTGGTCCTGAGTCTTGTATTTATAGGCAGAGTTCCTAGAGGGGTAATCGAGGCTGAAAATCTGCATGGTGGAGCCTGATTAGCGCAAGTGGGTAGTCCAATCGACATTTGGGATCGTGAAGTATGGTGGTGTGACCCCATGAATCCCGGTGAATCTCGGCCGCCGCCCTGATCGTGGGTTCTGCGCTTCTGGCCGTGGAGACGCATTTATTGCTCTGGTGGCTGGTCACCTAATCTCTCAAGCTGCAAAGAGCTTTGTGAGAATGTTGGCGTCTAATCACTCTGATCCCTGTCACCAAACCCTGACTCCAATCACTTCCCACCTTCCCTCGTGCATTAAATGCTTATTCTTGGCCAGTAGGTTTGCTGCAATAAACAGAGGCCTTGCTTCATTAAATGGAGCATGGGACCCTGCTGTCACGTGATGATCTGACTTTAATGCTTTCGGCCGTGATTTTGCTCGATCTCGGCCTCGGCCTATAATCGAGGCCGAGATGATCGTGCCTTAGCAATTTTTCTCTTGCCTCTCTGGAATGCCAAGCATCCTGGCAAAACTCTGCGTTCTAACTTCTCGAGAGAGAGACGGGGCCGAGAAGAGGGGTTCCCTCGGCCAATTCATGGCCGTGATTGATTAGGCACAAACAGAACTAAGATGCAACTTGATGACCCAGTGGAGAAAGTAAACTGTTCAGTTTTGAGAAAAATGTAGAAGATAAAGAGTGGAAAAACATATCCTTCGGGTTACTTGTGCTGAAGGCGACATCAGATTACGAGAGAGAGAGAGAGAGAGAGAGAGAGAGAGAGAGAGAGAGAGAGAGAGAGAGAGATTAACATCTTCAAGAGCAACTCATCTGATAAATAGCATCACTCCCTTAGAAACAACAAAAGAAGGATCTAAACCCCTTTCATTTCTTTCAGTCAACATTGTTATTTTTATATCTTAATTGGCGAACTTGAACCACCAAAAGAAGAAGCGCAAAGAGAATTAGAGTAGATAAATATTACAGTCTGCATAGAAACATAGAAATAAAAATCTTTAGCTCAAAGGCGCCATCTAAGTCAGACTGCCATAAACATTCTAGTCAAGATGCTCAAATAAACATTTTAGAACATTAAACCTCCAAAGATAATCAACATCTAAAGTAAAATAAATCAGCAACTTAGTTACATGAGAGTTAGATAATCAATCATTTATGGAACCAATAAAAATAGGGAAATAGCTCTAAATGCCACCTTTTTTTTATATAATTTTAACTGAAAATACCACCCCTCCCCAATATTTTTGCAAATATCACCTATAAATACATACTTATTGCCCACTTATCACCCAGATAACACTTTTGGTAAGTTTTTGATTTATCTTTCAACTCTATCTCTCTTTCCATCTAGCTAACTACGCCTCTTCTCACGGAGAAGAAGATCAAGAACAACCTACAAAACCCACAGCTTTGCCCTCAAAACCCAGTTCTTCCTCTTCCTCTCTGTTTTCTTGTCTACCCAAATCCAAATCCCAACTTCGTCTGTCTTCGAATCCTTTCTGCAACCTAAACAAACCCAAACAAAACCATCTTTTCTGAATATGACAACATGTCTTGGCATTAGGTGGCCATTGTTTGAGCATTTTGGTCCAATTTTGGGGGGTTTTGAAGTCAGTGTTTACATGCCCTCTTCAAGAACAGCTTCTCCAGAAAATGAATTGTTGGAAATGTGTAAGTTTTGATGTTAAATTGAATTCGATTACTGAAATTGGAATTGTGATTGATTTTCGTCTGTATTTTGTGTAGAAAGTGAAGTATTGGGATTAATTTTGTTTGTCTGAAATAACAAATGTGTTTGTTCTTTGTCGATTGATTCTTGCAATTGGTATTGGGATTTTCTATGAACTTGTTATGATTATATCATAGTGAGGTAGCATTGTTGATTTGCTATTGCAATCGATTGTGATTTTATTGCAATTACAACCGCAATAAAATCACAATACGATTGCAATAGCAAATCAACAATGCTACCTCACTATTATATAATCATAACAAGTTCATAGAAAATCCCAATACCAATTGCAGGAATCAATCGACAAAGAACAAACACATTTGTTGTTTCAGACAAACAAAATCAATCCCAATACTTCACTTTCTACACAAAATACAGACAAAATCAATCACAATTCCAATTTCAGTAATTAAATTCAATTTAACATAAAAACTTACATATTCCCAACAATTCATTTTCTGGAGAAGCTGTTCTTGAAGAGGGCATGTAAACCCTGACTTCAAAACCCCCCAAAATTGGACCAAAATGCTCAAACAATGGCCACCTAATGCCAAGACATGATGTCATATTCAGAAAAGATGGTTTTGTTTGGGTTTGTTTAGGTTGCAGAAGGGATTCGAAGAGAGACGAAGTTGGGGTTTGGATTTGGGTAGAGAAGAAAACAGAGAGGAAGAGGAAGAACTGGGTTTTGAGGGCAAAGCTGTGGGTTTTGTAGGTTGGTCTTGATCTTCTTCTTCGTGAGAAGAGGCGTAGTTAGCTAGATGGAGAGAGAGAGAGAGAGAGAGAGAGAGAGAGAGAGAGAGAGAGAGAGAGAGAGAGAGAGAGAGAGCTATGAGATAGAGAAACCAAAAACTGACCAGAAGTGTTATCTGGGCGATAAGTGGGCAATAAGTATGTATTTATATGTGATATTTGCAAAAATTTTGGGGAGGGGTGGTATTTTCAGTTAAAATTATAAAAACGATGGCATTTAGAGCTATTTCCCATAAAAATAACACATTGAAACACTTTTCATCACAAAGTCAAGAAATCCCATTAGAACCCGCATAACAAGACACTAAAAATATCGAGCAGTACCTTCAATGGGGTAACATTATATGTAGAGATACAACCTGTTGGAGTTGAGCTTTGATTTTCAGTGGTACAAAAAACAAGTGCACTTTCTCCAGGTTTGACCCTTACTTTCCAGAAATAAAGCAAGTGATCGATTCATAATTGAATATTATTTTGTACCCTTCTAGCTTATGTTTTCATTATGTTTTTGAGTTCAACTTGTGCTTTTAATCTCTTGTGTGTTTACCATTCAGTTATTTGAGCCTTAAGTAGCAAAGGTGGCTTCATATAGGAAAGATGCAAAAACGTGCAAATTGAGTTAGAATTCGTTTCGGCCTTAACATCTTCATCTGACCTTGGATTGGCCCAAATGACATATGGTTGGAACGATCATATTCTGAACTTCAAGATGGACGACTCAAAGTCATCAATTGCTTAAGGGAAACCCAATTCGTGAGCCCATGAAATGACTAGACATGTTGGCCTAAGGATGAGGTGATTGTTACTTGGTCATGATGAGATATGCATGAGCTATGATTTCTGGTGGGATTTGTTCGTTAAGACAGCAAGAGATCACATTGATGCTCTCTATGCATGTTTTGGGCTGATTGGGATGAGAGGAATATGAGCTTAATGACAGACCCAATTTGGGTCACACTCATTGTCAGTCCAGTTTCGTAGGTTATCTTGCAGGCCTCATTTTAGCACCCTATACAACTTGGATGAGGAGACATCCTTGATAGAAGTTGTTCCAATGAGTGTCTATTATAACATATCCAAATTTCAACCCAATTGGATAAATTTGGAGCCCTCAGTACATCAAAGACCCAACCAAGTTCACAGAAAAGTCATAGTTGGCTGCCATCACATTTAATGCGGTTGCATCTCTGAAGCCATGTGCTACACTTAAGAGCAGCCACACATGGGAGACAAATCAGCTTGGAAACTCAGAAAGATTAACAAAAGTCAAGCTTGCTATGAAGAGACCAAGAATAGTCCACCAAAAGCATTTATTGGACAGCTGGAGCAGTGGGCATTTATTCGGCAGCTGAGGCAGTTGGACAGCAGCTAAAAGAGGTGTGTTTCACCAGCCAAAAGGGATGACGAATTTGGCATTCTATAAATAGAGATACATTCATTTCATCCATTACTCATACACACATTCTGGGATTCACAATCCCACAAATCACTCCATCCATCCCCAAAACACTCCAGCAATTAACTTCCTACTTTCTTGAATTCAGTAATCTAAGTACATAACTAAGTTTAACTTCTCAGCCCTCGTGGGTACGACCTCATACTTGTCTTGCTATACTACTAATTGGCCTGTACAATTACGAGTTAACATAACAACAAATTTTGGAACCAAATGAAGAAGTAAATGCTGTGTTGCAAAGGAAGTTCCACCAAAACTAAAAGATCCTGGCAGCTTTGACATTCTCAGTAACATTGGAGACAAGAAGGTTGGAAGAGCCATGTTGGACTTGAGAGCAAGCATCAATGTAATGCCATATTCAGTTTACCATGTTGGACTAGTGATTCGGGGCTGTTTAGATTGTTGGGTTGATTGCTGGAGTGTTTAGGGATGGATGGAGTGATTTGTGGGATTGTGAATCCCAGGATGTGTGTATGAGTAATGGATGAAATGAATGTATCTCCATTTACGGAGTGCCAAATTCGTCTTCGTTTTTGCTGGTCAAACACACATCTTTTAGTTGCTGCCCAACTGCATCAGTTGCCCAATAAATGTCAACTGCTCCAGCTGCCCAATAAATGCTTTTGGTGGACTATTCTTGGTCTCTTCATGGCAAGCTTGACTTTTGTTAATCTTTCTGAGTTCCCAAGCTGATTTGTCTCCCATGTGTGGCTGCTCTTAAGTGTAGCACATGGCTCCAGAAATGCAGCCGCATTAAATGTGATGGCGGCCAACTATGACTTTTCTGTGAACTTAGTTGGGTCTTTGACGTGCTGAGGGCTCCAGATTTATCCAATGGGGCTGAAATTTGGATATATTATAATAGACACTCATTGGAACAACTTCTATCAAGGATGTCTTCTCATCCAAGCTGTGTAGGTTTCTAAAATGAGGCCTGCAAGATGACCTACGAAACTGGACTGACAAGGAGTGTAACCCAAATCGGGTTTGTCATTAAGCTCATATTCCTCTCATCCCAATCAGCCCAAACACATGCATGGATAACATCATTGTGATCTCTTGTTGTCTTAACCAACAAATCCCACAAGAAATCATAGCTCATGCATATCTCATCGTAACCAAGTAACAATCATCTCATCCTTAAGTCAGCATGTCAAGCCATTTCATGGGCTCACGAATTAGGCTTCCCTTAAGCAATAAATGACTTTGAGCCATCCATCTTGAAGTTCAGAATGTGATCGTTCCAACCACATGTCATTTGGGCCAATCCAAGGTCGGATGAAGATGTTAAGGCCAAAATGATATACAATTATGAACCGATCAAATACCCCCAGACCTAGATTTTGCCAGTCCTGCAGCAAAACAAAACAAACAAATGTTAAAAATAAAACAAGACGTTAACTAAACCACTCCTGCATGTAACTTGATTGCATTGAACGTATGCAACAAGCCTTTAAACCTCTAGGCATTCCTAGTAGGAGGAGTTGTGTCTCTTGAGGGTTTAACAGAAACGATACCCACAAATGCTTTACTGACTCTACAAAACAAAGTGGTTAGAAAAAAAAAAAACTTTGAAATGAACTAATGAAAAAAAACTTTAGTCATACCTCCAACACCATAGAGTTGTGTCTCTTGAGGGTTTAACAGAAACGATACCCACAAATGTTTTACCGACTCTACAAAACAAAGTGGTTAGAAAAAAAAAAACTTTGAAATGAACTAATGAAAAAAAACTTTAGTCATACCTCCAACACCATAGAGTTGCCAAGGTAGATGATCAATTAGTGTGTAAAGTGGATACTATAGCTCAAAGGCACAAGGCTTCAAAGCAAACACACTCAGACCTTGAAGAAAGAACATGCTTAGATACTTGCTCACTAAGAAGGACGCCAAACCATGCTTGATTAGATGAATTCTCTTACTGCAAGAGTTCGATTTGGAGATTCGAGATAAAAAAGGGATGTGAGAATGTGGTGGCTGACCATTTAAGCAGAATTGTGGTTGAAGAACAGTGAGAAGCTATGCTACCCTTGAATGAGACTTTCCCGGATGAACAACTATTTGTTGCCCAAGTCAAAGAGCCATGGTATGCTGATTTTGTTAATTATATCGCTTGTGGTGTTCTTAGAAATGATGTAACTTCTTAGGACAAAAAGAAGTTCTTTTCCATGGTGAAACATTATGTATGGGATGAACCTTTCTTATTCAAGCATTGCCTGGATCAACTCATTAGAATATGTGTCCCAGAAGAAGAGCAAGAAAGCATACTTAGACATAGCCACAAATTGGCTTGTGGAGGTCACTTTGGAGCTAAGAAAACAACACTTAAAATTTTGCCATCTGGTTTCTTTTGGCCAACTCTATTCAAAGATGCATTTAATTTTTGTGTTAAGTGTGATAGGTGTCAAAGGATGAGGAACATAAGCCGCAGGAATGAAATGCCATTGAATATCATACTCTTTGTGGAGCTCTTCGATGTGTGGGGTATTGATTTCATGGGATCATTCTCATCTTCCTTTGATTATACCTACATACTACTTGTTGTTGATTATGTGTCTAAATAGGTGGAAGCCATAGCCACCAAGACTAATGATCATAAGGTGGTGCTAAAGTTCTTGAGGGACAATATTTTCATAAGGTTTGGCACTCCAAGGGCTGTCATTAATGATGTAGGCAACCACTTCTGTAACAAGCCATTCGAAGCACTCATGAAGAAGTACAACATCACTCATCGAGTCTCTACACCATATCATCCTCAAACTTCTAGTCAAGTAGAAATAAGCAATAGAGAAATTAAGCACATCCTAGAGAAGGTTGTGAACAATACAAGGAAAGATTGGGTTGCCAAGCTCAATGATGCATTATGGGCTTATAGGACTGCATATAAGACTTCCATTAGAATGCGCCCTTATCGGCTTGTGTTTGGGAAAGCTTGTCACCTGCCAATGGAGCTTGAACACAATGCTTTTTGGGCCATCAAGAAGTTGAATTTTGATATAGACAAGGCATGTTAGAAAGTTTCAGCTCAATGAATTGGAAGAAAGTAGACATAAGTCTTATGAGAATGCAAAACTTTACAAAGAACGAACCAAAAGTTACCATGACAGAAACATTCAACGGAAAGAGTTCACCAAAGGTATGACAGTTCTTTTGTTTAACTCACGTTTGCATCTCTTTCTAGAAAAATTGAAGTCTAGGTGGTTTGGCCCATTCACCGAGGCCAATGTTTCTCCCTATGGAGCTGTGGAGATTCAAAACCCTAAAGATGGCTCGACTTTCAAAGTAAATGGACAACGTTTAAAGCCATTCTATGAGGGAGTTTCAATTGGCATCCGAACTGGCTATGTGGTGGATCAAGTTCCCTTCATACCATCAACTTAGCTGATTGCATAATGTCTTGCCAAGATATTAACTAAGGCGCTTCTTGGGAGGCAACCCATGTGTTCAAGAAGAAGGTGCTTGGTAGTGGTCGACCTAATCGCATCAAGGGGAAGTTTTTCTAAACCTTTTCTAAACTTTTCCCCTTATCATTTACATGTTCTCAATCTTTACTATGCTTTAACATTGAGGACAATGTTGAATTCAAGTCTGGGGGGGAAGGTTTTCAATTTTCGTTCATTTATTACAATTTTTTTTAGAATGTAATACAATCAATGCTATAGAGCTACCATTGAGGTTTTCATATATGAAATTTTACACTTCACAAAGCTTTTGCTCTTAGAATTTTGGTGGCTAAAGTACCATGCTTAAATTCTTGAAGGAGAATAGTGGAGACTGCCTTAGTGAGCTATATCGAGCCTAATTGCTTTCTTGAGAGGGATTAAAGTGTTTCTATTCTCAACCCTACTTATTTTCTTTAATTCACTCTAAATGATCTCATTGTTCCATTTTGATTAAATATTAAGGATGATTCTCTTTTGCAGATATCATGTGTTTACTCTCACTCATGAATGAACTCATTGAAGTGATGCTAGGCTATGTGTACATAACCATTCTATGTGTTTTCTTTTCACCCTACCAATATGTGTGTTCCATCAGCTCTCTTGTAGCCAAACATTTCAAGCCTTTTTCTTCATTCATCGTCATAATTCCCCTACCTTTGTATCTCAATATGATATATTTAACCTATTATAGTCATACCCTATAGCTTAGAAATTTACCAAGGTGTGCCAAGATAAAATTTGAAGCAAGGAAGTTGATGCCACGTACCTAAATGAAAATTGGTGTGAATCTGTGCAATGAAGTTAAAGAAGAAGCATATGAAAACAGTAAATAAGAAAGATAAAAGAGAAAGTGTTTCGATCTAATCTAAGTGCGAAATATAAGGCCTATGCCAGATGATACCATGAAGTTTGCAGCCATGCCATTCTAAATCAATGATACCTTGCAGATCAATGAAGAATGCAACCCTGGTGTGTTCTTAAGTTACTTTTTTTTCCTTCCAATTCTTCCATTTCCCCTAACCTTACCATTTGATTACAACCTTGCAAAAGACCTAGCTGATCTTTGAGGATGTATTCATGGTGTTGGTAAGTATGTGTGTATCTCTATTCTTAGTATTTGATTCCCTTCATGAGATCTAACAAAAAAATTGTGCTTCTATTTCATATACTCACTTGAGAGAATAAAATCATAGGTTCTGAGTGATTGAATGCTATATGCGAGAATTAGAGTCGAAGCATGTTCTTTCTTCAAGGTATGAGTGTGTTTACTTTGAAGCCATGTGCCTTTGAGCTATAGCTTCCACTTTACACACTGATTGATCACCTATCTTAGCAACTCTATGGTGTTGGAGGTATGACAAATTTTTTTCATTAGTTCATTTCAAAGTTTTTTTTTTCTTACCACTTTGTTTTGTAGAGTCGATAAAGCGTTTGTGGGTATCGTTTTGTTAAACCCTCAGGAGACACAACTCCTCCTACTAAAGATGCCTAGAGGTTTAAAGGCTTGTTGCATACGCTCAAGGCAATCGAGTTACTTGCGAAATTGGTTTAGTTAATGTCTTGTTTTATTTTTAAAATTTGTTTGTTTTTCTCGAGGACTAGCAAAATCTAGGTCTAGGGGTATTTGATCGGTTCATAATTGTATATCATTTTGTACCCTTCTAGCTTATGTTTTCGTTATGCTTTTTTTAATTAAACTTGTGCTTTTAATCTCTTTTGTGTTTACCATTCAGTTATTTGAGCATTAGGTAGCAATGGTGGCTTTGGATAGGAAAGATGCAAAATGGTGCAAAAACGTGCAGACTAAGTTAACAATTTGTTTCAGCCTTAACATCTTCATCCGACCTTGGATTGGCCCAAATGACATGTGGTTGGAACGATCACATTCTGAACTTCAAGATAGGCGGCTCAAAGTCATCAATTGATTAAGGGAAGCCCAATTCGTGAGCCCATAAAATGGCTAGACATGCTGACCTAAGGATGAGATAATTGTTACTTGGTCATGATGAGATATGCATGAGCTATGATTTCTTGTGGGATTTGTTGGTTAAGACAACAAGAGATCACATTGATGCTATCCATGCATGTTTTGGGTTGATTGGGATGAGAGGAATATGAGCTTAATGACATACCCAATTTGGGTCACACTCCTTGTCAGTCCAGTTTCGTAAGTCATCTTGCAGGCCTCATTTCAGCAACCTACACAGTTTGGATGAGGAGACATCCTTGATAGAAGTTGTTCCAATGGGTGTATTATAACATATCCAAATTTCAGCCCCATTAGATAAATCTGGAGCCCTCAGCACATCAAAGACCCAACCAAGTTCACAGAAAAGTCAATAGTTGGCTGCCATCACATTTAATGTGGCTACATTTCTAGAGCCGTGTGCTACACTTAAGAGCAGCCACACATGGGAGACAAATTAGCTTGGGAACTCAGAAAGATGAACAAAAGTCAAGCTTGCCCTGAAGAGACCAAGAATAGTCCACCAAAATCATTTATTGGGCAGCTGGAGCAGTTGACATTTATTGGGCAGCTGAGGCAACTGGGCAGCTAAGAGAGGTGTGCTTCACCAGCCAAAAGGGAGGACGAATTTGGCACTCTATAAATGGAGATACATTCATTTCATCCATAAATCACTCCATCCATCCCCAAACACTCCAGCAATCAACCCAACATTCTAAACAGCCCCAAATCATTAAAATAGTTCCATCAAGCCTTCCTTCCATTTCCCTACGAATTTCCTCTTTCTCAACCATCACCACTCACCCAAACTCATCCCAAATCACCCCTTTAACCTTCATACATCCTTCTAGACATGGGGAAGCTCTTGGAGAAGCATTAGACGTGGAGAAGCACTTGAAGAAGTATTGGACACCACAAGAACATCAGAAAAGGGTTTTTCTACTCTTATTGCATTCATTATGTTTTCTCATTTCTGTCTAAATTTCTTTCCCATTATGAGCAGCTAAATCCATAACTAGGACTTCGATGTAACCTAACATGAATATTCTAGGTTTATAAATTTTAAGTTTCAAGTTTGATTCATGATTCATGTTCTTCTTCATAATGCTTATAAGTTAATATACTTGTTTGAATGATTGATCACCATTAAAACTTGTATGTTAGCTATCTTAGTTTGAATTAAAAGTAGACATCATGCTTTAATTCGAATTGAACTATGAATAGGAATAGTATGTATGGACATTTGAAAACAGAGATTAGATACATGCTTGGTTGTTAAAAACATTCTTCTATGCTTAATGGATTTCTAATGCTTAATTTTAGGTTAAACAACAGATGATCAGTTAGGGAATTAGGAATACAAGGTTAGGACCAGACACCATGGCTTAATCATACTTGAGCTAGAATCAATCTTTGAATCTGAATTAGACTTGTCACTTAAATCCTTATAACCTAGAATTGAATTTATTATGGTGAATTGAATGCCCTAGTCTCCAAATTTGTTTTTCAAGCTTCAAAATCACCCTTTGTGGGAATTGCTCACTTAGCTTTTGTTTGTAATTTCATTTTGCTTCATTTGTTTGACAATCACAATCACAATCACTCTCGCTTTAACTTCTGTTTTAGACTTAACTTCCTACTTTCTTGAATTCAGTAATCTAAGTACATAACTAAGTTTAACTTCTCAGTTCTCGTGGGTACGACCTTGTATACTAATTGGTCCGTACAATTGCGAGTTAAGATAACAACAGCAAGAATATTAGGTAAAGCATCAAAATTGTAGCAAGAACAATAATTCACATTATGAATAAATAAGGGTCAATTTCAGTTTAGTACCCTGAATGTTTACTCAAATGGTTCTCCTCCTCCCCTAATTCTACCCCTGGACTACAACCACCACCCAAACCACCCTCACCAACACC
The DNA here is from genome assembly GCA_034190965.1 of Prunus campanulata. Taxonomy (NCBI): domain Eukaryota; kingdom Viridiplantae; phylum Streptophyta; class Magnoliopsida; order Rosales; family Rosaceae; genus Prunus; species Prunus campanulata. The sequence continues at coordinate 1,944,285 of CM067214.1, read as the reverse complement.
ACTCCAACCCCAACCCCACCTAAACGGCAAACCCGACACAGCCAGCAACCCCTCCTCATCCTCACCCCCACCATCCCACCCCAATCCCAACCCCTCCTCCACACCCTCTCTCCCCTAACCTCTTCCCCGCTCCCATCCCACCCCAGGGTCTGACCCCCACCCTCCTTTCCGCCACTACAACAAGATTTGGCCTCCCGCACACCATCGACTAGATTAGAAAATTGGAATCTCACTCTTGTTTTTATTTTGAAAAAAATTTGTGAAAAATTTGGGATGGTGGTGTTCTCATGATCCACTACCACGCAGAAAATTTGGGATAAGCCTTTTGTTTTGGCTTAGTTGAGGATGAACGTTTCAAATTTTTTTTTCAGCAACCAAATCAAGGAATCATCCAGACAAGGGTTGGGGTTTGAATTTGGCTGACGGTTATATGGGTTGTGGTTTAGGTAGTGTTGGGGTTGGAACGGTCACATGCCATTTGGGTGAAAGTTCAGAGTACTAAACTGAAATTGACCCAATAAATAAACATATTGTATGAGAAAAACCTCTCTTTGTTTAGGAATAAACTTCCATTGCATTCCATCAGCCACATCAGCATTGAACTGAACCACAATCTCCCTGCAGGAGGATATCATATGGAAATATTAATACTCGGATCTTCCTTTAATCCAAGTCATAGAATGATACATATTGGAGAATAACATCTTTTCAGAAAGAAAAAAAGTAGTATAAGAATAAGGTTTTCATAAGATAGAAACAAAACAAAGGTTCACATAAAAACTTTTGAAGTTGAGTGGAAGTAGCGTATAATTAGGACGGGGGTTGTCATCTAGCAAACATTCATTTATTTATATCTTAGGCTAGTGGTGGAGAGGAAAAATCAACAACAGAATAACAAATAACGATTTAATTAACTGTGCAAACATAAGAAGAGGACAAGCTACTATAGAAGCAGAAAGCAGACCTTGTAGCGACCGTGCCATCCTTACCATGCCGAGCAATCTTCTGCTCAACACTCTTCCGAAAGCAAAACCGCAATGCCATGTTGTAATCAATCAAATTGAGGAAAAAACAAACAAACATTAAAGCCCAAATGACATAAGAGATTCAGACCTCACGACTCACGAGGTTGGACAGTGCCTCCATATCCAGTAGCTTGGCAGAATCTTCTGTAGAGAGGAACAGCTGCATAACTGCTTGCCACCATTGCAAACATCAAACCCGTAAGGTACAACAGCATCTTGGGTGATTTCTGTTGTGTGGTAGCCTGAGCAGAATAGGGCCGCTGGATTCTCAACAAAGATTGAGAAGCAAATGGAGGAAGCTGACCGCACTTGTCAAATGAGCCTAGCTTGAAGCGCCAAATAGGACTACCATGGCTAAAATGCCTCTGATATGCACTACTACAAGTACTACAACCTCCAATGAAATTATAACTGGGTATGCATCTGAATCATCATTCATCAACAACAAACATTCAACTTTCATGCCAAAGGTAGATGGAATTCACCAAGTTTTCTAAGCAAGCAACGTGCCTGGATTCACATGTGATATGCTGTGGGTTCTTGAAGTAAGGCGAGAGGGGAAGGGCTCTTTTCACAAACCCTTGACCATGACATGTTTGAAGAGTGCCAGATGTCACTTGATATTCACTACTGGCAGCATATCTGCAAACAAAGAGAAAGTAAACATTAAGAAAATCTTGTGTTCAATGGCATGTCCAAAGAGAAGGAAAACCATTAAATAGACAAAAGGATAATTTCAGGCGTTAGGAAGGAATGCCAAAGAACTTCAGAAAACAATTTAAAGGGTTTAAGCTCATTCATTGGCTCCCACTATTACAGTATGCAGTTATTAGTAAAATCAACACCCTTACACAGAAAATTAAACAATATTAAGCTCATTCTTTATCTCTCTCTGGATGTTTAATCAATTCTTGTAAACTTGTAACTGTGTCAGCGCGTCAGAGTTTGATAAAAGGTAATAATTTCAATGGATCCTTACTCACACAGTCACAAACAAAGAAGTGAAACAAAAAGCAATCAGAGGCAAACAGAGAAGTAAAAGAAGAAGCAAAACCAGAAGGTAATGACGATAACAAACCAAATGGGACGCCTGTCTCAAGCTCAGGCTCTTCCCCTTCACCTACCCTGTTGAGGTTGTCCATCGAAATGAAGAATTTTACACAAAGAGAATCAAACCTAAACACAAAGTAAAAATATTCATAGTAATAAGATATAAATATTTACACCCAAAAAAAACACCCCCACAATCCAATTAGACATTGGGGGAAAAATATATGAGCGAGAGAAAAACCCTAACAAATCCCAACCTCAAGAGAGTGCCAGTAAAGCTGAAACTTGATAAGGTCCTTAGACATCCGTCAAAACTCTGAAATGGTAAGAGATTACAATGCCATGACTTTTCAAATGAAACTGCAACGTTCTTTGAGAACTGTATCTGAGGAGAAATTGAAAATGGAGGAGAAAGAATGGCCGGGAAATTGGTTGCTTTACTTCTAGCGGGGAAATGGAGAACTACTTCAGTGACTGCAACGTTCTGCAACTGCTGGAACAAAGCAACGCCGTGTATTCTTTTGTTTTGGCTTACTGTTTTACCTGACAATTTTAACCCCAGTAATAATAAGGTAATTTTAATTGGAATCTGGCCCATAATCTTTATTTTTACTATTATAATGTCCGGCCCTTAAGATATGGTGTCACATACTTTAGAGAGAGAAAAAATGACACATCACGCATAAAATTGAAAGAGAAAATGACCAGAATGGCTAAGGGTATTAATGTAAAACTAAGAAGAAAAATAAACTGAATGACAACCTACCACGCTAAGAACTCTAGAGAGAGAAACTCATCTATCGAACATTTGTATAGAATATCTGTACTATTATAATGTTAGGCCAAATTACAATCCGAACACCATTATAGTCGTCTCATTATCTTGCTTTACAAATTACCTGCTTTCAGTTGAACCCCTCTGTGAAGTTACCTGCTTTCAGTTGCAAACAATTGCCCTCTCTTTCATGGACGAAGCAGAAGCTCCAAGTCCTCCTCCGGTAGTCTCTCTCTCTCGTTATAGGTATAGATATTACATAATTCGATCGAATTTTTATGAGAATCTGATCATTTGAATTTTTGATAGTTTCTGGAGGTCAAATGTCAGAGTTCAGGCATGAAACGCCGCTTCGCGAGGGGGACAGAGGCAGGTTTTGCAGTCTCACTGATAAACAAGAAATTGGGTTTGGGGGACCCACTTGCTGCGCATATCGAAGCCTTTAAAGAAGGAGAAGAGCCCATCAGTTTTGGACCCAGCTCGGCTCTCGTCGATTATGGCAATGGCTGGAGGTTACAGACCGTTTCCCAAGTGGATTCTTCTGGTAATTGGTTGTTTAATCATTGAAATCAAATTTAGTCATTTTATTGGGTTTTGTTAAAAATGGTTGAATGAATTTTGGGTTTTGTTCAAGTATAGGGATTGGAGGTGGACAAGGGGTTGGAAGGCCAATGGCAATGCCACTTCCTGGTGTAATGGTAAAGTTTTATATATGTTTTGTTTGTGTAAGTTTAGTGCGTTGAGAATTTTGTTTTGAGATTTAAAGCATAGATGAGTTTGAACTGCACATTTGTTTGTAGTGGTTCCTAAAGGAAAATGTTTTCTTACCAAGAAAGCAAATCAAAATTGAATGATGAATGGATTCAGTCGATTTATTATTTTGATTAATGACTTTATGGAATTTTCTAGTCAAGATAGACATTTCATAAGAAGAAAACATGGGACTAAAACCAAGATTAGATATATTCCTTAGACAGTTCCAGTGGGTCTTATTTGGAAGCTCAATTTCCAGGGCTCATTAGGAAGGAAAAAATTAGAGTGGTCATAAGGAATGTCACAAGGAGTCTAGCGATAAATCTATATATCTCCACGAATTAGTTTTGACTCTTGAATTCAAGCTCGGTAGTGTCATCGAAGTTGCTTAGGAAACCTAAATAAATAATACAAGGAAGGAGATGCAGTGTGAAAATTCTTTTATGGAGCATTTATAACAGTAATGAACTGCTATTTGGTTGTTCTAAGAAAATGCTTGGAACTGTGATCGTGAACAAGCAAAAAATACCAATAATAATAAAAATAAAGAAAAAGTAAGATTTAGAAGCATCTTAAAAGTTCATCAGTCACAGAGCAAAATTTAAATGCAAGAACTGAGTTCATACAGGAAAATTCTTCTAGGAGCATCTTGTTTGTGTTCCAGAAATCATCTATTGGAAGAAGGCTTTCAATAGTAAAAGCAGACTAGGTCAATACAAACTGAGCTAGCCACTTTTCGGCGCAGTGTTCAAAAGTTATTGACAACATTAGTTGAAAATTGGGATCTTTCTCAAATGAATTATGCAGACAAAATATCCTGCGAAACAACATGTTTTAACGGTTTTACCACCTAGTTTGTATAAACTTTAGGTCTCTAAATAACTGTTACCTTCCTGGATATGTAAGATAAGATTGCTATACTTAGAGGCTTCAATAAGAATATAAACCACTAGGCTTGTGTTCACCAATACTTGAAAACCTTCACGGAGCTTCTCCAGTAGACTTCTTCACAACATGACTGGAGACGCTATACTAACGACACAAGTTTGGATAGGAAAATGCCAGCATAGAAACATAGAATTTTAACATAAACTTGCAAAACTTTAAGTAAACATGTTCTTTTAGTGCAGAAGATACTTAAAGATAGTATTGCAATGTCTAATTAGCAAATTTAGTTCATTTTAGAAGTAGATTACATGACATTTGACTTCAACACTGAGTCATTTTAGAGTTAGACCTGCTAGGCTGCTACAATCTAATAAATTATTAATTTTCACTGACTATTTTCAACTGCATCTCATGCATTAACACACAAACTTTATAAGGCAAGTACCTCATGTTCCTATGCTTTTTGCTTAGGTGATAAAAGCTCTAGTAAACACATCTTACCCACAAATGGTTTTCTCACCAGGCCTCAAAGCCTCACTGAATGCCTTTGACAACACTGATTAAGTTTTTGTTTTGGTCTGAACTGGTTAAGTAATCATGATGCCATGAAATCTACTATTACATTTCTCCTCATGGAGAACTTGTTTGTGATGTTCATGAGTGAAAAATTGTGCTTGAAGGTTTTGGACTTTATCTACTGGAAGATTTGAGTGGGGTTGCTAGACCCAGAAGTTTGTTTATGTAGTTTTGTTTTTGAGCTTCGGCTCCCTTAGAACCCAAAAAAAAAAAAAAAAAGTGCCTGCACATTGGAATGAGTAGGTTTTGTTCTAGATCTATTAATATTTTCCTTTTAACTTTTTGTTCCAAGAAAAGTAAATCTACAATGTAAAATGAAATTGGCCTTTCCTAAGATTGAAAGTTCTCTTTACCAATTGTTAATTTAGCTTGTATTAATTTATATTTCTGTTTTTTTTTTTTTTTTTTTGTAGCGTTCTGGCAAGTTACATGTTGCAAAGAGGGTATCAAAACCAGAAATCAATTTTATGTACATTGGAAAAATAATTTTAGCTTTCATTTTGATTTTTGTACTTGGTGCAATTTTCACGTTGGCTCTTGAGAACCTTCCTAGACTGATTTCTTTTTTCAGTTTATCTATGTAATTTATTTTGTTGTTCTTTGAACACTGTAAAAGATAATTAATTTATGTCAATGTCTTAAGTAAACGAAAAAACAGAAAATTAGAAATTCTTTCCAATCTGTATGCCCTCCAACATAATGTATGATGTACCACTTGTGTACTTATTGCATCAATCATTATGACAACTGTTAATTATTATTTTTTTGGGTATAGTCATCTGTTAATTACACCTTCACATGATGTGGTCAAATAATGTAGTAAGAAAGCACAAATATCTAGCGTTGCTCCATCCAAAAAAGAAACTTGAGCAACGTTAAAAATTTCTCCTAATCATCTTTATTATGAACTATACTTGAAAAATCCGGGACCGACGCCAGGCTGAACAGTTGAGTTTCGACAGCATGTTACCGAACATATGTGTTTGTTTCTGCAAGTAGCGAGGGAGCGAAAAAAATTCATGAACTAAAATTTGTTACAGTTCTTGGAAGTCACACGTTGACAAAGTGTTTCAGACTCCGTCTACTGAATGTTTTAAAACCAGTTTCACCCAGAACCACCAAACAGGGATCTGCGGAATTCTGAACCTGACTTGTGTTCGGCAATCCTTGTGTTCGGCAATTCAGCCGTCAATCATCAGCTATCAGCTGGCGCATAGGAAAACTTTTAAGAACTCAATGTATTTTGTAGCCGCAACAAGAGACTTCTACTAGAAGCAGTGGTGTCGCAACAGATAACGCTTTGGACAGCACAGATGCATTCATAACTAATGTGTTAGATTTCTATATAATGTGTATGATCTTTCACACAACTTAAAATACATAGAAGACATACCTAACGCCATCTTCCTTGAGTACACGATCTCTGAACTCATTCAATTGCAGTAGCAGTAGCAGCAACTCTAGCAAAAGACACAAACAACTCAAGACTTCTGCTCTCTCTTAAAAACTGTTTCAGCTCTCTTTATGATGATATTAGGTTTAGAGAACGTGTCTGATGAGAGCAGGGTCTTAAGCTTATATAGGGCTAGGTCAAGCCGTCTCTACTCATCACCAAGGCCCGACTTAACTAACACTCTAAGCTCATCAAGCAACGGTTCACGGAAAAGGAAATAAATAGGACCCTTTTAATTGGCTTCAAAACTTTCCTTATTTCACAAGGTTTTGGGCCTCAAGGTATAACCTAATTTAACTCTTATCAAACCTGATATAACTTAGTATCTAGTGCACCGATCTAAATAGGAATATAACATTCTCCCACTGGATCAAGCACTAGAGCACTAAGCTTCTGTATTGCAAAAGTTTGATAATCTTTATTGGCCATGAGTTTAAAATAGTTAAGTCCTTCCCTTCAAGCTACAGTGAAAAGCGATTAGACAAAATGAACTATAGACAAGCACTGCTCTCCCTTATAAAAAAAACAGGCCATCTATAAACTCATAATGCAATCTCAAAACACATGCAGCACCTACAAACGCGAACCTTAACATGTACTGATCCGTAATGTGAATCTTTATGTTTTTCAATACATATACTCCTTTATGACTTAGCAAGAGTCAATCCGCAATGTTATTAAAATAATAGTATCTCAAAGAAATCATAAACTCACATACATAAACAAAATGGATAATAAGTTTAAACACCTAAATAGTTAAAATGGTAGGAATTATTCAATAATCAAAACTGTCAACCAAATTAACATCCTTAAATGCAAATCCCTCAATCTAGAAAACAACAAAATTAGACATACTAGAAATTATCAGAATGGGAAACAAGACTTCCACTAGATTGCAGCATCAAAGCTAGGAAGTAATTCCATGCTCTCAACATGTCTTAGAAAAGCTTCTGAAGGCAGAAACTTTGTAAACATATCTGCAATCATATCTTGAGTTCTAATATGATCAAACCTGACTAGTTTGTCTGCTACCTTCTCCCTCACTATTAAATACTTTATGTCAATGTGCTAAAGTCCATACGACATCTTGTTGTTCATGCAGTGAAAAACAACTGCAGTGTTGTCATTGTATATCTGCACTGGTCTTGAAATCGAGTCCACCACCTTAATGTCTTTGATAAAATTCCTTAGCCATACTGCATGAGAAATGGCTTCACAGCAAGCTATGTATTCTGAAAACATAGTTGAACTCGAAACACCAAATTGTTTAGCACTCTTCCAAGCAACAACTACTCCTGCTATCTTGAAAAGAAAACTTGAAGTAGAGATGTAATCATCCTCTGCTTTTCCAAGATTCACATTAGCATAACCAACAAGCTCTAAATATCAGTATGTTTGTAAATCAACATGTAATCCTTTGTTCTTTGCAGATACCTTAGAATCTTCTTTCTAGCTATCCAATGTTGCATTCCCAGATTTGACTGAAATCTCCCCATCTTGCTGATGCACAAGGCTAGGTCTGGCATTGTACATACTTGTGCGTACATAATGCTTCCAACTAGAGAAGCATACGACTTGTTTCTCATCTCAGCTTCTTCTTCCTTATTCTTGGGGTAATGCTCCTTCAAATCTCCTATAGCTAACAGAACTTTCTGTCAAGAACACATACTCATTTCAAAACACTTGAGTACCCTTTCAATGTATGTTTTCTGTGACAAGCAGAGTAGACCTCGAGTTGTGTGTCTTTGAATCTCAATGCCTAACACAAATGCAACTTCTCCCAAATCCTTTATCTCAAAATTGTTTGAAAGTAGCTCCTTAGTGTCCTTCAATAAATTGTGATCATTTGTAGCCAAAAGTATATCATCGACATAAAACACTAGAAAAATAAATCAGCTCCCACACTTCTTCAGATAAATGCATTGATTAGCTATGTTCTCTTCAAAATCGAAGGATGAGATAGTTTGATGGAATTTTAAATACGACCTCATGCGTGCTTGCTTCAGTCCATAAATCGCATTGTCAAGTTTGCAAACCATATGCTCTTTTCCCTCCTTTGCAAACCCTTCAGGTTGCCTCATATAATTTGCTTCTTCAAATTCACCATTTAGGAAGTCAGTTTTTATATCCATTTGATGTAAAAGCAAGTTATAATGCGCCACTAATGCCATAATTATGTGGAAAGAATCTTTGGTGGAAACTGGAGAAAATGTCTCAATGTAGTCAATTCCCTGCCTTCTGATGAATCATTTTGCTACCAATTTAGCCTTAAATCTTTTGATTTTTCCATCCTTATCCTTCTTTGTTTTAAACACCCATTTCGAGCCTACCAATTTCTAGCTCTTGTGAGGTTCAACTAATTCCCATACTTTATTATTCTTCATGCTTTCGAGTTCATTTAACATTGCTTCCCTCCATTTGTCTGCATTATGACTCTCCATAGCTTCTTTAAAACTTGTTGGATCAACTTCATCTCCAATGTAAAAATCTGCTTCCTGTAAATACACATAATCTGAATTTGATGTAGATTTTCTTGGTTTGTCAGATCTCCTTGGTTGTACTGGTTCTGGTTGATTATCTGGCTTAGGATTTTCGCCAACTTGTTCTTGTGGTTGATCAATTGGTTCTTCGAATTGAGGAGGTTCTAATACAGTGTCACTTAAAGGAATTAAGGGTGTAACATCTTGTCCATCATTCTCGATCACAGCTACATCACATTCTTCTTCGAAAATAAAATCTTCATTTCGAGTGGCATTCTCCTCATGCTCTATGAACTTTGTACAGCCAGTCTCAACAATTCGTGTACCATAATTTGGATAGTAAAATCTAAAACCCTTTGACCTTGTAGGATAACTAATAAAATGACAGCTAATCATTTTAGGATCAAGCTTCTTCTCTTGAGGGTTGTAGATTCTAGCTTCATCCTTGCAACCCCATAAATTAAGATGTCGCAGGCTAGGCTTTCTGGTAGTCCAAATTTAGAATGGTGTCTTAGGCATGAACTTACTACGCACTCTGTTAAGTATGTAGTTTGTTGTTTAATCGCCTCTCCCCAAAGATGCTTAGGCAAATCAGTTTTGGAAATCATGCTATGAACCATGTCCTTCAAGGTTCAATTTATTCTCTCAGCCACACCATTCTGTTGCTAAGTTCCTGGTTTTGTGTACTGAGCAACTATGCCATTATCTTGTAGATACCTTTCAAAAAGGTCCAGCGCGTCTTCCTCCTTCATCAAAACGTCCATAATATTCACCCCCTCTGTCTGACCTCATAATTTTGATCTTTTTCTCAATCTCCCTTTCAACTTCAGTTTGATAAATTTTGAACATCTCAAAGGCTTGAGACTCTTTTGCTATGAGGTATAGATAACCAAAATGAGAATGGTCATCTATTAAAGTGATGAAATATTGATTTTTATCAATTGTTTGATGAGGGAATGGTCCACAAATGTGTGTGTGGATGATCTCTAAAACATCACTACTGCGGGTTGCACCTGTTTGTTTAGTCTTAGTGAGTTTTCCTTTAACACATTCAATACAAATCTCGTCATCATTGAAGGCCAGTGGCAGCAAGACTTGTTCTTTAACAAGAATTTTCATTCTTTCTTTTGAATGTGCCCTAAACATTAGCCATTAAAACTTCACCATCTTTATTGTAGTTGAGACAATATAATCCATTTGAGAGAAAACCAGTAGCAAGAACATTGGAATTTTGAGATAATGTGAATCCATCTTTATTGAATTCAAAAACAAAACCAAGTCTTGATAATATTGAAATAGAAATTAAATTCCTCTTCATTGAGGGTACTAAAACTACATCATCCAGCTCTAAAATAAATTCTGAATCCAACTTTAGGTTAACTACTCCAATGGCTTCCACATCTACTTGCTCTCCATTCCCCACGAGCACTTTAACTTCATGATTTCTTGGCTCCTTTATATTCTTTACTAGAATCTCGTTCATGATAAGTTGACATGAGTGACACATATTAAACGCCAGATGCTTCTCCTTCTTCCTAAGCATTTGGAGCCGTACTACAAAATACATAAAAGAAACAGCTAGTTTGAATTAAATACAATCATGAGTGAGATCATAATCGATCTCATTCATTCCGAGAATAACTTCAAAAGATCAAACTTCCATCTTTTGAAGTTGATCCAGTGAGTGTTTCAATTTGCAAGAAATTGATTGTGGGAGTGTTCAATGCTGTAAGGATATGCAAAAGAAAGTATATGTACTTCCCAAGAAACCGATTCTCAATTTGTTAAGAGAAAATAGTTTTTCAATTTAACTTTAATCCACAAAACTAACAAGTAATAGATGCAAGTTTCCTTAATTAAGTATCACACTTTTGTGGCAAGAGATTACTTATAACTTACAAACAGATTACATGTTATTTTGTGCTATCATAAACAGATTACATGATAAATTCTATTTGTTGAAGAAACTTATCAAGTAATTTAGGTATGATGCAATTTTGGTTATTTGTTCAGGGTTTGAGTATTTAGGTTTGCTTTTGTTATGGAAAATTTGTTGATTCTCATAATAAAAGCTAGTTCTTATCTGTTTGGGTCTAATTTGACACACCCAGTCCAAAAATTCAAAAAGTCCATATCAATTTTGGACAGCCGCCAACATTCCTTAAATAAATGGGCCAAGACTACACACTCAACCCAACGTTGGAGGCCCAGAAACTATCAAACCACGAGGATGACTTAGGCTTCGAAGAAACCCAAATTGGGCTTGGCATGTTCAAAGTAAAGAAAGATGAGCCCAAAAAAGAGACAGACCCACATGACCTCCTGACTTGGAAAAGTCAGCAATTTCAATTGGGACTGATAAGGAGTTAATAGGGGCAGGTATAAAAGAAGGAAATCTCTGGAAAAACTCAGCCGCCAGAAGATCAAATCCTTTTTGTATATTCAGAGATATTTTTCTGCTCCAAAAAGGGCACCATTTTCAAAGGATACGCAGATTATGTTTTCTAAAAAAGAGATAAGCAGGAAACAGGGAGTTGTTCAAAACTGAAATATCAAACTTACCATCACAGTTTGAAACTCTTACAAGAGCAGATTGGAAAAAGGGTTAGGTTCCCCATCAAAAATACAAGGAAGTGACTGCCTCAGGAACTTACTATTAAGAGCTTATCTGCCAGAATTGATAAAACCCCTTTTCTTCCTTTGTATTTAAAAAAAGAAAGATCTTTTGAGAATTTTTGCCGCCCATTATTAAAAGAATCAGAACCCCCACTCCAAAAACATTTCTTATAAATATAGGAGATGGTGAACAGAGCAGGGGGCAATCAACCAAATAACCAAAAAGCAGTCAAAAGACAAAATGATCACTTGATCTCAAAGAACCTTCAAACAAACCGAAGCAACCAAAAGCCCATTAAGCCACAAGAAAGAAGCCAGCTACAAATCAAAACTTCCAATTTCAGACTTAGAAAAAGTCATTTAAAACGAGATTTCTCTCGTTACAAATTTGGTTCAGCAAAAGCCAAAGCAAGCAGAGTCTGGGTTTTTATAAATACGAAAACCTCAACAAATTTATGGAAAGCCCTGACTAAGCAGAACAGGCACCATAGTGCAGTTCCAGTTCAATAATCCTCAAGTCCAGCCACTTCTGACCCTTTCAGACTGAAGAGGCCGCAGTTTTGCCCATTCAAAAAGCCTTCCAGGGCTTGAAATAGATTAAAGCTCTGCCAAACTCAAACTTTGGTATCGATTTACAACTGAAGCTTAGCAGTTGAAGTTGTTGACAGTCCAGTCCAGCACAGGCATATCCAATCCGCCCCGGATCAGAAGCATCTACCCCGACAGAAATGGAAGTCCAGCCTTCTTTTTGTCTTTCTAAAGTCAGTTTTCCCCTTTTGACCTTTGTAAAAGAGAGTTCTGCCTGAAAGCGGTTCACTTTCTTATCATTTATTCTGGCCAGAACTACCAATTTTGTACTGTGAAAAATTATGAAGTCCTCACCAATCTTAGGCAAGAAAAGAACTTACTTGGGAGATATTCCTCACTCAAATTCACAATCGTTTGTTTAGAAATCAATAACTTGGGGCGTAAGTTATCTATTTCAAAGGGTCTGCTAGGATTTTTTATTGCTAGTAGTGGCACGCTCGCACACTAAAGAAAGTTGACTTGTTGACCAGTTAATGGTTTTCAAGGCAATGGGGAACTTTACCTTACCATCATAGGAGACAAATCAAAACGGGTGAACAATTTGGCACACCCAGTGGGACCTCTCAGTACATATACCCCTAGAGAAAATTTCTAAAGTATATGAATATTGGAAGTTCTAGCCAGAATCCACGTTGCGCAATGGAAAGAGACCAAACAGCTCTCCGGGAAGGACTGGAATCAGAAGAAAGTGATGCCAGGCAGTCAGCCCATGGCAGTACTGGAAGTAGACGTTCCAGAGCTGGCTCCAGGAGGTTGAATCAGATACAAGAAGCCGTGTTCTGACAGGAGGCTACAGCACAAAGGAGCCAGGGAACTCTGAATAACATGACAATCATGATGCAATGGCAAGTTAACAGGCAGTTCAGGAAGGACCGTGAGGCTGCCATGGCCAGAATTCCAAACCCTAATGTTGTGGTCCAGTAGCTAGACCTCCCTTATGGACCTCCACCAGGACTGGCATGGCCATATCAGGAGAACCCTCCCTTCGCACAGATAGCTGGAATACTAGGCCCTGAAGAGGTCCAAGTTGGACAAAGGGGAGGAGCCCTTCCCGCGCAGGAGCATGAGGTTCCAGTCAGGCCAGAAGGCCCTGCACTAATTCAGGTTCCCCAAAATCAGCCAGAACCTCCACCTATCCCACAACCTGTGGCCCCACGTGATCAACCCTTGCCACTTCTGCCTGAGGCACCAACTGTGTTGCCCTACAGACCTAGAAGGATGGACCCCAATCCATTCCCTCCACCAACAAGGGCCAGAAGAGGCAGAGGGGGAATCAACCCCTTTGCCAACAATGACAAGAACAGACCGGGGGCAAACTGGAGGAATCATCCAGATTATGAAGAAGAGGAAGAACACAGGGAGGAAGCTCTGCCTAGGCCATACAAAATAGAGCACAGGGTTGACCACGTCCAGCCAGAACAGGGGCGAAATCCATATCCTGTCAATGCTTTGAATGACATGGGGGCACTATAGAGAATGATCAGGGAAATGATGGAGCCTGAAGCCAGATGAGGAGAAAGGCCCATCTACAGAAAGCCATATCCGGCTTACATAGACTAGATACCTCTATCCCCAGGTTTCGAGGTACCAAACTTCTCCTTGTTTAATGGAGAGGATCCTCATGCTTCATCAGTTGAGCACATAGGCAGGTTCTCTGTCCAATGCATAGCCATAGAAAATAACCCTCTGTTAAAATTGAGGCTTTTTGGAAATTCTCTCTCCGGACAAGCTTTTACCTAGTACACTAGTCTACCAGCTAACTCTGTTCAAACCTGGGAACAAATGGAAAATGTCTTCCATTACTACTATTTCAAGATCCAGCCAGAAGTCACCATCAGTGATCTTGCTGCCCTCAAACAGAGTGAAGATGAACCTACTCAGGACTTCATAACTAGATTCAGAAAGCTCAAGATGAAATGCCGAATCCCTATGGAAGAAAGACACTTCATCTAGATGGCTCAAGCCGCCCTTAAAATCTCTCTGAGGAAAAGATTTGATGGAATGTTGTTCGGAGATCTGGCAGAACTGGCAAACAAAGCATTTAAATATGAGGAGCTGCTCAGGGAAGAACAGCAAAAGAGGAACTCTTCCAAAGTCACATACTACAAGAACCCTTCTTCTTCAATCCATCTGGTCGACGTAGAGTCAGAAGAAGACACAGAAGGCTTGGAGGAAAGTTAAAACATCCCATTAGCTGTAAAGCTCTTACAAAGCCACCAAATTACCAGAAACCGCCACCATTCATAGGAGGATTTGTTCCAAACAAACCAACACAGAACAAGGTATATTCCTTCGATCTAACCAAGGTTGATGCTTTGTTTGATGAGATGCTGCTACAGAAGGCAATAGAGACACCCCACAAGTTGCCCAAGCCAGAAGAGCTCAAGGGCAGACAGTATTGCAGGTGGCACAACTCTTGGAACCATTCTACAAACAGTTGTGTTGTTTTCAGAGACGTCATACAGGAAGGAATAACAGCAGGAAGATTAAAATTGGCGGAAAAACCTCCCTCAGTGACAACAAATCCTTTTCCCCAACCTCAAGTCAACATAGTCAACTTAAATTGGCCAGAACAGAAGAGAAACAAACCAGCAACAGAAGCTAGCTCCAGCAGAGGCAGAAGAGTCACAAGGGAGACTACTCAAAGGCCAAAAGCAACCATCTCGACTGGGGTGGTGCTATGCAGCAAGTGCAAGTGTGAAAGTGAGTTAGAAGTGACTCTGGACAGGCAGAGTCAGCCCACACCTAGCGTTTTTGATCGGATTGGAACATCGTGCCAACAAGGCCCAATTCCGGCTCCATCTAAAGACAGAGCCGGACAGAATGGCTATCTTAAGCTTGCTCAGCGCAGCATAAGAATGACAGAGCAGCCCAAGAAGGAAGTGCCAATTAAAATGCCCGAGAATGACAAGCCCTTGGCAACTATCATAGAAGGCAGATGGTATTCCGTTGGAAAGAGCGGTAGACCAACTCTGGAGCTAACCAGAACCCAGAAGAAGAGAGTTCAAAGGCAATACTGCACCTTCCTCGGGAACAGGAATGACGAACAAGTTCTTCCAGAGACAAGCTCTGCTAGAAGAAGGAGGAATCCATAAGTAACTCCTCAGGCAGAACAAACAACACATCAACCACAAGAGCTGATGAAGACAGAATCTCCAGGCAAATCTTCCGACCTCATCCTCAGTTGATCAGCTTGAACTTTCACAAATACGAGGTGAATTCGAACCTATTCTAGTAGAAGGACAAGAAGACTGGACTGAAGAATATGAAGAGGAGCAGTTGGATTATGAACCCTCTGTAGATGACCAAATTGGGCTCCTCGAGACAGAAGAACAAGAGGACTGGACAGAAGAGTACGGGGAAGAACAGATGGAGTATGATGGAGGACTAGATGAAGAAACTGAGGCTTTTGGTGCAGAATTGGAGAACCTGTTGCAGGGTGATCTGGGCATTAATATGGTGTTCATCTTGCCAGAAAAATTCAGGGCGGCGGAAGGACAAGAAAGCACTCTGGAGGGAGACGTGTTCTCCGAGGAAAGTTTTGAGTGCAAATTGACAGGAGTAGAAGAGGTGCCAGAACAGCAAACACCTGCTGCCTAAACAGGTGGAACTGCCATAAAACTAGCTGCAAAACAGTTTTGCTTCTCCAAACCAACCAAGGAAATGGCTAATCACCTCAGACCTCTGTTCATAATAGCAAACTTTGGGGGTATTCCTATTCCCAAAGTAATGGTAGATGGAGGCGTAACCATTAATCTTCTACCTCACAGATTGCTGAGCAAGATGGGCAGAACAGAGAAGGATCTAATTCCAACACGTTTGACTGTCACCAACTTTGCAGTGGACGTCATAGTTGGAGCCAAGGAGCTGAAGATTGCATTCTTTGTGGTAGACACCACTTCTACCACTTACAATGCATTGCTTGGCAGGGACTGGATTCACCAAAGCTTATGTGTTCCTTCCACTTTGCATCAACAACTAGCCCTTTTGAAGGGTACATGGAGATAGTAAAGGCCGATCCATGCCCATTTCTGCGCTCTGCCATGTGTTTTGAGGCAAGGTATTATCATGATGACCTTGGTCCTTTCACATTCTTTGGAGTCAACCAGAACGACCGCCCCCATGGTTTAGCCAGTTCTCTAGAGGACTGGAATAGGTCTTTTGTTCTAAACCTCCAGAACTCTGATGTTTAGTCTCAATAAACAAGAAAAGGATCGAGCTGCAACAATCCGATCCATTACAAAAAGATTGTTAATATATTGGGAAGAAAGGAAACTCTTTATACAGAATCCAGCCATCAATATGCCAGAATTCACGCACGGGAGCACTGAAGAACAAGAAGAGAGTTTACAGGAGGAAGTACTAGATTTTGCACCAGCAGCGCTAGATGACTCCCTACCAGAAGTGGAAGATCCATTGCAGGAGATAAACTTAGGGACAGAAGATGATCCAAGACCCACTTTCATTAGCGCATTGTTGAAAGAACCACTCAAGAGCGAAATCATTGCACTTTGCATGATTTTAGAGATTGTTTTGCTTGGCACTATCATGAGATGCCTGGATTAGACAGGAAGTTGGTGGAACACAAGCTGCCAATTAAAGAAGGCTACCTTCCAGTCAAACAGGCCAGAAGAAGAATGTCTATGGAAACAGAACTAAAAGTCAAGGAAGAAGTAGAAAGGTTGCTCAAGGTAGGATTCATCAAACCAGCCATTTATGTTGATTGGCTAGCCAATATTGTGCCAGTTCTGAAGACAAAAACAGGGTCAATTAGGATCTGTGTGGATTATAGGAATCCAAATGAAGCATCCCCCAAGGATGAATATCCTATGCCAATGGCAGACATGCTAGTAGATGGAGCTGCTCATAACCAAATGCTATCTTTTATGGATGGTAACTCAGGATATAATCAGATTATGGTGGCAGAAGAAGACATCCACAAGACAACCTTCATGTGCCCAGGAAATATAGGTGCTTTTGAATACACTGTAATGCCTTTTGGCTTAAGAAATGCAGGAGCCACTTATCAAAGAGCAATGAATTCTGTTTTCCATGATATGATAGGGCATTCTCTAGAAATGTATATAGATGATGTGGTGATTAAATCCCCAGAAGAGGGAAATCATGCATCAAATATGAGAAGGGCATTCCTAAGAATGAGACAACATAAATTGAAAATGAATCCCAAAAAATGTGTTTTTGGAGTTCAGGCAAGAAACTTCTTAGGTGTTTTGGTCCACCAAAGGGGCATAGAGATTGACAAAAATAAAGCAAAATCCATCATAGAAGCTCAACCACCTCAGAACAAGAAAGAGCTACAAAGTCTCCTGGGAAAAATTAACTTTCTAAGGAGATTCATATCCAATTCTGCAGGAAAAATCCAACCCTTCTCCTCCTTGCTAAGGTTGAAGCAGGAACAGACTTTTAAGTGGGAGGAACAGCACCAACAGGCTTTTGAGGAAATCAAACATTACCTCTCAAATCCACCAGTCTTGTCCCCACCAAAGAGAGGCAGACTGCTCAAACTCTATGTGTCTACATCAGAAGTGTCCATTGGGAGTCTGTTAGCTCAAGATAACAAGGAAAGGAAGGAACAAGCAGTCTACTATCTGAGCAGAACTCTGACAAAAGTAGAAAGGAAATATTCTGCAATTGAAAGGCTTTGTCTAGCCTTATACTTCACTGCTGTGAAACTCAGACACTACATGCTACCATTCACCATCTACATCATTGCCAAGACAGACCTAATCAAATACATGCTAACAAGGCCAATGTTGAGAGGCAGAATTGGAAAATGGACTCTGGCTTTGATAGAATTTGCTTTTAGATATGTTCCTCGGAAAGCTGTCAAAGGACAAGCTGTAGCGGATTTCGTTGCCGATCATCCAGGGGAAGAAATTGAAAATATGGATTCTTTGGATATAGCAAATGTAGATCTGTTGACTAAAGCTCATACTTGCCTTAACAATCTCTTCTATTCGGTCTACCTCACACCTTGGAAGCTGTACTTTGATGGATCAAAAACCGATGTAGCTGCTGGGGCAGGGATTGTTCTGGAGGAGCCACTGGGGATCAGACACTGTTATTCTTTCCAGTTAGATTTCCAATGCACCAACAACAGGGCTGAATATGAAGCTTTAATCATTGGCCTCGAAATGCTAGTGGAATTAGGGATTTAGTCTGTAGAAATCCTAGGAGATTCTATGCTTGTTAAAACAGATTGCTAGAGAATATAAGTGTCTAAATCCTTCCCTAGCTGTCTATCTAGTAGCAGCCAGGAACCTTCTGACAGAATTTAGGGAAGCTACTTGGGAACATATCCATAGAGAAGAAAACTTTGCGGCCAATGAATTGGCCCAAGTAGCAACAAGGATACAAATGCCTGAAGATTGTGTGCAAAGGATTATCAAGGTAGGAAAGAAAAGTTTGCCATATGTTCTAACCAGAGGAATGGAGATAGATGTCAATTCTGCCACAATCACTGAAGATGACTGGAGAATTCCCATCATAAATTACTTGCAATATCCAATCCTGCCTTCTGAGAAGAGAGTCAGAATCATGGCTTCAAACTACCTTATGTGGAATGAAGATTTGGTCCGAAAAAGCAAGGATGAGATACTACTAAGGTGCCTGGGAAAGAAAGAATACATGAAGGTCATGGGAGAGACCCATGAAGGAATCTGTGGAGCACATCAAGGTGGAAGAAAAATGTGTTGGTTAATTAGAAGGTATGGCTACTTCTGGCCAGCCATTATGAAAGATTGCATTGATTATTCCAAGGGTTGTTAGGCTTGTCAAAGGCATGGCCCAATCCAGCAGGCTCCTTCGGTTCCCATGAATCCAGTAGTCAAGCCATGGCCATTTAGAGGATGGGCGATGGATCTCATTGGCAAGATCTATCCAGCCAGTAGTAAGCAACATTGTTTTATCATTTTAGCTACGGACTATTTCACCAAATGGGTGGAAGCCAAGCCTGTTAAATCCACTATATCTCAAGAGATCATCACCTTCACAGAAGAGCAGATTATACAAAGGTTTGGTATTCCAAAATCAATCACAACAGACAGGGGATTTTCTTTCATATCTTGAGAGATGCTAGACATGGCAGAAACATTCAAATTCAAACTACTTCAATCCACTCCATATTATGCTCAAGCTAATGGGTAGGCAGAATCAAATAACAAGGTGATCATCAACATTATCAGGAAAATGCTTGAGAAGAATCCAAAACAGTGGCATGAGAAGTTATCAGAAACTCTATGGGCATATAGGACTTCAAAAGGAGAGGCAACTGGCATGAGCCCACACGCTTTAACTTATGGTCATGATGCAATTCTGTCTATGGTGATAGCAGTCCAATCTCTCATAATTGCCCATCAACATAGTCTGATTGGAGAAGACTACTCTCAAGCCATGCTGCTAGAACTGGAAGGATTGGATGCAAGTAGGATTGATACCCTCAACAAACTCTTAGCGGGAAAACAGGCTGTATCAAGGGCCTACAACAAAAGAGTTAAAAACAAGAGTTTTGAAGAAGGAGAAATAGTCTGGAAAGCAGTTCTGCCCCTCGGAACACACATAGCTGGTTATGGAAAGTGATCACCAACATGGGAAGGGCCTTTCATAATTAAGCAAATCCTCGGATTGCGGGCATACAGATTACAGGATCGAGATGGAGATGTTCATGCTGCACCAATCAATGGCAAGTGGTTAAAGAAATTCTATTCAACTATGTGGGATTCGCAAGCTGTGCAGACAGATCCTGGAATAGAGAGACAACAAAATGAAACTATTGTTTAAAATTTTGTTCGGATTTTGTTTTGATGTAGTTTGTTAAGTACTTTTTTAGTTTGTCAAGAGAAATAAAAAGTCCACAAAAATAAATAACTTTTATTTAAATATAGTCACTTTTGTGACCAAGCTGTTTATTACAAGTCTGAATTTAAAATTTTAAACCCTAATTTCTTAAGGGTCTCCTGCAAGCTAGCTTTCTTGAAGCAGCACTTGCTTGGTGGATTGAAGCCTCTGCAATTTCCAAAGCTGGCCTGGAAGCTGAAACCATGCTCTGCACAAGGAAGGTAGCCTTGGTCTTAGAACTCAGTCCAGCCCCGAGCCTGCTCTGCACCTCCCTTCATTTTGCCAACTGCTTTTGAAGTTCTTCAATCTGCTTCACCAGTTTGTCTGCAATGGCCTTGGCTTCCTTGTATCCCGCAACCATCTGGTCCAGTTCTGCCTTCTGATTTGTGTAATCGGCCAAGTTGGCTTCATGAGTGGCCTTGCAGAGCTCAGAGGTTTTGAAGATGGGCTTGAGATCCTCATAGCGGTCGTGAAGGTTGAGCACATCTCTGGCCAAACCGAGGCTTATCTCAAGTATAGGCTTAGGAGCCATGTTCTGTCTGTAC
This sequence comes from Prunus campanulata, assembly GCA_034190965.1. Lineage (NCBI taxonomy): Eukaryota > Viridiplantae > Streptophyta > Magnoliopsida > Rosales > Rosaceae > Prunus > Prunus campanulata. The sequence goes on along the minus strand of CM067214.1, from coordinate 1,923,679 downwards.
AGTAGGTCCAGATCCTTCATCAACTGATCAACAGCTTCCCTATTTTCATCCAGTTCCAGCTCAATGGATTGCCAGATTTTCACCCTCTCCATTGCCTCAGCCACCGCCTTGGACTTGACCTTGCCATGAGTGGAACTGAGTTTCTCCAGCTTATCCGGCTGGCCATTTAGGTCCATGGCTTCGAACTCTGCTAATTCTGGATCAGCAAAGGAAGCCATGGTAGATGAACCAGGGAGGGAATGGATGGGCATCTGCAAAAAGGGATTGTAAATTAGCAACAGGCAGAAGCAGGAAAGAAAGAGAGCCATGACACAGTAATACTTATAGCTGCGATAGGAGGCTTCAGAGGACTGGTCATCACTGCCAATGTTTCCAGTAGTTCTGGGCACTTCTACCTGGAAAGACTGAGAGTTGGAGAAACAAGGACATGACAGAATTGCAGAAAATGGACAGAAATAAATTACAACAGGGAATTACCACAAGGCCAGTAACAGCAGCAGCTACCTCCACTTCAGATTCTGGGGCTGCAACAGGAAGTTCTGCCTGTTCCAAAAGCTCTAATGCAGATTGCTCTGCTTGCTCCTCAGATACTTGAACTGCAGTGGAGTGCTCTGCCTCTGCATCCTCGAATAAGGCCAACTCCGAGCTGGTCAGTTCTATCCTTAGAATGTCTTGTTGCTTATGCGCCAAGGTAATGCTTTCTGCTATTACCTCAGCAGGAATCTCTTCCTAATAGATGAGCAGAAGTCCAGAAGCTAGAAGTTAAAAAAGGGAAAGCATAGACAAAATAATCATGCGGTCAGAATGAAGTCTCACCTCTTCTTCAAACTCTTTTCCTTTTTCTTTTGTAGGGACTTCTTTTTCCTTTTCTTCTTCTCGTTCCTTCTCCTGCTCATCGGATTCAACTCCAGTCCTCTTTCTAAGTCTTTTTGACCTAGTAGGAGGGGGAGGAGGACTTTCAGCTGCACAAAACAAAATGAAGGTTAGAAGAGCGGGCAGAGCAGAGCAGAGCAGATTTAAGGAAATAGTTCTAAATGTTAGAATCTTACCAGAAACTTCAGGCTGGGCAGCACTGCCCTGAGCAGGAGTAGTTTCTTTTCTTTTTCTTCTAGCAGAGGGAGTGGCCTCGACAGGTGGTTGTTCTGCCAGGTTTTCATCCTCTTCAGGGAGGCTCCAAGTCTCCAGCAGCAATGACAGAGGTGACTGCATAGGAAATAAACAAAGTCAGAAGTCAATCCATCAGAAGAATAATGGAAAGCTTATCAATCACTTCTCCAGCCTGGACCGATTGTCTACCTATGTTCTTTATCAGAGAGGGGTCTGATGAGGACAGAACAAATTTTTAGGCATCATAACAAAGGCAGAATAAATAAAATATAAACAGAATCAAGAATCTACCTTCTATGACTTGAGCATTGATGCCTTGGATGGTCTGCACCATAAAACTCTTGGCCTCTGCCTCTGCATAGATGGTCCCGGAATCCCAGCCATCAAAAAGTACCTTGAGTGCAGTAATTGAGGCAGGCAGTCCATGAAATCTGGCCTTCCACCAAGCGTCAGAACTGTAGGAATTCGGCTCCCAGGATGGATAAAGGGCGTCTGCACTATTATTGATCTTGTTTACTGCACAACTAGCGTCCTTGTGCAGTTCCAGATCTTCTGAATTCCTCCAGGAAGTGGCCCAATTGCAGCTTCTGTAGGATTTGAGCGGAATGACCTGAGGGCAGCCAAGCTGTCTTGCACAGAAGTTGGGATGGTAGACTTCTGCCCCCATATGATAATTTGGAGGCTTTCCACCCCCATGGGGCAGATCTCTCAGCAGGGTTACACTCAGGAATTTCTTCCTGAATTCTGTTCTGGCAGTTTCTTCTTCTAGCTCCTTCTCAAACAGCCGATATCCAAGCTGGAACCAAGGATATGTTCTTCTAATCACCACCTGCCACTGAGCTGCAAATCTCTTAGTATAGTGCCTCAAGAACATCAGGTACTCTTCATTGTAACAACCTAAACCTTAATTATTATTTAAATATTAATTTAATGAAGGAAAAGACTAAACTAACCTCGGATTATTTTACTTGGTTTTAAGTTGGCTTTTGACCGGGAAGGTTTTTGGGGTATTGCGTTTGTATCATTGTGTAGAGCGCGACGAAACGAGTCTGCAGATACGTAGTGGACTCGAATCGGACTTGTAACGAAGAAATTACGAGTAAATTAAGCAAAAAGGGCAAAATTGTAATTTTGCCAAAAATCAAAATTTTAAAATCAAAATTCTCCTTCTCTCTCCTCACTCTCTCTCTCTCCTCGCATCTCTCCTCTCTCCCCGATTTCAGCCCAGCCGACACCCTCCAAACCTCCACAACCACCCAGCCGCCGCCACACCTCCTTGGACCAGTCAAGACGGAACCAGCCAGCTCCTGCCGTCGCAGCCCAGCCCTTCCCGACGTCAACCGCCGCACCAATTTTCGGAAAATCGCGGAGGAAGTCGCGATTTTTTGACAGATTTAACCTCATCGATTTCTCTCTCCTCCGGCCACCAATCTAGACGTGTGAGGTATGGATTCCTAGCTATTTTTCACGATATAGCTGATGGTTGGGTAGGTTTTGAGACATTTTGAAGTTCGATAGGTTGATTTTCGACTTGAATTTCTGCCGATTTTGAGAGCTCAGTTTCAGCCACTTCCGGTGACTTTTTGGCCATAGTCAAAGAACAAAAGTGGTTCCAAATTAGGTGTTTTACCTAGGATAGGAGTTTGGGCCGGCGGTTTGGAGATTTTCCGGCCGTCGAAAATTGTTATGAACACCCACGCGCTGCCGGAACATGGGCCAGGTATCAAGGACCACCTTTGGACCCAGAATGATCCTGGTGTCCTCATGAGCACGTAGGACTTTGCGGATCTCAATTCAGATAACGTTTGAACCCCGAACGGATCTCGCCTTTTGTGCGATTTCCGGGTTCAATATGTTTGGACCGTTGGATTTTAGTCAAACAGGAGTATGTTGATCTAGGTAATTTCAGGAGCGTGTAGGATTCGACGGATCAGAAATCGGAGTCCCGGATACTCTGATAATGCCAACCCTAGGGTTAGGATTGCGGAAAATTGTTCGTCCGTCCGATCGTGCGATCGAGACCAAACTCTCGGGACATGTATCCTAGACAGGTTGGAACCTCTAGGAAGAGTCGAATCGGGAATTGGAGGCTGTGGACCCCAAGGGGTCCCGAATTGACTTTTTGGGGACTTTATCGCTTTTGAGTCCCTAATTACTTCTAAGCCATTCCAAGTGAGAGGAATGCTACTGTGGGCTTAGGATTGACCTTTAAAGTGAGGCACGCACTTTTAGGAGCCGGGGTCAGGGTTGTAATTTAATATTATTTTATTGAACATATTTATTAATAAAATATTATGATGGTTATCCAGGCACCCGAGCACCAGGTGACCTGCAGGAGGGACCTTCAAAGGGTCCAGCTAGCTCAAATCACCAGTGAGTGGACTTTTTGTTTTATAAATGATTTTATGCAATTTAATTTATTATTTGATCTTGATTAAGTTATTTAAAGAATCGATATTTCTATGAATTGATTTATTGCTTTTAAGTATTTCAATCTTTATGTTGTCGAGTTGGTTATCCGTAAAGGGTATAGAAAAAGGAAGAATTAATTTAATATCAGGTTTAATGGCAGCAGAGTTTAAGATTAAACTGGAATTTGTTTATTAATTAATCTTTTCATGATTTTATATTTCTTTAAACCACCATAGGTGCCCAAGCATAATAAAAGGTTGCCTCAGTTATATGTTGCCTTCAGATTCTATTTGTGGCCTTCGGTTTATGTCAGCATGCTTGACTTACGCTCCGCGAGTCCTAAAGGTACCCCGGACTGTGGGAGCGAGGTACGCGGCTCAGGTTGACTAAATGTCCCATGAGGATAGCGGCTTGGGTTACTTTGTATTTCCCGAGGTCTGCTAGGACGTGTCACTCCGGTGGCGCGAGGATGGAATTGACGGAAATTAAAGGAATTGACGGAAACTAAAGGAATTGATGGAATTATACAGGGGTACACCTAGGTGGTAGATTTAAGTTGATTTTAATGCTTTCAAGGATTTAATGTTTGATCAAGTGTGTGAATGATTCTATATATATATATACGAATGCATTGATTTCAGTACGAGTATTTATGGAAGAGATGATTTAGCTTTATAACTATTTTTACAGTGAGGTTAATATGTTCTTAGACTATTTTCAGAAAACTTTGTTTTTGGTCCACTCACCTTTTTAATGTTTTGCGCCCCCAGGCAGTAGACGTGCTTTAGTTCGCCACCACCGGGCCGAGCCCACCTTCCGCCACCTCTTTTTACCAATGTAGGGATCTGTATAATTAAAGTATACTTGTACTCTTCTGTATAGAGCTCTGATGTTGCCCTTGAAGTATATTTAACTGTTAGAATGTATATTTTTGCATGCTGGCAGTTGGTGTACATATTTTTTATGCTTGTCTGACAGGTGGAATTTTTGGGATTGGTTTATTTACAAGGGAGACTCTGCTGAATTTTCGGCAGAAGTCAAACCCTAGTTTAATTGAATTTTGACTAGAAGGGCAATCAGGTCAATTGTGTCTAGCACTTGCCAGGTGTCGAACACGCACAGGGTTCGGCTCGGATTCCAAAGTGGAATTTGGGTCAGGTCCTGTCACTTCAATGGAACGCTGGGGCATTTCTGCTGACATCAGGGGAAGAGCCAAAACTTGGTCTTCAGGCAGAACTATGTCTGGAAATCGCAACTCTGGGAAGTACACCTGCAGCCAGATTTGGATAATCCAGAATGCGCCAAGAGCAAACAGGTTCAAGGGATTCTCCAGGGTGGCAATATGCAGATTCTTAAACAGGTGGGCCAGAACTGTAGGCCCGAGCCCGACGTCAGTGTGGTTGTGCAGTGCTTCTGCCAGGTGCCTATATTCCAGCAGAACTGTGGAAGAACGATTCGGAAACACGAATCTATTCAGCCAGTACAGGAGGAATAGCATGTGCTGTTGATCCTTGTCCTTTTCCGCACTAAATTTTCTCAAGTAATTGGAGAACGAACTGTTCTGGTTGATAGTGGCAGGAGAGATAGTGAAAGGCTTGGCCAATCTCTCCTGATTCTTCCTTCGATGATAATCACCAACGGCATCAACAGGCCTTCCGTGGGGCCTGAACCCAAAGATCTAAGCCATATCCAGCAGGGTTGGTGTCATTGGGCCCACACGAAAATCAAAGGTGTTGCTGGCACAATTCTAGAAACACAGAGCAGCAGCAAGCAAATTCTCATCTCTGTTGATGGACTGTTTGGATAACAGAATTGCGTCATAAATCCCTTCCCTCCTCTAGTGAGCTCCATACCTTGGAAGAAGTCTGTCAATCCAGTCTACACATTTTACAGAACTGTTCCTCACCTCACTAGATGGGAATGAACGACTCAAATTCTTGCTGACCCAAGAATGAGAAGCCAGGGCAAAAGTACTCTGGAAACACAGAGGAGCTTCAGCATCTTTTTTGATCAACTCTGCCATCTTAGTCGGGACAGAACCAAACCAGCGAGGTCCAGGACTAGAGTATTCTCGAATAAGTGAAGGACATTCTCGTCCAGCTTTTTCTTGGCAAAAGGGTGAAGCCTGCTTTTGACCTCTACCATGTGGTTATCAACCCCAGTCCCAGTGATGTAATCAGGAGGAACTGAAGAAGAGGAACCCTAGGCACAAGTTTTTGGAGAAGACATTTTTCAGGGGTCTCGAGCTGGAACAAAGGAAGGACTAAGGACTGATCAAAGAAAAAGGAGAAGGGTTCTGAGAAACCTAAAAATCAAGGTCTAAAGAAGCTAGGTTTTGAAGTGAACAGGAGCTGGAGATTCGAATTTCTTTAAAAGGCTCGAAATCATGGGAAGGAGAAGACAAGACGTCACCCGATAACGACTAGCTAGTAACTAGCTAGTAACTGACCATTTTCCCACGAAGTCTAGTTCGTGGTAGGCAGATGTGGCAAACGTGGGCTAACAAAAGAAATTGGCACACACAAATTAATGGCCAAAATCATTAAGTCTGGAACCGTTCAAAAACGATTCATACTTAGGGGGCATTGTTTGGGCCTAATTTGACACACCCAGTCCAAAAAATCAAAAAGCCCATATCAATTTTGGACAGCCACCAACGTTCCTTAAATGGGCCAAGACTACACACTCAACCCAACATTGGAGGCCCAGAAACTATCAAACCACAAGGATGACTTAGGCTTCGAAGAAACCCAAATTGGACTTGGCATGTTCAAAGTAAAGAAAGATGAGCCCAAAAAAGAGACAGACCCATGTGACCTCCTGACTTGGAAAAGTCAGCAATTTCAATTGGGACTGATAAGGAGTTAATAGGGGCAGGTATAAAAGAAGGACATCTCTGGAAAAACTCTGTCGCCAGAAGATCAAATCCCTTTTTGTATATTCAGAGATATTTTTCTGCTCCAAAAAGGGCACCATTTTCAAGGGATACGCAGACTATGTTTTCTAAAAAAGAGATAAGCAGGAAACAGGGAGTTGTTCAAAACTGAAAAATCAAACTTACCATCACAGTTTGAAACTCTTACAAGAGGAGTTAAATTGGAAAAAGGGTTAGGTTCCCCATCAAAAATACAGGGATGTGACTACCTCAGGAACTGACTATTAAGAGCTTATTTGCCAGAATTGATAAAACCCATTTTCTTCCTTTGTATTTAAAAAAAGAAAGATCTTTTGAGAATTTTTGCCGCCCATTATTAAAAGAATCAGAACCCCCACTCCAAAAACATTTCTTATACATATAGGAGAGGGTGAACAGAGCAGGGGGCAATCAACCAAATAACCAAATAACCAAAAATCAGTCAAAAGACAAAATGATCACTTGATCTCAAAGAACCTTCAAACAAACTGAAGCAACCAAAAGCTCATTAAGCCACAAGAAAGAAGCCAGCTACAAATCAAAACTTCCAATTTCAGACTTAGAAAAAGTCATTCAAAACGAGATTTCTCTCGTTACAAATTTGGTTCAGCAAAAGCCAAAGCAAGCAGAGTCTGGGTTTTTACAAATACGAAAACCTCAACAAATTTATGGAGAGCTCTAACTAAGCAGAACAGGCACCACAGTGCAGTTCCAGTTCAATAATCCTCAAGTCCAGCCACTTCTGCCCCTTTCAGACTGAAGAGGCCGCAGTTCTGCCCATTCAAAAATCCTTCCAAGGCTTAAAATAGATTAAAGCTCTGCCAAACTCAAACTTTGGTATCAATTTACAACTGAAGCTTAGCAGTTGAAGTTGTTGACAGTTCAGTCCAGCATAGGCATATCCAATCCGCTTCGGATCAGAAGCATCTACCCAGACAGAAATGGAAGTCCAGCCTTCTTTTTGTCTTTCTAAAGTCAGTTTTCCCCTTTTGAGCTTTGTAAAAGAGAGTTCTGCCTGAAAGCAGTTCACTTTCTTATCATTTATTCTTGCTAGAACTACCAATTTTGTACTATGAAAATTTATGAAGTCCTCACCAATCTGAGGCAAGAAAAGAACTTACTTGGGAGATATTCCTCACCCAAATTCACAATCATTTGTTTTGAAATCAATAACTTTGGGTGCAAGTTATCTATTTCAAAGGGTCTTCTAGGATTTTTTATTGCTAGCAATGGCAGGCTCGCACACTAAATAAAGTTGACTTGTTGACCAGTTAATGGTTTTCAAGGCAATGGGGAACTTTACCTTACCATCACAGGAGACAAATCAAAACGGGTGAACACTATCTAGCACAGATGATTGCCAAACAAAATACAATCTAAGGAAAAACCCTAAAATTGCCTTGAATAGTATTTTAGGGGTTTTCGGTGTCCGTTTTCGACCTATTATACCTTTCCGAATAGGGTATGGCGTAACTAACATATTACATTTCTATGCTATGACATAAGACACATAACAGGTGAATTTGTACTTAATGGATTAAGACATAATCACACACATAACACAAGTGTTTGAGTGGTTCACCCATAATAGGGCTGCAACCACTATAGTTTATAGCTTTATATTTGTATTTGAATATGGAGCTTACATTGTACATGAGAGAGATATGGGGAGAGTGAGGCTTGAGAGCTCTAGTAGAAGAGAAATAGAAAGCTTGGGAGAGCTTTAGACAGCTCTTGGAGAAGTGAAGAAGTTGCAGCCGATCATCCCCTTGCTTGGAGGTGGTGAGCTCCCTTTTATAGTCCAAGTTGGAGTAGACAAGGTTGATTGATGGCTGGGACATTTGCATGGCTCCCCTTAATTTAGGGTCTTGGGCATTGAGAAGGCATAGGAGAGGGCATGGCTAGCTACTCCTTGTTTGGTGGGATGTGATGTATGACAAGCAAGGGTTATCCCTTAATTGGTGGGATGTGATGTATGACAAGCAAGTGTTATCCCTTAATTGGTGGGATTTGATTAAGGGAGAAGGTGAGGTCAACATGGTGTCAACAAAGAAGACCTTATATTAGAAGGAATCCTATTTTTATAACAATTGTAATTATACCTTAGATAGGTAGGATTTCTAGGAGTACTATAAATAGGGAGTTTCAGTCATTGATCGATCGATTCTCCGTCCTCTACCATCAAATTCCTACATATTCATACTCACAGCCGAAACACCAAAGGAGAATACTAAGAGAGCTTGCGCAACTTTGGCGTTCTACTTGGAGAATTCGGTGCCTTCCATGTCTTCATCAACCGTCATGTTTCTCAATAAGTCCTTCATGAACTAATTTCTTTTACTAGGGCTACGATGTAGCCTAGCTATGAATACTCAAATTCTTTGATATTATTAATTTTATTTATCTATACATGTTGAGTGCTTGTTACCGTTCTTAATGCTTTCAATTAATTGGCCACTAATTGCATGATTGGAAGAATTAGGTTGAGACCGGAAGGAGATTCCTAGAAAATAGCTTCTTGTAACAAGTATCATAAATTACATAGCCGACTCGGAAGATTAGGTTATGATTTGTGTAGTCTTTAATGTTTCTTAATGGGTTTTTGCCATCTAAGTCCATCACTAGGAATAAAGTGGGTTGACGGTACATAACACAACTAATATAACTCGGAAGAGAGTATTGATGAGGTAAGGGAAAACGATTATCAACATATTAGGTAATCAGGATTAACAAGTTAGAAGGATTTGGGTGGGATTAGCTAGGTGAAATCGGTGTCCTAGTGCTTTATCATCTTTGTTTTCATCTTGTACATTATTTACTTAATCTAAATTTATTTTACTTGCTTAATTAGATTTTAATCATCATAATTCTCTTATCATTTAAATTCAAATATAATTATAAATAAATCACTCTAGTATTTGATAGATTAACTTAATCCTTGTTGGAACGATACTCTATTTACTACTACACTAATTTTAGTGATATTGTTCACTTGCAATTAATCACATCATCAAGCAATTTATTCTAATGCAGATACGAATCATCGGAAGAAAAAGCGTCGCAAGGCCCATGGTACAAATAAGTGTGGTTGTCCATTTCTATTGAAGGGTGTATATGGTCATGGAAATAAGTGGAAACTTGAGGTTGTAACGTGGGATACATAACCATCCCTGGGGCAGAGTACCTTATAGAGAATTCATGAGATTTAACTCGTTCTCACTCTTAGGCTCGGCATTGTCAAAATTTATGACATGACCAGTTCAGGTTTGTAAGTGGTTGCAAAGAATTTTTTACGGATGTCAATTGGTTTCTCTACTCGGGCATAATAGGTTTTGATTATGGCCTTCTGAGCTATTATCACCTTCTGGCATTACCATCGGCTTGAGAGGAGCTTAGAGTTTATTAGCTTCAACTTACAATACATATGGAGTTCTGCATTTCCGAGTGGCTGATTTGATTCATAATGGGCAGTTATTGTTGCCATGCTTGACACACCACAAGTATGCCCGGCCAGGCCAAGCTTCTATCTGATTCGACTGAGCTTGAATGTTCCAAATTTGAGCCAAAATGCGAATCAGCATTTTTATCAAATTCGGCTACTCAGCCTTCAGGCCAATGTGATGAAATCCGGCTGGCAAAGCTTCATAACTGTCACATCAGTCTAAAATTTCCAATGAACGATAAGAGGGAAGGGTTCCATGCCACTGTCCTAAGAAAGGAAAGTAGAAACTTTCATTAATTGCAACTTATTTACATTGATCGAACATGTCCGGCATTAACCGATAACAAGCTATTATACAATGGACTGATTTCCGTCCTTCGCTACAGTAAGATTACAAACAATAAGGCAGCAATAACCAATAACAAGATATTATACAATGGACTGATTTCCGTCCTTTGCTACAGTAAGATTACAAACAATAAATAATCGATCGGAACAGAAAGCACACAAACAAAAGGAAACTTCACGATAACCAGATGAAAAAGGACCCATAGACTTTTAATAAATGCATTCCTTGTGAAGACTTAAGACACATAATTTTCTGAGCTGCGAAAGATTTCATCTACATGGGCTGCTGGCACATAAATCGCATCCTCCAATGAGCTGTGTGTTCGGCCATAGAATACATAAATAACCACTCCTACTAACAACCATATGGTAACGCGAGCCCAGGTGTCCGCTCTAAAAACGAAACAATAAATGCAGTGTATTAGGGATCAAAGGAAAGAGTATTTACAGACGACAGATTGGATAACAGAGCATTCAGGAAAAATCATAGAAGCTCCAGTTGCAATTGACAACTTTTTCCCCTGTCATGGCCATAAATAGTTTTCTTTCCAAGTTGCAGCAATTAACCAATGCTCTGTGTTGTTGCAAAACAATAATGCACTTTCAGACTAACACTAAATTATAAAACAGGATTGTTTTAGCTGTTTTTAAATTGAAACTTGCATCATAGTCTTCCACAAAACTGCTTGACTAAAAATAAACCATAGCCTTCCTTTAATATCCAAATAATATAATCCCTCTGGAACAAAATAAGAAGGAAAAGTGGAAGGAAAACGACAAGGTAATTATATGGGCATAGATAGTGGAACCCTTTCCAGTATGTAGGCTTTCCCTTGGTATAAGTATGTAGGCTCTCTTAATAGTGAAAAGCTATCAGGAAGGGAAGCAACAAATTAACAGAAAAAATAAAGTGGACTCTTTAATTGGATAGTTACCCAAGATTGATAAGTAAATAGACGTTGATGAGAATGCAGACAATAGGTAGCAATGGGACAAACGGGCAAATGAAACCTGAAAGGAAATCAAGATATCATTGTTATTAAGAAGCCAAATAGTAGTTTCCACACTTAAAGCAACCTAACAATTTAATCCAATGTAACTAAACATGAGATGAAGACATTATTATGTTTCTTTATTATTTGTTTTAATATTCCAATCACTACAAATGATATCACACTTCAATTATAAGTAAAATAAACCTACATAACCAAATTAGATAACTAACATCATGGGCTATTTCTTTAAAAAAAAAAGAAAAAAAAAAGCTAGCCACTTCAACTACAACCAGTATATGTGTGTGCATATATACACACACACATAGATATTCATCCTATTAGGGATTAAATGATGTACCGGTAGATTTCCTGGCAAACTTACAAAGTGGTTTTATCGTTTTTGTGTTTTTTATATTCTTTCTCCCTTGGTGTATGCATAAACAGGCAGTGGAATGAGCTCATCATGCATTACTGCATTATCCTATGGCTTGTGAAATTTAGGATTTGTGTTTTCTTTATTTGGTATTTATGTGCTATGGCAGCTGTTTGCATCTTGGCATTAAAGAACTGCCAGTTAGTAAATTCTTTGAAATCTTATATACATGCATTTTTTGTTTTTGGGTATTCTATTTCTTTGTATTCCTTTGTTGCAGTATGCATAAGCAATCAGTGGAATTAGTTGACCATGTTTCACTACACAAGTCTAGTTTCGATCAAAAAAAAAGGTTGGCTTCAAATACCTGATATAAAAATTTAATGTTCTTGATGCACTACCTCATGTTTGTCCAAACCCAACCAAACACATGAATCAATTATGAGAACACCTGTTTACTCTGACATACGAATTTTTTTTTTCTTATGGCTACCAATTAATATGTACCAATTGGAAACTTACCCTTGCAAAACCGGCTTGCAAGGGAAGGGTGCCCAAGAACTCATATAATAAGCCAAGATGTTCTATTTTACTATTTTTCCACCATACTTCAAAAGGTCAACCTCGTTGAACCACTCACATGATAGCTCTTAAGGTAGTTGCACACATCAATAGTAGCCCACTCCTCACATAGCTCCACTCATCATTGGTAACCCTGTCCTTTTATTGAGTATCTTCACTTACCTACCTAGGTCACCTCTCTCATGGACTTGGCCTAGTTGGATGGTAAAACCTACTGTGGTACTATTTTAATGTCAGAGCATTTAATTCAAAACCAAATAGCTATGAGTTGAGAGGCCAGAGATTTTATATAATGTGATGCAAGCCTCAAAAACCATATGTAAAATTTTTACTCTCAACATAGATCAGGACCAATTTCAAGAAATTGATTATCTTTTTGGATAACTTACATGAGTTACTTTACTCTCACTTCTTTTATAACATACATTTAATTTTAATATTTTATAGTTTTTTTCTTCTTTTGTTATTTGGATATTTACATATCGCACCGCTTGAAATAATTGTGATGAAATTTGTAGTATCATAAAATAGTGAGCTTACCTCCTGTGTGCCCAAAGTTGTGTCTTGCCTCATCTTGATCTATACATGTGAGCACAACCAGACCTAATAGAAGAAGAATGCCACCAGCTCCGCATAATGTATAGCGAAGAAAGCTGAAATTGAAAGCAACAATGTTTTTGAAGAATTAATCAATGAGGAATAGAGAAATAACCTATATGACTAGTAGAAACTGAAACATAAACTAATATTAAAAACCACAAATCTTGGCAATCAATTTTAGAATCTAGGCAGACTATCAGCTAACTAAACATCCCTCTAGAATTTGTTTTTGCAGCTAAAAAATGAAGGATTAAAATCACGCAACCAGAAAAGATCATTCTTAGAACAACTAAACCTAGTACTAAAATCAACCCACCTGGGGAGGCCCAAATCTGAAGCTGAATATGTCAGGAGAAGCACCCCAACACATGTGAACATTATGGTCCAGCCAGCAATCCTTCGCCTGTTATCTTCACTTAGTGCGTCTGCAATAATGCACACATAAATAGTGCAAAAGCATTTCAGAATGATCTAGATGACATGAAAGCAGAGCACAACTTCATAAACAGATGTTTTGATACAAATATAAAGCCAGAAATATCCACTATTTATCAGGTTGATTCTTTCCTGAAAGTGTGGCCCAGATTCATTCTGGAAACATAAGTATGACAAGAGAGTATTCCCCTGCATACATATGTATCGAGTAATTTTTTTCCAGTCCGTCTGACTTGTTATGATGTCAGACTATCAATTAGGCCTTTTGAGTGTGTAGAATCATGCCTGAATGTGCGCTCCTGATTTATAGTTGGGAAATGTACTTTCAATAATGCGGTTAACTGCAAGTGCAGATAACCCTTTCTTTGCCTTGCCAATTGCCCGGTAATGTACATGCCGATCGATCAGCAGTGCAAAAATGGTTATCTGCATTTGTGGTTGAGCGCACCATAGAAAACTTTTCTACATATATATGTGTCTGTGTGTGTGTGTGAGTGTTCAATCGGCACAGGACATTCTCACTGTGAATGTCTCCTCGTGAACCAAACTTCTCTCTATCTGTGTGCGTGAGTGTGTGTTTGACCATTCTACAATTGCAGTGGTTGAAAACAATAAGGTGAGATAAGAGACTATATCCATAAGGAACTTACAGTTAACAAAAGGCAATTGCTTTTCAATCAGAGGAAGTTCAACCAAGATATCCACTTTGTCAAGTAGAGGTTTAGTACTTTCCTTGGAAGAACCAACATGAGCCTTAGGATTTTCCTCACTAATCTCATGAGAATTCCTTCCGTTCCACGACGACACTGAATCAATGGACTCCTGAAGAGATGAAGGCAAAGGCACCTCATCGGGTGGGACATATCTGAGTATCAGTACACATATCGCTACCATGGTGAATGCAAGAAGCGTACCCACACTAACCTGCACAACATAAGTAGACCTACAAGTCAGTCTCCACATAACACATTTTGTTTCCATTAAAAGATGTACATTCACTACTACAGGAAAAGGTGGGTGTCAACATAAAAAAGGGTTAAACACATGTATTTCCATCTGGTATTGAGTTCCATGTGTCATTACCATGATCCAGAATATAAACTCCTTGACAACATCAGAGTTTGTTTCAGGATATTATCAAGGGTCGGAAATATTACTGTAGGAAAAAAATAAATAAATAAACCTCCCAGGGTAGTTCACATGCAATGGGAACCCCCTTGATAAAGTCAGTCTGGTAATGACAAATTATAGCATTAAAATTAAGAATACTCGTATGCCTTTTAGCAGAGAAAAGAGTAAACAAATTATCCACCTCAACAATACTAGATCTTTCCATGAAACTTACCATTCCTGCCAACTGTGAAACATCCATAAAGAATGCCAAGACCGCAGCACCAATCCCAGTTGCGATTGTACTCTTCACAGGAACTTGAGTGCGTTTATTAATATCTGAGAAAAATGACGGCAGCAATCCATCTCTAGCCATTGCCATCAGGATTCGTGGCTAAGCATAAGAATATGAAAGGCATCAATATTTCATCAAACAAAATCAAATTAAATAGAATAATGAAAAATAAAATATATTAATCAGTGATACAAGTGATAGGAGAATCATTGTAATAAACAAGCAGAAGAGAGCTGAGACCATACTTTGTAGCTCTTGAAAAGGAAGAGATAAAAGGAACATGACAAAAGATCAACAAAGAATACCTGAGGAAGAATAGAACCCATCAATGTTGAGCAGAGAGCAGTAACAGCTCCAGCAGTTATCACATACCTTCAACCATAAACAGGAAAATAGCTTTCAATTCCCAAAGTTTAATTTAATTACCCAAAGCTATGTAAAGAAATTGAAAGCACCATAAAATTATTCACTTACGCAGCCCATTGCATCCCATGACTAGCAAATGCAGAAGAGATAGGTGTGTCAGGATCCATTGCATGATAAGGCACTAAACCAACAATGACTATTGAAACCAACATATATAACGCACAGCAAATAGATAGGGCAGCACCAATACCCAATGGCAAATCTCGTTGAGGATTCTTCACCTTTTGAAATACATGAAGGCATAATTCAAATTCTACACGAGTTAAAACATCTCTACAGTACTTATAAAAATGATATTTTCGATGGCATAACAAGAACATATATACCTCTTCAGCAGCACTGGCAACTGTATCAAAACCAATGTACGCAAAAAAGACAGTGGCTGACCCAGCAAGCATACCATTCACCCCAAAGGGGAAGTACCTGTTAAATCAATAAAGAGGAAGGACAATTGAGAATTTTCCTTTAGAAAAAGTAAAAGAGTAGATATACAAATAGGGATGCCAAATACCCAGTAGGAAGTTCATATCCAGCCCAGCCAGTCTTGAAACCCAAGTAAGTACCAGCTACTATGACAAATATCATTGCACATACATTTGCTATCGTCACAATGCCTTGTGCCACCGTACTCTGCAGAAATTAAGTGTTCAATTACACAAAAAAGGACAAATATATTTGGCAAGTTTAAGAATTTTTTTTCTACGCAAAAAGAAAACAAAGAAGATATATAAGTACCTCCTTGATTCCCACACACAAGAGCCCTGTTACAATAAATACTAAAATTGCTGCACAGGGGTCAACCACCATATCGAGCGCAGGAATATATTGCCGGGCTATAAAAGCAGGCAGACTGTCCTCTCCTCCAAAAAGTAATGCCTTGAGGAAGAAAAACAAATACATAAGGACATATTCCATATACTTATCTCTTGAAAATTGTCAAAGCATGCAGGAAGAATCATGGAAATAAACTCAAAATTAAAACAAGAAAAAATACTACAGTGTTCTCCCTTACTGATAAACTTGAGCAGAATCAGAAGTTCCTATCCAAAGAAGGGGTCATTCTAATTCAAGGAATTTAAAATCCTAGCCCAAATTTCAACCAAGACAGGAGCACATATGGCATTCACTTTATTGTGAGCTAGTATCTCAGAAGAATTGCCCATATACTTGTATACATAAAGGAAGTAAAGTACATAATATGGCCGTTAGATGTTTAAAACCAGATAAAACTACCCCAAAAAAGAAACAGAGCGAGAGAGAGAGATATGGTTCACTCTAAAATAATTAGGATAAATTTGCAAGTTCTACCAGTTCCAGCTCAGCAGATTATGCTATGAGCTTCACAGAAGGAAAAGTTACAAGAAGTCTTGTTTTGCATAATACATAAATTAGATACTTAAAAGTAAATCAACTGTACCAGATTAGGGGATATGCCACGAGCAACTGCTGAACCACCAATTGTATATTCTAGAATCAAAGCCCAACCAACCAACCAAGCAACACTGCAAACAATGATAGTTCTGATATCACTAACTGATTCAAATGAAAAGTTTCAACGTAAAATTGCTATTGCTTGAACAAGAATGCTAAACTTTACTCTTCCTTTTCTTTTAAAATTGCTATGCACGACACTTTAGTGACAGAGAATCACTGAGAAATTACCCTTCTCCAATGCATATGTACGTATAGTGATAGGCGCTCCCAGCAGAAGGGCAGCGACTTGCAAGCTCAGCATAACAAAAGGCTGAAAGAGCTGCAGCTATTCCAGCTATTAGAAAGGAAATTGCCAGGGCTGGTCCAGAGTGCTCCCTAGCCACTGTTCCAACAAGAATATAGACTCCTGCTCCGATCGTCGAGCCAACTCCTAATCAAGTTATATGAGAACTAACGGTAAACTATTTGTGAAAGACAAATAAACCATGATGTCCAATAAAGGGAAGTTGCTTGCTTGTTTCATTATTTCAGTCAAAAATTTAAAGTGGTGCTGACATTTGTGTGCATGAGTGGGTGTATGTGTATAATACACAATAGGCCATGAATATAAATTATGCAGTTAAAACTTAGTAAGAACAATAATCAACTAAATCATACGCAAGGGATTAGTAGTAAATGAGTAATTTTATGATGAAGGGTGTATAAATAAAGAAAAACTTATGCATACCATAAAAATTTCAAAGCGAGGCACAGAGCAGGAAGATAAAGTTGAGAGGAAAAAGGAATAAACACAGGAGATCAAAATCTAATACCAATTACAAGAATATAGCGAGGAACAAACACTTAATCATCTTAAATACAAAAACAAATTAACATCAACAGTTTAATATGAGATTGTCCAAACGCATATGCAAACACAAAACACATGTATCAGAAAATGATTAAGAAGGAAAAGTTTACCAATTGCAACAAGATGGGGAATAGTCAATTCCTTGGCCAACTGTTGACCCCCAGACTTCACGTGAACCGAGTCCACCTGTTTCCTCCTTATCAAACTATTCAGACCACCCCATGAACCCTGTTTTCCACTTCCTCCTCCACCACCCTCTTTCGAATCAACTAATAAACCCATCACACAAGACCCAGGAACTCAAATTTTCTCCAAGAAAGCTAACAAATTTGATCTTCCAAGACTGCCTTTTGGCGTCCTAAGCAAAAGATACAAAATCGGTTTCTTTGCTTTGATTTGATACTAATGATAACTTCAATTAATTCATCTAAAAGGAAAAAAAATTAGAACTTATATACACTAAATCAAATTCAACCTGCCTGCCCTCCCGTGTACATAATCTGATATAGAATTTTGAGGCCTATGTAACAAAACGGGAAGCGGGCAGATGAAGGAAAGAAAGGGTGGATTTTTCCCTTTTTCCCTTTGGGTTGGTGGTGGTTTCTTCGTTCAGATAACAACCCAAAATAATCTGAAGTTGGTGTTTTTTCTGATTTTTTATTTATCTTTCTCTTTCTTTTTCTTTTTCTTTTTCTTTTTCTTTTTCTTTTATTTTATTCTGTTTTGCTAACATAGGAAATTGAAGCAGTCCAAAAAATACCAATAAAGACTAAACCGGGAATTAGGATTGCGTACGTAATTAGATCCATTCTAGTGGGGCCACACGGGCCCAAAGTTCTCCATTTGGCTCTGGCTCATATGGCTTCATATTGGGTTGTCGTCGTCGTTGAAAGAAAATCTTTGAATTATTGGAGGTGAAACAAATAGTAAGTTAATATATGATGGATAATTACTCATCACGATGCGATGCCGTGTGAACAGTTCAAATTCATATTTTTTAATCACATTAGTTAGTTATTTATTACGTTAAATAATTGCCATGGAATAGAAGATAAGATTATATCTGGTAAAAAGAAAAAGGCGCCAAGGAATTGCAATCATGCAGCTCAGAGTTGCTGGCTGCTCTCCCACTCCCCCCTTTTTTTTTATTATGAAATATAAATTTCCTTAGATAAAATGCAAGAATACAATCAGAGATATCAACATGATATTTAAAGTAACAATTCTAAAAGGGCAACGAATTAACTTGTGAAAAACAAAACTAAGTAAACAAAACCGCACTAAAACCGCTAACCTCCGTCACCATAATTAACCATAAGCCCAAACAAAATTCACGAACCCAACATGACCGAAACCTTTTTGGTTAAATGAATCTACCACACTACCAGCTGAAAAAGCACTCCCACTTACCTTTTTGGTTTCTTCATGATGTATTAATTATTTTGTGATATCTGGCTGCGGAATAAAATATCTTATCGTTTGCAGTAATTATTATTGCGTGTGCGAATGGAATTGAAGACTTTATTCAGAATTCTTTTGCTACTTAACTTTATTGAGATACGGACGAAATTTCAACTTTTAAAATGAACATTAAAAAAATGTGTAAAATGAAAGTCAATCAATTGGCAATCGTGATGATGACTCATATGAAAATGCTAGCACATTTATTGGCAGCAAAACAACCAAAATAATTTTAATAACTTCATTGGATGCACATTCTGGGAACAAACAACTACGAGCCCTCTACCCCCACGCATCTAACCAGCTTGCGTGATTCACCAGTTCCACCGACTAGACTCTTTAGAGTGATTCAGTCGATACAAAGATTCGCTCATATATTCTACCGACCAATAAGAAGATGACAAGTTTTAAAAAAATTCCTTAAGTCATATTAATTACCCTAATTAATTCCTATATAATTAGGGAAATTATCTTTAATTTAATATAGGAATATCTCCTTAAATCAAGGAATCAAACTCCATCAAATCTCTTGAAGTAATTCCTATCATCTCTTTGGGAAGAATAATCCTAACCAAATAAAGATTATTCTCCCAAAACCCTAGCACACAAGGAGGCTACAAATATATAGTCATACAAGACATTTGAGGTAACGCCCAGAAAAAAACCCTCTCTCTCTCTCCTTGCCGTCACCACACTCTCTCTCCTCTCTCACACATATCTTAGTCTTAGAGTTGACTAGCTTACTCAAAGAATGGAAGACCAAAACAACTTGGTTGGACAGCTCCTCAACCAGATTGACTTGGTCCGAGACCTTGGCCTTGGAGCTCAAGGCAAAGATAGAAGGATGGACAAACGTACCCGCAGGCAGTTCGAGAGGTCTTATGTAGGTCAAGCAGGGGCAAGTAGACAAGGGGAAGGACAAGAGCGTGCTCAGCACATTGGCATGTCACAAGCATCCGTGAGCCACTCTCAAAGAAGATTGAGTCTCCGATCGAGAGAAAGTCCAAGGATCAACGTGCACGAGAGGCTGGGCCCACAACCCGATGTTCACGCCGGCCTGGGCCCTCAGAGAAGTGTTTAAGTGAGACTAGGCCCCCGAGAAGATCAGCCTTGCGGTCATTCCCATGAAGTACGAGAAGAAAGACTCTCACATGCTCGGTCTGGAAGAGCTAACTCACGATGACAAGCTGCAGAGGGTCCTTGGCAAGCTCAGTCCACCAATACGCCATGCAGGCAGGACAGTCAAGGAGATCTACTTCGTATAAACAATAAGGAGGTAAACCAGTGACCACTTGTTCAACTTGCACAAAAAGCATGATGAGTCCCTCCGAGACTACATCAAGAGATTCAAGGTAGAAAAGGCAAACATCGTAGATTGCAGTGACCAAATCGCATCATTTGCCCTCAAGAAGGGCTTGCCAACCTAGCATGACTTATACCGCGAGCTGACTATCGCTCCCAGCTAGACTCCGACAGAGGTCTTCGCAACTGCGGAACGCTACGCGCTCTAAGATAACGATCGAATCACCGCGAAAAAGTCTGCCAGGCAAGCATACCAACCTACCAAACAAGCAGGTCAGAGGAACGATAGATTCATCAACAAGAGTAGTATCAAGCACAAGTCGCAGAACTGGTGAGAGAAGGCAACTGCACAGAGTTCGTAGCAAAGCAGGCCATCCAATAGATCGAGGACCCCAATGCAACAAAGGAGCCTCCATAGTAGGTCATAAGGACTAACACGATCATGGCCGATTTCGAGGAGTTCGGGCTGACCAACAAAGAAAAAAAGAGGAAGATTAAATAGGCCACTATTATCTCTCAAGGCTTAACCAGCCTCACATCATTTGAAGACGATCTCGTGATCGGCTTCCAGAAGAAAGACTTGATCGGCCTTGATCTACTACACAACGACTCCCTCGTCATTAGCATTCGGATTGCCCAAGCCGTGATCGACTGAATCCACGCAGATGAGGGCAACGCAGCTAATATCCTAGAACTGTCGGTCATCCAGCAGATGGGCATGAAGACAAAGATCAACAAGTCAGCTAGGTCGCTGACCTGTTTCAATGGCGTCGATTACTGTAGGCATAATAGACCTCAACATCAACTTTGCACCGATAATCAACTCGCAACCCTTTATGATCATTGATGAAGTCTCTCCCCTATAATGTCATCCTGGGCATACCGCGGACTGGCAAGATTAACACCATCACTTCTACCATACATCAGAAAATCCGTAATCCAATCCCTAGGGGCGGTGTCGGTCAGATCAACAACAATTAGGCAATAGTGAGAAATTCTTAGCTCAATGGTTGAAGAAGAGCAAGCAAGCATTGTTCATCCCTGTAAATCAAGCAAATGTGAAGGGAACATAACAAGCATAGGAGGAAGCAGATCCCGTTCCTGACTGTCGAGTAGACCAGGAAAAATGGAATAGACATTCCCTAAGAGCAGTTAAGGAATTAGGACCAAGAATGGGAATCCGCCCGGAGTTCTCCCCCGAATAAGGATGGAAGCCCGAGGAGGATGTTGAGCTCCCTGATACTGACAAGCTAGAGAGAAAAGCGTGGATATGCTCGCGCCCAAGGTATTAAATATCGATAATATCCCCGATATTATCCCGATAATATCTGATTTTTGGGGGTCCGATATTTTAACAACTAACCATAGTGTTATCGTCAATATATCGATATTATCCCGATAATATCGGGAAGATATTTTCAACATTTTTATGAATGATTTGGGCAATATATTGAGATATTATCGATAATATCCCGATACAAAACCCAAAAATATTTATATACATTGTATTTGTGAAAACCATTTTACTCCTTCAACACCTTAACCACCATATCACTTATGTTTTTGTGAAAATACTAAAATATTTATATATATACATGGTTTTGTTTTGAATTATTTTTGCAAGAAACAAATTTTCACATGAGATGAGTAGTAACTATGGTTATACTCATAACCAACCATTTCCCTACCCTTCATATCCCATTCCTGTTGGGATAGAATCAAGCGACTCATGGAAAGAATCCGAGACTCAATCTTCAAATGATTTTGCTTATGGACAACGTCAACCAATCTCGGATCCATATGAGTGGCATGTTAACAATTGCATGCAAAACTATTTTGGGGATTTATCATTTGATGACTACTCTTCAAAATATACTTACTCTACACATAGAGATGATGAAAATAGTGAAAATTTTGAACCTCATAGGAACTCTATGTGGTACTAAGTCACTCATGTATCTTACCATGCAATGTATAAAGTGTAAAATATTGTAGTAATTCATTATATATAAATGATTATGGTGTGTTTAATCTTCTTTCATTAATTACTACATATTTTCCACACTTACGGTGTTTGCCAGCTTGCTATATAATCTACTTAAATCAGTTAAATCCATCATGCAATGCATTTCCTTCCAATTTTTTGTGATAAACTAATAGATAATTGACTAAATAAACATCCTGCAAAGTTTCAAAAAAAATTTCCAAGTTTTTCTTACAATTTCTGTGGTTTTTATTCAATTTTTTCCGATACCGATAATATCCCGATATTTCCTGTGATATTTCCGTGTTTTTTGACTTCCGATATTTCCGATACCTCTGATATTTAAGACTTTGGCCGAAGCCTAGAAAAGAACGTAGATCTTATAGCCATCCTCCATAATAACAAAGACGTGTTCTCATGGTCACCGTCTGACATGCTAGGCATCAATCAACAAATTATTTGCCATTGCCTTCATGTTAACCCAACCAACAGACCAGTAGCGCATAAGAGATGCAACTTCACTCCCAAAATTGACAAGCTCCTAGCTGCCGGCTTCATTGAAGAAGTCTTCTACTCAGAGTAGCTAGCCAATGTTGTTCTAGTGGTAAAGAAAGACCGAGGCAAGTAAAGAGTATGTGTGGACTACACCGACCTTAACAAGGTGAGCCCGAAAGACAAGTTTCCCTTGCCAAGAATTGGTCAGCGCATAGATTCAACTTTTGGCAATCAACTGCTAAGCTTCATGGACACTTACTCTGGCTACGATCAAATTATGATGCATGAGGACAATAAAGCGAATACTTCTTTTATAAAGTCATGCCATTTGGGCTGAAGAATGCGGAGCAACGTACGAGAGATTCATGAACAAGACTTTCCAGGTGCAGATTGACAAGACTATGGAGGTCTACGTAGATGACATGCTAGTCAAAGCTCCCCGATGAGCAGATCACATCAAGAATCTTGCCGAAGCATTTAGCTTGCTCTAAAAGTACAATATGAAGTTGAATTCGAGCAAGTGCACATTTGGAGTCTCATCCGGCCGATTTTTGGGATACTTAGTCACCCAAAGAGGTATTGAAGAACATCCCAATCAAATTAAGGCAATCTTAACCTGAAGTTGACTACCACAATGAAGGAGATACAAAATCTACTGCGCAGAGCAGCAGCTCTCAACCTATTCCTTTCGAAGCCTTAAAGAAATAATAGAAAGACAAGTGGGATGAAGAGTGCGAAATAGCTTTCCAAAACTTGAAGACCTACCACACTTCACCTCCCCTACTCTCAAAATCCATACTAGGCGAAGATTTGTTCGTCTACCTGGCAGTGTCCAACTCAGCAGTCAGCTCAACTCTCATCCGAGAAGAGCTGGGGGCATAACATCCGCTATTCTAGACATCAAAAGCCGTCCTTAATGTAGAGACTCGCTATCCCAAAATAGAGAGGCACATTTTGTCACTTGTATTTCTGCAAGGAAGTTAAGACCCTACTACCAAGCTCATCGAATAATTGTCATGAAGAATTTCCTTTGAGATCGATTCTTCACAGCCATGACACTTCTCAGCGACTCATGAAATGGGCTATTGAACTCAATCAGTATGACATCCTCTACCGGCCAAAGACTGCTATAAAAGCACAGGCTTTAGTAGATTTTGTTGTAGAGTTTACTCCATCAGCCGAAGAAGGGAAGCTGGTCATAAAGAACAAGGAAAGTTCTAGAGCAGATAAGGCCTCCTCCGCCGATCCAGACCTACACAAAGACATGTGGCAGTTGCTTATAGACGGAGAATTAAATCACAAGGGAGTTGGAGCAAGCCATCACACTGGGCTTTGCAGCCTCAAACAACGAAGCAGAATATGAGGCATTGCTCACCAGATTGCGCTAAGCAAAAGAATTGTCGATCAAGAAATTAGCTATCTACTCAAACTCCCAATTGATGACAAATCAAGCTTCAGGCGAGTACATGGCAAAACACCTGAGAATGATCTAGTATCTCAACAAAGTCCAAATGCTGTTAAAGGAATTCCCTACTTTCACTATCCAACAAGTTCCCCAGACAGAAAACACTCATGCATATGCATTGGCAAGCTTAAGATCAGCGTTTGTCACCCAATTCAGATGCTCCATCCTAGTTGAGCACCTTGACCGGCCAAGCATCGAAGAAATAGAACAAGTACACTCAATGCAAATTGATGAGGACCCTAGCTCCCAAGACCCCATCATCGACTACTTAGCAAATGGAAATCTGCCAAAGGATAAGCCCGAAGCTAGGAATGTCTAATAGAAAGCCGCGAGATACTACATACAAGACAACAAGCTCATTCGCAAATCATACTATGGCCCTCATCTCACATGCATAAAGTACCTTCAAATACTTGAGGTACTCTACAAAATTCACGACAGTGAGTGTGACAACCACTCTGAGGGCAGGTCACTCGCCTAGAAAGCTCTAAGCATAGCTTATTTTTGGCCTACCATGCGCCATGACTCCATGGTTCATAGCCTGCCTGCCAAGGTGTATGACCCGCATAACAATCCATGACCATTCATGCAATGGGTCATTGACTTAGTGGGCCCCATGCCACTAGCACCTGCCAAAAAAGACATGATTTGTAATACCCCGAAAAATTCAAGGTGAATTTTCATATTTTAGTGAAAAATAATATTATGGTGGAGAATGATTATAGGTATTTTATCAAGAGATTTTGGACTGAGATTATTAAATTAAGTATGTTTAATTTGAAGTTGGACAAAAATGACCAAAAAATACCCCTATGTGTGAAAGATTACCAAAATACCCTTGTAGCTTATTAAATTTTTTTAAAAAAAAGAAAAAGAAAAAAGAAGCAACGTGGAAGCCAAACATTCATTCTTCCCCCTTCCCTCTTACATTCTCTTCAAAAATCTGATTTTGGGATGAGTTGTAAACCTATGGTAGATGAGTCACCTAGTCTAGGCTAAGAAAATTAATGGCATAAACTAAGATAAGATTTGGGATGAAAGAAATAAAATTTGGGTGAGGAAGAAAGGAGAAAATAGGAGGAAGAGAAGAAGAGAGTTTCTAAGGTGAGTCAATTTCGAAAATTTTGGTTTTAACCTTGTGGTTGTGTGATTTTAATCTCTTAAAGAATAATTTGAGTCATATGAGTGCGCCGTCGTGGCGGTTTTGCTCTTAGGGTGTTTGCTTCCAACCATGGTTGTTTGGAAGTCTTTGGTGGATTGGAAAATGGATTTGGAGCACACTTTGAGTATTATTTCGCGCTCTCAATGAAAACACCAATTTGTAGGAGCAAATTTCCCCACAAGAATATTCGATTGGAAAGATTCCCCTTTCTTCTTCGCCGCTTCTTTCTCCCTACAAAATAAATTGGATAAGAGGACCACACCCGGGGGGTGTTGGCCAAAGGCCCTCCGATGCCTAAGTTCAATTGATTTAGGAAAAAACCAATAGCTAAATAAGGTACGGAGATATATATGTAAGGTGTAAACTGGGTGGCCGGAGCCGTGAGTGGTGGGTGGAGCCTTGTGTAAAAGGGAGAGAGAGAGAGAGTGGTGGCTAGAATTTGTGAGGAATATTCTATGCAGAGTTTCAGTAGTAATTCTGACGTACCTCAATCATTGTGCGTAGCCAAGTATTTATAGGGGGCCTTGACGAGGTTGGTGAGGTTGGTGAGGTTGGTGTATTTAGGGATTTGATTTAATCAAATCCCTAATTAAGGCAAAAATCAAATACACCCAATCTGAATCAAATAACCTCCCAATTAATTGGGAATTGTGGTAGGAATCAAATCAATTCTCAACCTAATTAGGTAACATTGAATTTAATTGGGTAATCCCCAATTAAATTGAGTAACTCCCAATTAGGTTGAATAATTCCCAATTAGGTCAAATAATCCCCAAATGGGAGGAATTGTTTGACCTAGGGTTCTGATTTAATTCGGTTCCCACATAATACATGCCATAAAACTCAATGAAGAAGGTCTCCCTATTTTTGATGAAATATTAGGCAAAGGAATAGAAGACGGAGTCAATACTTTATTATACACCATAATAGAAACACCGAGTAACACAACCGCCAGAATTCATGACCAACTTAGTAATCTTCGATGCCCAAAGTTAAGTGATTTCAAATGGTATAAAGACGTTTTCATATCCAGAGTCATGTTAAGAGACGATAGTAATCAACCATTTTGGAAAGAAAAATTCATTAATGGTCTCCCTAATCTGTTTGCTCATAAAATACGTATAGTCTTAAGTAATGATCAAGGTCATATAGATTTCGATAGTCTAACCTACGGCAATATAATTAGTACAATTAATCAAGTTGGTATCAAAATGTGTGTAGATGTGAAAATTGGTAAACAATTCAATCAAATAGAAAGTCATCCAAATATGAGTTAGGTGATTTCTGTGAACAATACGGTTTAGCATCTATTCCACCCTCCAGAAAAGTCAAACATAGAAACTATGAACGACAAACAAGTAAATCCATATATTTTCAAAGAAAACGGCATTCCTTTAAACATAATGATGAGTTCTATAGTAAAAGAAAATTTAACCCAAAGAAAAATTGGTAAAAAGGGCCAGGAAAAGATAAAAAGGAAAAATTTAAAAAGAACACTGACAAAAGAAAAATTGAGTGCTGGAAATGTAAAAAATTTGGTCATTATGCTAATGACTGTAAAGTAAAAGACACAATGAAGCAATTAAAAATTTAAGAAGAAGACAAAGCCCAATTAATTAAAGTCCTAGAACTAAGAGATTCCGAGTCTAGTGAAAATGACATCTCTGTCACAAGTTCAGCAGACTATAGTTCTTCCAATACTCAGTCAAGCTCTCCAAAAATTCAATTTGGATGTACAGATAAATGTTGTAATATCTTAAACAAGTCAATACGAGTCCTCACAAAACAGGAAGAACAAGAAGAATTACTCATAGATTTAATTAGTAAAGTCGAAAACCCAGAATTAAAATCTGAGTATTTAAAAAAGCTATGAAAAGTCATCAGTCAGGAAGAAACAAGTCAAATCAGCCCCCCAAGATAAGCCTAAATGCTACTTTATAAAAATTCTATAAAAAGAAAGAAATTACTCTACAAGATCTTCAACTTGAAATCAAAACTCTCAAAAAGGAAATAGTAGAGTTAAAACAATTCAGTTGTAAGTTACAAAGTGAGAATTTTGAAATAAAACAAGATCTAATCAATCTAATGGAAAGAATGGATTCTAATACCAAAAGTCAGACAGATAGTCATTCTGAAGAAGAGAACGAACCCTCAAGTAGTGATAAAGCCATTAATTTGATTAAACAAATAAATTTTAGAAAATGGTATTCTAAAGTCAGTATTTTTATCAATAACTTTGAGCTAAAAACTATAGCCCTTTTTGATTCAGAAGCCGATCTTAATTGCATCCAAGAAGGATTAATTCCAACCAAATATTACAAAAAGTCAAGAGAAACCTTAGGTACGGCTTCTGGTAAACCACTTCAATTAAAATACGAAATTCCTAAAGGCCATGTTTGTCAAAATAAAATCTGTTTCAAAACGTCTTTTCTCTTAGTCAAAAATATTACCGACGAGGTCATCCTAGGTCTACCTATTATAGCTGTTGTTAATATTATGTTAACTCGCAATTGTACGGGGCAATTAGTAGTATAGCAAGACAAGTACGAGGTCGTACCCACGAAGACTGAGAAGTTAAAACTAGTTATGTACTTAGATTACCAAATTCAAGAAAGTAGAAGGTTATGTCTAAAACAGAATTTAAAGCAAGAGTGCTTGTGATTGTTGAACAAAAGAACCAAAATGAAATTGCAAAAAAAAAAAAAGAGTAAACAAATGTAACAAAGAGTGGTTTTAAGAGTTGGAAAACAGATTTGGAGACTAAGGCATTCGAATCACCATAACAATTCAATTCTGGGTTATAAGGAGTCAAGTAACAAGTCTAATTCATATTCAAAGATTGATTCTAGCTAAAGTATGATTAGGCCATGGTGTCTGGTTCTAACCTTGTGTTCCTAATTCCCTAATTTGATCATTTGTTGTCTAACGTAAATTAAGCATTAGGAACCCATTAAGCATAGAAGAACAATTTAAACAACCAAGCATGTATCTAATCCCTGTTGTCGAATGCCCATACATACTCTTCCTATTCATAGTTCAATTTGAATCAAAGCATGGTGTCTACTCTTGATTCAAACCAAGATAGCTAACATACAAGTTCTAATAGTGATCAATCATTCAAACAAGCATATTAACTGATAAGCATAATGAATAAAAACATGAATCATGAATCAAACTTGAAACTCCAAACTTCAAACTTATAAACCCAGAATATTCATGTTAGGTTACATCGAAACCCTAGTTATGAAATTAGCTGCTCATAATGAAAAATAAACTCAGATAGAAATGAGAAAACATAAGGAATGCAATAAGAATAGAAAAACCCTTTTTCTGAAGTTCTTGTGGTGTTCAAGACTTCTTCAAGTGCTTCTTCACGTCTAATGCTTCTCCAAGAGCTTCCCCACGTCTAGAATGATGTATGACAGCTAGTAGGTGATTTGGGATGAGTTTGGGTGAGTGGTGATGGTTGAGAAAGAGGAAATTCGTAGGGAAATGGAAGGGAGGTTTTCTGGAGCTGTTTTGGTGATTTGGGGCAGTTTAGAGTATTGGGTTGATTGCTATAGTGTATGGGGTTGATGGGATTGTATGAGGATGATTTCTGGATGTGTTGATGGAATGATGGAAGTGTGGAGGATGGCTGAAGTGAATTTTTTAGCTTGAAGACTGTAGGGGCTTTTTCCTTCCGGCAGCAAGTGAGCTGGGCTGCTGAAGTTGTCCCCTTTGTTTGAGTTCGAAATTAAGCCCCAAAATGCTTCGAAAGGGCAGCAAAGCCTTAGGAAGAATTTTGGTTATCTTCTCCAACAAAACAACAGAAATTTTACAGATAATTTCTTTACGTTGACAGATGAACTTTTAGGCTTGGCATGGTGAGCATGTGGCATGGGAGCAAAGTCATCATGGGTTTAGCACTTTTGGACAGAGAGAATTTATGGGTTTCTATGGAGGTCAGAGGTTCTAGTGGGAGAGAGGAGAGGTTCCTAGGGGGAGAGCTTTTGGTGGTTTTCGGAGCTTCCGGCAGCTCGGCAGTGTCTCCGTTGGTACTGTAGCAATTTTGCCAAAGTAGGGGAGATGGAGGAAATGGGCTAGCAAAGCACGAAAATTTGCAGGGTTTTCAAGAGAGAAAGCTTGCTCTCCGAAGATGGTGAGTTGTATTGTTGTTTTTGGCTGGGTAGGAGAGGCCCTATTTATAGTTGTTTGGGTTTGCTCTTCTTCAAGAAACCCTAATGGTTTCTTTCTATCTTAGCTAGGTTTTCTCCTTCCTTTCTTCTCTTCCTTCCTGACTTACCTCATGTTGGCAAAGCCAATCCTGCCAAATCCACAAAATCAGAGATTTTGTGTGCTCCAAGCCTCTTCCAGCGGCGGCCTCAGAAGGGAGCTCCACTTTTTCAGCCATCTTATTCCCCCCCTTTCTTCCTCTGTCCATGGCTGAGTTTGATGAAGGAAAGGAAGTGGCTGTACCC
Source organism: Prunus campanulata (assembly GCA_034190965.1). Classification (NCBI taxonomy): domain Eukaryota; kingdom Viridiplantae; phylum Streptophyta; class Magnoliopsida; order Rosales; family Rosaceae; genus Prunus; species Prunus campanulata. Next base: position 1,894,027 of record CM067214.1, on the reverse strand, counting down.
GTTGGTTTGAGAGGTGGCATCCTCCCTTGCATGCCAAAATCCCTTGGTTTCTTGAATTTCATATACTTGGAACTAGTTCCCAGCAGCCACCCTTGTGCAGATTTCCAACGTGGTCTTGTTTTCAAACTGGGGGCTTATGCTGGTTTTTTATCCTAATTATGTTGGCTTTTGGGACAACCACAAGATCCATCCAATGGATGGGATAGCTTTGTCAAGTGTTGGGCTTTATTTTGGCTAGTTTGCTCTAATTGGGTCAATGGACTTATTTGGCTAATTTATTCTAATGGGCTTATTTTGGTTGAGGCAATGATCCATCTCCTTCCTTGTGCTTACCCATGTTTGGGCCTAAGAAAATGGGCTTGAGTCTCGAGGCCCCCAAGCGACCCGAGACTTCCATTTCTTGGCCCATCGATGGGCCCCATGATAACTTGTTACCATCCATACCACAACCCACTCAAGCAAGCCCCGGGCATTTGAGTGGCTTGGGCCCACTTAAGCTTGTAGCGCAATTGGGTGTGAAATAATGATTTCCCACTTGGCATGGCATGTTGCTTGGCGTGCTTTTAATTATGACGCTTGATGAGATAATTAGCATGAATTTGCAGGGCTAAACGCATTTTTATAATTTTAGTCTCGGTTTCTAGCATGATGGATATTTTATTTGGCATGGCATGCGAAGTATAACTTGCACATGGCAGATTTTGCGTGCTCCAAAATCGAGTCTTCTCTCAATAATATATCGCTTTGGGCTAGGAATTTATCTGGGCCCAACCATGGATTTTTTGGGCCTCAACAAAGACTTCTCTATTTATAGGGCTAAGAGGGAGGAACATCATGATGAAATCCAACACCACCATTCCTCTTTTAATACAACCCATAACTCCCACTTCATCTTGTCTATGTTAGTGTGTTTGGAATCAATTCCATCTCATACTTCTTTTGCTGCACCTCAAGCTTTCTTCACATGGGTTTTCAAATAGACACCCATTGGAACAACTTGTATGAAGAATGTATTCCCATCTGAGCAACACAAGTGTACGTTTTGAGCCTTGCAAGTTGATTGCCGAAAATAGACTGGAATGTATGGTGTACGTTTTGATGGGCTCACGGATTGGGCTTGACTTCATCAATTGATACGTTTTAGCAGTCCATCTTGCAGTTCAGAATCTCTTCTTTCCAACCACATATTAATTGGGCCAATACAAGTTGGGAGGAGGAAGTTAAGGCCGAAACAAATTGCTAACTCAGTCTGCTCGTTTTTGCACCATTTTACATCTTTTCCTATCCAAAGCCACCATTTCTACCTAAGGCCCAATGAACTGAATGATAAACAGAAAAGGGATTAAAAGCACAAGTTTAACTCAATAACATAACCAAATCATAAGCTAGAGGGGTACAAAATGATATACAATTATGAACTGATCAATAGCCCTACTTTACCCCTTCAAAGTAGAATATGACAGAGTCACTTCTACCCATATGGGAGAAAAGGTTAAATTTGAATTTTTAACGAGACCAGAGTTACATGCCTTAAAGGCCCTCCAAAAATGCGCCGTCTGAACACGAGAAAGTTACCAGACGGCCTAAGTTTGTTGTACTAAGGAAAGTGTTCATATTATTGTAGCAATCAATTAATGTCTCTATTGAGTCCACTTTTTGTGAACTGCGCAGGAATATTGCACACAGTCATATATGTGTTTGGCTTTCCCTGTGCAACTGCATTAATGATATACAAATGGAAAAGGAGGCACTTGTCAATGCATGACAATATAGAAGACTTTTTGCAGAACAATAAGCTCGTGCCAGTAGGGTACTCTTACAAAAACATAAAAAAGATGACCAAAGGTTTCAAGGACAAATTGGGTGAATGAGGCTATGGCTCTATATACAAGGCAAAGCTTCGTAGCGGTCGCCTTGTTGCCATCAAGATTTTGGGTAATTCCAAAGCTAATGGGCAAGACTTCATCAATGAAGTTGCAACCATTGGAAGGATTCACCATGTTAATGTGGTGCAACTCATTGGCTTTTGTGTTGAGGGTTCAAAGCGTGCTCTCGTATATGATTTCATGCCTAATGAATCTCTTGATAAATACTTATTTTCTCAATAGGGAGGTATCTCTTTGAATTGTGAGAAAATGTTTGAAATTGCGCTTGGAGTGGCTTGTTGTATTGAATATCTGCATAGAGGATGTGAAATGCAAATTCTGCACTTTGACATCAAACCTCATAACATTCTTCTTGACGAGAATTTTCTTCCCAAGGTGTCTAGTTTTGGATTAGCAAGGCTATGCTCGCTCGATAATAGCATTGTATCTTTATCAGCAGCAAGAGGAACTATCGGATACATAGCACCATAGTTATTCTGTAAAAACACTGGAGGTATTTCATACAAAGCTAATGTCTATAGTTTTGAAATGTTGTTCATGGAAATGGTTGGCAGAAGAAAGAATTTAAATGCAACCATAGAGAAGTCAAGCCAAATATACTTTCCAACATGGGTTTTTGACCAATTGAGTGAAGGAAATGACATAAAAGTTGAAGACGCCACAGAGGAGGACAAGAATATCATAAAGAAGATGATCATTGTGGCATTGTGGTGCATAGAAATGAAGCCTAGTGACCTCCTTCTATGAATAAAGCAATTGAGATGCTTGAAGGAGAAATTGAGAGCCTTGAAATGCCTCCAAAGCCTTGAAATCCTGGGGACAATTCAAATACCACAAGTGCATCAACAGTTACAAATTCTACAGAAATCGTTTTGATTGCTGATGCGAATCAAACAATGTAATATATAGCAATCTTGATGTGCAAGGGAGATTACGTAATGAATAAGCACAATTAGACTTCTATTTGCTGCCTTTGTTTATTACATTTGGAAGGAAATAAATTGTAGGATTTTCAAACGCTTCTTGCCCCCTTGCTGTAACACTCATATTGTAGGATTTTCAGTAATTGGAGAATTCTATTAGGTATGATGTGCTCTATAGAGTGTTTAAACCTCACCTGCTAACCCCTATCTTCTTGCAGATTGGAAGATCTCTATGAGCTAATTGCTATTAGGGTTTGTTGTATTGTTAGCTTGGGATTGTCTTCTATTGGTAGGACTGCCCCTTTGTGTTTCCTTGTTTGGTCATATGACCCTGTTGTTATTTGCACTAAGGGATTTGCCCTCCTTGTTAATACATTCATTTAATTACAAAAAAGAATAAATAAAAAAACAAGTCCATTTATTCTATCAAGTGCTTTTACAATTCTACACTCAAAGAAAACACTTTGAAGCTAGAATTACATTTAGATAGTGCAAGTAGCAGTTTCCCCACTATATTGCAAATGGGGTAGCAGGTCAAAACCACTAACCCTCAAGGCTCAAGCTAAGCTGATTCACAATTGAATCGTACAAATATTGTCTTACCCCCTACACCACTAAAGTTTGTCCACCTTCATATCAAGCTAATTTGAACTACAATAGTTTATGTACAATCTAAAATGAAAAAGTTACAAGCTCAAATCAAATTGTATTCATGCCTTCAAACACATTCATGAGAAACATGATAGAAGTAGCTCCCCTTTGCTGATGGTCTATTAGCTTAAGGATCTTCAGGTTCTTCATCCTTATCTTCTGCATCCACCCACCACGAAACAGGGCCCAAACCGTCAAAATCAATTGATCCCTGCAAAATAGGAAACTTAATTGGAGGCTCACAGAATTCATTAGAAATCTACTTGCCAAAAGAGAACCCTCATTTAATTTGAACAAAGATGTAACAAAAGAATTAGTGTAACTCTACATAAAGGAATTAGCACAAATTTTAAAGGGAACAGAAGTTTCACAAAGCAGCATTTTTGCAATAGTTACATTGCCTTTGGAGAATTGTAGAGAACTATAGATCAAGTGATGCTACAGCTAGATGCAACCACCAGTCGTATGATAAGATTCAAAGCATAAACTTACTGTAACCACCATAGGGGCAAATGGTTTTGAGTCTTCTGGCTGCTCAATTGGAATTGGAGGAAAGTTCACACTGTGAACTTGGAATTTTATCTGCCATTTGGAACTAAAAGTTAGCATACACTTAGGCACCAGAAATTTGAGTACGTATGGATAAATCAAACCACAACAATATGAACCTCGTCTATCCCATCAATAACAAGTTCTTCATTTGAATCAGGAAACTTCCATATCCACACGACTCTATCCCTGTAATCCTCAGCAAATATTATAAACTACAAATTAAAGGGTGTTTAAAAATATATCAATATACAAGAATTCATGCAGGATTATAAATATAACGCTCTATTTGTACTTTATATCAACCAGACATGGAAGGGATGGTCACCTCTTTCCTGGGTCAGGCACTGAATGGGATGGAACAGGCAAAAGATGAACAGGTACATAAATATCATCGAAAAATTCAAGGGACACTGCCATTTAAAGATTCAAAATCAGACTATGGGTAAAACATAGATATGCTTCCTTATCAAAGAGGAGTCCATCAATGCATAGAGTGAGAATTGCTTGCACCAAAGAGAAACTAAGAAGGAAAAACTAAATGAGACGTAGAATTAAGCTACACTCAGTTCATCTCAGTAGAATACATACGACGTAAACCATTTGCAGTAGATTCTTTAAGTTTTCCAACAATTATCTCTCCCACAAATGGACGAAACATTATCAGTGTGAACTCCACCTGCCAATTGTTGAAAAAGGGGAAAAATAAAACAAGAAACTCTAGAAAGGAAGAAGAAGAACATTGCATAGTGCATACTCAAATGAAAGGAGTATTTTGACATTAATTTCTCTGGTAATTATCTCTGCAAATCAGACATTAATTTAAGCTGAAAATCTTAATTTAGTCTAAATGCCTAACAGTCACCCATTAAGTGTAAAAAGCAAATACTCAGCCTATACCAGTGATACTCACTCTCAAGGTAATTAGGTACTTCAATTTCATAGAGAAGAAGACAGGCCCTAGTCGTCAGTTTTGTCACCCACAGGGAATGAAGTAAATCAAGCTGAGAACCGAGAAGAAATCCAAGCGAAAAGATTTAAAGGAACCTATGTCATAGTAATGGGAAAGAGAGAAGAAGCTGTCCACTTCTTTCTTGATTCCTTTTTTCTATGATAAGGGTAGCAGTGGGGTTAGATCTCAAGAGCTTGTTGCTCTGATTCCATGTTTCGGAAAAACAAAACAAACAAAATTAGGATATAGGGAAGAAGATCGTTGTATATTACATATTATCATATCAAATGAAGGTATAGTACATTAATTTATGAAGGATCCAGGGAATAAATTCTCCGCTAATCAGCAGCTCCCATTTAAGCTAACAATCAGCCATTAAGTAATCAATTTAACAAGTAATAAATGGCTAGCTAGCAGGCATGCACTGACTAACAAGTAATGAATTTAAGTGATGAATTCTAATTACACATAAGAGATATCAATCTTCTGCAGCCAGTGCACGAAGAACAATGATACGCTTCCTCGTTTCGAAATCATTTTAAGTCGAAAACTCTTACTCAAACAACCAAACAAAACTCATTTGTGTTTTCATACAACAAATAATCACATAACTCAAAGTTAGTCAAAAAATCAAAATCCAGTAGTTCAAAGCATTCCTTACAGAGAAGTATTTTATCAAATATGACAAATTTGATTAAAACCCATCAAACCCTGATCAGAGATAAAGTAAAAAATGCCAATCTTTCAATCAAGACCTGTACAAAACCACTAGACCACAATGGAAGACCAATCATCAAAATAGATGCAATCACCAAATTTAAGAATTATAAGTTAGAGCATCTACAATGGGCTCCCTAAACTAACTCCTTACACAAATTTAAGGGAGCAATTGGAAAAATACAACTCCTATCATGCTCCCTATCCACCTCCTAAAATAGAGAGATCTCTAGGAGCTCCTAAATCTAAGAAGAGAGAATGGACTCCTAGTGGCTCCCTATAATTTAATGCTCAATTACTTTAATAGTTTTTTAACCATTTATTTAATGCCAACTATTTTTTGTTGTTTCTTTTGTGTCTATACTTTATTCAAAAATTGAATTAAAAGCATTTATGACTATAAATTATGGGGTATGGTTGGAGTTGAAATTTTATAGAGAGCTCCTAAAATAGTTTTATAGTGTTTTTAGCTAAATTTTAACTAAAAAATAGAAAGCATGATTGTGGACGCTTTTACAGAATGACACTTAATGCCAGTGCATTGAAAACTAAACAAGTACGCTCTAAAAGCCATTCCATTCTCCCTCAAAACTATTTGAGTGAAACATGTTACAAATGAAAATCCACAACTTTATTATAATCCAAAGCAGCTCCAACAAAATTTATTCCACTACATACCTAAAAGCACGAGTATAGTTCTTATTAGAAAACTAAACCAACCATTAACTCCTAATGCGACCCAATATCCTCTCCGAAACCATTAAATCTTTACCACCCAGCAGCTAAAACACCAAAGTTTCCCAATTTTCTTCGGAAACCAAAAACAAAAAACCAACAAAAGCAATCCACAAACAAGCGAAATTACCTGACCAAAACAAGCCTACTTAAGCACACCATTATCACCAATCAACAAACAAAATTTGGATATAGAGAAGAAGATCACTATCTATTGCATATTAAACTAAAGGCCTAATAATCTGTATCAAAGATATTAACTATTTAAATTGGCAGTTCTCATACACCACACAGTTTAACCGGAAATAAATTGAGGTATCTTACAATTGAAAATTGGAAATAATATGAATAAGAATAATAAAACGGATTAAAGCAAGCAAGCTGATTCCACTTATACAAACTAAAACAACCTAAATTTGAACAAAACATAATTTACCAAAAGCACTTTATAGTCATAAAATTGAGAAGAGTAAGGTAAACAAATATATACCCTAAAAGTTGGATGACCATCATTAGGTAAGATAAAGCCATCTTTAATGGATTGGATAGTATGCACAGAAATGCAAAGTCCCAAGTTGGCGATAACCTACAAGGAACATCATCATAGTGAATCAAAGTAAAAACATTGTGAATAAGAAACAAATGGCAAAATTCAAAATATGTATCAGGCCACAAACCTTATCTAAGAAAAGCTTCTCAAGCTCTCCCCTAACTGCATCTTCTAGACAAAGGCTAAGCAGATGAGGAGGCAGCCGCAGAGTGTGCTCAATTCGGCTGAGGTAGAACATCTGGGTTGTATTCTAAATTATATTCCAAAATCAAGTATGCACAGATTAAAGTCGTAGATTTTGGGCAAAGAATGCAATGTTAAATACCAACAAATTCAAGCATAATTGAAAAAAATTACCAGCCTCAATTTCCAACAATAGCAACTAGCGTCCTAATATGAACAGTTGTTGTATTTGTTATTTTCAGTTGCTGTTTTATTTTGTATTTTCGGTTGCTGTTTTATTTGTTATTTTCAGTTGCTGTTTTATTTTGTATTTTTGGTTGCGGTTTCATTTTTTATTTTTGGTTGCAGTTTGTTTTATTTGTAGTTTACAGAAAACCGTCTGAAAATTAATTTGTTTCAATGTTAATGCTTATTGTTCCATTTTTTGGTTGCTGTTTCAATTAATTTGTTTTATATGTTAATGCTTATTGTTTGCATGCTTCAATAACAAATGGAAATCCACAACTTTATTAAGCATTAACATATAAAACAAATTAATTGAAACAGCAACCAAAAAATGAAACAATAAGCATTAACATTGAAACAAATTAATTTTCAGACGGTTTTCTGTAAACTACAAATAAAACAAACAGCAACCAAAAAAGAAGAAGGAAAAAGCAACCAAAAATACAAAATAAAACAGCAACTGAAAATAACAAATAAAACAGCAACCGAAAATACAAAATAACACAGCAACTGAAAATAACAAATACAATAGCAACCAAAAATAACAAATAAAAACAGCAACAAAAAATATAGAAAAATTACCAGAAATAAACACAGCCAGCAAGCCAATCCTTTCCTTAGCCTTCAAAATCAATTCCAGCCAGAATTTTTGAATCCCTAAATTACCAGAAATAAACAGTCAGACAAATAAATAGAAAAAATACAACAGAGTCAAATCCCTAAATTTTTGAATTAGGGTTTCCACAATAACAATCAACAAATGAGAACTAATAGAATGGTGACAATCAACAAGCATTGGCATAGAAAGTCTCAGTAGATCATGCAACGTGGTGGAATCACAAATAGAAAAAATGAATCATACCACACATGCTAATGATGAATTCCACACCAAAAATAACAAATAAAACAGCAACAATTTTCAATGGTAATGCAGCTCTTATTCAAACAGCAACAAATAATAAATATAGCAACCGAAACAACAACCAATCATACAAATTAAATTATTACTCAATATCTGCCAAATCACGTTATTGAATGATGCAATTCTTTCCAAAAATAACAAAAATACAGTAAAAATAGCAAATAAAACAGCAACAATTCCATACCAGAAATAAATACAGCCAGCAAGCCAATCTGGAAAAACTTTGCCTTCAAATCATGGTTTTGCATGGATTAGTCCCAAAATATCTTGCAACTTATCCCAACCAAGGAAAGAATTTTTATCATCTGCTGATGATAAAAAGTTTTGTAATGAGCCATTTGGTAAGAATTCATACACGAGCTCGTATAAACCCATCAGCACAAAAGCCAACCAAGCGAACCACATTGACATGATGCACGCGACCCATTGTTCCCATTTCATTTGTAAAATCTTCTCCATTATTTTCATTTGAATTGTTGAGGATTTTCACAGCAACAAGCAATTCAGAGGAAAGCTTCCCTTTAAAAACTGTTTCATAGGCCCCTTGCCCCAACTTGGAGTTCTTGAACTACCAACATTATTTGAACTATCAACATTACAAAATAATAATTCTACATAATAATTCTACATTACAAAATAAATACTCACAATATAAACAAACCATCAACATAATCAAAATAAATATGAATTTAATTTAATTAAATTGAATATATTCTACATATACCAAATAATCAAAATAAATACTCACAATATAAACAAACCATCAACATAATCAAAATAAATATGAATTGGATTTCAATTAAATTGAATATATTCTACATATACAAAATAATGAAAATAAAAACTTACAATATAAACAAACCATCAATATAATCAAAATAAATATGAATTGGGTTTCAATTAAATTAAACATATCATACATAGAGTTTAGAACTTACTTGAATTGTGAAATTTCACAATAACAATGAGTAAAAACAAAGAGAGTAGCAGGCGGCACCACCACACGGCGACGACGACGGAAACACCAGCACAGCGGCACCCCAATGGCGGCAGCAAGGGAGGAGATGGAGTTGAGGGTTTGGGGGAGGGGGGGAATTGAGTTAGAATGGAGGAATCGGTGCTGTGGAGAGAAGATACGCTGGCCTTTTTTCTGTTATTTCAGACCTGGCCCAAAACGACGTCGTTTTGGCCAGGTCATTAAAACAAAATTCCCTGGGCCAAAATGACGTGTTTTGCCCAGGTTGTTTTAATAAATAAATAAAAAAGAGCCGCGCGCTACGCGCATCCTCCTTCTTCAGCTTGCAAAACCTTCATTCTTCTTCAGTCATTTGGTCGCGCACTTGGTGTGCAGCTCCAAGAGGTCGCACCAGCTTCTCCAAGGGACCTCTAAGCTTATTTCCATGGCTTCCAAGAGGCCGTGCGACCTCACTGACCCCACTGTGGCTCCGCCTCTGCCCTTAATATCAGCATAGGAATATCTGCTTGGCTTCTGAGCTATGTAATCTTCCAAAAATCTTTCAATCCTCAACTGATTTTTTTTGTCTATTTTCTTGGAGCTATAGGCTTGGTAGATGATGAGAAGCCCCCACTGCAATAAGAGCCACAGAAACTGTGCAAACTGCAGATAGAGATGACAAAAATTATCCTAATTACATGTGATTCAGATTTATAGTCCAGCAATACAAGTGCTTTAATTTATGGACAACTCACCTGATATCTTTATGCTTGTCCCTCTACGGCTACTATCTGTAAAAGTTGTTATTTAAGCTAATAAGTACTTTTGCTATGAAATCAATAAAATTCTGAGTCCTTACTAATCAGATCGAATTTGAATGACTGAAAATAAATAATATTTGCTTTCAAAGCCAAGTTTAGTTAAATGATACCTTGAGGGAAATCTGAACATTCGCTTTCTGCAGTCTGAACATGTGCAAGACTACATTCACTAATCTTTGATCTACATGCCTTGCCCATCTCTTTGCAATGTCGACATGATGGTTTGGACCAATGCAACTTCATTGGAAGGGATGATATATCTGGAATTGATGTATAGTCATGCAGCTTGGTACAAGACTCTAGGGGCATTCTATCAATACAACATTGAGAGTTGACAGCAAATGTCTGGTTTTCAGGATTGTCAAAGTGGTAAGGTCCCAGTTCCATCCCACAAAAATCGTGGTTTCAGGATTGACAACTGAATAGCGTATAATTATAGTTATCCGGTTCAGGCACAAATTGTAAGGGATAAGAAGATAAATATTGAAGTAAAAAATATTTCCCAATGGGTAATAATCGTGGTAATATATTTCAATCTCCTGAGACAGTGTACTTAATCTTTTCAACGAAGCGGTTGTTAGATGAAGATGGCATCTCGAGCAGAGTCTGGTTGTCTCGATCAAAGCCATGGTAACCGCAATGGATTGACTGCTTCTCTGCAAATTTCAAGGCCTACTCCGCCATGGACTGCATCGACATCTACTACTATGGGCAACCAGCATAAGAAATTGATCAGAAGCATTATTCTAACAAAAAAATGACTTGCAGCATTCCGGTCTCTTGCTAAGTTATTAATTGATTGTATACGACAGATATGGATAAAATTTAAGCATTAATATCGTCTACACAGATATATAGCATGATTGGTTTTATGATGGATGAGTCTCTAGCATAGTAGCCGACAATGGGATGTGTAATCCCTGCAGCATTGACAAAGTGTAATCCCTGCAGATTCAGACCACATGCTGGTCAAGTGTAAATGTAGAAAAAACAGAACAATATAAGTTAGGAAAAAAAAAAACTGGAGTTTGGGGAGAGTTACAGCAACTTCGAGGCAAAGTGTGACCCGGTGCTGAAGAAAATTTCCTTTTTCCTTTCTAATTTGACAAACAAAAATCATTACATTTGATGAATACGACAGATGAGTCTCCAGCATAGTATCCGACAATGGGACGTGTAATCCCTGCAGCAAGGAGCTGCTGCTGTAGGAGAAGAAATAAAATTCCAGTTGTTTTCTTCTTCATTTCGTGCTGCACAAGAGCTTTGTTCTAGAGACACTATTCTTATTTGCCTCACTTTTATTCTCTCTTGTATTTCTGAGTGTCACTCCTTTCTTATTTGCCATAGCCACATAACCTACTTTGTCTAATTATTCTTTGTCCTCTTCCATAATTTTGACAAATTTCAATTGGATTGGAAGTCTCTTCCTTCCTCCTAATATTCTCTCTCGCTATGTCTAGAGGAAGTCTCCTATTTGCTGCACACATAGCCCTTCTCGTTCTCCTTGTTCCTCCTTCCTTCTGTTTCCAAACATCCACCCTGGAAGATAGTACCCTTTCTTGTGGCAATATATACATAAGGTCTCCATTCTGTTTAAAGGAAGACCTTCTAAACTGTGGCGACAGCACTTTTGAGCTATATTGTGAGGAAAATGTTACAGTAAAACGCTTCTATTCGGGAAAGTATTACGTAAAGGCGATCAATTACAGTGACTGGACAATCCGAGTTGTGGATGCTGGTGTTCACAAGAAAGACAAATACTTCTCCAACCCACGTTACTCTTTAACCTCCTTCAACCTTAGTGATAGAAATCCTTTCGTCTATGGTCGATATACTGACACATCTATTCAAGAACCGCATAGTCTAGCGATACGTGAAGTACCTATAATTTTTATCAGCTGTGCAAATCCAATGCATTCTCCTCGCCTTGTTGATACAACTCCATGCATCAACAATTCTGCCAATCCTTCTTTGTCCAGTACTTTAAGAATGTTTTCTTCTGTCAACAAATCTAACACATACTTTCTTTGGGATAGAAATATGTCATATTTAGATCTAGCAACCTCTATGCCAAGAAAATATTGTAACTCACCAAGTTCCTTCATCTCAAATTCACTTGCAAGGAGCTTCCGTAAAGTCTGCATCTCCTCATTGTCATTACCAGTAACCACCATATCATCTACATAGATGATCAGGGCAGTAAGTTTTCCACTACGACGCTTTAAGAACAATGTGTGATCTGAGTTACTCAGAATGTACCCAAACCTCTTCATGGAAATAGTAAATCTCCCAAACCAGGCTCGGGGTGATTGCTTTAGCCCATACAGAGATTTTCTCAGTTTGCATACGGTATTGGGACCGGATGTCATAGGAATCCTTGGTGGTGGATCCATATATACTTATTCTTGTAAGTCCCCGTGAAGAAAGGCATTCTTTACATCATACTGCAGTAGTGGCCAGTCAAGATTCACAGCCAAGGATATGAGAACATGTACAATGTTGATCTTGGCAACCGGTGCAAACGTCTCCTGGTAGTCAATTCCATATGTTTGTGTATACCCCTTGGCCACTAATCGAGCTTTGTATCAGTTTATGGATCCATCAGCTTTGTATTTAACAGTGTATATCCACCAACATCCAACTGGTTTCTTCCCATGTGGTAAAGGAACCATTTCCCACGTAGAATTCTTTTTCAAAGCTTCCATTTCAATTGCCATTGCTTCAGTCCATTTGGAATATGTCAAAGCATCTTGCCACTTACTTGGAACACATACAGTAGATAATTGATTAACAAATGATGCATATGACTTTGATAATCTATGAGTGGACACATGGTTATTGATGGGATATTTAGATTTAGCATTAAGGTCAGGGCAATATTGAGGTTTAGGTTTTCCCCTAGTGGATCTAGGTGGAAGTGTATATGGTGCAACATTAGGTGGTTCAGTGATTACCTCAATTACTTCTTCATCACTAGACGAATGATGCGATGGTAAGGCAGGATGGGTTGTATTTTGTAATTGGTCATCAGGGGCATCTGGATCACCTTATGGTTCCATGGTCTCAAGGTCTTCACTGAGGTCAGGACTGAACAGAACAAGAATTTCTCCAGAATTTTCGTCATTATGGGCTTGTCCGATATAGGTCCCTACAATTTCTATTTCCTAGACATGTACCCATCATTCTATAAATCTATGTGTAAAACCAAATTTCAAACTTAAATGACCAGTATGATATAATAGGTCATAGTATTCCTATGTTTTTACATCCTTGCCATCAGACTTCATATTTTATTTATAATTTATTCCAAGCATTTCATTAACTACCATAATTGTAATTAAAACTCCCTATTAATAGCATAGCAATCACCCCATTTATTTTGGTTGCCATTCCCTCTAACATATCGCCCCCTAAAATTGCAAACCAAAAAAAAAATATGTAAATTACATATCCAATAATGTACATATGGAAAATATAAATATAAATATATATGTATAAAAAGTATAGGTATATTATTTACCCAAAAAAATTAACAAAAATAGGTCAGTTACTTTGCAATTGAAATTTTCATACATTTTTCATAAATTAAAAATAGGTACACAATAATTTATAGAAAATAGGTATGTCGTATAATTGAAATTTATGCACATTTTTTATAAATTAAAAATAGGTACATTATTTAGAAGAAAAAAATAAGTTCATTATACTAGGTAAATTGTTTTACTATGTATACATTATTAGAGAGAAAAAAAATAGGTACATTATTTAGAGAAAAAAATAGATACAAAATTTAGCAAAAAAATTGGTTCATTATACTAGGTAAATTGTTTTACTAGGTACATTATTAGAGAAAAAAAAATAGGTACATTATTTGGCGAGAAAAAATAGGTTCATTTTTAAAAAATTGTTTTCATAAACCAAACAATAAAAAGATGATCAAATTATTTTTCTTAAAACTAGTAATAGGTACTTTATTTAGAGAAAAAAAAAAGGGTACATTATTTAGAGAAAAAATAGGTTCTTTAAAAAAATTGTTTTTCAAAAAACAAACAATAAATAGATTATCAAATTATTTTTCAACATAATTAGAATGTACACTATTATTCATAAAACTATAATAAAATAAAATACTGGTCGTATAATTCATAAAAGGAAAACAACATTAATTCCTAAATTTAATATTGAATTTAAATTACTAATAAGTTAAATAGATTACTAGTCGTAATTCATAAAAGGAAAACAACATTAATTCAAAAATAGATTACTAATACTTTAATATGGAATTTAATATTTAATTTCAAATAAGTTTATAAATTAATTCCTACATATCCATTACAACTATTTGGAGATCTTTCCAAATTCAACGTGTGTCATTAGTTACACCCCCTCATAACACATTAACTTATAAATAGGGGTAGTTTTGGATCCGAAAAATACAATCATATTTTAAGTTATATTAGGTAACTTGCTTATTTGGATCCTAGTAATCGGGTATTATTTAAAAAAATTGGGTATTTTAAATAGAAAACTAAAGGAAAGGATTGTTGGTGATTTAAAATAAATTTTATGGGTCTAAGCTCAATTTACTATAAAATTATTAATTTAAACTTTCCACCCCACATTATTCCCATAATATTTTTTGTTAACTTTGGATGGCGGCAGCCATGGCCACCACCATTGATGGTGGCACCCACTGCCTTCCCTCTGCAGGGTGCAGCATTTGCAACACCCCATAGTTACTGGTTAGGCTCCATAATGGGAGGCCAGTCCAACCAACCTTCCAAAAAAGGGAGGATTTCTTTTTTTTTTCTCTTTTGCAACTCTTTTTTGTGTTTCCAAACATCATTCTTCAACGTAATTTTGCACAAGGATAAAGTGAGTGGGTAAACAGCAATGTGGGGTGTTGTAAATTAAATCTAACTACTCTGGCAATACATACATCCATGATGGCTGCTTGAACTCTTGGGTTTTGAAATGCCATAGCAACTTGAGGATTGGCCATTATTTTTTAAATGACTTCCTCAGGTGTAAGCCCAATTTGGTCAGCAAAGTATAAAGACAATAATTAAAGAAAATACATACCAAAACTTTATATATACTCCGAAATTCCCATCGTTGATTAATTAATCCCAAGCCTTGTTACACGAAGCCTAACCTCAGTTCAATACTATAATCATACGTCAATCATATGCCAGTCTAGGCGTCAGACTACCATTTTCAAATTTCTTCAATGACATTTTTTTTAAATTTTTTTTTAAATTTTTGGTGAAGAGTGAAATTCTTATGAAGTTGATTAATACGATAGCTCTTGATAATAGGGCTCTTGGCGGGCAATTTGATATTTTGGATGTTCAGGCATATGCTGTACATGCTTTCAAATTTAGAGATGCTTCTCTATGTCAAACTTGTCTGTCTTATGATCAATACTGCCAGGTGTTTCATGCTCTGTCACTGACAACATTACAAGTCTCAACCTTCCAAAAAAAACCACATACTCAAACCACTCAATGTAGCTTTACCTTCTTTCTTTTTCCTTCTCTTATTCTTTAAAAAAAATGGTAGGTAAATTTCTTGAATTGGTTTCAACACTCATCTTACTTCTTACTTGGTGGCCAGGCCAGCTTTATACCCAAATCCACCACACTATGGGAGGAAAAATACATACTTTCATTTTAGTTTATTTTCAGCCAGAATACTTTAATGTTAAATGAGAAAGAAGCTGTTTAAAAATCCAACATAAACTTACCAAACTGCTGCTTAACCTCAGGACTGCTAAGATCAAAATTTTTCAATGAATCCATCATACGATTGTCCCATTCATTGCTTCCACCCATATTATTTCTGAAACAACAGTCAAGCATAAAAAAGAAAAAATAAATTAAATTGGAGAAAGAGTAACATATCTTGTATAGCAAAAGCATCACACCGATGCAGCCTATCTGATAACAAACCTCACATCCCCAAAAATTTAATAGAAAATGCAGCCTAGTAGAACACAACAGAAATCAAAACAAAATGTTTCATTGTTCTAAAAATTTAGTGGACAGAGTGTCAGAGGCATATTGTTGAAGAATGGATTCCAAATATCCCTACAAAAGATACTGAGCGCATTCGCCTACCAAAATGCATGTATTCACGTAAAGTAAATGTAATCCTGTGTATATGTAACGGTCAATAACTCAAGTATATTAACCTTTGTAGTTCACAAATTTAAAATAGACACTGAAAGATACAATGAAAAGGGGCTCAAGTATAACGGTCAATAATTCAGCAAAATTCTGAGTATTGAAAAAGAAAGAAAAGGTTCTAGGTACATATGAAAAGGGACCAGATATATTTATGCAGTGACATTCACAATGACAAAGGACAACATATGGCCAAGAAGGCACACAGACATTGCTTCAAGCTGGCAAACTTGATGAGCGCTATTTTGCTTGATACCTTCAAAACTGATTTCTAACCAGGTACAAACAAATGAATTATCGAAATGCAGGCGATATGCATTAGTATGAGCCATATCAAGGCTACAACTGAAAAACCCATGTTACTGATAGATGGACTTACATTTGAAAGTGGAAGGATTCCTCATCTCCTCTGGTAAATAGCTACAAGGATATGAACATAATTAATCTTCTTTCTAATAGGAAGAAAAACATGTGATTAAGTTCCTCTAAAGGAGTATGTAACTTCATGAGACAGTGTCAAATCAAAGAAATGTTAAACGGTATTTTCATGATGTAGACAACTGGAAGAGTATTACAATATATGATGTAGACTTACAACTATATAATATTTTAAGCAAAAAAAGTAACCTTTGATCAACAAAGGTAACACTTGGAGTGGAGAGCATCTTTTATCACAACATAAATATTGCAAGAAATAAATAAAAGGGATGAATAAGAAATTTGATAATGGAACTAACCAAGGTGAGGGATTTGCCCAAGGACTGTGCCCTTCCTATCAAGGTCTAATCTTCTAGTAATAAATGGTTTGCATGAACCAATAGACCAAGAAACTTTCAATTTGAAATAGTTATCCTAGCCCAAATGACTAGACATTATATGACAAGCTTGAAAAATTATTTGGCAAATAAACCAAGATTTTGTATGGATCTAACATTTACGTACTGACACAAGATATACAAGTTCATGCTGCATGTGAATTGCATATGTTGAAAATTTGATGCAACTATTGAGATTTGTTCACCCAATCAAATTGTTGACGACTTTCCAAAATTTACAAAGGTATCAAGTGTCAACAATAATAATTTTGTAGCTAATTTGCTAGATTCAACCATACCAACGTGCCAGAACAAAATCATTTATCACAATTAGAAAGCACAAAAGATAACAAAAGGTATGTTACGGATAAACCATCTTCTGCACCGTCGGATCTTCCAACATTTTCTCCAAAGCTTCCACTGATATAGAATTTGCCTTTCCTATCCATTAATAAATGAAAAAAATTATGTAAACTGTCTGATTAGATTCCAAAAATCAAAAACTGAGAAAGAAAGGCAAAGATAGTCATGAACTACAGCATTTTAGACATAGCCACTTCAAGCCAGACTCACTAGAATTACAAAGTAATGCAATCAAGGATTGTTTCATGGGCCTGACTAATTCCACTAACCCCTTGTTGGTCCATACTTTTTGACATTAAATCATCCACAAACAGCTTGAAATCAGATCAGCTCTGTTTAAAATCATACGGGATCCATTTAATACTCCTGGCTGTTTGATCAGCTTGAAATGAAAACAAACATTATGCCATAAATTCATATAAAAATAACACCACTTTTTACATATTACATCGACAAGCCTTGCAAGCCTTAGATTTGCAGCAGAGATATCTATTACATACCCTTTAACTAAAACTTAGCTAAAGGGTAATGCTCCAAGTTATGTAATAGGAAATTAGAAATCTATATAATTTTTCTTTATATAATGGGTTATCAATGTAAAATTTTTCTTTATATAATTTACTACATATGAATATAGTCCCCTTATTAATAAGAATCCCTTGTGAGGAGAATCAAAAGGTATCTCATTGTTGGGGCCTGATGGGCATATTTTATATTATATATTTAGCCCCATTCTTAATATATTTTGGTTAATATTTTGGAAGAATTTTGATACTTTGAATTATATTTTCAATATAGGACTTTCGACTTCCTCTGGAGCAAAACATAGTCAAATGGACGAATTTTGGAGTAATTCCAATTGGAGGACGTTCGTGAGTCACTTGGCTTGATCGTATCAAAATTTCAGACTTTTCTACCAAGCGGTTATTTTCTGGCGATAAAATAAAGGAGCAGTGCGCGGTGCTGGAATAGTGACGATTTGGGCTTTTATTGCGTTTTGGAGCCCAAGATGACCTGAGATGGGTTCGTGGCCTTCTGGAGAAGTGTTCGGAACGTTTTTATCTTTAAAACGAGCTATATTGGGCTGGATTTGGAGCAGATTTGAGGCCAAAACGTGGCTGGTCAGATTGGGGGCAGATTCTCCTAATCCAATTTGGACTTTATATCCTAGTATTATTTTATTTTAACCTAGTTTCCTTGTAGGGATTGGGTAGCTGGTTTTTAGAAGGTATTTAAGTTATTTTTCACAGCATATTTTAGGACTTCTCTTTTGACTTTTGAACGCGACTTTTGCTAGGGTTTTTGAAGAACTTCTACTTCAAGGTGTTTTCGATCTTTATTATTTTAATGAAGAACTTGATGATTTTTATTATGAACATGCGTAACTAACTCTCTTTTGCTAGGGTGAGGCCACGAGCCTTAGCAAGAATATGTAGTTTCTGTTCAATTTGCTTATGATTATATGCATGCAGGTTTTCGAATTATTCATCACTGGGTTAAACTATCTAAGTGTCTTGATGCTTGATCACCATTAGGATGTTTAGAAAAGTAATTTGATGCAGTTTTGGTCGGAGGTCGGTCCCTGAAATTGACGAAGGCTTCTTGTGATTAATATGTGCAAGTTCACTTAGGATGAATACCACGTCTTAAGGGTTGCATGGTTTTTCAAAAGGTTTCACAGAACTTAATGAGTCATGTATGTTCATATTTGATCTGAATACCACAGACGGATTGCATGTGTGATATACGCTCTATGTTGGGGGTCCAAGTAGGCATATATTAGGAATACCTAACCTTCGAAATATGCATGTATAGGTCATAAGTAATTGGGAGAACTATATAGAATTGTTAAGGTGACGGCGGATCCCTAGTACTTTCTTAATTTGATTTTTAAAAACACAACTGTTTCTCTTGCCCTTAGCTTTAAATTTGCGTATTGCCTTATTTTTATTAGTTAAATTCGTTTTAAGTTAAGGTTTTAAAATCAAACATCTCAACTTTCTCTTTTACAGTAATTAATTAGAATTTGGTTGCTACGAGTTATTTAATAATCCCTGCAGAGAACGACCTTGCGAGAATCATTTATACTACAATAACCTTGTCATTCTTGCAAGTTTTGTAGGAGTTTTAACCCTGTTTGCGCAGGTACTAAAAAGCCTATCAGGCCACCATGCAATGTGATCCAATGATCCAAACCGTGTACCACCAGAACCCCAAAAATGAAAACCCATGACTTTTATGGATGGACCAAGTGTTGTGGTGGGCATCAGCCTTGAGATTACTTGTCTAACAAGTAAAATCATCATGCAGACATATATCTTTATAAGTATATGATGGTTGGCACATTCACCACCTCTGCCTCTTCTAGTATTCAACTAGGCTTCATGGTTCTAAATCAACTAGTTAGGTCACAATTTCTTGATAATGATTTCATGTATTGGTCAAAACAAAAGGTATCACTGTTTTCTCACATGACGTCTCAAAATAAAATAAAAACCTCAGCATACATGATATTTCAGATTTAGAGAGATCACACAGAACTTCCCTTGTGCTCTTGTGTATTCATTTGGCCCATCAAAGTCTTAAAAGCTTGTTGCATTG
Source organism: Prunus campanulata (assembly GCA_034190965.1). Classification (NCBI taxonomy): domain Eukaryota; kingdom Viridiplantae; phylum Streptophyta; class Magnoliopsida; order Rosales; family Rosaceae; genus Prunus; species Prunus campanulata. The sequence continues at coordinate 1,873,994 of CM067214.1, read as the reverse complement.
CATATTTCTAAAAGAAGATTAAAAAAGAAAACATATCAAAAGAGTGAGGCTAAATTTTGTATCTGCCACACAACAAATGAACAGTCACGACTCATTTATTATGAGTGACACAAAGTTTTTTTTTTTTTTCCTGAGAGGGCTATGTTGTCATCCACAAAGTTATTCCATTCCATGTCAAATTTTGTACCATTTCATATCAATTCCATCTGAACTTTCTAACTCTTGTCGTGCCAATTCCGTGCACTGTCAAGTCAACATTTTAACATGCACAGGACACGAAATGACATCATGTCACAAAGATATCATAGCAGGAACACAATATCTTGTGTCAATTTCTTGCCAATGTCTTGTGGTGTTGGATCATGGTCTCATATCATTTTCAAAATTTCTAACCTTTACGCACTATGCATATTATATAGATATAAAACACCCCCCACACACATGCATCTCCTTTGTTAATTGTAGTCCTCTTACAAAGCCCTTTCTCAAATTTTGATAGAGCGGGGAGGTAGAAGATTTCAAAGAAAGAGAAGAAAAAAGATTTCAGACAGATAGAATGAGACAAACATGTTGAAGTGAGTCTCCTAATTAATCAAGGAGATTTATTTCCTTGATTAATTAAGGGATTTACTTTCCTATTTTATAGATTTATTTCCTTTGTTAATTAAGGGATTTACTTTCCTATTTTATATAGTTGTCAAATCATTGTATAATTAGGAGATACTTTCATAATCCTTTACTGGATCTAATTCCTTGTAAAGCACTCATGTAAACTCTTATATATACCTCCTTATGGAGAAGAATAAAAATAAGAACCTAACATATTCAAAACCCATATTCATATTTTAGCATGGTATCAGAGCAATCGATCCTCGGTTGTCTCTAAATTCTCATATCAAAATTTCTCCTCCCCTCCTCTTCCAGGGGGGGAGGGGGAGTGAAAAATGATCTATTTATCTTTCTCATGGAGATTTTGCATCTTTCTTGATTCTGACATACCCTTCTCTTTAGGGGGAGAAGAGAATTGAAGAGAAGTTTCTATGTTCTTAGGCCGTGTTCACAGGGTTTCTGTGTCCTTTAGCCGTGTTCACAGGGTTTCTGTGTCCTTTAGCCGTGTTCACAGGGTTTCTGTGTCCTTTAGCCGTGTTCACAAGGTTTCTGTGTCCTTTAGCCGCGTTCACAGGGTTTCTGTGTCCTTTAGCCGTGTTCACAGGGTTTCTGTGTCCTTTAACTGAATTCACAGGGTTTCTGTGTTCTTAGCCGTGTTCACAGGGTTTCTGTGTTCTTTACATTCCTCATATCGTATTCCTCGTACCCAAAATCACATTCCTCATATCATATTCCTCGTATTTCCAGTTTCAGATTCAGATCTTCATACCCGAATCCTCATATACTCTTATCCCGAAACCATAAACACATCTTTTTTTTTATCTTATTCTTCAATCATTCCGCTGCAATGGATATCGTTTCCAAATTCTCCCAAATCCAAATCCCTCAAATCTAAAGTCCTCAAATGCCTTATCTCAAATTTCTCATACTCAAATCAAATCAAATCATATCATATCATATCATACCATATCAAATTCCTCAAATCTTATACACATACCCCTCAAATCAAATTCCTCAAATCAAAATCCCTCACATTCTCATATCACATCTTACTTCCGCTGCGATGTCAGGAATCCCTACGATTCTCCCTCTTATTGCAGACTCAAAACGACCGGTCGCTTGAAGCAAACGATCGGTCGCCCGAAGCAAACGACCGGTCGCCCGAAGCAAACAACCGGTCGCCCGAAGCAAACGACCGATCGCCAAAGACTCTGCCTGAATTGCATGGATTATCGACTTGGGTGCTACGAATTTCATGACTCACTTACCAAGTTGGGCATTTGTGACGTATATGCACCAACTTGAGGAGGAGTGTTGAAGTGAGTCTCCTAATTAATCAAGGAGATTTATTTCTTTGATTAATTAAGGGATTTACTTTCCTATTTTATAGATTTATTTCCTTTGTTAATTAAGGGATTTACTTTCCTATTTTATATAGTTGTCAAATCATTGTATAATTAGGAGATACTTTCATAATCCTTTACTGGATCTAATTCCTTGTAAAGCACTCATGTAAACTCTTATATATACCTCCTTATGGAGAAGAATAAAAATAAGAACCTAACATATTCAAAACCCATATTCATATTTTAGCAAAACAGAGACAGAGAGACAGAGAGATAGGGGAAGAGAGCGTTTAGTGTGATAAAAGTCCATCACTTTATGATGTCAATACGCATATCTAGGGTTTGTCTTCACCACCATTAAACATGTTAAGGGAACTCAACAATAAAATACCCTAAGCTATTAAAATCCAATAATCCGAACTAAAATAGATCCCTAAATTTTAGGAGGAAAACACGCACCTTTAAGTTTGTAGCCACCTGTCATTACAATGAACGTGTCAAAGACACAGAAAAGGTGAATTGGTCGAATAAATGTATATCTTATCAAACAAAGAGATGCAAGTAATCTTGTTCTCACCCAAGAAAATAGTGCTGAAAGCCCAACACCAACACCAATCCAAAATAGAGGCGACCCTCTAAAAAATAAAATAATAAATAAATAAAGGTGAAAAGATTATATGTTTATGAAGTACAAGAAGAAAAGAAAAAGCAACATCAAAAGCTTATTGAATAGATCAAAACTGGAGTTATAATCTGGATTTGGGAATTTGCTTCTTTGATGAGGCTCCTGTCTGGGTTAGCTATCCGTTGATGGATGACTTGGTCTTGCTAGGCCTCGACTAATGTGCGGGGGTTAGTTGTTTTCTGGGGGTTTCCCTTATTTCACCAAAAATAAAAAAATAGATCAATGGGTTGTAAATAAATAATTGATAAAATGAACAAAAACAAATTATTACATATTTGAGGGTGGGGGAGGTACTGAGATTTGAGGGTTGACACCAACTGAATGTAGAAAAAACATAACAGTACAAGTTAGGAAAGAGCGATAGTATTATTGATTGATAGAGGGAATAAGTAACAGTTCCAAAAAAATCAGACCCTGTCGTTGAGGATTAGGCGAGTTTATCTACACATGCAAGCTCAGTCGTTAGACTAACTGAGTAGTTTTAACCGCTCAACCGCAAAGCAGGGCAAGAAACCTAATCACTGATAGAGTACCCCATGTCCCCTTAAGTTCATGCCGGTAGAAAAATTACATGTTACATTCCTCAAATAAGAGATCACTAATAAAGTAGGTTCCTCGAACCAAGAAATAGTAGAACCCACCCATTTGACTTTAATTCTTCATATTAATTTAATTTCCTTAGTTGTCAATTTCTCCCTTGATTGTATTTTTGACTTTTATAGGTTACCATTCTTAGTTTCATTGTCTTGTATATCGAGCTTTGCCCTTTTAAATAGACACATAATCATTACCGAATTATTTCACATTAACATGGTATCAGAGCATGAAACTTTACACATTGACAAGATTTTGTTGTCAAATAACATTTCACGCTGTTCTCATGTGTGGAAAGGACATATATGCTTTTGCTTCCATCTGTGTATAGATTGATATATTGCAGTCATCTACTGTAGATATATTACGTTAGAGATACTGATCAAAAGAATAGGAAGATAGTTTTTATCAACTAAGTACGGGAGGCTAGTTTATGTTGTTTTCACTACAAATAATTTGGTAGTCAACAGGAGACTATGACATGTTGATTTCTAATATATAATTATGTATTATGATCTTTTTGTATTCAAATATGAATCTTATTTTCTTTTGCAATGCATAACATTTGTACAAGAAGATCTTACAGTTCATAAGCTCTATACGAGGCAAAGTAGCCGAGTTTTTCAATTGGGTATTCGTTTTCTATTTCTATGCGCTCACCAACAAGTGCAACAGTGATGTCCCCCTTTCTTGGCTTCCATTAACCTGTGTAATCCCTTACCTAGGTAATGTGAACTACTTGAAATCAGATACTGTAGCATTTTTCAGTTTTAGCTATTGATAACTGAAGAATAAATGCATTTTGTTTTTTGTTTTTTTAAATTTTTATCTTTTCAATATTTGGTGTTTAAGTTAAAGACAGAGAGACAAAATGAAAAAAAGGAGGAGAGGGAGCAAATGAAATGAAATGTTGCAGTTTCAAATATATTTTATTTTCAAGTTTTTGTTTTTTACATTCTCCTTCATTTTTCCATTCCCCGTTGTTGAGGCCCAAAAAAGTTACGAGAAGCCCAAAGACATTTAAAGCCCAATATAACATAAAATGTTGGTCATGCGTTAATCCAAGCTGTATTTTGTGAATTAATTCATTAAATAAATAATAGTGTCCATGCCATGCAAAGCCAATAATACATTTTTCATATGTCAATCACCTATCAAGCTCACATGAACCCAAGTCATGTGGTTTACGAGGCTTGCATGAGGGATTGTGGTGTGGAAGGTTACGGAGGTCCACAAGGCCCACGGAAGCTCTTGGATAATAGAGACTTTGGGCTAGCTACTTAAGAGCACCAAAGTCCAAGCCCATGACTTAAAGTTCTCCAATGTGGGTAAGCAAATGAGATATTTTCCAAGCATTTCCTTTTATCCATAGGAAATAGTCATTTTCCAAATGCCTAGCTTTACCCATTGGAAATAAGCCTTTTCCAGCACTCCCTATTACCTATTGGAAACAAGCCAATTCCGACACTTCCCTTTACCCGTTGGAAATAGTCATTTTCCAATGCTTAGCTTTACTCGTTGGAAATAAGAATGTCTCAATGCTCCCTTTTACCCATAGGAAATAGACTAGCTCCAACACTTCCTTTTACCTATTGGAGATAAAGGAAAACCCTCACCCTCTATAAATTGGGTGGCATTTGCCCAACCAAAACCAACCATCTCTTGGTTGCTGCAAGCCTCCCAGCAACCATGAGAACTCATTTTCCTTCCTCTTTTTGGCTGCTGCAAGCATTCCAGCTGCCATCCCAGCCATCAACCTCCATCTTTTGGCTGCTGCAAGCATCCCAGCAGTTGTCAACCAACCCCTCTTGGTTGTTGCAAGCTTCTCAGCAACCATGAGAGCTCATCTTCTTTCCCCCCTTCAGCTGTTGCAAGCATTCCAGCGGCCATCCCAGCCATCAACCTCCATCTTTTGGCTGCTGCAAGCATCTCAGCAGTCATCGACCAACATCTCTTGGTTGCTCAAGCACCCCAGCAACCACTAGACCACTTTCGTTCCTCCCTTTGGCCGCTGCAAGCATTCCAGTTGCCATCCCAACCATTCCTCAACCATCACCACCATGTCTCCTGCTTTCTCACCCTTGAAATCCATCATCTTCTCTATAAAGCCTCACCAAGCATAACTCCAAGCTTTTCCTTCTTTCCAAGCTATAAACATCATAGCTTTCAAATCTCAAGCTTTTCCTCTCATCCTACTCTTGAAACTCTTAAATCCCCATAGCCATAGCCACAAACAACAAATTATCAACACCCAAACTCAAGCATATCCAACACCAAGCCAAGCACATGCATTCTCATTTGTTAAACTTGTGGGTCTTTAGCTCCCACACTCCAAGCTCTCATGCCAAGCTCATATAATCTCATATCAACATCAGCAAGTCATCTTTAACGCTTCATCAAGCTGCCGGAAATATCAGCAAGTCATCTTCAACTCTTCTTCAAGCTGCCAGAAACATCAGCAAGTCATCTTCAACTCCCCTGGGACTTGCTTCTCCCTCGGGATGCTTTGGGCCTAGTCCTCGCTAACTCAGAAAAAGGGGCAACGAAGGCTTGATCCACCACTCTTATGACAGTCCGAGAATCAACAAGCCAGAACGAGCCTTCCGAAGGAAAAAGACCCCAACACCCATCTCTTCTTTCTCCAATATATTTGTTTCTCCATCTTTGCTAAAAAAGTAACAACTAAAAACTAAACACGAGAAGGTTACCAAACGCAAATGTTGATAGTATTGTAGTAATCAATTAATGTCTCTATTGAGTCCACTTTTTATGAACTGAGCAGGAATATTGCACACAGTCATATATGTCTTTGCCTTTCCCTGTGGAACTGCATTAATAATATACAAATGGAAAAGGAGGCACTTGTCAGTGCATGACAATATAAAAGACTTTTTGCATAACAATAAGCTCCTGCCAGTAAGGTACTCTTACTCAAACATAAAAAAGATGGCGGTTTCAAAGAAAAATTGGGTGAAGGAGGCTATGACTCTGTATACAAGGCAAAGCTTTGTAGCGGTTGCCTTGTAGCCATCAAGATGTTGGGTAAGTCCAAAGCTAATGGGCAAGACTTTATCAATGAAGTTGCTACCATTGGAAGGATTCACGGTGTTAATGTGGTGCAACTTGTTGGCTTCTGCATTGAGGATTCAAAGCGTGCTCTCGTATACGACTTCATGCCTAATGGATCTCTTGATAAATACTTATTTTCTCAACAGGGAGTTATCTCTTTGAATTGTGAGAAAATGTTTGAAATTGCGCTTGGAGTGGCTCGTGGTATTGAATATCTGCACAAAGGATGTGAAAAGCAAATTATGCACTTTGACATCAAACCTCATAACATTCTTCTTGACGAGAATTTTCTTCCCAAGGTGTTTGATTTTGGATTAGCCCTGCTCGCTCGATAATAGCATTGTATCTTTGACAGCAACAAGAGGAACTATCGGATACATAGCACCAGAGTTATTCTATAAAAACATTGGAGGTATTTCATACAAAGATGATGTCTATAGTTTTGAAATGCCGTTGATGGAAATGGCTGGCAGAAGAAAGAATTTAAATGCAACCATAGATAAGTCAAGCCAAATATACTTTCCAACATGGCTTTTTGACCAATTGAGTGATGGAAATGACATAAAAATTGAAGACGCCACAGAGGAGGAAGAGAAGATCATAAAGAAGATGATCATTGTGGCATTGTGGTGCATACAAATGAAGTCTAGTGACCGTCCTTCTACGAATAAAGCAGTTGAGATGCTTGAAGGAGAAATTGAGAGCCTTGAAATGCCTACAAAGCCTTTTTTTTATCCACAACAAATGCCAGAAGTGGTTCATGGGGACAATTCAAGTACCACAAGTACATCAACAATTACAAATTCTACAGAAATTGTTTTGATTACTGATGCGAATCAAACAATGTAATATATAGCAATCTTGATGTGCAAGGGAGATTACGTAATGAATAAGCACAATTAGACTTCTGTTTGCTTCCTTTGTTTACTACATTTGGAAGGAAAATAACTTGTAGGATTTTCATAAACGCTTCTTGCCCCCTTGCTGTAACACTCAAATTGTTGGATTTTCAGTAATTGCAGAATTCTATTTGATACGTGTTTAAAACCTCACATGCTAACTCCTATCTTGTTGCAGATTGGAAGATCCCTATGAGCTAATTGCCATTAGGGTTTGTTGTATTGTTAGCTTGGGGTTTTCTTCTATTGATAGGACTGCCCCTTTGTGTTTTCTTGTTTGGTCTTATGACCATGTTGTTATTTGCACTAAGGGATTTGCCCTCCTTTCTGTTAATACATTCATTTAATTACAAAAAGAATAAATAAAAAAACTAGTCCATTTATTCTATCAAGTGCTTTCACAATTCAACACTCAAAGAAAACACTTTAAAGCTAGAATTACATTCATTTAATTACATTTAGATATTGCAAATGGGGTAGCAGGTCAAAACCACTAACCCTCAAGGCTCAAGCTAAGCTGATTCGCAATGGAATTCATACAAATATTACCCCCCACACCACTAAAGTTTGTCCACCTTCCCGTCAAGCTAATTTGAACTACAATAGTTTATGTATAATCTAAAATGAATAAGTTACAAGCTCAAATCAAATTGTATTCATGCCTTCAAACACATTCTTGAGAAACATGATAGAAGTAGCTCCCCTTTGTTGAAGGTCTGTCAGCTTAAGGATCTTCAGGTTCTTCATCCTTATCTTCTGCATCCACCCACCATGAAATAGGGCCCAAACCGTCAAAATGAATTGATCCCTGCAAAATAGGAAACTTAATTGGAGGCTCACAGAATTCATTAGAAATCTACTTGCCAAAAGAGAACACTCATTTAATTTGAACAAAGATGTAACAAAAGAATTAGTGTTACTCTACATAAAGGAATTAGCACAGATATTAAAGGGAACAGAAGTTACAAAGCAGCATTTTTGCAATAGTTCATTGCCTCTGGAGAATTGTAGAGAACTAGAGATCAAGTGATGCTACAGCTAGATGCAACCACCAGTCGTATGATAAGATTCAAAGCATAAACTTACTGTAACCACCATAGGAGCAAATGGGTTTGAGTCTTCTGGCTGCTCAATTGGAATTGGAGGAAAGTTCACACTATGAACTTGGAATTTTATCTGCCATTTCAAACTAAAAGTTAGCATACACTTAGGCACCAGAAATTTGAGTACGTATGGATAAATCAAACCACAACAATATGAACCTGGTCTATCCCATCAATAACAAGTTCTTCATCTGTATTAGGAAACATCCATATCCACATGACTCTATCCCTCAGCAAATATTATCAACTACAAATGGAAGGATGTTTAAACATATATCAATATACAAGAATTCATGCAAGATTATAAATATAACGCTCTATTTGTACTTATATCAACCAGACATGGAAGGGATGGTCACCTCTTTCTTGGGTCAGGCACGGAATGGGATGGAACAGGCAAAAGATGAAAAGGTACATAAATATCATTAAAAAATTCAAGGGACACTGCCATTTAAAGATTCAAAATCAGACTATGGGTAAGACATAGACATGCTTCCTTATCAAAGAGGAGTCCATCAATGCATAGAGTGAGAATTGCTTGCACCAAAGAGAAACTAAGAAGGAAACACTAAATGAGACGTAGAATTAAGCTACACTCAGTTCATCTCAGTAGAATACATATGATGTAAACCATTTGCAGTCGATTCTTTAAGTTTTGCAACAATTATCTCTCCCACAAATGGACGAAACATAATCAGTGTGAACTCCACCTGCCAATTGTTGAAAAAGGGGAGAAATAAAACAAGAAACTTTAGAAAGGAAGAAGAAGAACATTGCATAGTGCATACTCAATTGAAAGGAGTATTTTGACATTAATTTCTCTGGTAATCATCTCTGCAAATAAGAAATTAATTTAAGTTGAAAATCTTAATTTAGTTTAAATGCCTAACAATCACCTACCAAACAAAGTGTAAAGATTTGAACTAAGTGTAGAGATTTTCTGGTTTCAAGAGTTTCATTCATAGTGATTTGTTTACATACAAGGAGGTATATATATACAAGGCATAAAAGCTCATGTGGAAATAATGCAACTATCCTAAGGTCAAGCTCCCCAAAATATGGTAGGCTACCAACCTAGTCAACCTCCAAACATTGTAGATGCCAAACATTCTACTAACCTCATTAATTGACTATTACTAACCACATTAATTGACTAATAGACAACATAATTAACACTTCCCCTCAAGCTGGTGCAAAGATATCACGCATGCCCAATTTGTCAAGAGAATCATTGAAAACTTTACTTGACACTGCCTTTGTCAGAATATCAGCAAGTTGGTTTTCTGAGTTTACGAACGGAAACTTAATCATACAATTTTCCAGTTTTTCTTTGATGAAGTGTCGATCCGCTTCCACATGTTTAGTACGGTCATGTTGTACTGGATTATGAGCTATCTCAATGGCAGCTTTGTTGTCACAATATAGGTTCGTGGCTCTCAGTTGTCTTATTCCAAGATCCTTTAATAATCTCCATAGCCAAAGCAATTCACATACTCCTTGAGCCATTCCCCTAAACTCAGCTTCAGCACTGGATCTAGCCACAACTCTTTGCTTCTTACTTCTCCAAGTGACTAAGTTGCCACCCACAAATGTAAAATATCCAGAAGTTGAACATCTATCCGTGATATACCCTGCCCAATTAGCATCAGTGTATCCTTCAAGATCCATGTGTATATGTTTGGAGAACATCAATCCTTTTCCAGGGGCAGATTTCAAGTATTGCATTATCCGTATTACTCCATTCATGTGTGCTTCACTTGGTTGATGCATGAATTGGCTTACCACACTCACAGCGTAAGCTATGTCGGGGCGTGTATGGGTAGATAAATCAATCGCCCAACTAACCTTTGATACCTTTCTTTATCAATAGGAGCTTGATCTGGATGCATCCCCAATTTGTGATTCTGTTCAATAGGTGTGTCAGTTGGCTTGCAATATAGTATTCCTGTTTTCGTCAAAAAATCTAACACGTACTTTCTTTGGGATAGAAATATGCCATGTTTAGATCTAGCAACCTCTATGCCAAGAAAATATTATAACTCACCAAGTTCCTTCATCTCTACAAGGAGCTTCCATAAAGTCTGCATCTCCTCATTGTCATTACCAGTAACCACCATATCATTTACATAGATGATCAGGGTAGTAAGTTTTCCACCACGACGCTTTAAGAATAATGTGTGATCTGAGTTACTCTGAGTGTACCCAAACCTCTTCATGGAATCAGTAAATCTCCAAAACCAGGCTCGGCGTGATTGCTTTAGCCCATACAGAGATTTTCTCAATTTGCATACGGTATTGGGACCGGATGTCATAGGAATCCCTGGTGGTGGATCCATATATACTTCTTCTTGTAAGTTCCCGTAAAGAAAGGCATTCTTTACATCATGTTGCAGTAGTGGCCAGTCAAGATTCGCAACCAAGGATATGAGAACACACATCGAAGGGCACATGGATCCAACTTACTTTGTTGATGAGAAGGAACATGAGCATAGACAACACAACCGAACACATGAGGACGCAACTTGAGGACGATAGGAAGAGAGATGTGACGAGCCAAGGATTCTAGTGGGGTTTGGAAGTCCAAAACACTACTAGGAACCCGATTAATCACATAAACTGCGGAGAGAATAACATGACCACATAAGTAGTGAGGGACTGATTTGTCAAGCATGTAGGCACATGCAACCTCAAGTAACTGGCGATTCTTTTGTTTGGCAACACCATTTTGTTGTGGAGTGAAAGGAGTGAAGGTTTGATGGATGATGCCTTAGTTCCGGAAGAATTGATTCAAGACACCATTCACATATTCCCTGCCATTGTCGGATCGAAACACTTCAATGGAAGCTTGGAACTGAGTAGTGATCATAGCATGAAATTCTCGGATTGTGATGGTAACATCACTTTTATGGGGGAGAAAATAAACCCATGTGATGCGGGTATAGTCATCTATAAATGTAACAAACCACCTCTTGCCAGTAGAAGAGACTTTAGCAGGGCCCCAAACATTGGAGTGAATCAACTCAAAAGGGAATTCTGTTTTACTATCATTTGAGGGAATTACAATGCGATGGCTCTTGGCCAACACACAGGTTTCACACTGAAACTGAGAATCAACTAATCCTCGGAATAAAGATGGAAACAACCGTCGAAGATAGCCTAACGATGGATGTCCTAAGCGACGATGCCATAGCCAAATCTGTTGTTGAGCATGTGAGTTTTGAACATGAGCAGCTCGTGGTGGTGATGAGAACGTCAAGGTATACAACCCCTCTCTCCGTTTACCATGCCCAATCGTTTCGTGAGTTGTAAGGTCCTGAAACTTACAATGAGAAGGATAGAATGTGGCATAACAATTATGTGAGTCAAGTAACTTCCCAACAGACAACAAATTGCATTTAAGAGAGGGAACAAGCAGTGTATGAGGTAAGGATAAAGAAGGGGAAAGTGGTATAGTCCCTTCTCCAACAACATTAGAAGGAGCCCCATTGGCACTAGTGATGTAAGGGTAACGAGACTTAGGAGATAATATGGAAAAAAACAGTGGAATCAAAAGTCATATGATCAGTGGCACAAGTATCAATTATCCATGTAGTAGAGAGTGTACCTGAGTCAGTGTTGGAGTTGCAAAGTAAGGCAAGAGATGGAGACTCGCCGGTAGTCATGACACAAGCAGTCTTGGGTGTCATGTTGTGGGTCTTGTGTGAAAGTATGGATACGCAGAGGAAGATTTCAAGAACACAGCAGGTGCAAATCAGAAATGAAGAACACAGTTGACAATAGCAACCAATAGCATAGCAAAACAAGGCAATCAAGAGGCAAGGTTTAAGCAAAGGTAAAGTAAGAATAAAGTTATGCAAAGGCAAGGCAAAGGCAAGGAGATGCAGTGGAAGATAGCTTAAGATAGCTTAGAACTTCAGCAAACAAGAGCACAAATTAGGATTGTGATCACAACCAATTTCAAGGCAAGGCAAAGTATGAGATAGGTAGGGATAAGTAGATGCAGCGGAATGGTAAAACAACCAAAAGAACACAACACAAGTTTTGTGTTGGAACAATATAGGTAAAGCAAGCCAAGGGCAAGTATAAAGGCAAGGTAAAGTAAAGGCAATGATATGATCAAAGCAAAGGCAAAGGTAGAGATAGGAAAAATGTAGCAACAAAGTAGGAGCAAGGTTAAGTAGAGATAAGGTAAGGCAAGAATAAGGTAAGAGCAAAGTTATAAAAAAAAAACAAGGTAAGAACAAGGTTATGCAGAGGCAACCAAAATCAATTGCTTTGATACCATGCCAAACTAAGTGTAGAGATTTGAACCAAGTGTAGAGATTTTCTGGTTTCAAGAGTTTCATTCATGGTGATTTGTTTACATACAAGGAGGTATATATATACAAGGCATAAAAGCCCATGTGGAAAGAATGCAACTATCCTAAGGTCAAGCTCCCCAAAATATGGTAGGCTACCAACCTAGTCACGCCCCTAAACATTGTAGGTGCCAAACATTCTACCAACCACATTAATTGACTATTACTAGCCACATTAATTGACTAATAGACAACATAATTAACATCACCCATTGTGTAAACAACAAATAATCAGCCTACACCAGTAATACTCACTCTCAAGGTAATTAGGCACTTCAATTTCATAGAGAAGAAGCTGTCCATTTCTTTCTTTGTTCCTTTTTTCTAAGGTAAGGGTAGCAGTGGGGTTAGATCTCAAGAGCTTGTTGCTCTGATTCCATGTTTCGGAAAAACAAAACAAACAAAATTAGGATATAGAGAAGAAGATCATTGTATATTATTGTCATATCAAATTAAGATAGAGTACATTAATTTATGTAGGATCCAGGGAATAAATTCTCCGCTAATTAGTAGCTCCAATTTAAGTAATCAATTTAACAAGTAATGAATGGCTAGCTAGCAGGCAGGTACTGACTAACAAGTAATGAATTTAAGTGATGAATTCTAATTACACATAACATATATCAATCTTCTGCAGCCAGTGCACGATGAGCAATGATATGCTTCCTCGTCTCGAAATCATTTTAAGTCGAAAACTCTGACTCAAACAACCAAACAAAACTCGTTTGTGTTTTCATACAACAAATAATCACATAACTCAAAGTTAGTCAAAAAATCAAAATCCAGTAGTTCAAAGCATTCCTTACAGAGAAGTATTTTATCAAATATGACAATGCAGTTCGGTCGGGTTTTCGGTAATAATGTCCACCCCTACTTACGCCTCATATAGCGGACTAAAAATGCATCGCCTTTTAAAACATTGATTTTGGGCAAAGAATGCAATGTTAAATATCAACAAATTCAAGCACAATTGAAAAAATTTAACAGGCTCAGTTTCCAACAATAGCAACCAGCATGCTAATATGAACCAATAAGTCACTCACTCACTCTCTCTCTCTCTCTCTCTCTCTCTCTCTCTCTCTCTCTCTCTCCTGCGCCGTGGACAGAGGTGCACTTGCTGCTTCTGTTCGATGTCCTGCACTCTGGCTCTCTCTGGTTAGCGTTCCCGCCAGTGCTATGTGTTAGGTTTGGGTTAGACAAGGGGTGAGTTCGGTTAAAATTTGGGCTAGGCTATGAGCTAAAACTAAATGCTATTTTAAAAAGAAAAAAAATACATGGATTGTAGCCCATATAGCCTACAATGTGAGTTCGTCTTTGATTATGCAAGGGCTAGTAGTTCTATTTCCGGCTTAAATTTTTTTATTTTTTTTATATCAGATTCGGCTTGAATTGGATTGGAGTTGAGTTCAAGCCAGGTCTTACGAGTCTCATGCCTCTACACGGGACTCGTAAGATACAATATGTTGGACTGTTGTCTATTTTAATATGTCCAGTCTCAGGGCACCAAACAACGATTAGGATTCTTGTCTATTTTAATTGAAATATTCCAATTCAATCCTACCCACCAAATCTCAAGCAATTATTGGTACAATTTTACGTTGACTTATCCATTTATCTGATCATACTTTGGGACTAATCCATGCAAAACAATGATCTGTTAGCAAAGCTGGTAATTGATGTTGAAGTGAGTCTCCTAATTAATCAAGGAGATTTATTTCCTTTATTAATTAAGAGATTTACTTTCCTATTTTATAGATTTATTTCCTTGGTTAATTAAGGAATTTACTTTCCTATTTTATATAGTTGTCAAATCATTGTATAATTAGGAGATATTTTCCTAATCCTTTACTAGATTTAATTCCTTGTAAAGCACTCATGTGAACTATTATATATACCTCCTTATGGAGAAGAATAAAATAAGAACCTAACATATTCAAAACCCATATTCATATTTTAGCATGGTATCAGAGCAATCGATCCTTGGTTGTCTCTAAATTCTCATATCAAAATTTCTCCTCCCCTCCTCTTCAAGGGGGGGAGGGGGAGTGAAAAAGGATATGTTTCTCTTTATCATGAAGATTTTGCATCTTTCTTAACTCCAACATACCCTTCTCTTCAGGGGGAGAAGAGAATTGAAGAGAAGTTTATGTGTCCTTTAGCCGTGTTCACAGGGTTTCTGTGTCCTTTAGCCGTGTTCACAAAGTTTCTGTGTTCTCTAAATCCTCGTATCATCGTATCGCATTCCTCATATCCTCGTATCATATCCTCGTATCCTAAACTAAATTCCTTGTTTCAGATTCAGATCTAAACCCAAATCCCTAGTATCGAATTCCTTGAAACACGAACCCGTATCCTTGTATCCTGAATCACTGAATCCTGAATCCTGAATCCTGAATCCTGAATCCCGAAACCCTGAATCCTGAAACTCTGAATCCTGAATCCTGAATCCCGAAACCCTAAACACACTCTGAATCCTGAATCCCGAAACCCTAAACACACTCTGAATCCTGAATCTTGAATCTCGAAACCCTAAACACACCTTTTTTCTCTTATTCTTAAATCCTTCCGCTGCCATGGATATCGTTTCCAAAACCACTGAATCCACTTTCTCATATTCAAATCCAAATCCAAATCCGAATCCGAATCCCAACCTTCCAACCTGAATCTGAATCCAAATCCGAATCCGAATCCGAATCCCAACCTTCCAACCTGAATCCGAATCCAAATCCAAATCCGAATCCGAATCCGAATCTCAACCTTCCAACCTGAATCCGAATCCAAATCCAATTCCTACATCAAATTCCTACATCAAATTCCTCAAATCAAATTCCTCCAATCAAAATCCCTCACATTCTCACAAATCCAATTCCTACATCAAATTCATACATCAAATTCCTCAAATCAAATTCCTCCAATCAAAATCCCTCACATTCTCACAAATCCAATTCCTACATCAAATTCATACATCAAATTCCTCAAATCAAATTCCTCCAATCAAAATCCCTCACATTCTCATATCACATCTTACTTCCGCTGCGATGTCAGGAATCCCTACGATTCTCCCTCTTATTGCAGACTCAAAACGACCGGACGCCCGAAGCAAACGACCGGTCGCCAAAGACTCTGCCTGAATTGCATGGATTATCGACTTGGGTGCTACGAATTTCATGACTCACTTACCAAGTTGGGCATTTGTGACGTATATGCACCAACTTGAGGAGGAGTGTTGAAGTGAGTCTCCTAATTAATCAAGGAGATTTATTTCCTTTATTAATTAAGAGATTTACTTTCCTATTTTATAGATTTATTTCCTTGGTTAATTAAGGAATTTACTTTCCTATTTTATATAGTTGTCAAATCATTGTATAATTAGGAGATATTTTCCTAATCCTTTACTAGATTTAATTCCTTGTAAAGCACTCATGTGAACTATTATATATACCTCCTTATGGAGAAGAATAAAATAAGAACCTAACATATTCAAAACCCATATTCATATTTTAGCAATTGAGTCAACTTTTATTTTTCTTTTTCCAGGAGAGTCAAATTTTATTCACCCCCGCTTGAATCAAACGACCTATTTAAAAAGAAAAAAAGCTAACCACGGGGTAAAACTTTAAATTTGCATTAACATTCTCCGAAGGGAGAAAAATAAATTAGCTAATTATCTTCCATATCTACCAAATTTTTACTCATTTAGATTTTAAATTATTTATTTATTTATTTCCTCTTTCAATTCAAGAGTCATACCAAACCTACCACCTTATAATCTTCAAAACAAAAGTACCATATGTATTTTCCATTTACAAATAGCAGCTTCAATTTGTGCACCTTTGAAGGCGTTGACTTTTGCATTGACTTATCTCTTAATCCGATAGTAATTTTGGGAAAAATCTATGCAAATTAATTTCCCGATTCATGACTTCTCCCATAGATAAACATGCCATATATGAAATATATTGGTGAAAACAAAATGAAAATTAATCTGTTTTCCGCAAGTGGGATTCTCATATATCTCTTAGAATATCCAAGCCGAAGGGAAACTGTTGGATTGTGGGGGAAACAAAGTGATTTTATTATATTTGGAGGAGAATAGTACATGGCTTTGTGTAGGCTAATTGGCCTCCTTAGCATATTGGCTTATTGGCCATCACACTTGATTTAGAATAGTTTGGGCTACTTGGCCCTACACTTAGATTGGTGAGCTTATTGGCTCTCAACATAGCTTCCTTTGGGTAGCTCTTGGCTCCCTTATAGTTTGGGAGTTCTTTTCATTGGACTCCCCATATAGTTGGGTTGGGTAGCTTTTTGGCTCCACATGGATTGGGAGTTGATTGGTTCACTCCACCTTATTTGAGTACAACCATGCCTATTTATAGGCTTTGATTGCTGACATACACAGCCACCAACTTGGGCTGTTTCATTTCTTAGCCACATGTTTGTATGCTCTAGAGATTTCTTCCACCGACTTGATCTCTTTACTCCACAAGTGTGGCTTTCTAGAATAATCTTCATAGTTGCATGTAATTGTTAGTTGTTCTCGAACTTTCTTCAAACTTAGTTGTGTTAACCGACATTCCTTTTCTTCAAGCTTCTAGATTTTTCTACAAATATGCATTAATTTCAACACTCCTCCTTAATGCATATTTGTATTTCTCCATGCATGCTTTGTATCCTTAGTCACATAAGAGTCTTGTTCACATTATGCTCCTCCTGAAGATAGCATTGATGAAGCTCTAGTTGATGCTGCAACTCTGTGCTCGTGTGACACTTTTTTTCGTGCTCTTGTGGCACTTTCTCCATTCGTTGTTAGCTTGATAGTTCCTTGCAGGCAATATTTTTCTCTTCTCAAAGCCCAATTTTTAGTTTCAACATTTGGGCTTCTTTTTTTTTTTTTTTTGCACACCCCACATGGAGGAAAGTTTTTCCTCTCATGTCATCTCTCTTATTTTCACTATCTCCTCCTCTAAAACTTTCTCTAGATCTATTTCCCCTTCTCTAGATTTCTTGAAACCTTGAATTGAGTATTGATAGCACGTACCTTGTTTCCTTAGAATCGGCCCATGCACCCATAGTTGATCGAACCAGCTCTGACGCCCAATGCGATCAAACCAGCTCTGATACCACTATTGGATTTCAGGAGGTGTGTGATGTGTGTTGCTCTGATATCACTGTTGGATTTTGGGGAAACAAAGTGATTTTATTATATTTGGAGGAGAATAGTACATGGCTTTGTGTAGGCTAATTGGCCTCCTTAGCATATTGGCTTATTGGCCATCACACTTGATTTAGAATAGTTTGGGCTATTTGGCCCTACACTTAGATTGGTGAGCTTATTGGCTCTCAACATAGCTTAGTTTGGGCTATTTGGCCCTACACTTAGATTGGTGAGTTTATTGGCTCTCAACATAGCTTCCTTTGGGTAGCTCTTGGCTCCCTTATAGTTTGGGAGTTCTTATCATTGGACTCCCCATATAGTTGGGTTGGGTAGCTTTTGGCTCCACATGGATTGGGAGTTGATTGGTTCACTCCACCTTATTTGAGTACAACCATGCCTATTTATAGGCTTTGGTTGCTGACATACACAGCCACCGACTTGGGCTGTTTCATTTCTTAGCCACATGTTTGTATGCTCTAGAGATCTTCCACCGACTTGATCTCTTTACTCCACAAGTGTGGCTTTCTAGAATAATCTTCATAGTTGCATGTAATTGTTAGTTGTTCTGGAACTTTCTTCAAACTTAGTTGTGTTAGCCGACATTCCTTTTCTTCAAGCTTCTAGATTTTTCTACAAATATGCAATAATTTCAACGGAAACAAACGTCAATCTAGGCAACACATAATCATGTAATTAATCAAATCAAGATATCAATTGTAGGAAGAGCAAATCCCACCTTCACTGTCTGAAACCATCAATCTCAGGCTCTTCTTCACCTATAAATACACACCATAATCCCTCTATCCTAATCTCAAATTAACAATCATTCTCAGCCATGGTAGCTTATCATTCTTGTGCCTTTGTTGCATTGTCAACAACCTAGCTCTTTCTTCTTTGTGCCTCTAGTTTCTCTTTGGCCTCAGCTAAAGGTGGCTTCAGTGTTGATCTCATTCACCGTGATTCACCAAAATCCCCCTTGTACAACCCTTCTTTAACACCCTCCCAGCATTTGGCCAATGCCCTTCGTCGATCGATCAACCGACTCAACCATTTCAGCCTAACAGCTTCTTCACTATCTCAGGATGGCCCTAACCAAGTTGAAGCCACTCTCATCATGAAGCGGGGTGAGTATCTCATGGAAGCATCGATCGGAACACCCCCGTTTCCTATCAAAGCCCTTGCTAACACAGGCAGTGATCTCATCTGGACACAATGCAAGCCTTGCCCTAGTAGTTACCAACAAATAGACCCTCTTTTTGACCCCGAAAGATTCTCAACTTACAAAACCCTACCTTGCTCTTCAAACCAGTGTGTCTCCCTGAATGGAACTTGCTCAAGTACTAATTGCCAGTACTTAGTCAGTTATGGTGATGGATCACACAACCATGGAGAGTTTGCCCGGGAAACTCTAACCCTAGGTTCCACTACTGGTAGAAACGTAGCATTCACCAAAACCCTAATTGGATGTGGGCGTGATAATAATGGGACCTTTAATGAGAAAAGTTCTGGCATAGTTGGTCTTGGAGGTGGTAATGAATCCCTAATTACACAATTGGGTGCTTCTATAGATGGGAAATTTTCCCATTGCTTGGTCTCAATTCAATCACAAGCTAAAATCACAAGCAAGTTGAACTTTGGTACCAATGTTCTAGTTTGAGGCACTCAAGTTGTGTCCACTCCCATTGTCCAAGGCCTATACCCTAAAACCTTCTACTTCTTGAATATATTGTTGGAATAAATCGAATACAAACGGAAACAAACGTGAAGCTGGGCAACCAATCATATAATAAGTAGAATGCTAGCAACCTTCTCTTCAACCTTCTCTTTTGGACCTTTTCCGTTTTCCTCATGACATGTGTCACTTTCTTTACAGAACAATCAAACAAGCTAACATTTCTTTTTCAAGTTTACCCTTATTAAATGTATTGTCCTTCAATTTATCAAAACGTTTTTACAACTCGTGGACTAGTGAAAAAAACTCCTCACTCGCTCGTCTAATATAGTGAGCCTAAAAAGTGGTTCGCTAAATAGCAAGCTCACTAAATAGAACACGCGATACCGACGCCTCTCTTCTAAAAATGTCATAAATTTATTTGTTTTCTTTTTATTATTGTTTTAAATCTTTGAATGGGTTATTTTGCAGCATTTATTTATTTTTAGGTCAAAATCCATAATTAAATTTAAATATTACAAGAATTATTTCGATATTGCATTTGACCACACTTGCATTTGGAAAATCAAACTATAATAATTTACAAAGTTTGATATTCTTTTGATATTGAAACAAGTTTAATAATTAAGGATGTGCTGCTTTCTTTATCGCAAGAAATTTTTATCCTGTCAAATTATATTTTTCAGTTTGAAGTCAAAAGTCAAATATACAAAAATTATACATATATATATATATATATATATATATATATATATATATATATATCAGTCCCCTTCAGTTGAGGGATCCCTCAAATAATGTTAGTTGAGGGATCCCTCAAATAATGTTATTTGAGGGATGGAGCGCTCAGTCGTTAGATCTCTTTTAATGAGATCTTACGGCTGTGGTTGTTTTAAATGTTTTAACCCGTTTTCTCTCTTATGACCCGCAAATACAATCGCCCGAGAACAGCTAAGGCACACACCCAGAAGAGAACGACAGAAGGGGAAGAGCCCACCCTTCCACCATCGCGAGCTGAAGAGCAGACCCGCCGTTGCGAGCTCAGCTTGCGAGATCCCTATAGCAATCGGGTATGAGTATCGATGGTTACGGTTTTTTTTTTGTTCTCTCTCTTTTCTCCATGTGGGTTGAGGTTTTCGATTTGGGGTTCTGAGATAGGTTTCGAATCTGGTTTAAAGATTTCTGAGCAAGCGGTTGAGATTACACCTGATTTCTTGTGGGTTTGTTGATTTCGAGTATCATGCATATCTGATTTCTGAGAGGGTTGTAATGGATATGAGAAAATAGAAAACCATTTGATCTTCTTGATTATTCTAATAAACTTTGATTTTTGAATTTCTTTTCAGGTTCATGACAGCTTTCTCTACTTTCTGTTGATTTTTATTGAGTTTCATTCATGCTTCTCATTTGTTTTTTTGTTTTTTTTTGTTTTATAAAGAAAAATGAATGGCAGTGGGTTAGTTCAAGGACTCACTAATCTGCAATAATAGAGAGAATGGGTTTGTAAAAATTTGGGTGGTTTACTTATTGTTGTTAAGGTAGCAGATATAACTGTTTGAATTGGTTATGGAATGCAGAAAAATGGCCTAAATTTGTTTGAATTTGTTCAGTGATAAATAGGTATGGGATCCTGGGTTATGGTTGTTTCAGTATCTTGGCCACGATTCTTTGATTTGGGGGTTCTAGACTGAGTTTTGATATGGGTTTTAACGGGTTTCAAGAACTTATTGATCTGATTGGGGCATAGTTTTTTATATGGTCCTACATCATATTTGAAGAAAGAAAAAAAACAGGATTAGTATTAATGAAGGTAATATCATGGCAGGTCATACTAGTTTGTTCTATGCCTTAACACCTGTGTATCAAGTTGTGAAGACATTTATATTAACTGGAAGCAAGGGCAACACTGTAAGTTTCATTTTCTCTATTTGTCCATAAGGCAGTCGTGAGCTTGTTTTTCCCCTTCTCCACTGCTGATAGAAACTTGATCACCTTGATTCATATAGATTGCAAGCACTATATAACACACTAAGAATCTGTGTCTATTGTGTCTCCTTGTCTCTATATGCAACCTGTGTGTTTATAGATGATATAAAGCAGATGTTGCCTAGGTCTAGGCATAGAGATCACATGGGAATTATTGGAGCTATTGCTTCCATAAAAAACAAGTACAGACTTTGTTAGCCATCCTTTTTCTAGTTTCTGTCTCATATTTTGTTTACAATTGCAACCTATAGTGGTGATGCTTTCAATAGTTAAATGATTACTTGCATTGTGACCACAAGTAGGATACCTCTGTTGAGTCCTATTTAGCTGATTAAGGTGTTACAAAAATATATTAGTTGTTGATAACGCACATTTGAAATTGTTTTTGTACTTGCTTATGAGATTGCTTATGAATTGTTAATATGCATTTGAAATTATTTTTTGCTAGATAAAAGTTCTAATAGCAGCGATGAAGTTCGGGCAGAAATTTTACGGAGATAAAGGTCTCTCTCATATATGAATCGAAATGGTTTGATTTGAAATGCGCATATGGTTGTGTCAAATTTCTGTTGAGGAAGAGCTTTGAAGGAGGCAGCAAGCATTATTTAGTTTTTTTCATTGCAGTGTTTGTAATACTTTTGAGGTTGTGTGTAAACTTCTCTTCTGTTAAGACGAGTAGTTGTTGGGGGCTGTTGATTTGAATGCAAAAGAAAATGCTACCTATATTCAGTGTGGAAATAATAATGATCAGAACTTTCTGGTTGATGAGATGAGTTTGTATGCGGAAAATATGAATAATTTATAGGCGGACGGTGATGATTTGTCATGCAACTTTCAAGTCGACTCAGGAAAATTAGCATGTGTGGCTTTTGTGCGAGGAATGTATAATTATGCAGAAATTTGAAGTTGTAAAGCTAACAAATAAATAGCTCTAAACTACCATGAACCTTTTTTTCCCACAATCAAACGTTGATAATTACAAGGCCCAAGTGACATTACCTTGATACAACAAACTTACTTTAAATTTACATCAGGTTATCTAATTGAAGGCATTGAGGTATCTATTGTATACACACGCAGGGACGGACCCACAGTGGGGTCAATGGGGTCAAACGACCATATGGACTCCATGGAAATAAGCTTGAAGGTCCCTTTAAGCTGCTGTGCGACCCCATGGATGCCATCCACTTGCTTGTTGTTTGGCCTGAACGAAATGGCTGCTGCACGAGGAAGAAGAAGAAGCAGTGCGCTGCTTCATTTTTTGTTAAAATGCTGGGTAAAACGACGTCGTTTTGGCCCAGCGAATTTTTTTAAATGAGCTGGCCAAAACAACGTCGTTTTAGCCCAGCGAATTTCTTTCTTTTTTTAAATGACCTGCCCAAAAAATTAAAACAGCCCAGCTATTCTAAAACCCCTCCACACCCGATCCCAGCAACTTCCAAAACCCCAATTCTTTTGTCCTGAACCCTCCATCCCTCTCCCCCCCCTCAACCCCACACACACACACAACCAACAAAACCTTTAACCCCCATCTCCTCAATTGTTGCCGCCACTGCCAAAAGCTTGCCGCCACATCCACCACCTAACAATTCAAGTAAATTCTAACTCTAAGCCTAAATTAATTGAATTGAAATTATGATTTTATTATTTTATTTTGATTTATTGGATGTTTCATTTATGAATTTTTTTGTAGTTCATTGGTACGAATTTAGTGTTCTCTTTAATTGATGTGAGTTATTACTTCGAAACAAAATGGGAGATCAATTGTTGAGTGATAATTTTCTTGTTTACGTTGAGAATGATGTTTTTGCTTGTATTAAAAATGAAGTTATAATGCTACGTTTTCAAAATATGAAATCTCGTCGTGGACAATTGTAGCTTGTAATGTTGTTTTTTTATATGAATTATGAATGAACGTTTCATTTCTAATGTTATTTTGATCTATAAAAAATTTAACACATTTAAATTATCCTTTTAAAACCCAATTTACTCCTAATTTTTTTATAATATAAAAAATATAAATAAATAAATAAGTTTGTAAGACCCGTGTCTTGGGGAAACAAGAACGGTGAGCAATCCCACATCGCTCGGGGAGGGAAAGGTGAAGTGCTTTAAATGTGTGGACACTTCTCTTCCTCGCACGAGGCCTTTTGGGAGCTCACTGGTTTCGGAGTCATAGGAACTCTGAAGTTAAGCGAGTTGGGGGCCAGAGCAATCCCAGGATGGGTGACCCACTGGGAAGTTGCTCGTGAGCTCCCAAAAACAAAACCGTGAGGGTAGAGAGGGGGGCCCAAAGCGGACAATATCGTGCTAGGGGAGTCGGGTCGTGACAAAGTTAAAAACTCTAACTTGACTAACTTGACTTTCGTTCTCCTATTGCTTGGTCCCGGGCGAGCCCCAAACCAAAAACACAAGCAAGTTAAATTTTGGTAGCAATGTTGTGGTTTTAGGCTCCGAAGTTGTGTCCACTCCCTTGGTCCAAAAAGACTACTACTACTTCTTGACGATGGAAGCAATAAGCATTGGCGACACTAGGGTTTTTTTTCCTCTATCCATAAGGCCGGAGGGCAACATTATCATTGATTCGGGCACGACACTGACCATTCTTCCAGAGGACTTGTACTCATATTTGGAAGATGAAGTCGCAGGACACAGGTTGCTTTAGAATGTGTGAATGACTTAACCATTCCTTTGAGCCTTTGCTACAACAGTAGGGAATCTAATGAATTCAAAGCGCCATCCATGACTGTGCATTTTCATGGTGCGGATGTGAAGTTGGAATCTAGGAACACCTTTTTTAGGCACAATGAGGAAATTTTGTGCTTTGCTTTTGCTCTTGATGGATATTACGGATCCTATGGGAACTTGGCACAGATGAACTTCTTGGTGGGATATGATCTTCAGAAGCACACTGTTTCCTTTAAGCGGTGCCAACTGATTGTACAAAGCTCCACCAAAGCTTGGTGTAATCAAATCTACAACAGGAAAACTGTCACCAACACTGCGACACTTCTACCATAGCAACAGTCTATGCACCACCTAAAATTTGTTTTGAGAAAAATGGGGGTGAACATACTATGTAAGAAAACATAATTATACGCCTCTTGGTCATCACCAAAATCAAACGCTTAAGAAGAGGTTTCAGTTGCTTGATGATGAAAATTCCGAAGATTGAGATCTTACCAACTAAAAGCAAGTCATTCTCAACATGAAATGATGATCTGGATAATTAAAGGAGCAGAGCTTCAGTTTTCTTTTGAAGTCGCAAGGAGGATAGCTTGAAGAAAAATGATGAAGTAATTGTAGGGAAGAAGAGGATGAGACTTGCAAAGTGGGACTGTAAAAAAAAGTGCGCTTGGACAACACGTTAATTACTTTGTCTATTTTGGATGATTGATAATCCAGTTCCGATCTCTATGAGATAATCATGTATCCCTTTAGATACTATTGTTAGATAATCTACTAAATCAATATACAATTTATTCGAACCAAATGGTGAGGAAGGTCTATGTGCGAGAGGTAAAGAGAGTGAGGGGCGGTGGCCATGGCTGGCAATGGAGCGGATCTATGATTGAAAGTTAGCTAGGAAAAACTAACATATTAAATTCGATGGTACAAGTGAATTTAATTAATAAACAAAAAATATACACCTAGTTAGGGGAGTGGTAACGAGCATTATCCTTCAAATGCTATACATAAGTAAAAGCTTAACAAAAATAACAAAATAACTAAAACAAAAGCCACCCTCAAATGCATCTCTATACATAAGTAAAAGCTTAACAAAAACAAAAACCATTCTCAGATGCACTCTTTACATAAGTAAAGCTTTAAAAAAATAAGTAATAATAAAAGCAAAAACCACAAATAAATGCAATGCAATACAAAATAACACTATTTAAATATAGAATTTCAGTTTCAAATTACAACTAAAATTAAAGATACGGACATGTACTTGGGAGAAATCCAAGAGGAGGCTAAGAGAGGAGGAGAGAAATTAGATGAACTGAAGAAGCTAAGAGACGAATGATGAGAGACGTGAAGAAGTCGGCTGGGCTAAAGACAAGTATGGTTTCTTTTATATTTTTATTTACTTTTGGGCAGGGCTTACTAAAGATATTTAGGTTTTTTAATCAGAAAAGTTTGGGTCGGGCAATAGCCCAACCTATACCCTCCAAGTAGATCCACCCCTGGTGGAGATAGTGGGCGGCAGTGGCACAGTGTGGGGGCTTGGTCGGGAAGGAGGTATCGCTATTTGGGAAATTTTAATTTTTTATTTGTTATTTCATAAGTATTGGCTAAGGTGGAAATGGTGAGTTTTGGGTTAATACAATTATACTGATGTGGCTTATGAGAATTCATTATATTAATTTAATAGTTAGTATTTGTTTAAATGCGCATAAATGTATTGATGCTAAATGCAGAAATTTGGACATTTGCTATGTTTATCAAGTTAGAAAAAGATCTATTGCATATTTTTAATATTTGGTGACGGATATATATTGTCTTTGGAATAAAATAGTCCACGGTGTAGCAACGGACTCACTAGTACTGTAGTGGTTTGAAGCAATTGCTCCTCTCTGAAAGGTCATGGGTTCGAGTCCTAGCATCCAATGTAGTATGTGTGAGTTCAGAATATTATCGTATCGCTCCTTTTAATAGGAAAGGTCCTCAATAAAAAGTCCACGGTGTATGAGTTATTTCCAACAACAAAAAAGTGTTGATTTATTGTTAAAATCATATCAACTATAATATTCAAAATTTGACATTCTTAGAAAAAGTCACCAATAAATGACTTGTAATAGCTCACAAAAAAAGACGAGACATAAGTTGCATAGCCAAGGCAAATGTGTTTACTCAAAAGAAATGGTAAATTTTGCAACAAAACCGTAAATATTTTCTTGTTTTGTATTGGGGGAGGGGGAATCGAACCTAGGAATTTGAATGCATGGGTAAATGCTCTTAATCACTTGAGCTACAAATGGTAAATGTTTTCTTTTTTGGTATTGGGAGAGAAGGAAATCGAACCTAAGACCTCCGGTGCAAGAGTAAATACTCTAAACCACTCGAGTTACAAATGGATAGTGTTTTCTTTTATGGTATTGATTGAAGGAGGGAGAATCAAACCTTGGACCTCAATGCGCACACGGATAAATACTTTTAACCATCCGAACTAGAAGCTCTTCACATATAGCTATTTTTTCATTTATATATTATATGGTAATGTAAGCTTTAGGACCAAGTCTTTTTTATTTATTTATATATTATATGAATGCTTTCTAAGGTAAGAATTAATTACTTTTGGTATATATAGTACGATAATGTGAGCTTTACGATTAAGTTTTGAGCATGTTGCTAAATGTATAGTTTAGGTAGGTTCATTGCTTAATGTATACACATGTGTGCATATATATATATAGAGAGTCCCCTTCTATTGAGGGATTCCTTAAATAATTTTATTTGAGGGACGCCCTTTAGGGTACCCTACAATTTTTTTCTCAATGATCCAAACCATCTATTTTTTAGGTCTTCATTCATAGATCATCCTTATAAAAAATTAGACAAATCGGAAACCGTTTCGATATCCAATTGTGTCCTACAAAATCAACGAACAACGGTTCATCAAGAAAGTACTCAAATTTCAATAACACAATTGAGTGGTCAAATGATATCGGATTCAAGTGATTTTTTGTAGAGATGATCTTTGAATGAGTATCTACAAAATAGACGGTTTGGATTAGTGAAATACAATCCGGAGTGGGGCCTACAAGGGGTGTCCCTCAAATAAGCTTATTTGAGGGATCCCTCAATGGAAGCTCTCTGTATATATATATATGTGTCCTATAAAATCAACGAACAATGGTGCATCAAGAAAGTACTCAAATTTCAATAACACAATTGAGTGGTCAAATGATATCGGATTCAAGTGATTTTTTGTAGAGATGATCTTTGAATGAGTATCTACAAAATAGACTGTTTGGATTAGTGAAATACAATCCGGAGTGGGGCCTACAAGGGGTGTCCCTCAAATAAGCTTACTCAATGGAAGCTCTCTGTATATATATATATATATTAGTCCCCGTCAGTTGAGGGATTCCTCAAATAGTGTTATTTGAGAGATGGGGCGCTCAACCATTGGATCTGTTTTAATGAGCTTGTGTGGCTGAGATTGATTCAAACCTTTTAACCCGTTTCCTTTCTAATAACCCGCTTGAAACCCATGCACGCTGGGAAACCAAAAGGCCCTACGCAAGCGTGCTTGGAGCAGAAACCAAGCTGAAGAGAAAAATCAAGAGACATGAAGCAAGAGAATCAAACATCCAAGTTGAAGCGGAGGATCCGCCATCGCGAGATTTTTATGCGAAATAGGTATGGGTATTCCTAGGTGTGGTTGTTTCAAAATTTGAGCCATGGGTTATTGATTTGGGGGTTCTATGATAAGTTTTGATTTGAGTTCTAATGGGTAATTCTTAATATGGGTTGTGACGGGTAATTCTTTATTTCGGTTATAATGATGAATTCTGGATATAGGTTCTAATGGGTATTTCTTGATTTGGGTTCCATTGATGAATTCTTGATATAAGTTCTAATGGGCAATTTTTAATTTGTGTTCTAGTGGTAAATTCTTGATTTGGGTTCTAATGATGAATTATTGATATAAGTTCTAATGGGCAATTCTTGATTTGATCAAAATCTGATCCTACACTTTTCTGCACTCCACAGAGTTTGTTTATTCTAATTCTCTAACAAGCTATGCATATATAGAGATACTATACACTCATTTAATCAATAGAAACAGATGAAATATTCCTATAATTATAATGTTCTTAGGAGCATGGACGAATCAAATTCTGGTTTTTTTTTTCCTTGAAATCAATTAAGAGCAAAGACTTTGAACACATAAGTCAACAACCAAAAAGAAAAGCAATGAGTTTTCCCTTGTGAAGGTTGTGAAGTTTCTCGGAGTTGGATTTTGAACGAGTAGCCGATGGGTTCGCATACTTGAAAGTATAATTATAGCCGTTGAGGAATGAGTTTTCAAAAGGATGTGGAGTGTGGATGCAGAATTGTTAATGCTTCTCAAGGAAAATACATGAAGAAATATCTAAGGATTGAAATCTAACAGTTCACGTAGAAACACACACGGTGGAGGGTTTTTTTTGTTTTTTTGTTTTCATGTGAATCAACCATGGAGCCGGCGCTAGGCGGGTTGATCCAGTTTGAGACTAGGGCTGGCTAAATGCACTGAAAACCCGGCCGAACCGAACGATTTGGTCTTTAGATTTTTTTATTATTTTATTAAAAAACCAAATCAAACCGGTTTAGTTTGATTTAGAGCTGGTTTAATTTTATAGATTCAATTGCAACCAAACCAAACCACTCATAGCCTCTCGAGTTCATCTCTCTCCCAAACTTCTCCCTCATCTCTCTCTCTCTCTCTCTCTCTCTCTCTCATCGTCAATGAATTAGTGGATCAATTCAAAGCTCTGCTCGTCATCAGAGCCTTGCCTTGCCACTTCTCTTCTCCTAGTTGGATGTCATTGAAACGAACCAACCCAACCCAATCCAATCCATCACAGTTGGTGAACTGACCTTGTGAGTTAGAACCTTAGTTGGTTTTGGTTTCAATTTGGAATTTGCGCAATCGATTTGGACGGTTCGGTAGTCAATTGGGCGCACAACCAAACTAACCCAAATCACGCCCACCCCTAATGGAGACTAAACCCTAATCCCATCTGAATTTAGGTTGGCTTTGTTGGTCTAGCAAGTTCAGTAGGTTGGGGTTGAGAACAAGTTTGCTTCGTGGATCTTGTTTTTTTAAATACTTTCCTTTTTAGTTTTTTTATAAACTCTATAAGTTTAATTTTTGTATATGACATGTAAACTTACTTGGAATGAGAGAAGCTATGAATCAGGGAAGTCAAAAATAAGGAAGAGAATGAATGAGTATGAGATTAACTACTCCCCTCTAAATAAAATAATTACTGGCTTTAGATTCCGGTTAACACTTATATAATGTTCAGCAATAATCATCTCCTGTTAAAGGTGATTCTACTTGTCACATAATGTTTGAAATAGCATTCTGGATCACACAACTCCATTTCCTGCCGAATACATCCAAGCCAACAGAGACCAAATATTATGCACATGCCAAAAAAAAAAAAAGACATATATCTAAATCAGACCAATATATGCATTCACCTAGTGAGGATCATATGGCTGCTGTGATGCGTATTCTGAGTTTCTTAAAGTCTACTCCTGGTAGAGCTTTATTATTTAAAAAAACATGGTCACTTGAATCTAAAAGTTTACAATAATGCAGATTATGTAGGAAAATGTTACAGATGGATGTTCTACATAAGGTTACTTAACCTTTGTTGGCGGTTACCTGGTTACATGGCATAGCAAGAAACAAAATATTGTATCACGGTCTTCTACAGAGTCTGAATTAGAGGGATTGCCCAAGGGGTTTGTGAAATACTATAGTTGAGGTGGTTGCTTACTGAAATTGGGTTTAGGCCGACCACTGCTACAAAGCTCCACTATGATAGTCAGTCTGCATTTGAAATTGCTAATAATCTGGTGCAAGATGATCAAACTAGGCATGTATAAGTTGATTGGCATTTCATTAAGGAGAAGATAAAGCACAAGTTAATTACAATACCTTTTGTGCCTTGATCGGCATTTCATTAGGATAGCTTAGGTCAACACTGCTCCTCAAGTTGGTGCATATACGTCATCAATGCCCAACTTGGTAAGTGAGTCATAAAACACTCGTCCACAGATAGCTTTTGTTAAGACATCCACTAATTGATCTTCTGATTTTACAAAAGGTTACAGATGATATTGTTCTCAATTTTTTCTTTGATGAAATGTCTATCCACCTCAACATGTTTAGTTCAATCATGTTGAACTGGATTATGAGCACTATCGATAGCTGACTTGTTATCATAATGTAACTCCATTGGCTTCTCTTGTTTTGGATGCTGAGATTATTTCTTTTCTATTCATATGCTCCGAGTATCAGCTAGCAGATGTTCTTACGAAACCTGCGTCTACTACTGTCTTCAACAACTCACTTGACAAGTTGGGCATGAGTGACATCTTTGCTCCAACTTGAGAGGGAGTGTTGGCGAGATCCTAATTCTATTAGGATATTTATTTCCTATTCTATTAGGATTTTATTTCTTTCTCTTTTGTACAAATCTTGTGTAATTAGGAGTTTATTTGTTTCCTTGTATAACCCTACTAGGGTTTACACACTTGTATTATAAATACCTCTTTTTTGGAGAATAAAAATATATCAGAAAATATTCTACCCCATATTGTTTGACTTGCATGTATTACACACTTGATTTCTGAACTTGCATGTCGATTTTCAAGCAAATAACCTCATAATTTAGTCCGGTAATTCTACTCTCTTTCAACCTCTCGTTGATAAGAATGGTGGCTTGGGTTCATCCAAATTCAAATCGAAGAGAGAGAGGGGGAAGAGACAAAAAGGGAAGAGGCACAGAAAGAGGAGAGACAAAGAGCTCTCTCTCTGGTGGTATTTCTTTAAGGGGTTTGGATGGGTTGAGAAGATGTAGAGAAAGGGAGAGAGCTCGTACGATTGCAAAGAGAAGGGAAGAGAGAGAGAGAGAGAGAGAGTTGGGTTGGGGTGAAATGGAAATTGGACGCACGCATGCATCACCTGCATATTAATTAATGGAATTAACAAATTGGACTTGATTTGCTGACAACCTAAAGTATAATTACCAAAATCGGAAAATTAAAAGTTTGGTGACCAAAATTAAATTCAACCCTGACCCGAGTAATCAAAAATGTAATTACCCCCAAAAAGAGACTTCTAGCAAGACAATGTTCCCTAAAAGTTCTAGCAAGAATATGCTGGTGTAGCATTTAGCTACTTAGTATGTCTATTAGTTTGGGATTGCTGTCACTTTAAAAAAAAGTTGCTTCTACTGTGCTTTGAAAATAATTAGCTGTAAAGTAAAGCAGCTCCATGTTTGGTAAATAATATTTTTAAAGTGTTGTTAGTACAAAAAGTAGTGTAAAAAACGTTTGGTAAATTTTAATATAAATTTGTTGTAACTGTGAATAATGACTAAAATAGACATGATGTTAAAAGTGTTATGTACTAATCATGTGGTGGTAGTTGTAGTGATGGAGTGGAGGTGGTGGTGGTGTTGGTTGTGGAGGTGGTGGTGGATTTGGAGGTTTTGGAGGAGGTGGTGGTTGTGGTGGTGGTGGTGGAGATGGTGGAGGAGGTGGTGGTGGCGGAGGATGAGGAGGAGGAGGATGTGGTGGTGGTGGTGGTGGTTGTGGAGGTGGAGGTGGAGGTGAAGGAGGAGGTGGTGGTGGAGGAGGTGGAGGAGGTGGTGGTGGCGGAGGATGAGGAGGAGGAGGATGTGGTGGTGCAAGTGGTGGTGGTGGTGGCGGTGGCGGTGGTTGTGGAGGTAGTGAATGTGGTGGTGCAAGTGGTGGAGTTGGATGTGGGAGTGGAGGTGGAGTCATTTTTTTGAAAATGAATGATGATATTTTGGGAATTAAAAAAATTCATTAAATGTTCATCTCTGCTTCTTTTGAAAGCAGCTTTGAAAAGCAACCTAAAGCCTACTTTTAAAAGCTGCTGTCAAAAGGTCATTGCTTTTAAAATAATCGGGATATTTTTTTTTTACCAAACATCTTAAACTGCTTAACTTTAAAGTAAAGCAGGTTTTTGGTGAAAAAAAATAGGGGGTTTCACTAAAACACCCAAAATGGGGGCTGAAATTATAAAAAAACCCAACACCCAAAACACTTTATAAACACACCCAAAACCCATTATTACACACTCAAAACCCATTTATAAACACACCCAAAAAATATATAATTGTTTATTTTAGAATTGATTTTGGGTGTGTTTCTATATTTAAATAGTGTGTGGGTTTTTTTATAAATACATGCCTAGAATTGGGTTTATTTATAATAATCTAAAAAAAGTAATCCCAAATGGAGCCTTAATAGATCCAAATCAAAGAGTAAAATGATTAAAATCCTTTGAAGTTGCAACAAATGCTTACTGGAAGATTTTATTTTATTTTATTTTGTTTCTCTATGTTTTCACAACTGCTTTTCATTGGGATTCAGGATTCTGAAGATTGAATTTTGTCGTAAGAAAACTGAAGAAAAGAAAAGATTGATTTTTCGTTCCAAACAAGTTTCTTCGTAGTGAACTAGAAGATGAAGTTTATTTGAGTGTACAAAAAAGGTTGGCCTACACAGGTGCTTTTCATATGAATGTTGTCAATAGATGCAACATTTGAAGGGTTGTCCAAGAAGAGCTATATATATGCGTAAAAATAGTAATAGTTCCATGGTTGAAGAAAACAGAGCTTGGTTTTCTCTGAATTTTATCCTTTCATTCAAGACCTACCTACCGTGAATTCAGAACAGACTGAGATACATTAATTAAATTAAACTATTTACATGCTTTTCCACAACACTTCCCGAACCACCTGAAGACGATTATTTTACAATGAGATCAACGATTCTGTTCGGAAGTTCCATTTAAAAAATTTACATGATAAAACTTGAAAAGTGATAAAACACATTTCTCACCTAACTTGGCGTGAGTGTGGTTCTT
The DNA here is from genome assembly GCA_034190965.1 of Prunus campanulata. NCBI lineage: Eukaryota > Viridiplantae > Streptophyta > Magnoliopsida > Rosales > Rosaceae > Prunus > Prunus campanulata. The sequence continues at coordinate 1,840,889 of CM067214.1, read as the reverse complement.
GTCCTGCGTAAAGACTAGGACGGATAGTCTAATGAGGAACGATACATCTCATCAGCATAAGCAGAGGGTACATAAACTGCATTGAAAAGTGAACTATGGCTCCTGCCGTAAAACAAGTATACCACTGCTCCTATGGCAAACCATATAGAGATGCGGATCCACGTGGCAGCTCTGTGAGTTAAATATGAAACAAATAACCAGTCGTGAATATAACATACTTGGAAAGTTACAGATAAATATATTCAGATTTTGTGTTTGCAGAGCACTCACCCAAGATCAATTAGCAAGTAGGTATTTATGAGAATGCAAGCAGCAGGTAAGAATGGAACAAATGGACAGGTGAAACCTGGAGAGGGGGAAAAAAACGTTTGTTATGTCAGCAGTTATTGAGATATATCTATGGCTTTCGCCTGCATGTACAACAACACCAGACTTCTGAATTTATCAACTGCATTTTACCCCTCCCAACTGATTCTAAAGATCGGGTTTAACTTTTGAAGGTTGCAATGTAGTAACATAAAGGTTACGGATTACTAAACTACATTGAGTTTAATAAATAGTTTGCTTAAATTCTGAGGATGAAGTCCATTCTCAGCACTAGCAGAAAACTTAAGAGACCAAAATTTTTAGTGTATGGACCCATCAACACTAACTAATGATAGAAATTAAATGTACCTCCAGTGTGTCCAAAGCTGTGCCTTCCGTCATCTTGATCTATACAGGTCAGCACAATTAAGCAGCACAGCAGGAGAGCTCCACATACTCCACACACAGTGAAGCGAAGAATGCTGGCACAATCAATAAGTTGGGACAAAGTTATTATGCATTAAAATAAATCCGATGAAATTGTAAGATATGCATGTGCGAATCTCTGATCTCATCCCTATTCACATATGATTTACAGAGAAAAAACTGCATATGTTTATTATGGAATACACCTAAAGCATAAAGAGCCCAGATATTTAATAGAATGCTGGTCAAATCTAATGTTAAGAGTTTTTCAAAATAGATTTCCTCTAGTTGGATTCTGGATTTGTGAAATTCAGGCTTGTTTTCTCTATACTAGTAAGCTAAGCCCAGTGTAATGTTGTCTTATAAACTATATGTGTGTGCTAAGAAGCATTTCAGCTGCATGGACAAATGCCAGATAAGCAAATTTTCATGGATTGAATCGAACTATAAGGGAAATCGAGATTCCAGGTGATATTTGACATTTGGACTAATCTTCTCTTTTACCACGTAGGTTACAATATGCACGTAACATGCCTAGGATTATCAAACATTAAACATTGTACAATTAACCAAAAAAAAAAAATGATGAAAAGTAATCACCATAAAGTTTGATGGGAATGTGCATCCAATACAGTACACTTTTGATGAGTACATTGGTACAACCCCACACAGATAACTTATAAGTATATTGGCACAACCCCATCCTGGAACTTGCAAACTAACAAACCAATGGGGAATGGGGACGAGAGTTTTTGAGCCAGGATCTATGTAAACCAGTGATCCAATATGATTTTATAGCACCACAAATCCAAAAATCTTAAGTTGTTGGGGAATAGGCCAACAATATAGATCAAGCTAACCAAATTTCTTGTCAAAAAAACCAAAAAAACTATCTAGAGTCAAAATTCTGGTCAAGTACAAAAAAGGCCATTAATCAAAATTCAACATGCTTAAAATGTACTTTGAAAAAATGACAAACCTGGAAAGGCCTTGAGCTGAAGCTGCAAATGCAAAGATAAAGACCCCTATACAGAGAAAAGTTATGGTCCATGCAGCAATTTTCCGTCTTGTTTGTTCATTTTGATTCTCTGTATGATTATTATGAGTCAAAAAGAGGAACATCATAGTCCTAACATGTTGTAGATAAAGAATTAAGAACAAGTTTGCACTTTTAAAAGTAGAAAGAATCATGAATGGACTATCATGAAAATATTCAACTTTATCTCAAAATGAAAACAAGCCTAAGGTACATCCTAGGTAGAAATTTCAACCGCACACTAGGTACCATTATGTAAAAATACACACTAGGTACAATATTATGAAAAGAAAAACCAAAGATCATAAAAGCCAAACCTGTGTCCCTTCTCCCCCCCCAACCCAACAGAAAAGTTCTAATTTGGAATTTGAGTTCGAAGTATAATCATCTATTATATATATATATATATATGTATGTATTATTGTTTAATGTTTCATCTTGCAAGGGAAAGTCAAGACATAATGAGTGTAGAAATGGTGAAGAAGAATGCTATTAAAATTTTAATGAGACTATACATCAGCTTAAATGTGATAATGTGGCAGAAAAAGAAATTTTATTTTGAAGATCACAATAAGTTGAAAATCACGGATCCTACACCAACTGTCTAGGATAAAAACTTAGTCAACTTAAATTGAAGCCATCTTCATTTTACATGGGATGAGATCCTAGTGGCTAGTGCAAATGAGACTATCCTAACTTTAAGAGAATATGACCAATTTGGTCCCTTAGTTTGGGTGTTTTTAGGTTTCTGTAGTTTTAATTCTTTTTCAATCAGGTTGTCATAGGCTTCGTTTACATTCAAGGGAAAACTAAAGAATCTGTCAATTAGATAGACAGAAATGTAGTGCGCCTCAGGTGCACGTGGGAGGTTAAGGCAGGGACCAGATTGAAAATGAACTAAAGGAAAATTAACTAGAAGAACCTGATTGAAAAAATTAAAACTACACAGATCTAATTGAAAAAGCACCCAAACTACAGTGATCAGTCATTTTCCTTATTCTTAGTCGATCATGTTCATTGAGGGTCTCTGCCCACTCCAAAACAAAAGCATCATGATTTCAGTACATTTCAAGTCAAATATTTGTTTTCCCATACTTCAAATAATTTAAGACACTATTACCCTGTGATATGCTTTTCTGAATCAGAGGATAGCCAAGTGATGCCTCCCCAATTTCTTGTAAATATCGACTATTATTCTCAGATGAACCAGAAGGATTTTGAAGGTTTTTGCTGTCAGTTTCCTGAATATTAGGACCAAACCGCAATGATACTGACTTAATAGACTCTTGAAGTGATGATGAAAGTGGCACCTCATCTGGTGGAACATATCTGAGTATCAAAACTGAAACTGCAGCAGTTGTAAATGCAAATAGTGTACCAACACTAACCTGTATCCACAAAATATATGCATACATGTAAGAGTGAAAACAAGAAAACGATAAAGATTCATCTCTCTATACATCAATATCTTTAAATTCATTATTTATATAGACGATGTGATCATCCTTAAAATCTCCAGTCCAAAACTTTGGTTAACTTACCATCCCCGCCAATTGTGAAACATCCATAAAGAATGCCAGAACTGCTGCAAAGATACCAGTTGTAACCGTGCTCTTCACAGGAACTTGGGTGTTTTTATTAATGTCTGAAAAAAATGACGGCAACAATCCATCTCTAGCCATTGCCATCAGTATCCGTGGCTGGAAAATCAAACACATGAGAGATTTCCAATTATTAGGTGGAACAGATCTCTGATTTGCGATAATAAGTGCCTCCAAATAAATGGAAACTAAGGTAATCATTAAGAAACATAGCAGATATAAAGACCTATTGATGATACACCACCGTTAAGGTTTTGGTGGCACAAACTTATAGTAGGCCATCGAACAGATCCATTATCTTCCCCAAAATACCTTTTCTACTAAAGATAGATTAGTCTATCATATGCTGCTGAATAGTTAAAAATAAACGACAGTTTTTAGATTATTTTTGCAATTGGTTTGTTTTTGATGTTTTGTTATCTTTAGAATCCGGTTAACACTTATATAATGTTCAGCAATAATCATCTCCTGTTAAAGGTAATTCTACTTGTCACATTATGTTTAAAATAGCATTCTGGATCACACAACTCCATTTCCTGCCGAATACATCCAAGCAAACAGAGACCAAATATTATGCACATGCAAAAAACAAAAACATATCTACTTCAGATCAATATATTGAAGTTTTAGGGTGTGGAGATATTGATATTAATATGGGAGATTACAATATTGTATGTAAACAATTTGTCAATGCAACTTACTATAATGAATGCTTGGCATAGTAATTTTGCAGGTACATAGGAAGTATAATGTGTTGTCACTTTGACGCATAAAATATTAAACCCAGTTGATATGTTGTAACAGAAACTAGCAAAAGATTAATTAAATACTATCAATTTTCTTAGTAAAATTAGTGCACACACATTCACACTAGGGCTGATGTCTCACTCTATCTAGTTCTATCATCTCTTATCTTATAACATGGTATGACTGTATGATAACAGGAATACTTAATCTGAAGGCTGAATGTACCAGTATATAATAAAAACTAAGGCACAGCATTTGTGTGGGTGCAAATCAGACTCAGAATCTATTAGTAAGGACAAAGCCATGGAATGAGCCAATTCGTGAAAGAAATTCTATCAGTGCTACCTCCTAAATTTTGACTGGTAATAGACATAAAAAGAGAGTCTTGTAGTCCTTTCTCAGTATGGGAATGCAATGCAAACAAAACAGCAAACTCTTCAGGCATTGACACAAAGGCTTCAAGAAGAATTCTTTAAAACTGTCAGGAAAGTCCAAAAGAATCGACCAATATGTAATTGAATAAGCAGGAGTAAATGAAAAAACTTCATAAAACTCCAGTCTGCATTAGTAAAACTCCACTGTAAAGAGGCTCATAACTATGCTAAATAAATAAATAATGAATGTACTACTAACACACCTGGGCAAGAAGCGAACCCAACAAACTTGCAAAGAGAGCAGTAACTGCTCCAGTTGTTATAATATACCTGCAATATATGCATATGAATCTTAAAATAATTTGTTTTAAATGGAAGGCATATCACGATCCTGGAGAACAGAGTAACAACAGAACCAGGAAGCAAATATGCTTACACTGCCCATTGTAGCCCATAGCTCGCAAATACTGAGGAGATGGGAGTGTCTGGATCTAAGGCATAGTACGGTACTAAGCCCGTAATAACAAAAGATACAAACATATACAAGATGCAACATATAAACAATGCTATTCCAATACCGAGGGGCAAATCTCGTTGAGGATTCTTCACCTGTCATAAATAATATGTTCTTAAATTTTTGAACAAGAGCCCAACAATAACATTTTTATAAAATTTGATTTGACCATTAAATCACGCATCATGATAATCTGCTACACAAAATTCTTACCTCCTCAACTGTGCTGGTAACTGAATCAAAACCAATATATGAAAAGAAGACCACAGCAGACCCAGCAAACATCCCATTTATTCCAAAGGGAAAGTACCTAAAAAATTAAAGCGCAATGTGAAGTAGACCAGTAGTCTAGTGAGATTATCATATAACAAAGTGTAGACAACAAGACCCCTATTACCCGCTGGGAAGTTCATATCCAACCCATCCAGTTTTGAAACCCAAATATCCACCGGCTATCATGATGAAAAGCATGACAGACACGTTTACTGACGTAACAATCATTTGTACCAATGAACTCTGAGAAATTGAGTTCTTTGCTTTAGTAAGAAATTAAACAAAGAAAAAGAAAACTTGGAAAGATGAAAAAGATTGAATGATTGTTTAGGAAAAAGAATACCTCCTTTATCCCTGTGCACAAGAGAAAAGTGACGATAAGAACTAATACCGCTGCACATGGATCAACCACAATACCAAACACAGGGATGGTATGAGGGGCCAAGATTGCAGGCAACTTATCCACACCTCCAAAAAACAAGGCCTGAATAAAGAAACAGAAGAACCATATAGTATCTATTAACACTGAGGATCTCCCCCATTATTTTCTATGAAAACTACTAAATTTGAAGAGACAAATTACTTAAAAAATAATCAACAACAACTTGTAAGAATGACGATGCATTGAAACAGATGGAGACTTCTCTGCTGCTAAAATCATATACCTTTGCCCTCCTTTGTTCTTTAGTAGAATTTTTTTTTTAAAGTTGTACTAACACTCTAACTCATCGATGGAAAGATATGGTTATTTCACTCTAACCCAATCAGAGATATTGTAACTCATAGAAAAAGTTCATTTCTGTTCCAATTGTTCTATTAAAAAAAGTCAGTTTGAATGAGAAGTGTTTTCTTGATAGAAAGCATCTGGAGAAGTCTTATAGACCTTGGAAGGCTGAGGGATGACATCTTTTTCAACACAACAAGAACCAATTATAACAAAAAGGAGGAAGTTTTGAGCAGCATAGGGCTCATACAATTACTTAAGTATTTTAGGCATTCCACAGTTATGTGCCAAGATATATTGTCAGAAAGAAGGCTTGTTGTACAAGTATTGCAAAGCAAAAAGCAAAACTGGTCAAATGATACTCACAACTGATCCTCACAGGTACACATTATTTATTATTATTCTTTTCAATGCATTCTACACGTACATTTTTTTTAATGCGTTCTAACATTCTAACATTCTAACACAACAATACACACACACACACACACACACACATATATATATATAGATATGTATATATATACCAGATTTGCAAAATAAGCACAATTGCATATGATGATGCCAAGCGAAGACACAAAAATACACTACCAGATTTGGGGTTATGCCACGAGCAACAGCTGCACCACCAATAGTATATTCTAGAATCAGAGCCCAACCTACCAACCAAGCAACGCTAAGGCAACCACAAGATGTTATTGTATTAGTCACTAAGAGAAGGTTTCATAAACATAAATAAAAAGAAAAATTGTCATGAATTACAAAAATTAAGAACTTGCAATATGCTGGATAGTTTAATCATTTTCTCAAAAATTATAAACATTTATTCTAATAAAGAAATTTCCTTTTTACTTAAGTCAGAAAATTTCCAACCCGTATGTCTTTAACAGATCTACTAACAAGTTATTTTACGATTTTCCTACATCAAAAAGTGGATTCATCAAACAAATTAATGTGCACTGAGGTTGAGACTTCTGTTGACATTCAAATGATTAAAAAGATTCTATAATACCCTTCTCCAACGCATATGTAGGAATAATGATAGGCACTTCCAGCAGATGGGCAACGACATGCAAGCTCCGCATAACAAAATGCTGAGAGTGCAGCAGCTATCCCAGCAATTAAAAATGAAATAGTAAGTGCAGGTCCTGCATGCTCTCTAGCAACTGTGCCAACAAGAACATATACTCCGGCACCTATAGTAGCTCCAACTCCTGATTGAAAGGAAGTTTTTAAAGAACGATCTCTATGTTTGAATGATCTCTATGATTGTAGGGAAATGAAAACCACGCAGAAAAATAGAAGGGCACAGGTTTTAAGCATAAGTTGGAAAAAATTTCAGATCAATGTATAATGAAAATCAGAGAAATAATATATATATCTCACTTAAACATCAAAGAGCATCGTATTCTGGTTTCTAGTGAAAAATATGTTAACGTACTAAGATAGGTTTTATCTAAAGGCCTAAGGCCCCGTTTGGTATGGACTATGCTTAGGGACTGTCCTAGATTGGATTGGCTTGGCTTGGTCTAAGCTGGATAAGACTTGTCCTGTGTTTGGTGTAACGTCGGACTAAGAAGCTGGATAACGAAAATAGTACTATCCTGTGTTTGGTGTATGCTTGGATTGGGACTAAATTTTTAAAATTTTCCTTGAAGTGTATAATATTTTAATTATGAACTATTTTTACTATAATTCCAAGGCCAAAAATTAGTATTAAATTTTCCAAAACTTTGGGAACATGCCTATATTTTGAGAACATTTCCCAAATGTGAAAGCCCAACTTCCCTAACACAAATTGCCAAACCGTCACTAGGTAATTGCAAACACAACATGCAATTGCCATCACAGTTTGCGAAAACCAACTATCTGTTTGTCAATTGCCAAACCACTAGCCGCATGACCTCTACCCTTGGATTTATGCTTCCTTTCTTCCTTCAAAGATGGTGAGACAAGCTCCAAACCATCCCTACATCATAGCAAGACAATTTCACAACATATACAACATAAAGTTCTACTTAATTCATGGTAAATATCCAACACAAAGTTCACAAAATAAGATGATCAATGGTGCATATACAACACCAAGTTCACAAAATAAGATGATCAATGGTACATATCCAACCACGTTCACAAAATAAGATTATCCATAGTGGATTTCCAGCACCAAAATTATCAAGAACTCACAAAAAGCAATTTATGTCAGCCCTGCCAAAAAAACTACAGCATATAAAGAATTTGATCAGATTAATATAAAATAGGAGGAAACTATTCTCGATGATAGAGAGGTTTACATGAAGGCTTTTATGTAGACCTCCCTTTGATATTCTATAACCAAGTAAAAAAACAACGAACCTGGAATTAAATACTATAAATGTATGGATTGATGAATGTTGCACACATATGACATGGTTAATTAAAGTGTTGAGTAAGGCGCAGGTTGTTCTTTAGAACACTATACCTTGTAAAAAAAATGTAGACAAAGACACTGCAAAAATGATCCTAGTATTTCTTGATGATAAATAGTTCTAAACAACCAATGAAACAAACAATGAACCTATCATGAGGCAGAATGCTTTCGCATGGTTTTTGTTTTATATTTAACACAAGAAAATTCATTTAATACAGGGAGGAATAGCCTAAGAGAAATTTTTCCAAGCAATTGCAAAAGACCAAATGCAGCAAATTCATTATACATTTGAAAAAGAAAGAGAAAGTGATAATTAAACAGTGACTTCAGGAACAAAATACTTTCATTTTACAGAGAACAGCACAAGAAAACATAACTGAATTAGCCACATTAGCCGATACCATAAACTTAAATGAACTTAGAACAAGCTAATAAGAAAAACAAAGCAAAACCCATTTCAAAACAACACGTGAGAAACAAGTTAATGCATTTACCAATGGCAATGAGGTCAGTGACAGATAATTTCCTAGCCAACTGATGATGCCCCTCGCTCCTCACATGAACTGAATCAACTTGCTTCCTCTGAATCAAGCTTCTAAATCCCCAAAAACACTTCCTTCCACCACCAACATTACCAGAGCTTTGCATATCAACAAGCACACCCACAAACGAAACACACAAATACTCTGTTTCTTCTATGTCAGAATTACTATATCATTGAAACAGAGAAAGAAAAAGGAAATCAATCTGGGTCTTTTGAACAATTTCGAGATAAGAGAGAATGATGGCTCTGGGTTTGGATTGTTGGGTCCAAGACAACGACTTTTTGTGATAGTTGATAATAGTGATTGAAAAGTAAGAATAGATATTACTGCAACGCAGAGTTGTAAAGTGATTTCTTTGGTAAATGCTTCTATTAGCTTTTGGTAGGAATAGGAAGTCCAAAACAAGTGAAAGAAGCAGAGAAAGAGAAAGAAAGTTATTTGCATTTTTGGAAGGGTAGCCAAAGTTCCAATCTTCAACGGACCTGGGACAAAAGCAATCTCCTAGGGAACCAGTCAAAAAAAAATATATATATATATATATACAAAATCTTATGCTCTAATTATTTATTTACAGAAATGAAAAAGGGAAAATCCAGTTTACTCTGAAAGAAAAAAGAAAAGAAACCCAATCCAAAACAAAATTTACCCGCTTTTTATTCGGCCACCGAGGGAAAAGTTGGCGTCAAAATATCAAATGCCCTGTAAAAATCTATTGATTTTTTATATTTTTAATGAAAGAGTAGAGAAAGATTTTGGCAAAAAGAAAAAGAAAGACAAGAGAAAGATGAGATAAATGGGAGAGATAGAATCGTAGAAGGAACATGACAAACGATTGAGAATAGATAAGATTGAAACTAAAATCTAAACACCATTTAAAGCAATTTTTAGTTTTTCCTTTTATTATTAGAACCAAAATCCCTTGGCTCAGGCTTGTGTCAATTTGTTATTTTCTATTTTTGTTTTTTTAGTATTGAAAGGGAGAAAATGACGCTTGTATTTCATGAAAATAGGACTCATCTTTTTTTATTTATTAATTTTTTGCATTTTAAAATAAAAGGATATATTTGAAATCCACCCAAATCCCATGTGGGGAGGCTTGGATTGTTTTGGCTTGAAATCCCCTTTAAATTCCATCAAAATCCACCAAACTCTATTACTTTACGTATGACCTTCAAAGTCTCTGACATTTTGAATACATCGCATCTTTAAAAATTTGGATTGAACACACCCATATTTGTATGGACTTTATAAAATTCCATTAAAGTCTAAATTGAATACGCCGGAACTTTTATACTCCTTTAAAATCCTGAAAATACCCCTAGATTTTTAAAGTAGTTTAGAATCCCTTAAAAAGTCCAAATTGAATACATAAGTTTAGGAGCGCAAAAACTTGGGAGGTTGGGCAACAATTGAAACCATTCGACGTGCTTGGGTTGCAAGAATGGCATCCTACCTAAGATTGAAACCAACTCAGCCTTAGTTCATTATCTTTCCTCTCTCTTGAAAGTAAATATCGTGGCCAATGCCTATGATCCACTATTCTGTTTGCCGCCCAATGTCCCTAGTTTTGTAACACCAAACATACCACGTTCAAGATTTGACCTCATTGCCAGCTGACAGGTTTGGCTTGAACCTATTCTGTTGTTACATTGCTGGTTTTAGCATCTTGTCCCCATCCGTGGACTCTGATAATTCATTAATAAGTTTATCATTGAGGTTCATCAATTTGTTGGTGTATTGGTGTGTTGGTGTGTGCATTTGGTTGATTGCATCAAAATCAAGCCTAGAGTTCTCTTTTTCTTCCATAACAAACTGAGAACTAAAAATTGTCCATGCCAATGTTTGCACTTGAGACATATATACCTCAGTCCACTGCATCACATTTCATCACTGATTCAACATACAATAGAATACAGATTTCAAAGTACGAGTCTTTGTTTTTGGGTTCTTTTTCCCTCTTTGTACATTCCTATCACGGTTTTCTATTCCCTTTCATTCCATATGTGTAATGAAAACACCAATTCAAAACATTTACCATATCAACCTTCTTGCCCAGGACTCATACCTCTTGCATCACCACCATCAGAAGACTGGACCCAGAGGCTTTGACCCCTCTCTCCTACATCTTCCCAGTTATGTCTACGCCTATCAGTTGTATCCCCACCATCAGAAAACTGGGCCCAAACGCTTCGACTCTTTCCGCCTCCGCTGAGTTCCTCCTCAGTTCCTGCAACTGTCTTCAAAAGCTCTGACTGCAACAGTGGGCAGTTCTCCTTGAGCAACTCAAAACCATCTGTTTCCATGACGGCTGCATAAAAAATAATAATTAAGAATGTGGTTATAGCAAGTGTAAACAGAGCACTATAGCATGTAAAATTAATGGAAACTTTAGATTCCTTTGCTGATTCCAGATTTGGAACTTCTGAAGTTCCTGAACAGAAGAATAATTTTGACATTAATTTATGCAGTTGAGATTTGAATTACTAAATTCATAGATTACAGTTAGCCAAAAAAACAATGAAATTATTGATTTATTGTATTGAATGGGCAGAAAGGAAGGGAGTGCCGATGGCTATAAATAAGGAATCATTGCATAGAACTAAATCACCTGTTTTGGAATGCAATATCAACTTACACATGAGTTTGCCCAAAAAAAGTAGACAGACACTACTCATAAAGTCAAAATGCTAAGAATTGAATATCAGGCAGTTCCCCCCAACCCTCTCATCCTTGCGGAGTGCAGCCTTAAAGATTAGATGAAACATGATGCATATACAAGTAAACAAAAGTTCTCCCGAATAATAAGGGACACATGAACCTACTCAAGTCAAAAATCACAAAATTTAGTGAGCATCAGATAATTTTTTTTATGAATAAGTCAATGAGGCAGCCAAGAGACACGTGAAGAAACTCATAAGCTCAAAATTTAGAATCAGGAAATTCCTTATAAGCCTCTCATCCCTGTTGGCCACGGACATAAATATTGGATCAATCATGCAGTATTAATGCAGTATAACTCTCAATCTCTCTCTCTCTCTCTCTCTCTCTCTCTCTCTCTCTCTCTCTCTCTCTCTAAAAGAAAACTTGTTCGATGCCCCCAGATTCTGCAAATTATTTCTCTGTTCTGTCATTACTCTGCAAATTGATATTTTGTTCCACACATTTGAATTCATTGAGAAGCTAACTGAGCAATAAAGAATTCAAATACAAACTAAACTCTTTTTCCAGTTGGTCTCAGACAGTAGGTCAAGGATTATCACCCAACTACACTTTGGCAATACCCAGGAAAAAACCTGCTTTCCTGAACAGATTGGACCACGGCTTGGCATGCACAAAACAATGAAGAAAGACATGATTGGTACTTTTTCCCTTTTCCCCAGATATAACACACCAGCTTGGAGACAAGCATGCATTCGTTCACTTAAAGTCCTGGACAGGACTTCAAGTCCCGTAAGACATAAGGACAACATCCAAATGAAGATGCTGGTATATTTATCAAGTACTAGAGCACCAACTTGGCAGATGACTAGGTATTTAAATTCATGGGAAGAGAGGGTGGCCTACATCAAGCATCCTGCTATCCTGTAACATATTCTAGGCCTACTTTCATTGTGACAAAGATAATTCATGATGGGGACGTGCAACCTCAATGCCAAAAAATAGAGGAAACCCCAAATCCTTATCTTCAGAAACTAGTCCAAGATTTGTCTTCACTTGAGAAATACCAGCTGAGGGAAGCGGAAGAGCGTCGGGGGTGGGGGAGGTTGGGAGGTATGGTGGGGCTGGGTTAATTTTTTGTTCCAACTTTTAATTTTTATGTTATTTTATTCTTTTATATATAAGATTTTAAATTTTTTAATTAATTTAAAAATAAAGAACTTTTTTTATTAACTGGAAGCCACATCAGCTGAAAAAATGGGACCTATGTTGCCACGCCAACATTTAACGGACTTATTAACAGTAAGAGTAGCAGATGTACCTATATGTACGTTTTTCATGAGTTTGTATATGAATTTGTAGAGTCCTACAAGTTTGGGTTCCAATTTGAAATGACTGTCAAAGTTTGTAGGGTTTATGCAGTTAACCCTAACAAATAATTTACTATGTATTTTGGGTTCATTATCTTTGAGTCTTTCTATGTAAAATGATTAATGTTTTAGGTTGCATGATTCTATCTTTCCACATTTTTAAGTGTATTAATTTGGGTCTTTTAAATGATTCTGTATCAATGACTACAAAAGGAACTACTTTGTAGGGTTCGAAAGTAAGTTAACGGTGAAAGAAATTAAAGTTCTCACTCATATGTGAAGAGTATTTATGGGGTGAGTGCTAATGGCTGGGATGCTAATGTTTTATCTAGTGGCTCGTCACAAACCGTGGAAGGGCATCTCTAGTGGTTATCCTGCGTTTCTTTAAGGCTGTGAGTTTGTGGTGGGTGGAGGAGATAGCATGAGATTTTGGGAGGATGATTGGTGTAGGAAAGGTGTGCTCAAAGAGGTTTTCCCCAGACTCTTCATTCGGTCCAGTAAGCAGCATTCCAGTATTTCTTCTGTTGTGAGTTCCAGGGTGTATCCCCACAATTGGGATTTCGGATTTAAAAGGCACCTTACTGTGGGGGAGATTGATGAGGTGACTAGGTTACTGGTTATCCTGGATGGCGTTAGATTGATTCCCTCTAGGAGGGACAACAGAAGGTGTAAGTTGGATCACTCTGGGTTATACTCGTGCCATTCTTTTGTTCCTTCTTTCAGGATAATGGTTCTGCGGAGGAGTTCCCTCCTTACCCTCAAATTTGGAAGGCTAAGAACCCCCCAAAGGTTAAAATTCTTCTATGGAAGGTTGCCATTGGAAAAGTAAATACTTGTGACACTTTGCAGAGGCATCGTCCCTTTAGGTGCTTATCCCCTCACTGGTGCACTCTTTGCAATATGGACGGGGAAAGCGCGGATCATCTGTTCATTCACTGTCCCTACTCCTTAAAGGTGTGGTGGTTACTTCTACGGGAAGTTAATGCTGCTTGGGTTATTCCTAAAGGCTGCTTTCAGCTGTTATCCTACAAGATTGATGCGCTGGGTAGGGGGAAGAAAGCTAAAGTTCTGTGGGGTTGCTTGGTGCATGCAGTGTTTTGGAACTTATGGTTGGAGCGTAACAGAAGAATTTTTGAGGACTACCAAGGGCGTGGGGGTGGCTGAGATTTGGGATAGAGTGAAGTTTTGGGCGGCTTTATGGGCTTCGGTTACTCCTGTCTTTAAGGATTTGGCTGTCTCTTTTATTATACGAGATTTGTTAGCGATTGTGAAGTGATGTGTTGCTTTTTTCTTTTTCATGGGTGGCCTTTTTGTTTGCTTTTGTCCTCTTATCCTTTGTTTGTTTTGGTCTTGAGGTTGCTGTTTACTTTTGTTTTGCTCTTGTGGATTCCTAATCCACTTGCTTGTTTCTTTGTTTATCTCTTTGAATTTATAAAGTTTCTATTCAAAAAAAATTTGTGAAGCATGAGTTGACTAGGAGTGATTCCCAGACACCTTTAGTGTGATTCCACAGGCTGGTGTGACATGGAACTTTTTTAATTTCTGTATTGGAGTAATTCCAATACACCTCCGGTGGGCAACAAAAGAAAACCTCCTTTGGGTGCTAATGTAGAAAATCTCATTTTGAAACTCTTTGTTTTTACTCGAAGGAACTTGAAAATCCAAAGGTTACATTAATGGTAAGTAAAAAATCCTCCCTGTCTTTTCCGTACCAGAGAAAAAAAAGTGAAATCAAGAGTCTAGTACTACTTTTTGATAAGGCAGGAGCCAAGTGCAAGTTTAGTTTTGGCTAATACTTGTAAGAGGATGGGAACCCTAAAGTACTAACAAAAGAGTTAAATCACAGTCCTCAAAATCAATCTAATCCTAGTTGTAACTTGTAAGAGTATATAACCCAAAAAGAGGCAAAAGTCCAAACTTTTTGCAACTGCCAGAGTCCAATTACAGTACCTAGCAGTATTACTATTCGTGAACAGTTTTTTCGGAACCTTTTTTAGGACCATGGGGACACAACCCAAGAACACGAAGTATACAAGACCTAATTAAGAGAAGAAACAATATCCTCAAGGACCACTCAAATAGATATCTTAACAGTCAACCTCCCAAGTCATGAGTAAGAAGCACCACATAAATAAGTTGTGAGAACAAGCTTCTAAAGAAAAAGAACTAATTTCTGAGAAGTGCTACCTTAAAGACCTTGGGTTCCATATCCACAACAACTATTTCATGATTATCCTCTTCCATTCCATTCAAATATTCTCTTTCGAGATAAGCCACCTATTATATTTAAGTACAAATATTTGCTTAGACTGATCTGTATACGGAGCAGAAAACCATCTCGCTTAAAAGTCTACTTACCTCTAATACAACTGCAAGTGGTAAAGCTGAACCCCTGAAGGGGACTTAAAAGGAAAAAATAGCAAACCAATGGCATTTTAAAGTGTATATTGCTAAACAGAACTGTTTATTCTAATACATTAATAGAAAACATGCAAAAGCAAAAGGGATATACGTACCCACTAGATTTTCAGCAGCAAATTTCAGGCAAACGGATTTTAGATCCATAGCAGAAAAACGATCAGCCAAGGCCAGAATATTGGCAACAGAATTGACAGATATATCCTTGCAGAGAACAGATTCACACATCAGGGCAAGCCTAGCTAAGCCATATTTGTCTGCTGCAGCTAACAACTTTGCAGCTAATTTGTCCGATAAAGATGGCATGCAAGATGAACTTGTTACTGAGAATTCTTCATCTTCAATAAGATTATCTGTATAAATGAAGTGCAGCAAAGCCTGCTCGGCAAACGTGAAAGAAATTATGAAGAAAACCAGGATAAATTGGTAAATTACATCAACTTAAATAAACCTTAGTTATTTATTCTCGAAAGGCTTTATTTTAAAGAAAAAGAACTAATTTCTGAGAAGTGCTACCTTAAAGACCTTGGGTTCCATATCCACAACAACTATTTCATGATTATCCTCTTCCATTCCATTAAGAAATTCACTTTCGAACTCAGGAGACCGAGCAGCCAATACTAGCTTGTGAGCATGAAACTTTACGCCACGCACATTGAAAGTTACATCTGAACCTTCCTCATTCTCCAATAACATACCAAAATGAGCTCCAATATCAGACTCAGGGACATCTATGGAGTGCAATCTTGAACTGTCTATTGCAGAAACCACAACACCAACAGTGCAATTAAGCTTCAAGCAATCGTCCTTAAGGAAAGTCGATGACTCAAGCATAGTGCGTCTGAAAAAACGTTTGTAGCCCCTAAATGAAACATATGCAAATAAGCTTTTTGAAGGGGAAAAAACATATACAAGAAACGAGTTTAAGGAATCTTATGAAAAATCCTTTAGATCATTTCTGGAAGTCTTGCATGTTTTAGATAACAGTGATGATGAACAAATAAATGACAGAGCAGATGTTACACGCATTCTCCAAAAGTGCACAGTAGAGTGAAGAAATATTGCAAATATGCATTCAGATGTTTAAAATATTACAATACTTAAATATATAGAGGCCAGAAAATTCCATGTTAAGCCACAATGTGGAACTAGAAAACCTATGATGCATGCAAGGTTAAAAAATTGTCTATGACACTGGAAATAATGATAGTCAAAATCTATGGAATATTGGTGGAAATATCTATATAAATCATAAGAATCATGGAAATTTTGAAGTAAAACTTTCAGGAAACGTGAAACTATTCAATAATGCACCTATTAAATATGGTATGTAGTATATTTAATAGGTGCATTATTGATGGAGGAGATATCAAACTTGTTGAGGCTGCTGGAGGAGGTGAGATTATTTCCATACAAAGAAGATGCAAGAAGATGGTCCTTAGAGCCTTCAGGGCAATTTTCTTGTAAATCTTACTTAAATCGATTGAGAGAAACATACCAGGTAGTCCACCTTGTCTCCTTAAAGTCTGATTTGGAAATCTAAGGTTCCTCCCAAGGTTAAGGTTTTGGCTTAGTTGGTGGTACAAGGGAAGGTTAACACCTGTGATTACTCCAAAGACATAGGCCAGGATCATCTTCTTTACCACATTGGTGTATTTTATGCAAGAATTCAGGGGAGAGTGTGGATCATGGTTTCTTAGCTTGCCCTTTCCGCTGGAGGATATGGTTCTTTTTATTTAATGAGATTAATATTTGTTGCATTGTGCCAAAAGACTGTTTCTCTTTGTTGGGTGAGAAATTTAAAATATTGGGTGGTGGAAAAAAAAGGCTAAATTATATGGGGGGTGCATGGTGATGGCTATCATTTAGGTTATCTGGTCAGAAAGGAATCAGTGGGATCTTTGAAGATGTTAAGGAGATGGAAATGGAGGAGGTGTGGGAGAAGGTCAAGTATTGGGCAGCGATTTGGGCATCCGTTTCGCCTGTTTTTTTGGAATACATCTCTATCTGATATCATTCTAGATTGGAAAGTTGTAGTGTCTTGATTATTTTTGGTTTCCTAGATGTAATTTGTCAAATTAATGTTCTTTCCTCTTCTATTCCTGGTGGAATACTTGTCTACTTTACTGTACAGAATCTCTTATGAAATAAAATTTCATCTTTTCATTTTTTTAAGAAAAGCACCAATTAAATATGCAAACTTAATAAATAATCTATCTACAACAGATTTTCGACCAAAAAAAATCTATATACAACAAATATATGGCATGTAAAGTGAAAACAATCCATGTTGTGGACTTCAAACAGAACATAATTACCTAAGTTAGCTAATTGGTGGACTTATCAAATATGAAATAATTATAATATTTACTAATTTATCCATACTAAAGGCAGGAAGCATGTAATGTATGTGCAATATAATGGAACATAATGGAAGTTGTTGTAGTGTGGTGAAAGTTATAATAAAAGAGAGAAAGAGTGAGATGTGAGAGATAATATAGGGTGAGATACTTCAGCTGTTTTTTCTAAAACAGAAATATTTTAAATGTTTGATTCTGTACTATTTGATCCTCTTTAATGTGATTTTCCTTCAATGGTTTTCTTAAACAAAAGATTATTTTTAAAATTTCACCAAACTTGAAGTTCTACCTTATGATTATCGTATAGAATTATAGATTATTAAACGAAATTAAACTTGTATAAAATTAATTGGTATAAACAAAATTAATCATTACAATCAATGTGTAAAATATCCATCGATACATGGAGCTTCCATCGAAATTCCATGTTTTGGTACCACTGATATCAATAAGTGGTGGAATGAGATCACCCACATCTTGATATGTCACTGAGATGTTGATGGATTTAAGCGCATTGTGTGAACTTTTAAGATATTCTCAATAGTTTCTGTTCTGGATACTATTCCAGCTACGGCCTAGTGAATAGCCTTTCAAAAGAGCCACCCTTAATAAGCAAATTTGGTAGTAGGAATGCTAGCCGTGTACTCTAATCTTGACTTAACTTGTAAATAAATTGTCAAGGTTTGTGTGGCGTAAATAAAAAATAGCAATTGTACACAACAGAATGCATCATGAAACTAATAAGTTTTTGCACATTGATTCAAGTGTGGAGAACATATATGTGTCTGGATGTTATTACCGTGCGGACACCACTGTAAACAAGGGGGAAAGCAAGGAGGGGTAGTAGAAAATACATGGCATCCGCACGGTAATAACATCCGGACATCCGCATAGGAGAACTCTGTATATATATATATTATCATGGATGTAGTATAATATGAAATTAACTAGTTTAACTTATGCATTATTGATTTGTTTAGCATTGCCTTAAGTTCCAAGCAAAACATCTTCCCTCTAAAAGTTTATACAAAACCTTCATGTTGTCAAATTAATTTCCATTGTTACCCTAAATTTTACCAATATGTCAATCAAAATAGACACTTCCACTAATATTTTTATCAATATGATTATGAACTGCTGGTAGTGACGTTTTGATTCTTGATTTTAATTATCATAGTAGCTAGAAAAACCTTTAAATTAAATGTAAAATCCTGAATCCAATTAATGAAAAATTAGTGAAAATTTATTTGTATTTCTAATGATAATAAGAATATTGAATGAAATAGAATTGCCTTTCAGTCATTCCATAATCATTACCTTCTTCCTTTATTGAAGCATGTAAGCTAGGTGAACCTCATTAGCCTAAAAACTATCAAGGCCTGACGTGTGACTTCACCTTAATTGAATAATACAAGCCTGCTACCCTCAATCTTCCCCGTTGCATACACCAGATTTGTTAATTACATTAAAATTTGTATTTTGATATTAGGTTCTCGATTGATTACACAACTTATCTTCTCTCCAATTTCCTTGTTTAGAAGATCAAGCCCCTATCTCACTCCCTAAACCCTTTGACTCTTTCATTTGCAACGGAACAATGGCAGCAAAGAAAATTGAGAAACAGCCAATCAATCCTCCTATTCCTTCAATTTATGAAAAAATTGCTCAACTATTTTACATTTCACTTATATCACTTAAAGCACCATGCCCACCGCCGCCTATTCAAAACTCTTTTACCAACCTCCCCCCTTTTCTTATAAATCATTAAATAAGAACCAATTAAGTACCTTGCCCCCTTTGTTACCTAAAGAGGAAAAGAAATTGAAGCCTCACAACAATGTGTCAGAGGAGATGTACTGTGTAGCACTAGGTGGTGATTGTATCCATATGTGGTGAGCTGGCAGTTCGTTGTATTAATTAGGAATTGGTTGTGTTGGATTTGTTTTCAACAAGATTATTTTGTGAAGCTATTAAAGTGGAGGTTATGGACACTTGTATTATTTAAAGGCTGAAGTGCAGCACATTTTGCCCAAGTCTTAAATGATTCACAATCCTTCTACTGATTTCAATTTTTAAATAATCTTCTTCAACTTCTACATACCAAATAAGTATGAACAGCATCATTAAAAGCTACAACAAACTTGTTCTGGCCCATATCCACACACACACACAGAAAACAGAAACAAAACAAAAAAACTCAAAACATCAGATATGAAGTGTGCTCCACATGCATTATTTTACCTAGACACGCATTCCACCCATCCAACTACTACATACTCAAAAATACAATCACAAATTCACCTTTTCAGCTCATTGTCACCAAATCCATCTCACCCTGCATATATAATAGGGAACACAGGGTTCAAAGACTAAATTCATATGATTTGTAAGTTGCAATACCAATTCAATTATTTCGAAGCGTATGTGAGCACATTACTTCTAAGTCCTAACCTACTTCAAGATGCAAAGTTTGGATGTCTTTGAATTCTCCTTCTCAACAGTTGATACTTTCAGGAAGTGGTCTAGTAGAATAAAAAAAAAGTCTCAATGGTGTGGGCTGGATAAACCAGTGTAATAATGAGCCTACTAGTAATGCTGTTCCTTTGGAGGTTTTGACATGAAGGGAACTAGAGGGTCCAGTCTTTGGATCTTATAGTATAGGGGATGAACAAGACCGCTAAAGAAAATAAAAAAATATATGGTATGGTTCTATCATTCCGTAAGAGGTGGTCCTCCCCCTGGTGCAGTTTGCACAAGCTTCGGAACTTTTCTCTTATGGAGATCTCCAAATCGATGAAAGTTGGACTTGTAAAGATAGGATGAGGGTTCTAGAGCTGAGCTGAGTTTAAATTAGCAATTGCTACATTTATGTAACAAAATGCTCAGGTTCCCCTATTTCTTGTAAGTAATAACATCCAATAATCACTACTATCAGAAACAAGCTTCATATTAAAAAAAATTCCAAGAAAGAAAATATTCAATCTGCAAAAAATTCCAAACAAAACCCAGAACCAATCGACTTATGAACAAAAGGAAAAGCAAAAATTCAAAACTAAACCATAAAAAACTACCCAAAAAAAAAACATTTGATACTCACCACATGCTACCTCTATACTTGAGCGTGTAGGGCCCGCTTTCCAGAGAGCGATCGAAATGGCTATGGACCTTGTGCTTGCCATGAGTACCTTGATCAACCAGAGTGAGCTCGAAGAGAGCTCGCACGTCGGTACCTTCGCTAGCTAGAGCAATGAAGACGGAGACATAGGCGGAGTTGTCCTCCGGGTTCTTCCCATCTGGGTAGAAATAGATGGCCCATTGGAAGCCTCCGACGGTGAAAGTCTCACTGGCAATGTGTTTGCCGACGCCAATTCCTTTGGCCAGCGAATAGCCTTTGATGACGAAGTTATGGGAGCCGTTGACGGTCTCCGTGACGAAGCGCGAGCTGGAGGGAGAGACCAGAGGGCTCTTGTGTCTGTGTGAGAACATTTGGGGTTAGGGAAGAAGAAGAAGAAGAAGAAGAAGAAAAGGGTTTGCAATTTGAAGGTCAAGTTAGGTCAGCTTGGAGATGGAAGACATCAATTTGTCCGATCGACTTTTGCAGAGAAGAAATTTGATGGTTTTTGTTGTTTGCTGGTATATGATTTTCTTTGCATTTGCAGGTCTGTTTTCTCGAGTGAGCCAAGTTTCAGGTTAGAGAAAGGGATATGAATTCGCCAATTGCCCAGGGACCTGAAAATGAAACATATTGTCTTGAATGCCCCTGGAATCTAAATTTATTGCTATATGGGGCTTGTCATCTACTTTCTTTTGTCCAATTTTTCGAAAATTCTTTTTTGTTTTTTATTTTTAATGCAAGCGAAATTCTAGGAAAACTAGTTTAAGGTCAAAAAGACTTCAAATAATTAAGACATCCCCTCTCTCCTCTTCATCCTGTTTCTGGAAAATTGGTCAGAAAAAATATCTTCTTTTTTATTTTTCGGGGGATGGGGGAGTGTAAGTAGAACTTTAGTGAAAAGCGAGAAAGATTGAGGGATTTGCTTTTTTTTTTTTTTTTTTTTGGTCTGAACCTCGAGGTGGTCATGGATGGGCCCCAACTATGAGTGGCACCTTTAAGCCGTAACCACAACCCAGACTAATCCCCGCTCACACCGGATCGGCCCTTAAGGGGTAAAGTGCTGGCCAAAGTAGTGACTCCATACGAGAGCAGGGATCGAACCCCTGACCTCTCTTAAGGAATGAGAGTGCCGAACCACTCACACCAACCACCTTGGTTATTTGCTTTTTCTTTTCATTTGCTTGTTGCCCTATTATATTGTGTATTTCTGTTATAAATTTATGGAATGTGGATGACCACCATAACATCCATTACCTCTACTCCTTATTTGCTTTGTAACCTATGCCCTTATTATTGTAATTAGTAGCTATAAATTGTGAGTTAAATACCTCTATTGTAAGCCTATAAATAAGCGCTTATCAAAGATGAATAGGATATGTTGATACAAGGTCAAAGAACAAATTCTCGTTTTTCCCGTCCCCTTGTTTCTCTCTACATTTTCCCTCTAGTTTCATAACGCTCTCGTTCTTTTTCCATTATTCTTGTTCTCATATTTCCCATTTCAGTTCAACTTGTATGCTTGCTAAGTGTAAATCATTTGAGAAAGCCTCCTCTCATTTCACTACTCTTTGTACCCAAATTTGCATAAAGTTTACAAACTTTTTCTTGTTTATTATCTTGCTTTTAAAGATGAGGATAACTTTTTGGATTCAATTTGAGGGTCTAGTTTGGGATTGCTGTCACTTTTAAAAAAAGTTGCTTCTGTTGTGCTTTGAAAATAATTTGCTATAAAGTAAAGCACTCCATGTTTGGTAAACAATATTTTTAAAGTGGTGTTAGTACAAAAAGCAGTGTAAAAGCGTGTGGTAAATTTTAATATAAAATTATTGTAACTGTGAATAATGACTAAAATAGACATGATGTTAAAAGTGTTATGTACTAATCATGTGGTGGTAGTTGTAGTGATGGAGTGGAGGTGGTGATGGTGATGAAGGTGGAGTTGGTGGTGGTGGGGATGGCGTTTGTGGAGGTGGTGGTGGTGGTGGTGGCAGTGGCAGCATGGTGGTAGTTGTAGTGATGGAGTGGAGGTGGTGGTGGTGATGAAGGTAGAGTTGGTGGTGGTGGGGATGACGGTTGTGGAGGTGGTGGTGGATTTGGAGGTTTTGGAGGAGGAGGTGGTGGTGGTGGAGGAGGAGGTGGTGGTGGAGGTGGTGGATGAGGTGGTGGTGGCGGAGGATGAGGAAGAGGATGTGGTGGTGGTGGTGGTGATGTTGGTTGTGGAGGTGGTGGTGGATTTGGTGGTTTTGGAGGAGGTGGTGGTGGTGGTGGTGGTGGAGGAGGTGGAGGTGGTGGATGAGGTGGTGGTGGCGGAGGATGAGGAAGAGGATGTGGTGGTGGTGGTGGTGGATTTGGTGGTGGTTGTGGTGGTGGTGATGGTGGTGGTGGTGATGGTGGTGGTGGTGGTTGTGGAGGTGGAGGTGGAGGTGGTGGTGGAGGTGGTGGAGGAGGTGGTGGTTGTGGTGATGGTGGTGGTGGAGGATGAGGAGGAAGAGGATTTGGTGGCAGTGGTTGTGGAGGTAGTGAATGTGGTGGTGCAAGTGGTGGAGTTGGATGTGAAAGTGGAGGTGGTGTCATTTTTTAAAATGAATGATGGTATTTTGGGAATTAAAAAAATTCATTAAATGTTCATCTCTGCTTCTTTTGAAAGCAGCTTTGAAAAGCAACCCAGAGCCTGCTTTTAAAAGCTGCTGTCAAAAGGCCATTGCTTTTAAAATAATCGGGATATTTTCTTTTTACCAAACACCTTAAACTGCTTAACTTTAAAGTGAAGCAGGTTTTTGGAGAAAAAAAAAAAAGCAATCCCAAACGGGGGCATTGTCTTCTCATTATGTTGCACCTACAAACAACTTTTATATAAATTTAACAGATTCCTTACATTTCCTCCATGTAACCAAAAAAGAAAAAAAAGAAAGATTCCTTACATTTGAAAGATTATGTGAAAAATTTCACGAGGCGCCCCAAAGATATTCGAATTACAGATTCAATTTAGTCTTTTTAAGATCTAAGGAAATCGGAAGAAGTAATGAAGTAAGAAATGGGATTATGGCATAGAGTCATGTTAATGATCATGAAGTCTTGTAGTGGACTGAAGCCATATGAAAAAATCGATGGTTGCTTATCGTCGGTCAAATGGAAATGGCTCAAAGTGTTTTTCTCTTTATATTTTGTAAATTATGGAGCGTGAATTAAGTTTCTTGTTAAAATTTGCGAGGAGAGATGTGAGAGAATGGGTTACTTTCAAGCCATATTAATCATGGTTAAGAGGGTATTGAAAAAGAGCATTAAAATTGATTTAATCTAAGAGTTGAAAAAGTGTGTCTAAATGTGTGACTTTTTGTGTGTCCCTCGTTCATTCACTATATTAACCATGCCCTTTGTTGTCTGGAGCACCATCATTTCCACCTTATTTATACCATTTATCCAGTATATCAACCAAGATCTTATTCCCTGGCAAGATTCTTGGAGCATTGATTGACAGGACCCGACCCAAATTCCACTTTGGAATTCGAGCCGGACCCTGTGCGTGTTCGACACTTGGCAGGTGCCAGACACAATTGACCTTATTGCCCTTCTAGTAAAAAATTCTACTAAAACCGGAGTTTGACTTCTGCCAAAATTTCAGCAGAGTCTCCCCTGTAATTAGACCAAACCCAAAGTTACACCTATCAGAAAAGCATAGAAATATGTACACCAACTGCCAGCATGCAAAAAAATACATTCCAACAGTTAAATATACTTCAAGGGCAATATCAGAGCTCTATACAGAAGACTACAAGTATAAAATAATTATACAAGACCCTACGTCGTCAAGGGGTATGGCGGAAGCTGGACTCGGCCCGGTGGTGGCTCACTATGGACGCTTACTGCTTGGGGGGCGCAAAACACGAAAAGGGTGAGTGGACCAAAAAAATAAAGTTTCTGAAAAATAGTACATGAACATACTAACCCCCACTATAAAATCAAGGCTTATTTACTGTAGCGCCCCCTAAAACTTCGGTCAAATCTCACTCTGCCCCCCCAAACTTAAAATGACCCACTTTCATCCCTTGACCGAGGTTTGGTGACTCACTTTGCCCCCTGCCGTCAACTCCATCTAAAAGTCTATTAACTTTGATGACGTGGCAGGGGTGTTTTTGTAATTTCGTACACATGGATCATCATCCACCAATTAGATGAGTGATGTGGCAAGTGGCGCCCACCTCCACATAAAAAAATAATTAAATATTCTAATAATTAAAAGTGAAAAAAAAATAAGAAAAAAATATTTTCACATAATTAAAAACTCTACCCATCACCCCAGCGGCCCAAATACTCCCACCCACCCACGACCATCCTCCCCTACCCCCCAACCACCCTTAATCCTTACCCACAGCGAACCCCAGCAACAAATCTACAAGTAGCTCCTCCAATTTCTCCACCCGAAGTTCAATATACAACCCAACAACCATCTTAGCCATCTTCTCATTGATCTTCCACCCAGCATCCAACACTATCTTCATCTCTCTGTCGCTTTTGTTTTTGTTTTTAAATTAAATTTTTAGTTCATTTTTATTGTTGGTTGCAGATTCATTTTTTTTAGTTCATTTTTTTTGGGCGTTCGTGGATTTAAAAAAATGTTTACTTGTGAAGCAGAAAGATTCGCTGGGTTATGGATGAGGGAGAGTAAAGCTTGAAAAGTTCATGATTTTTTTGATTTTTGTTCTAGGCTGATCTGCTGATGATGGCATAGACAGACTCACATGTGGAGAGAGAGAGAGAGAGAGAGAGAGAGAGAGATTGAGATTTTTTCGAACCCTGCCACCATCACAACCCTCCCTCTCTCGATCTCCAACCAACCTTAACACCCAACTTCAAATCTGGTTTGTTTGAAACCCAGCCCCCTTCCCCAAACTCAACCCCCTCTCCCCCCTTTCCTCTCTCTCTCTCTCTCTCTCTCTCTCTCTCTCAGATTAGCATCTTCAAGCCCATAGGAGCCCCAAAAATCAAGCCAATCCGATTAAGATATACCCAACAAAAACAAACCCAAATTCATATATGTGTTGGTTTTATCCCAATTAAATTGAATCTATTTAAAATATATATATTTAAATGAGTTATTTTGTAGTTAACATTTTTCCTACCAAAAAGAGGGATAAATAGATTCAATTTTCACAAACAAACAAACAAACCGGAGCAAGACTGTTATGATTTCCTTGGTGAGCTTCAGCCAAGAAACAAAGAGAAAATAAGAAAATGAGAGAACTTTGTCTCCTCTGATACGAATTTGTGAGAGAGAGAGAGAGAGAGAGAGATGGTGGGATCTGGGTGGGGGTTGGATTGTACTGGGTACAGTTTTTAATTATTTGAATATTTTTTTTCTTATTTAATTTAATTTTTAGTTATTTTTTAATTATTAGAATATTTAATTATTTTTTTATGTGGAGGTGGGCTCCACTTGCCACATCACTGATCTAATTGGTGGATGATGATCCATGTGTACGAAATTACAAAAACACCCCTGCCACGTCATCAAAGTTAACATACTTTTAGATGGAGTTAACGGCAGGGGGCGAAGTGAGTCACCAAATCTCGGTCAAGGGATGAAAGTGGGTCATTTTAAGTTTGGGGGGGCAGAGTGAGATTTGACCGAAGTTTCAGGGGGCGCTACAGTAAATAAGCCTAAAATCAATTATAAAACTAATCCATTTCTTATCATACTTGTACTGAAATCAAAGCATACATATTTGTATCTATAGATTCAATCACACACTTAATCAAACATTAAATTCTTAAAAGCATTGAAATCACTTTAATCTACCACCTAGGTGTACCCATTTATTATTCCGTCAATTCCTTATAGTCTGTCAATTCCTTTAGTTTACGTCAATTCCATCTTCGTGCCACCGGAGTGACACGTCCTAGCAGACCTTGGGAAACACAAAGTCACCCGAGCCGCAATCCTCGCGGGATTCAGGGGACACTTGGTCCATCTGAGCTGCGTTCCTCACACCCACGGTTTGGGCGTCCCCAAAACTCGTGGGGCGGTGTCTAGCATGCTGACCTACCCGAAGGCAACTGAATGTCCGTCGACATCAATATAACCGAAGGCAACCTTTTTATTATCCTTGGGTACCTATGGTGGTTTCTAAGAAAATATAAATTCAAAAAGGTTAATGAGAAATAGAATGAATTCTTACTTAACCCTGAACTCTGCTGCCATTTATCTGTAAGTTATCTAAAATTCTGCTATGCCAAAATCTCTAGGCACTCACAACTCGGCAGCATACAAAATATAAAAATAAAACATATAAAAGCGATAAATCAAGCTATTAAGACTTTGAGCAATGAATAACTTATCAAGATCAAGTAATAAGATTAAATTGCATAAGTTCATTTATGAAAACAAAAAGGTCCACTCACTGGTGATCTGAGCTAGCTGGACCTTTCGAAGGTCCCTTCTGCGGGTCAATTTGTGCCCGGGTGCTTGAATAATCATCATAATACTTTATTAACAAATCTGCTCAATAAAATAATAATAAATTAAAAACCCTCACCCCCAGCTCCTAAAGGTGCGTGCATCCTAATAGAGGTTGTTCCTTTGCCCACACTAACTTTCCTCTCAGTGGACATGGTTTAGAAGTAACTCAGGACTCAAAACGATAAAGTCCCCAAAAGTCAACTCGGGACCCCTTGGGGTCCACGGCCTCAAAAACCCGATCTGAAAGTTCCTAGAGGTTTCCACATACCTAGGACACACGTCCCGAGAGTTTGGTCTCGATCGGACGGTCGGATTGCTCACAATCGCACAATCGGATAACGAATGATTTTCCGTAATCCTAACCCTAGGGTTAGCCTTTTTGGAGTATCCGGGACTCCGATTGAAGATCCATCGAATTCTACTTGTTGACGCCAAAAAGTGGTTCTTTTTCTTAGAGGGTCAACTTAGTAATTTTGAGTCTTCGGAATGCCTGAGGCCTCGGTAGGGAGCTAGATCTGCAAAATAAGAGATCGCTCGGTAAGACCTAGGGTACCGGTGTGGTACCGGCCGTAGGCTATCCGATGCTTAAGTAAGTTCGGGATTAAGAAAGATTAACTGACAGATCAATAGGCTTGTATGCCGTACGTTCTGATTACCTCTATTTTGGGGTAGCTGGCCTCTTTTATAGGCCTTGGGAGGTGTGCACTTGATGTAGAATTTCGATGTGGGACAGTGGACGTCGATTGTGAGCGCGCCACGTGTCCTGAGAGTGGGCGTTGCCCTAATGGAGGGATCGGTAATACTATTGCCGAAGGCAACGTTGACCAGGCACTGGGTGCCGAATGAGACTTTGACCAGGTTCGATCCTGTCCACGTGTTTTTCTCTGATTGGCCGTTCATTATGGTGTAAACACTACTCAAACCTGAAATTACCTAGATCGATCTATTCCAGTTTGACTACGATCCAATGGTCCAAACGTATTGAACCTGGAAAACGCACACTATACGAGATACGTTCAGAGTTCAAACGTTATCCGAATTGAGATCCATAAACTCCTACGCGCTCGTGAGGACATGAGGATCGTTCTGGGACCAAGAGTGGTCCTTGACACATGGCTCATGTGCTGCCGGCACGTGGGTGTGCATAACAATTTCCGGCGCCAGGAAAATCCCCAAATCGCCTGCCCAAACTCTTAGCCTAGGTAAAACACCTAATTTGGAACCACTTTTGTTCTTGGACTATGGCCAAAAAGTGGTCAGAAGTGGCTGAAATCGGCGACGCAACCTGGCAGAATTTCAACTCAACAATTAACCTATCAAACCTTAAAATTTCTCAAATCCTACCCAACCAGCAGCTAGAACGTGAAAATCATTCGAAAATTCATACCTCAATCGCTTGATTTGGTGGCCGGACGACGGCGTACAAACGTCGGAAGTTTTGACTGAAAAACTACGATTTTTCGTGATTTTCCGACGAGCTCCAGACGGCGGACATCGGGGAGAAGGGCGGGGCTGCACTATGCCAAAATTTGGCTTTAGCAACACTACATTGGCATCAGTAAACCTGAAAACTGATGTTGTTAGTACATTAGGCATTAATTTTATAAATTATGATGCTAAAGGGTAAAAATACATCAGCACAAATATTTCATTTTTGTTGGCGATGCCTTGATGCCAATTTAGCATCATCTGTTCTAACGACTGATGCCTAAAGTGTTTCTTTTTTTTTTTTTGGTAAAGTGGGGGCGTGTTTTTTGGCAAACACTGATGCTAAAAGTATAGTCAACGCCCCAGCTAAAAAATTTCACCCTCCCTCTCCTTTTTTCAGATTCCCCTCCAAACTCCGCTCCTCTCCCTCGCATTTTTTTCAATCCCTCCTAGAGTCCCT
Source organism: Prunus campanulata (assembly GCA_034190965.1). Lineage (NCBI taxonomy): Eukaryota > Viridiplantae > Streptophyta > Magnoliopsida > Rosales > Rosaceae > Prunus > Prunus campanulata. The sequence continues at coordinate 1,811,667 of CM067214.1, read as the reverse complement.
CACCTTTTTTCAGCCAAACTTCTATCTTCTGAAAAAAAACTCACAATTTTGTGGATCTTCTCCATCTCCTTCTTCTCTTTCCTCCATCTGGACACTCAAAGCTTGGCCACAACAAAAATAACCTAAGGCATTCGAAGAAAGAGAGAGCCATATGCATCCTCGTCGTCGTCGAGAGAGAACCATCGAAGTCCCTTCGTTAGGGTTTCAACCTTCGTCGTCGGCATCCTCATCCTCAACGGAGTCCTCTTTCTCTCGGCGTTGTCTTGTGAGATTATTTAAGTTAGGGTTTCAATTTATTGGGTAATTTCTCTAATCTTACTCTGTCATTTTCTCTCTTCGGCTGGCTCGTTGTCTCTCTGGCTTGCCCTTTGTTCCTCCTTTGTAGGCCCTTATTATCTTTTTTTTTTGCAATAATATCTTTTCAATTTATATAGAAATTGGGAAGTTTCTAAAGTAAAGATTTCTGGGTTTTTTTCTGGGCAAATTTTATGTGAATTGAAAATATGATTTTTGTTTTTGTTTTGGGGGATATTTTTCTGGATTTTAGGTTTGATTATAATAATGGTGATAATTGTAGTGATAGTTGTCGGTTTCATTATGATAATAGCCAATATGTTTTTGATGGTCTGAGTTATTTCCCACCCTCTTTGCACCCGAAACCATTTCCTTGAGCAGTCAATTCTCTTCGATTCAAAGGTATTTTCATCTTTTGTTTATTCAACAATTGTTGTATAGTTATTTGATTTTGATTATTTCAAAATAAAATCTATTTTTTTTGTCTTAATAACAAGGTCGTTGCAGCCCCTCAACCATTGAACTGGCGAACTCGTCGTCTCCCCACTTCCTTCATATGCTGCCTTTCTGTTAGGTATGAATACCATTTGCTTTGTATAATTGAGTTTTGAGTTTTGGAACATTTATTTGGCCATTTATTTGAGTTTTCTGTTGTGCTTGAGATATTTGTTTGGCCATCTATGATTTACTGAAAGCTACATATGCTGGATCTGGTGATGACAATGTTGGAAGTGGGTCATGTAAGTGTTTATTTGTTTCAAGGGTTGTTTGCTTTTGTCTATGAGCTTTGCTATATATTTTTTTTCATTATTGTATTTTTTGTCAAAGAAACTTATCTTTATTCTTGTTATTATTAGTCTTTTTTTGTCAAAGACATGTCTTTATATTTTAGCTAGTGGCAGGGTCATGGCCCCATCAATTAACTGGTCAATTTAGCAAATATTTTTGTTTCCCTTAGTATTGGATATTTGATGTTTCCTGTGATGTCTTTTATTATGTTGCTGCGTTGAGTTAAATGAGAAACAAAATGTTGTTTTAAGATGATTAGTGAAACTTAGAGTGCAAAGGCATAGACTATTTTGAGTTTGAAGACTGATTTGGTCTCAAGCTCTCCCAAAATATAATATCTAACAGATTTTGTTTTAATTTTTGCAATAGCCTGTTTGAAATACTTGCTTAATGAAGTATGATGTTCAATTATTTATTGATGAATAATTCATGTCTCAAGCAGCTTTAAAAGCTCAATATTGTAATTATTTTTGTTGTTGTTGTTTTATTCAGGGAATTATATAGTAGTAAGTTGCTCTATTTGAGGATTTGAGTATTCTCTCTCTGTTTTTGTGTTTGTAAATGCGCAGGATGATACTTAGGGTTGTTAGCTTAAGGCAAAAATAACAATAAGAAGAAGAAAAGAAGAAGGATATGGCATTAGGATTGAGGGTAAGTTATTTAATATGGCATCCGGAATTGGTACTTATGGTATTTGAGTGATACATGTTGATTTAATTTGAGTTTGTATGTTTGGTAGTGCTTTAATAAATCAGAAGTTAGAATCTACATTCATAATTCGGGGGCTTGCAAATCAATACAAATTTTTAGATTGCTGGTCTTCCTCAAAAAGGAAAAGAAAAAGAAACGGTTAATTGTCACATGCAGAAAATAGCATTATTCATAGTTTTTGCTTAGATTTCGTACTGTTTGTGAATTTAGGTAATTAATTATTGTGGGCTGATGTATGTATTATTATTCTTAAATTGGGTTTGCTGAATTCAAAGCCTACAATTGAGTTGCTATATAACTCAGAGGAGTTGATGCTGTATCAATTTACTCAGTGATTATGAGGAGGATTTGAAACAGGTTGGATAATGCACTTTTGAATTGTATAGCATAACAAGATGTTCTTGCTACTTTTAAGCTCTATTGCATACTTTGAAAGAGGTAGTTACCAATACCTGGAAATTTGTTTTGAAAGAAAAATATATTAATGGGATAAAGATGTGTTCATTGTCAATGTTACATTACACTCTGCTCTTTAGTTCTGTTTTTCTTAAATGATTGTTTGATTAAAATATTTGTGTTATTCACACCCATTATATTTACTTACTCTAAAATGTATCAAGATCATTTTTGTTGTCTTCAAGGGTGGGCTCAGTTCTTCTCTACTGGGAAGGACTTGCAATGGCGTTTTCTGATGTCTGGATTTTTTTCTTCCATTTATGTTTCTTTTTTCTCAGTTCCTTTTGCTTTAAAATGATTGCAAAGTCATGGATTGTTTAACTATTGTGGCTTCTGTTTACAGTACATGCCTATCGATAGAAAGAGAAGAAGATAGTGGAGAAGGATGAGGAAATTGATATAGCTCTTTTATGGATGTTTGCACATGAATATAGGAATGGGAAGATTTGGCTTTTTCTTTGTACTAAGCATTCTCTCCTTTCATTTAACATGTCTTTTTTTTTTTTTTTTTTTTTTTCTGTACCTTGCACTTTTTAAGCTTATGTTCATATTTCTGCTGTTTGTGTTTACATTTTACATGCTTTTTTTTCTTTTCAGTATAGAGCTAAACGGAAGGATACGTACACCCAAATGGAATTAGATGAGGTGCGAGAAGAATTGGCAACTCATGTCCTATAATGGCTTTTTAATTGAATTAAACATTCCTCCTTTATTTTACATGTCTTTCTAGCTAGTATTTTGCTTATATATAGACAAGTATGGATACTTTGTGGTGTAGGGCTGGAAAAATTGTGATTTGGATGTGACAAGTATGGATCATTCAAGTTTTTTGCTCAAGTAAAGTAAAGTGCAACACGCAAAATACCTACACTTTACGTACATAAGTGATGCCCATTGTTTATAACAACTTCAGTTTTCCAAAAATAACTAAAGTTGAAAGATAAAAACAACAACCAAACATCTATGATCACTGATGCCTAAAACTAGAAGTACCATCAGCATTTAAATAACAACTAGCACTATTGGAGGCTTTTTACGTCCACAAAATAAAAAAAGCGATGACATATAACATAATTCGCAACAACAGTATTTGTTTCTGCGATGTTGTAATTGACAATACGCATCAGTATAGTAGATACCACTGATGTTATAATACCTCTTTAGCCTCCTCCCTTTTGAAACTACTGATGCTGTTTCAGGTTTAGGCGTCAGAGGTCAACGTTTTTTTGGAACACGGAAATCATTTACGCATCGGATTTTACCAAATATCCGATGCTGTAACTTTAAAAAGGCCACGGATAATATCCGTTGCCTATTACATAGTAATAGGCAACAGGCTTGAATACCACGGTATTTATGGGTAATAGGCAACGGATTTTATCCGTTGCTATAGGCCTTTTTTGGCATAGTGCTAGGGTGGCGGCGTGACGCCGGTTCGTTCCTGGCCGGTCTGGGCGGCGTGGCGGTGGCTGGGTGGCTTGGGGTTGGTTCGGGTGAACAGTAACCGGGAGGAGGGTTTGTGCAAGGAAGAAGAGAGTGAGGAGAGAGAAAGGGAGAATCTGATTTTCCCAAAATTACATTTTTGCCCTTTTTTGTATTTTGTACATAATTCCTTCGTTACAAGTTCGATTCGAGTCCACTACGTGTCTACGGACTTGTTTCGTCGCGCTCTACGCAACGGTACCAACGGTATTCCCAAATTCTTCTCTGGTCAAAAAGTCGACTTAAAACCTAATAAAATATTCTAAGGGTATATTAGTCTTTTTCTCTAATAAACTATTAATTAAATATTATTTAAGGACCGGGTTATTACACTGATGGGTATATTTTATATTATATATTTAACCCCATTTTTAGTATATTTTGGTTAATATTTTGGAAGAATTTTGATACTTTGAATTATATTTCCAATATAGGACTTTCAACTTCCTCTGGAGCAAAACATAATTAAATGGATGAATTTTAGAGTAATTCCAGTTGGAGGACGTTCGTGAGTCATGTAGCTTGATCATATCGAAATTTCAGATTTTTCTACCAAGCGGTTATTTTCTGGCAATAAAATAAAGGAACAGTGCACGATGTTGTAATCAAGGACAAATCTAGGCATGGGCTAGAGTGGGCTCTAGCCTAGTGCTAAATTTGGAGGTGAAAAAAATTTAATATTAATTTTATAAGTTAAACCCAAGTTAATTAAAAATAGTCCACCCTTTTTTTTTGAAATTAGCCTATCACAACCGTAAGATTTCATCTCTAGAGGTACCCACACACATCAAAAATCATGTTTTTTTTTATTACCCACCCATGTAAGCTATAGCTTTATATTTGAACTTGAGAGCTTAGAAGTAGTAGGTCTCCTCCTCTTTAAATTTGTATCAACCTATATCCAGTGGGTTCTTTCATATTAGTAAGTTTCTCTCTTACTTTTTGTTTAATTTCCAATTTCAATTGTTATTGTTAGCCCTTTATGATTTAGAGTTTGGGTGTTAAATTTTGGGAATTTTTTTCTTATGCAATTTGCTAGAATTTTATTGATGACTTGTCATTTTTCTAATTTAATCTATTCATTACTTGATCTTTGCTTTTATATAGTCTAGTTGTCTCTTGGTTTTGTTGGATGCTTGTAGCTTGTGATTGTGCAATTGTAGATCTATATGACTGCACTCCCTACGTCTATGTGTACTCCCATAAAATTTAAAAATTGTTAATTGAAGAATAGTTGCTACCACTCATTTTCTTTACATATAAAAAAAAAACCTATAGCCTATAGCCAATTAACCATGTAAACCCCTCATCAAAAAAACCATGTAAACCTAAAGAAAAAAAAGGTAATATAATGGATCTCCCATTTAAAAATACTAGTCCACCCTTATAAAATTTCCTGGGTCCGCCCTTGGCAGGAAGTATAACATATAGGAAATCCACATCCGGTTACTTCACATTCATGGGAGGTAATTTGGTTACATGGAGAAGCAAGAAACGAAAGGTGGTCGCCTTATCTAGTGCAGAATCCGAGTTCAGAGGTATAACCAAAGGAATTTGCGAACTCATTTGGTTAAAGAGATTGCTTACTGAACTTGGGTATAGACCTATGTGGGAGCAAATTTCCTCCCACGGGAATATTCGCCTAAAGATTCCTTCGTCTTCTTCGCACCTCTCTCTCCCTGCAAAACAAATCTGAGTAAAAGGACCACACCCGGGGGGTGTTGGCCAAAAGCCCTCCGATGCCTAAGTTAGGATGGGTGTTTCAAGGAAAACCAGGTGGCCGGAACCGTGTGTGGAGGCCGGAGCCTTGTGTGAGAGAGAGAGAGAAAGAAGATGGTGGCTAGGGTTTGTGAAGGATAATTTCAGCAAAGTTTCTGTAGGAATTTAGACGTACCTTAACCCTTGTGTGTAGCTAGATATTTATAGGAGCCTCGGAGGCTAGGGTTTCAAAGGAATAATTCCGTAGATGGAAAGGAATTATTCCTCCCCGATTAGGTGAGATTTGATTAATTAGGGATTTGATTTATTTGATTTAAATCAAATCCCTAATTGGGATAGGAATCAAATCAATCCCAATTTTAATTAGGTAACTCCCAATTTAATTGGGTAACCCCCAATTAAATTGAGTAACTCCCAATTAGGTCAAATAACCCCAAATGGAAGGAATTATTTGACCTAGGGTGATTTAATTCGGTTCCCACAAATGCCCCCCAGCTTCTGCATGGCACGTGGTGGCATGTAGGAGATGTGAATTATCTGTTGGGCTATCCAGTTGTAACTGGGCTTCCTTCTTGGATTTGGGCTCTTGAGTTGAGGAGGAATTTGACTTGCTAATCTTTTGACAATATGAGTCAAGGTGATCATGTGTGGCATACGAACGTGCTGGAAGTCATCGGCAGATGGGAAGTGGAGGTCGGCGACGCTCCGCTCGTTCCTCTCACCTACTGTGATGGTATGTTGCACCCCTTTGATCTGCCATAGTCTTTCTGAAACTTTACTGTGTATCTGACTGACTTCCGTCTTCTGCTTGCAGAGAATGATATCTGCAAGAAGCTCAATCTCAGCTCGGACATGACCAAGGTTCTGTGAATAGAGCTGGTTGTTGAACGAACATCGGAAGGAGGTTGGTGGTCTGCCCCCTGCTGAAGATGTTGGAAGATAGAAGCTGTATGGCTCGGACCCAGATGGTCTACTAGTTGAGCAGGAGGAATCCTCGACCAAAATTCCTCCTTCTGCCACGAGCAAGTCTTCCTCAATGGCGGTCTCGTGTGCTGAGAAGACCCCATAGGAGTGGCTCCTTCTTCATCAGCCGGGATCAAGCACCTCGCTAGTGTGAACAGCAAAAAGGTGAATGGCATGCAGGAGGTCTGGATATTATGCTCAAGTCTCTGGTCGAACTGCCCAAAACCAGTGATCTGCCTTATAAAGAGGCTGCATAGAAGCAAGGTTTGGGTTCCCTGCACTGATCCGAGGATCAAACTGAGAAGACTGTGCCTCTGTTCAGCAGTCACGACTCGTCAGCAAAGCCACGAACAGTCAAGCGCGGAGCTGACTCAATGTTGCAAGTTGTAGCCAAGAGAGATAAAAAGTCGTCTGCTCGAGCAAAAAGTCCTTCAGTTGCGCAAACTACCGATCCAGGAGTCGGTGAGAGCTCTACTGGTCAAGTTTGACACTCATGTTGAAGCCACGGAGGCATCCAAGCATGAAATTGCTGCTAATGCATACAAGCAGTCACGACTCGTCAGCAAAGCCACGAACAGTCAAGCGCGGAGCTGACTCAATGTTGCAAGTTGTAGCCAAGAGAGATAAAAAGTCGTCTGCTCGAGCAAAAAGTCCTTCAGTTGCGCAAACTACCGATCCGGGAGTCGGTGAGAGCTCTACCGGTCAAGTTTGACACTCATGTTGAAGCCACGGAGGCATCCAAGCATGAAATTGCTGCTAATGCATACAAGCTGGGATACTTGGACTGCAGGAACGGTGCTCGTCCTTGTTGCCCTCTCGAACATGAAGATGGTGAGCAGCTTTATCTTGACTTGCCCCCTGCTCAAAGTGAGCAGTTCAATGTTGTGGATGTAGAAGCAGTTGAAGAGCAGGTAGCTGATGAAGCTGCAATGCAGGAAGACGACGCTAAAGGTGGCGCGGCTGATGAGATTAGGGCAGATGCGGAGGAGGAGGCAGCTAGGGCTGCCGAGCAGATGATGCCGGTTGAGCAGAATCAGGCTCATTTCTTGTTGAACTTGGCTGGTTGGCAGTTTTGTAATGGAATTTTCAGTTGTCTTTCAAACTTCAATTCTCATTGTATCTTGTAAGTGTATGTCCGGAGACATAGAGCTTAAAAGAGACTCCATTGAGTTTGTACTCGAGAAGTAGCTTGCCTACAATGAAGGTAAGGTTTGTAGCCTGTGTGCGTATGTCGGGGACATAGCGCTTGAAAAAGAGGGCTCCATGAAGTTTGTACTCAAGAAGTAGCTTGCCTTCAGTGGAGGTAAGGCTTGTAGCCTGTGTGCATATGTCGGGGACATAGCGCTTGAAAAAGGGGCTCCATGAAGTTTTTACTCGAGAAGTAGCTTGCCTTCAGTGGAGGTAAGGCTTGTAGCCTGTGGGCGTATGTCGGGGACATAGCGCTTGAAAAAGGCTCCATGAAGTTTGTACCCGAGAAGTAGCTTGCTTTCAGTGGAGGTAAGGCTTGTAGCCTGTGTGCGTATGTCGGGGACATAGCGCTTGAAAAAGGGGCTCCATGAAGTTTGTACTCGAGAAGTAGCTTGCCTTCAGTGGAGGTAAGGCTTGTAGCCTGTGGGCGTATGTCGGGGACATAGCGCTTGAAAAAGGGGCTCCATGAAGTTTGTACTCGAGAAGTAGCTTGCCTTCAGTGGAGGTAAGGCTTGTAGCCTGTGGGCGTATGTCGGGGGACATAGCGCTTGAAAAAGGCTCCATGAAGTTTGTACTCGAGAAGTAGCTTGCCTTCAGTGGAGGTAAGGCTTGTATCCTGTGTGCGTATGTCGGGGACATAGCGCTTGAAAAAGGGGCTCCATGAAGTTTGTACTCGAGAAGTAGCTTGCCTTCAGTGGAGGTAAGGCTTGTAGCCTGTGGGCGTATGTCGGGGACATAGCGCTTGAAAAAGGCTCCATGAAGTTTGTACTCGAGAAGTAACTTGCCTTCAGTGGAGGTAAGGCTTGTAGCCTGTGAGCGTATGTCGGGGACATAGCGCTCGAAAAAGGCTCCATGAAGTTTGTACTCGAGAAGTAGCTTGCCTTCAGTGGAGGTAAGGCTTGTAGCCTGTGTGCATATGTCGGGGACATAGCGCTCGAAAAAGGCTCCATGAAGTTTGTACTCGAGAAGTAGCTTGCCTTCAGTGGAGGTAAGGCTTGTCGCCTGTGGGCGTATGTCGGGGACATAGCGCTCGAAAAATACTCCATTGAGTTTGTGCTTGAGAAGCAGCCTGTCTGCAATGGAGGTAAGGCTTGTCGCCTGTGGGCGTATGTCGGGGACATAGCGCTCGAAGAAGGCTCCATTGAGTTTGTGCTCAAAGAGCAGCTTGTCTACAATGGAGGTAATGGAGGCTCGTCGCCTGCTTGGAGTCGAGCTGGTCAGCTGCAACTTGAACAATGGCCTTCTTGTTGTAGGAAGATGCCAACTGCTATTGGGAAGCTCGAACAATGGCCTTCTTGTTGTAGTAAGATGTGAGCTACTGTTGGAAAGTTGCCACTCGAACAATGGCCATTTCTCGTTCTTCTTCGAGCATATCAAGGTTGACTTTCATCTGCTTGCAGTTTTGGTCAAGACTGCCCACCTCAATGCTCATGGAAGGGACTATGATGTGTGGGGGGATGATTGCTTCTGTCCCATAGGCTAGGGAAAATGGTGTCTTGCCGGTTAACCTCCTTTTGGTTGTGCGATAAGCCCATAGGACTCCTGGCAGCTTGTCGACCCATTTTCCTTCTGCACATTCCAGTCTTTTCTTCAGGCAGTCTAGCACGATCTTGTTGGATGCCTCTGCTTGGCCATTGCCTTGGGGGTATCTGGGAGTTGATAGGTGCTGCTTGCTGCCATACTTCGCAAAGAATGTGGTGATCTGCCTGCCCACAAACTGTGTACCATTGTCGATGACTATTGATTGCGGGCATCCGAATCGGCAGATGATGATCTTCTAGATAAATCGTTCGACATCAGCTTCCTTGGTAGAGGATAAAGCCTCAGCCTCGATCCATTTGGTGAAGTAATCCGTGGCGACGATCATCATCTCCTTGTTGGCAGGTGCTGTCGGCATAGGTCCCACCAAGTCGATGGGCCATTGCATGAAAGGCCATGGACTGTTCTGCGGATGGTATTCCTCAGCTGGCAAGCCAGGGATCGGCTTATATCGTTGGCACCGATCACATCTTTGAGCATACTCCGTGGAGTCTTGGTGCATGGTAGGCCAGAAGTAGTCTATGCTGAGAGCCTTCTAGGCCAGCGATCTGCCCCCAGCGTGATTTCCACATTCGCTGTCGTGTATTTTGCAAAGAACTTCGAGCGTCTGCGGGTACTTGATGCAAGTAAGGTGAGGGCCGGAGTATGATCTGCGAACAAGCTTGTCACCTTTCATGTAGTACCTTGCAACCTTCTGTTTGATTTTTCGAGCCTCGGACTTGTCCTTGGTTAAGTTTTTGTTAACCAAGTAGTCAATGATGGGGTCTTGCCAGCTAGGATCCTCGTCGATCTGCATCAAGTTTGGCTGCTCTGCCTCTTCTATGCTTGGCTGGTCAAGGTGTTCGACTGGGATAGAGCGTCTAAACTGGGTATCAACAGCTCTTGGACTTTGTCAAGGTATAAGATCATCCTTGGGTGCTTCGTCATGTATTCTCCTGAGGCTTGATTTGTGATCAGCTGGGAATCTGAGTAGATGGTCAGCTTCTTGATTGACAGCTCCTTTGCCAAGCGCAAGCCAGCGAGCAATGCCTCGTATTCTGCCTCGTTGTTTAAGGCTGGGAAGCCAAGCGTGATAGCTTGCTCCAACAGGGTTCCATCCAGAGTGATGATGACGACGCCTGCTCCAGCTCCTTTTTGGTTCGACGCTCCGTCTACGCCCAACTGCCACATGTCTCTGGGTTGGTCAGGTTCATCGGAGGTCTTGTCTGCTCTCGAACTTTCCTTCTTTTTGCTGACCAGCTTCTCTTCTTCGGCCGATAGCGTGAATTCTGCGACAAAGTCTGCCAAAGCCTGGGCTTTTATTGCAGTCTTCGGCCGGTAGAGGAGGTCATATTGGCTTAGCTCTATAGCCCACTTCATGAGTCGTTGAGACGCGTCAGGGCTGTGCAGGATTGATCTCAAAGGAAAGTCGGTCATGACGATGACTCGATGAGCTTGGTAGTAGGATCGTAGCTTTCTCACGGAAACTACAAGGGCCAAAATGAGCTTCTCCAATTTTGGGTAGCGAGTCTCTGCATCGAGAAGGGCTTTTGATGTGTAGAATACCGGATGTTGGGCCCCCAGTTCTTCTCGGATGAGAGCTGAGCTGACGGTTGAGTTGGACACTGCCAGGTACACGAACAAGTCTTCACCAGGAACTGGCTTCGAGAGCAGGGGAGGTGAAGTGAGGTAAGTCTTTAGATTCTGGAAAGCTTCTTCGCACTCCTCGTCCCATTTATCTCTTTGCCCCTTCTTTAAAGCCTTGAAGAATGGTCTGCACTTGTCGGTGGATCTCGAGAGGAATCGGTTGAGGGCCGCTGCTCTGCCCGTCAGACTTTGTATTTCCTTTACTGTTGAAGGTGACTTCATCTCGAGAATGGCCTTGATTTGGCGTGGGTGTGCCTCGATACCTCGTTGAGTTACTAGGTATCCCAGGAATCGGCCGGACGATGCACCGAACGTGCACTTACTTGGATTCAACTTCATGCAATGCTGGTGGAGCAGGCTGAACGCTTCAGTGAGGTTCTTGATATGGTCTACTGGCTTAGGGGCTTTGACCAACATGTCAATCACGTAGACTTCCATGGTTTTGCCGATATGCTCCTTGAAAATTTTATTCACAAGCCTTTGGTAGGTTGCTCCAGCGTTCTTCAGCCCAAAAGGCATGACCTTGTAGCAGTAGGTCCCTCTTTCTATGATGAAAGAAGTCTTTGCCTTGTCATCCTCGTACATTAGGATTTGATTATAGCCGGAGTAGGCATCCATGAAGCAGAGCAGCTGATTGCCGGAAGTTGAATCCACGAGCTGGTCGATTCTCGACAATGGGAAGTTGTCTTTAGGGCAAGCTTTGTTGAGGTCGGTGTAATCGACACAAACTCTCCATTTGCCCTTTTCTTGTTTGGCCACCAGTACAACATTGGCCAGCCATTCTGAGTAGGAGACCTCTTCAATAAAGCCGGCAGCTAGAAGCTTATCGATTTCGACTTCGATGATTCCAACTCGCTCTGGAGCGAAGTTGCGTCTCTTCTGCACCACGGGTTTGCTGGTAAGGTTGACATGGAGTCGGTGGCAGATGATGTTCAGGTCAATGCCAGGCATGTCAGATGGCGACCATGCGAACATGTCTTTGTTCTTTTGGAGGAAGGTGGTCAGCTCCACCTTCTTGTCTAGGCTTAGGCGCGAGCCTATCCGCGCTTTTTTGTCAGGCTGGTCAGGATCGAGGGGTACTAACTCAATGTCTTCCTCAGGCTTCAAATCTTGTTCAAGGGAGCCTTCCGGGCGGATTCCCTCGTCTCGATCCTTCTCGTCTGGATTCTGGCGTGAGCCGATCTGCGCTTCTTTGTCTGGCGGGCCAGGATCAGGGGGTACTAACTCAACGTCATCCTCAGGCTTCCAACCCTTTTCAAGGGAGTCTTCCGAGCGGATTCCCTCGCCTTGATCCTGGCTCCTTAATTGCTATTTCGAGGTAGCAGCTCCCTTCCCGTTCGGGCTTGTTTGCCTGCTGGGAGTGTTTCCTGCCACGTCAGTAGCCTGCATTACTGGTGTAAACTGCAGCTGTTTGCTCTTCTTGAGCCCTTGGGCTGTGCATCTCCTTGCCATGGCTTGGTCACTGTTGATCTGCCCGATACCGCCTCTTGGGATGGGGTAGCGGATCTTCTGGTGTAGAGCAGATGTGATGGCTTCAATCTTGCTGATCCATGGTCGGCCCAAAATCCCGTTGTAGGGAGAGACCTCGTCGATGACCATGAAGGTTTGCGAGCAGACCACTGGGGCTGAGTGGACATCTAGGTCAATTGTTCCAATAGTGATTGACGTGGCCCCATTGAAGCCGGTGAGTGATCTGGCAAGTTTGCTGATCTTGGGCTCCAATCCCATCTGTTGGATAACAGATAGTTGCAGGATATTGGCTGCGCTGCCCTCGTCCACATGAACTCGCTCAATCACAGCTTGTTCAATTTGGATGCAAATTACTAGGGCGTCGTTGTGCGGCAGATCAAGCCCGATCAAGTCCTTCTTCTGAAAGCCGATGATGGGTGTATCTGCAATAACTGGTACGCCCGTTGTGACTTGGGAGATATAAGTCGCCTGTGCGATCTTTCTCTTGCGCTCCTTGGTGGTCAGCCCAGACTCCTGAGAGTCAGCTAGAATGGTGTTGATCTGTATGACCTTTTGGGGAGGTTCCTTGGCAGTCGCATCACGATCCTCGATCTGCTGGATGGCCTTTTTTGCGACGAATTCCGTGCAATGACCTTCCCTGACTAGCTCCTCAAGGTGACTTTTCCAAGCATTGCAGTTGTTGGTGTAATGACCATGCTCTCCGTGGAATGCGCAGTATTTACTGGTGTCCCTCCTAGACGGGTCTCCCCTCAGGAGCGGAGGTCTCCTCACCCACGGCTTGTCCTTCACTTGTGCTAGGATTTGGTGGATCGGGATGGTAAACTCAATGTAGGTTCCTGCTTCTGAGCCTCCCTCTTGGGGCCCCGATCTACGCTTGTCTCGGGCTTTGTTCTCGAACTTGTTGCTCTTTTGGCTCGCCTGCTTGGGCGGGTGATCAGCTTGCTTGTTGGCTTTCTTCGCAGCGATACGATCATCGTCCCAAAGTGCGTAGCGTTCTACCGTCGCGAAGACCTTTGCCAAGGTTTGGCTTGGAGTTATGGCCAGCTCACGATACAGCTCATGTTCGGTTGGCAAGCCCTTCTTGAAAGCTGAGGATGCAACTTGGTCATTGCATCCTATGATGTTCGCCTTCTCAGCCTTGAACCATCTGAGGTAGTCTCGAAGAGACTCATCTGGTTTCTTGTGCAGGTTGAACAAGTGGTCTGCATGCTTTCTGACAGTCTTGTAGGAGGTGTACTCCTTTGTGAAGATGAGGGCGAATTCCTTGAAGTTGCCTATCGACGCGGACGGTAGAGTGTGGAACCAGTCTTGAGCTGCTCCTCGCAAAGTCATCGCGAACACTTTGCACATCAGGGCGTCGTCTGCCTTGTACAGGATCATGGCACTCTTAAAGTGCCTCAAATGGCTCTCAGGGTCGGAGTCTCCCTTGAACGGAGTGATGGATGGCGTTGTGAACCGTTTCGGCAGTGCAACTCGTTCCACCTCGTTTGTAAAGGGTGAGCAGTCGACTTGAGCAATTTCCTTGTGCAGAGCCTCATCCGTGCTTCATTTAAGTTGGAGACTTTGGAGTCGGTCATTCACTAACTTCTCGACATCTTCTGCCCAGAGGGCTAGTGGTTCGGGTCGATGTCTTCGGTGTCTCGAGCGCCGCTGGTTAACTTCCTCCTCGGTTCCCAAGGGTCAATCCCCTTGGTTGTTCTGCACGTGGGGCAGATTAGGAGATTGAGCTTGTGAGGAGTCCTCTACGGCTTGCTGCCGTGTGTTGGTCCTCGAGCGGGCTGGTGAGCGTCGATCGTTGTGCTCGTCACGCGATTGTTCACGAACTCGAGCACCTTGTGAGCCCAGCCTGGATTGGTTACTTCCTTATGGGCCCAAACGGGCATGGACATTGGACTTGTGGGCCCAGCTTTTCGCGTACATTGGTCCTTGGACCTAACCTCGAACGGATCGTCGACCGGCTCAAAGTACGACTTGCAGATGTCTATGTCTTGCCAGCACAATCTCGCTCTCTCCCCTGCCCGCTTGCCCTTGCCTAACCAGCTTGGGACCTCTAGAACTGCTCGCCGACATGCTCGTGTGTCCTCCTCTCCTCGTCACGGGGTCCAAGGTTAAGGCCTTGGTTCAAGTTGATCTGCCTGAGTAGCTGGCCAATTAGGTTGTTTTGATCGTCGACTCTTTGTGTGAGCTGATCAACCTATGAGTTAAGGTCCACCTGACCAGAGGTGTGCATTGAGCCTAATGGCATATGGGCTAGGGCTCCATTAGATGCATACACAGGTGCATACGTCAAGTGTGGTGGCAGAGGAGGGAGAGGATGGATCTGCTCCAAGACAGGGGAGGCGTCAAAGTAGCCGTAGGGCTGTGCAGCAAATCCGGCAATTGAGTAGTATGGTTGTTGATGTGTTTCGACAGCAGGAGGGCGCGGCAGAGCAACTCCGACCGTTGGCGCTTGTGACTGCAAGGCTGTGTAGGTCACAGGACCACGTGGTGGCTGTTATGCAATTCCAGCAGCTGTCTGCGGTGGCTGCTCTGCAATTTCGGCAGTTGGAGGTGGCTGCGAAGCGCTTGGAGGCGGACGCAAGGCGTTGGTAGCCACGATTCAGTGAGGTTGCAAAGAGGCTTCCACCACGAAACTATGAGACGGGCCCGTCGTGGTGGTGTTACTCTTCGAACGTCTTGTATTGACCATGGTTGATTGGAAAAAGTTGTGGAAAATGAATTTGGAGCACGCTTTGAGTATAATTTCGCGCTCTCAATGAAAGCACCAATTTGTGGGAGCAAATTTCCTCCCACGGGAATATTCACCTAAAGATTCCTTCGTCTTCTTCGCATCTCTCTCTCCCTGCAAAACAGATCTGAGTAAAAGGACCACACCCGGCGGGTGTTGGCCAAAGGCCCTCCGATGCCTAAGTTAGGATGGGTGTTTCAAGGAAAACCGAGTGGCCGGAGCCGTGTGTGGAGGCCAGAGCCTTGTGTGAGAGAGAGAGAAAGAAGATGGTGGCTAGGGTTTGTGAAGGATAATTTCAGCAGAGTTTCAGTAGGAATTTAGACGCACCTTAACCCTTGTGTGTAGCTAGGTATTTATAGGAGCCTTGGAGGCTAGGGTTTCAGAGGAATAATTCCGTAGATGGAAAAGAATTATTCCTCCCCGATTAGGTGAGATTTGATTTATTTGATTTAAATCAAATCCCTAATTGGGATAGGAATCAAATCAATCTCAATTTTAATTAGGTAACTCCCAATTTAATTGGGTACCCCCCAATTAAATTGAGTAACTCCCAATTAGGTCAAATAATCCCCAAATGGAAGGAATTATTTGACATAGGGTGATTTAATTCGGTTCCCACTCTGTAATGAATCTCTTTTGTGATAACAAGGCTACAACAACTATTGCACAGAATCTAGTTCGACATGATCGCACCAAACATGTAGAGGTAGATCGACACTATCAAACAGAAGCTCGAAGCTAGAGTAATTCAGTTTCCTTTCGTAAAGTCCGAGGATCAATTGGCGGATATTTTGACAAAGGCAATTTTCAATAAAGCGTTCCACAATTCAATGGACCAGTTGGGCATTGGCGACATCTATGCACCAACGTAAGCGGGAGTATTGGCGTGACTAATGGACCATTGACTTTCTTACCTCACACACCAAGAATTCTCATTAGGCTTATTATCACAAAACGTCCCTGACGTTTGCGAAACTATCAGATTGCATCCTTAAAGTTTTTTTGTATCACTCATGGTCCCTAATGTTAATATAGGTGCTCTTAAATAGTCCCTCTGTCAAAAAGTCTGTTAAATCCAGGAATATAATGGTCAAATCACACCAAAATTATAAAAAATATATATATATATTTTTTATTTCCTTCCCTTCTCTCTTTCTTTTCTTCTTCTTCTTCTTTCTCTCTTTCTTTTCTTTTCTTCTTTCTCTCCGCCAAATTCCTCATCTCTTCTCTCTCTGTCTTCAATACAGGAATATCTGATCCGCCATTTCTTGAACTCTCAAGTTTGAACCAAAAGCTGCCAAATCTCTTCATCTTCACTTCTTCTGCATCTCCAAATACCACATTTGGAATATAGACTCTCATTTCATTTTCGATCAATGGGAAGTCATAAGGGCATTTAACATTTGGGGCCATATCCTTTGCAGGGTTGCCGAAATGAGCCAAAGCTAATGGGTTCCTCCCCTCTAGAATGTTGCCCCTATTTCCCAGTTGCCTTTGATCCAAAGGCTTACTAAGGAGTTTCCAGAACTGGTCTGGACCTTTCTGGCCTCCCTGCATATTAGGCCTGATTTCTGGTACAGTTAAACCATCCCAAAAATCACGTGTTTCACCCCCAGAACCCCAAGGTTGTGCATTGATCACAGTCCCGTCAACTATTACAAAAGAAGACAAATAAAATATTACGGTGGGGGTTTTTTAGTTTAGATTATTATAAATAAACCCAATTCTAGGCATGTATTTATAAAAAAACCCACACACTATTTAAATATAGAAACACACCCAAAATCAATTCTAAAATAAACAATTATATATTTTTTGGGTGTGTTTATAAATGGGTTTTGAGTGTGTGTAATGATGGGTTTTGGGTGTGTTTATAAAGTGTTTTGGGTGTTGGGTTTTTTTTATAATTTCAGCCCCTATTTTGGGTGTTTTAGTGAAACCCCCTTTTTAGTTATCTTTTTTCTTCAGGCCACGGGGGAGAAATAATAGGGGATGGGGGGAGCGAATGGGTCTCTGTCTGGATTTTTTGTTCTCTTTTTCTTCAGCTTTTTTCCAAAATAAAAATAAAAATTGAACAAAGGTAGAAGAAGAGGCCAATAGAAGCTGACGTCGTGACTTTTTGCCCCAAACCAACCCCAGCACATTGTAGCCAAATCATTCTCAGATAATGAAGAAGAAAAAAAAGATAGAGGAGAGAGAAGGGGGAAACGCCCAGTTTTCCAGCTAAGAGAAGAAGAAAAAAATCACCCATGACAAGAGGAAGAAGAAAAAAAGAAAGAGAGAGAGAGAGAAGAGTAGATATCTGGCGGAGAGAAAGAAGAAGAAGAAGAAAAGAAAAGAAAGAGAAGCAGAAGAATAGATATCTGGCGGAGAGAAGAGAAAGAAGAAGAAGAAAGAAAGAGAGAAGGGAAGGAAATTAAAAAAATAATTTTGGATTGATTTGACGATTATATCCTTGGATTTAACAGATTTTTTGACAGAGGGACTATTTAAGAGCATCCATACAAACGTTAGGGACCATGAGTGATACAAAAAAACTTTAAGGATGCAATCTGATAATTTCGTAAACGTCAGGGACGTTTTGTGATAATAAGCCTTCCCATTATAATTATATTTGATTTACTTTAATTCCTAATTTCCTACTGTAAATAGAAATAATAATTTATTATTTACTTGCCCATTAAAGTTCCGTTGTATTATAAATATGACCTCCTATAAGAAAAAGAATACACAGAAAATTCTCACAAACAAATATTCTCATATTAGGTTTCATATTTTAGCATATATCAGAGACTCATCAATTGGAAGTCTTATGATCCACTACTGACTAGTATTTGTGTTATACAAACTTTGTTCATCCAATACTACAGAGATTGTTATTAGGGATAATTAAAGATTCCATCGGTTTGTGGATGGAAATTGCTCTTGTAAAGATTATTGGTGAATTCAGATCATAATTTGCAACCTATGCTCAATAGTTTTTCATCTTCATCCAACCTCTAAAAATATATTTACAAAATCAATCAAAATGTTAAAGATGAAGGAAAAGACAAGAAGTTGTATATGTAATCGTACTTTATATTCAGTCAAAAACTGGTTCCAGATTACACATCAACTTTGGTCACAACAGAGACTTGAAGTAGGGAGCCAAACGAGGGAATTTACAAAACGATCATCCATGGCTGCCAAGGGATGCACACCAACAGCTCTTTGTAAAAAAAAAAAAGAAAGAAAGGGTATTTGGGCATTTAAAAAAATTAAATATGGATATTTTTGGCATTTTAAAAGTTTCATTAAAGGGAGTTAAGAAGAAGCACATCTCAAGTGCTTCTTCCAAAACCACTCCAAGTGCTTTTGGATCTCACCCAAAGCACTTTTGCAATTTTTGCCAAAACACCATTTTTAAAAGACAGAAGCGCTTTCACTCATTTAGAAACGCTTTTCACTACTCCAAAAGCACTCCCAAACACGCCCTAAGAAACAGAAAGGTAAAATTCATTTTAAGTAATTCCAAGTGCAAGGAACTTGAGCTAGTCTATCCACGGCACTTCTCCATTCAGGTAATCTCCTACCAAACAAGAACGACCCCAAAGCTTCAAGTGCTAACGGGATGCCCTTAGCATGATCTAAAACAAGGTTGCATAGTCCTGCATAATCCTCTGGGGGACAGCCTTGCTTAAAGGCTTTCCAGCAAAAGAGCTCAAGAGCGTCATCATGATTCAACTCCACTGCTCTGTATATTCTGTCCACTCCATATCTGATCAGCAAGTTTTCGTCCCTGGTTGTTATTATGATTCTACTTCCTGCACCAAACCAATCACGGTTTCCAGCTAAGTTTTCTAGTTGTTCTAATTGATCCACACCATCAAGAACAAGAAGAATCTTTTTACGGCATAGGCTGTTTCTGATTGTATTGACACCTTTATGAACATTCCTTATCTTCATACTCCTTTCCATGAGGATTTCCGAAATAAGTTGTTCCTGTAATGGAACTAGGCCTTGTTTTTCAGAAACTTCTTTTATGTTGGCAAGAAAGCTGCGATCATCAAATTGGACAGACAGACTGTCAAAAACAACTTGAGCAATAGTTGTCTTGCCTATTCCTTTCTCCCCACAGATTCCTGTAATGCGAACATCATCCACCCCTGTATCTAAGTACAGATTCATTTCCTTGACGAGGGAATCTATTCCAACTAAATCCTTGGGCGCACTTGAAACCTCTTGGCTCAATTGATTGAATATCTCTTCAGCAATCTCTTGGATAACTATTGACTGGTACCTGAAAAAAGGAGAACAAGGGGTTCGTGTGAGGAGAAAAAAATGAGCCATAACTTGTCAAAGAAACATTATGCAATATGCGGTATTCTGTAGTTCTGTTCACTGAGACTGAAAATTTGAAGGGAAGAAGGGAGCTGCAATTTCAAATATAATGTATGCCCTTTGATTTGTAGAGAGCTGATTGGTAATTTTTCAAGGAAAGTATATAAAGCAAACAAAGCTGGATTCAAATTGCACTTGGGAGGAAATAATGGCCTCAGTTTCTACCCAAGACCTTCTGGTCTTGTCAATTCATATGGTTTTAATAACAAGAGACAAAACAAGAACGGGCATATTGATGATGTCAAAAAGATGGAAGTCTCATTGCTTCATTCATCATAACCATAGTAACAGTTGGGAATTGTAAGGGGCTATTTGGTATTCTATTTTAATCCAAAATTTTAAACTGAAACCATCCCATTGATTGATTCAACGTGGCCATGGTATCCATTGGGAATAGTATGTTCATAACAGCCTTCTGAAAACCATGTATACCGCTTTCACCAGAGCTTCACAAGATCCTGTCTTTTTTTAATAACAATTTTGCCTGTTTTCTCTCTTAAGATATGATATTTTGGCTCTTGTAATTACATGACATTACATGAACACAACTAACTTCAGTCTAATAACACAGGAAGAAGTAATGTCTGCATATGACAGAGGAAAATTTGATCCGATCCTTGAAGGACTCATATCAACAATTCAAAAGAAATCTCTGGTCCAGATGTATAAAGTTTGATAAGTTGATATACTTTTTTCTTTTTCAACCTATTTATGCATAAAGTTTGTTAATTAATTAACAAAGATATTAAAAGACAAATAAAATAATAATTAAATTAATAGTTGCAACTGACAACTTACTTGTTCTTCAAATCCCATCCAGAGAGATCAGCTGCCTCTTTCATTGCAGCCCTCCAGTTCTCCACCTTGTCCTTGAAATATTGCTCATGTTCATTAAAAGCTTTCTCAAAACAACCCTTCTGTTTGCGCACATCAGATGGATCCACGTCATAGAAAACTGGGAAAACGATCTGACCCCTTGATTTCATGCACTCAAGGATCTTCACAAGCTCATCCAAGCACCGATTTGAACAAGCATAGCTTCTTGAGAAGACAACGATCGAAAACCTCGATTCTCTGATCGATTTCTGAATTTCTGTGGAAATGGGTTTTCCTCTCTCAAGTGCTTGGTCGTATCGGAAGGTGACAATTCCCTTGTGATCCAGAGCAGTGCATAGATGATCAGTGAAGTTTTTGCCAGTGTCTTCAGTTCTGAAACTAACGAACACATCGAACATCCATCCAGTTTGAGCTTCTCGCATGTCTTTGAATGAAGGCTGCTTAATTGCTTGAGGAAGATGATGAACGAGAATTGGGCTTATATATATATACATATAGACTTGACTCTTTGTTTGCGTCGGTTGGAAACTACAAGGAATTCTCGAGGAAAAAGAACTAAGTGTAACCCCGCGTAAGGCCTATTTTCAATAACTTTCTGCCAAAGTTAGGAAGGGAAGGGGCAGAGGGTTTTCGCATACAATGCCCCAAGTGTCAGGTGAAGACTTCTAAGTCAATTATTATGACAAAAAAATAAATAAATAAAATCAATATCATTTTTCACTAGGTTAGACCTCATTGGCTTTTTAAATAGTTCTAAATCCATGTCTTCCATGATAAAAGGGTAAAAAATAAATAAACGGAAGATGGGTATGAAGTAGGGGTACATGAAATCCTTTTGAGAAGATATACAGAAACAAGAAATCCTTTCCACATTCATATTCAGTACACGATTAGAGTCAGAACTTAGAACTTACAGCACCTTCTATGGTGTCTTGCCTTCAGCTAGCTGGTAGCAGAAATTTACTTTGGACGCCTAAACAAGCAGTATGACAAAAGCTGCGCCTATGACATGGTTAACTAGTTTTAACAAAATTCACTGAATGCTGACTGGTGCATAAAATTAACTAAGTCATTCCTACCCGTTCTATACAGCCACTACATGTTCCTTCAAGGAGGCAGTCCAAATTAGTGTCATCTACCTTAGAAGTTACACAAAATACAACCTAAGCCAACTGCAGACGGCACTACCACTTGAGAAAACCTACTCGATCCGTGCTACCCACAACATTCTCATCGGTAGAATCTGATGCACTTCCCACAGTTTCATCTGAACTCTCGCTTGGAAGGAGTTGTATACGGTCAGCATGCTCGATGATCCAATCAGTGACTTCAGGAGATGACGCCCATTCTGCTATAGCTCGGCGAGTTGATTCCTGTGTGAAATCATCCCACTCTTTCTTTGTAAACTTCTTTCGGCTTTGCATCTTGTGGAAGGTTGAATAGTACTCCTGTTGATCACGTGCCCTAAAGGATGGTGACATGACACCTGCAAGAAACAGACACAAATAGCATAACTGAATGTGTCAAAGAGCCATCCCAGAACCATGCCCAACATTTAATACTTTGATAAAAGTGATCAATGAAACAACAACAAAAAAAGTAAAGGAACTGAATTCGAGAGGGGATCTTACTTTCCTTCACACCAAAGGAAAAAGTACAAAGAAAGTAATGCGAGGGGCATAAAAACCAAAACAGAAGTGAGGAAAATCTTGAAGAATATTTCTCACTTTAAAAATCATTGGGGGGGGATGGAGAGAGAGAGTTTCCACAATGAAAAAATAACATATTGGTCATGATACACTTCAGCGTGTATAAAAACATACATTTTTAGGGATTCCTTTTGCATGATAGTTAAAGCTGAAAAGGAAATGGATATTCTGCATTTTAAGACTTGGTTTTTTTTTTCCTCTAAATAACCAGAACATGACCCAAACTCTTTGTTAAAGTATATAAGAAAGCAATCCATTTACTACTGAGCAGCTGGAACAAAGAATCAATCAAAACATGCAGAAACATAACAGATAAAATAAAACAAAAAATACCTTTGACTGGAGAGTCAGACCAAGCAGATAGAGTCCTTGGACTCTTCCAGTTCTTTTGTGGGCTAGACCTGCTAAGAAATTCTGGACGACCGTGTCTGCCCTTGACCTGTCTACCCTGCTGCAGCCAAGGACTCCCGCTCCCAGCACCCAACTGATGCCTGCATATAATCATAGTAATATATTTTAATGTGAAAAATGGTACAGCAAAAATGACCAGCTGCAAATAGTTCTGGGATAAAAAATGTTATGTCATCAAATGCTAAGAACATAATGACCATATTCTCATGAATATTCAAAGATTCTCCTTATAAATGGTCATGACCGCATCCATTCATCTAACTGCACTTTCTTAGACCTCTAATTTTTACCTTTGAAATACAAAATCAAGTCAGAATCACTAAACTCGTGTCAAGAAAAATATACTGTTATTGACAATTGCATTTAATTGAATGACGAGACAGTACAGTAATGAAATAAAACCATCCCTACTAAGATTTCTTCAATACTACGATGCATTCACTTCTTGAATAACAAGAAAGTATGTAGAGAAAGAATGTAAATCTTGCCGTTTCAGAGACGTGATGAGCTTGCAGATAATCCAGCAAGAAACCAAAGCCCCCACTGCTAAAGGAGTATCGAGAGTGCTCTGAGAAATAATGAAAAAAGGAAAAAGCACACATATTAAGAACAAATGAGAACAGCAAAGAGCAATAACATGAAATGTTGGCAATTACTACAATTCATAAAACTAAATTTAACAGCAGACTACTCCAGAATCAACCAATTCAATCATAAGTGCCAGTGGGTCAACATGATAAATGTAAATAAAAAAGGTTTTAAGTGACATTGTCCTAATAGTACCAGGCAATGAAGAGGTAAATGGTGTTTCTCTGGTTGAAAATTGATCCTCAAAGGGACAACAAGTAATAGTACAGGAAACACAAATCTATGTTTACTAAACTTGGCTATACAAAGTGAGATGTCGTATCTGTCTATTGAGTATTCAGTGTACATTCATTTACTAACTAAATCTTAGGACATAAAGACATGGCCTTACAATCCAATAATTCTAATTAGTCTTCATTTTCACATTTCAGATAAAAAAATTGCTGACTTTGTTTGCACTGAACGTTCATTCAAAAATAATTTTAGCTAGGTCAGATTCATTTGTTACACATGCAGTGATTTGGATGTTTAATTATAAGATTGTTCGCCATGCTGTGTCTTCAAATGGTACTTCTCCTCTAAGGTTCCATGTAACAATACGGTTACAAATTGCTATCCCACATTAAGTTTAATTAAGCAGGAAATGTTTGTACTTGAATATCGAATATACAGCCAAAAGGAAAGTGAGAAAACACCTGCAAGATGGAGGTGGTTCCAATTATGCGCATCGCCCACTTAACAAATTGGGCTATACCAACATCTACTGTTCCATCTTTTGAGACGACAAACCTCCTCACAATCCAGTACCCTAATGCAGCTCCCACGAGGATAATTCCCACTAGTAAAAATACAGAGACCTGCCAGCAAAACATGACTAGGTAATTCGGCAAGACGATAATATCATGATGTAAACCAAGGAAAAATATCAGAAGCAGATAATTAGTCTAAACTTTGTCTTCCCACCATTTATCTTCACGCAAGTAAATGTAAAGGCCTTATATTATAAGGATTATAAAATTAGTTTGATTATCTCTCTTGCTAGTTGTTAATTTGCATACATGCGTGCACAAGACAACCTTACAGTGTTTACCAACGCAGGGTTTCTTTCCACTAATACTAAACACCACATCAAACAAAACAAAAAACAATAGAAGTTCAGGTAAAACTAATGAAGCATGACATATTGGATCCAAAATTGCAGTTATACTCTACAGATGACATACTAATGTTAAGTGGTTTTTGCATAATTGTGATCCCAGCAACTATAGGTAACCAGTTGCACAGGAAACCAGCCCTTTGAAAATAATTTTATCGAATAGCTTTTTACTTTTTTGTAAAAAATATTAGACAATGTTATAATAAAGAAAAATCCGTAACGACAGTATGCCCTTTATCCTCACTGCTGTCACTTATCAGTGCCACTATTTAAATCTGGATGAACCTACAAATAGCTAAAATACATTTCAGAAATATTCAAATTAGAGGTTTTTTTTTTTTTTTTTTTACAGGAACTCAAAAGTGAGCTCATTCATATTACAAATAAGATTTGAATTTCCTCTTGGTGAAGGCATAAGACTGAATTTAGTTCTAACTTACATCACATAAGTAAATGAGAACAACAAACACTACTCATAAGTTTAGGGCTCTATATGCACCATCCAACTTAACCAAATTTTTATTCTGATGTGTTTGTAGTTACCAATGTATTTTCCTTCATCATCTCTCATCAACCACTCTCATTTGTTTATGTATCTCTCCGCCCTCTCTTTAAATAAGAAGAAATAGAGACAAAAATGTTATGAAATGGGAAATAAGGTAGTCCACATAGTAAAATCCCATTAAAAAATAATTAATATGAAAATAGGCATATCATGAAATGTTTATGCAGAACCTTTTTTTCTTCCTCGTGTCTGAATTCAGCATGTTATAATTACGAGATTAATATAAGCAATTTGGTCCACATGGAGTGCCTTCATAATTAAGGATTACAAGGTTGCATTTTTTCCTTTTATCAATAATCAAGGATTTCAGTATACACTTGAGGGGGCGGGTGTGTGTGTGGTGTGTGTGTGTGGGAGAGAGAGAGAGAGAGTATGAATGTATGAAAAAGGCACAAAAGACTGTTTCCTTGATATCTCTTAATATAATGCCAAACTGCAGATATATTGGCATGCTCATCAGAATTTATCCCAATAATGCAAAATAAATCCGCTGGTCCATATTTTCATGACATTTTGAAAATATGGATGATATACCTAATATTAGAATTGGAATTACAAGCATCCAAAATATAAACAGTTCAATACAATTAGGATAAGATTAAGGGAACAAATACTTACCGGGTTGTGCATCTCTTCACTTAGACCAAAATTTAGAAGAATTGAATTTACCAGCATAGAAAATTGATGAAAAAGAAAAGATCCTGCTCCAAGCTGTGAAAGGCATATAAATTCTGAGATTTACTTGCACTATATATTATACGAAGTTAATGAGTTACTCTGAAGCAAGCGAAGATTCGAGATACCAAGCCTTACCAGTGATCCATAGATAGTAAGATAGAAGACATTTTTTCTTCCAGTTGGCAACAACTTCATTCCCTAAAAGATTAAAGAAAAAGGGTTATGAAAAACATCGCCTACAAATTTGCAAGCTAAAAACTGCAGATGAAAGCCAAAAACATCACCCTAAAAGATTAAAGAAAAAGGGTTATGAAAAACATCGCCTACAAATTTGCAAGCTAAAAACTGCAGATGAAAGCCAAAAACATCACCTAATTCCTACAAATTCATTATTGTGTGCACTAACAGATACATGTGTAACAGAAAGCCAAAAGAAAACTACTCTTGATTTTATGTTGCACACCTAGTTTAAGAGGAAACCATAACCTCTAAGGGCAGAAGTTGAGCAAAGTGAAATGCACAGATGTCCCCTTTTAAGTATCTACTCGAGCAAAGTGCATAGAAAATAAGGTATTTAAGAAATAGGCAAAAAGTCATCTTTGTCCCTGTAGTTTGCCGGTTTTACCACTTTAGTCCCCGTAGTTTCAATTTTTTCAATTTATCCATGTAGTTTTCAATTTTTTCAATTTTATCCTTGTAGTTTTCAAAGCAATTCAAGAACACATTTCAATTTTTGTCTAAATTCCTCCCAACTCCGTTAAGTTTTGACCACGTGCCCCTCATAAAGGAGTATTTTGGTCCACTCGAGTCAAATTCCTCCCAATTGACCAAAATTTTAATACAGAGATGCAAATTCTTTTTCAACACCCTAAATCCCAAAATCGCGCTTAAAGTGAATGGGAAGAGCTCTCGCTTGTATTTCACCACTAGATGGCTCAAGTGAACTAAAATACCCATCCACGTGCCCCTCACGGGGTCAAAGCTTAACGTAATTTGGAGTAATTTGACAAAAAATTGAAATTTGTCCTTAAATTGCTCCAAATGGAAACTCTAAGGATAAATTTGACAAAATTGAAACAACAAGGACAAAAGTGGTAAAGCCAGCAAACTATAGGGACCAAAAATAAACTTTTGCCTAAAAAATATTAAATTCAGTTTTGGGATAAATAAATAAAACTGTAGCCACAATCTCCAAGTTTATAAGTTAAGCAGAGTGCACACTGGAGATCATAATCAAAAAAGCAATGGACAGAGGCTTCCTTTAATTATTTACTTGAGCAGTATTTGTTATATACTGGATATGGTCAGAGACTCCAGGTTTGTGTTTCCATCCATATGCGTCTCACGCAGTAAAAGAAAAAGTCAAAGCCAAACATAAATTAAATGAAGAATTGAAAGAAATTAAAAAAAAAATCATTCAATTGGGCACAGATATACATCTGGGAAACACAAATAAGTACCTGGAAAAGAAGGATTATAATGACCAGAAAAACTCCTATAGCCATTGAACTGCTATAATAAAAAGGAACCCAACTGCTGACAATTGGTGCCAGCAATAGTAAAAAGAATCCCAGTGCCAGGCACACAAGGCGCCATTTCTGAGAATCTGCAAAGACAAAATTGAAATAATTATCAAATCTTGCAAATTGTAGCATAAGAAATTGTAGTCAGCTATAAATTATTTTACTTTTAGCAGACCTTCTTCAACAGTAATGGTGACCGAACCAGGTATTTCATCATTGAACTTGACATCAATATATTTTTCATCATAAGGGGACATGACAGTGCTCCATAACTCTTTCTGAAGATTTTTCCAATTATCCTTTTCACACTGACATAGTACAAGAGAATTATTCCTGCAAACAAACTAATGAGTCAGACAAAGCAATCCACAGAAAAAAGAAAAATAAGTTGTATTTGTGTGTGTGTGTGTGTGTGTGTGTGTGTGTGTAAATATAAATATATGCTAGAAAAAGTGACAGCAACAGGAGAAGGGAGGCTTAAGCAAGCATGCACTTATAGTAAAAAGACGTGACATTTTACTCACCTGTGAAAGCAGACCTCAATTTTGCTATACAATTTCTCTGGGGTTCCAGGAGATGGAGACAAAGTAATTCGAAGTGAACTTGCATAACTCCCAAGTTTTAGCCTGGATATACCAGAAACTCGTACCCGTTCACACAACAAAACATCTTTAGAACCAGGAGTAGAAAGCGGTGCTGGGCTTACATCTAGTACTGGGTTTTCAAGATCAACACCTGTGATTTAAAATTGCTGAAAGTTATTTTGAAATATAGAAACAAACACGGGAAAGTATAAAAGAGAAAAGATATAAAGGCATCAATCAAAATCTTTGAAGTTTAATATCCATAAAAATATATTAAACACACTGTATGGGTACAAAAAATTCAAATTCAAAATCATAGCCAAATAAAGTGCACAGATTAGTGTATGTTATTGATCTGACACTAATAGAAACTTGAGTGGTATGGTACAATATATATGTTAATAGACCAAATCTAGAACGAAATAATGCTAAACAATAAGTACCACTCTATTTTTAGGCCAAAATCGACATGTTTGAAACCCTAACTCAGCCAACAATTTGACACTTCACTCAGGCAATAGAGAACCAAAAAACCAAAGCAGCATAACGGAAACCTAACTCTCCCTCTGGTTACCATGAAAGCCAAAGATAGAAAGAAAAACGTGGAGACTAAAGCGTAGTGGCACTAATAATTTCCATAGCAAATGAACAAGCTGCAAACTATACCAAACATATGCAGAACAAGTCAAGTAGAAGCTTTCACTTTCTTAAATGGAAAGAGATTAAAAGAACAAACCCACATAAAAAAAGTCACTGATTTCCTGTATTTTCCCCGAAACCAATCAAGCGACCAACCATCTACACTAAGAAAACCGAATACAGAGGGAAAGAAAAGGAGGACGACAGATACCTTTGATAGCGCCGTCGTCAGTGGCGAGTGAGAGGGTCGAAAGAGAGAGACAGAAAGTGATGAGAAGGACAAGAGTGGCGGAGGAAGGAGAGCCCATTGCATCGCACGCTCGCGCTACTCTCTGCTCTTCGAAAGAACTTTCGCTCCAAGTCCTCTTTTCTTTTTTTATTTTTGTAATATGCGCCTTACGGGCTGTAGGCTAATTTTCGAGCAATGCTGCCTCAACTTATGCGCTACTTAAAAGGAGTTTAGGGCATGTTTACATATCATACTTGGGGTATATAAAAGTTTCTTTAAAAAATACAGGAGTATATATATATATACCAGTACTGATCTCTTGGACTACAGGTATATATAAAAGTTTGGGAGTATTTAGATTTAGGCAACTTATAATTAAACTCAAAATGAGAGAACTATTTATAAAGAGACCCAAAATTCTAGTGTTTGGACAATAATGCCCTTATTCATTTTTAAATTGCCTAAGGAGTCTTTGCTTCTTGCTAGCCGTATGGAACCAAAAAGTTATATTTTCTTGCTTTGGACTGATGCTACATCTTTTTGTTGAGATGATTTCTTCACGTGAGATGATGATACCTTTGGCTTCACATGGAGTTTGTGCTTCCAACATCTTATGTATATTGTGTAGCTCTTCTTCTCCTAAGCTATTCCAGTATGAGTTGTCGCTGTCTTCTGCTTCAGTTTGTTTTGCCATCTGGTTATAGATTTCATCAAAAAAATTTGCACCAATTGTGTTTATCCTGAATTCATATGTGTCATCTAGTCTCCTAGATGTAGTCTATGAATAAATCTTGATAAAGTTGGATTGGTGAAGGAGGTTCAGACGATCATCATTGAACAATTGTTGCTTAACTATTATTGCTCCTCTGTATTTTTGAATGTCTTGCTTGGTAAAAATCTCTGTCTTTACTGATTCTGCAGGACTAAACAGTTCATTATGAGAAATAATAATACTATGTTGTGCTCTATCTGGGTAAATACTATCCTTAAACCACTCTGGGGGTATGCTAATGAAAACTAATTTTACGCTTTTCTAGAGAGGGATATAAAAACTTATAACTTCTTTTAATTCTGAGGAAAATGAATCTAAATGATTACTATTTTCAATATAAAGTTGACCTAAATAACCATACTCTGTTAAAAATGATGGGGTAATTGTGATAGTTTTTTGGTTATGCTCTAAATGCAGTTTTCTATATTCAACCATGTTGATACTAGCTAAATAAATAGTATAATGAGAACAGCTTTCAGTAATTATTTTTATACCATGATGTGGATTATTTTTTTAATTTTTTTTTTATAAAAACCTTGAATGTATAACTAAAGAGATATATTTTGCTCATATTCTTATCTAATTATATGACTCTTAATATCTTCTAGTAAAAGTCTATACCTTTCTCTAGCTAGGGTTTGAAGAAAATATGGGTTTTTAGTTTTTTGTTCAAAGGAAAATTCTCTATTATGCTCAAGTAAGTTGGGCTCATTAGCCTCTTTTTCTTGTAAAATCATACTTAAATTTTGATATATTAAATTAATGATTCTAAAATTTCTTACTATTGTATCATACTCTTTCTTTTGCTCTTCATGTTTTTCCTGAAAAAAAGAAAGTTGTTGTTTTACTCTTTTATAGTCATAATTATATGCCAAAAATTCTTGCTCAAGGGCTTTAATAAGTTTTTCATGCCCTCTTCTCATGCTTTCATTATTAGTTCTTATGTTCCAAAAGTTGCCTAAAAGAAATTTTTGGTTATTTGCTAATGATGCTTGAGTATGATATTTTAAAGCAGGATTTCTAACTTCTTGTACTGAAATTCCATTATAATAATAAGTATTTACTACTAATCTTGCTTGACTAGTCATGCTTAATGGATTACCACCCTGTGATGGTGTACCATTATTTTTGCTGCCAGAGTATGATGCTCCAAAATATTGCATACCTGTTAATGAATAATACGGTTTAAGATGTATGTTAAAGTATTATCCATACCTTTAATATGCTCAAATATTGGTCTAAATTCATTTCCAGTAATAGAAGCAACAAAATGGACCAATCTTCGGGCTGCTTGTTTTTTAGTAGTAATTTTATTATAATGAGAAACAATATTCTGACAATTTGTTCTAATAGTAAGGCTCCGTTTGGGATTGCTTTTTTTCGCCAAAAACCTAGTTCACTTTAAAATTAAGCAGTTTAAGGCGTTTGGTAAAAGTAAAATGTCTCGATTATTTTAAAAGCAGTGGCCTTTTGACAGCAACTTTTAAAAGTAGGCTCTGGGTTGCTTTTCAAAGCTACTTTAAAAAAAAAAAAAAAGCAGAGGTGAGCCTTTAATGAATTTTTTAATTCCCAAAATACCATCATTAATTTTTAAAAATGACACCACCTCCACCTCCACATCCAACTCCACCACCTCCACCCCCACCTTCACCACCACTGCCACCACCACCATGCCACCACCGCCACCACTACCTCCTCCTCAACCTCCGCCAACTCCTCCTTAACCACTACCACCACCTCCACCTTCATCACCACCACCACCACCTCCACCACCACGTTCACCTTCATCTCTTTCACCACTACCACTACCACCACATGATTAGTGCATAACACTTTCAACATCATGTCTATTTTAGTCATTATTCACAATTACAACATTTTTATATTAAAATTTGTCCAACGGTTTTGACACTGCTTTTTGTATTAACAACACTTTAAAAATATTGTTTATCAAACATGGAGTCTCTTTACTTTACAGCTAATTATTTTCAAAGCAGAGCATAAGCAACTTTTTTAAAAAGTGACAGCAATCCCAAACTAACCCTAAATATCTCATTATGTAAAAACAATGAAAATGCTTCAAGGGAGTTAATGACTCATAAAATTTCTAAGTCAGTGGCTGGAAGTCCAGCTTGTATATCACTAAATTTACCTGATGCATATCTACAAACCTTTATTTCAGATTTAGGTTCTTCTTTATATTTCTTATGATATAAAATTCATGCCCATCCTATTGATGATGTTTTTGTCTCAATTATTTTGTAATTATTATCTAATGGTAATGTTGAAGGTTTAAGTTGAGTTATATCTTGTTTGATATATTGAACTAATTTAATATCTTCACTATTAAAATATTTTTGGCTTGTTTTACTAGTTTTACTATGCAATGCTGCAATCTTTCTTCCTAAATCAGGGATAAAACTTGTAGCACAATTCAATAATCCTAAAAATGCCTGTAATTGTTTTTTATCCTCTAATTTATCGAAAATTCTAACACTTTTTTAGCTATGTGTTCTTGTAATTGTATAGTTCCTGACTTAATATACATACCTAAAATTTCTATATCTTGTTTTTTCAAGCTCTACTTTATTCCTACTTATGACTATACCATTATCGATAAATTCTTTCAAAATAATTTCTAAGTGTTTTCCATGTTCATTTTTATTTTTACTACGAACAAGTATATCATTTACATATACACTACAAAAATTACCGTACTTCTTAAAAATTTGATCCATCTTTCTTTGAAAGATCGATGGTGCATTCTTTAATCCAAATGGCATCACAAGCCATTTAAAATGTCCTTCTGGACAAGTAAATGATGTCCATTGAATTGATTCTTCTGCTAATCTAATTTGCCAAAATCCTGATTTACAATCAAATTTACTAAAATATTTACTTTCTTGAATTTTATTCATAAGTTCATCTTTATTTGGTAATTTTTAACTATCTTCATAAGTATTATCATTTAATCTCATATAATTATACACTATTCTAGCTTTACCTCTTTTAAGCTCTGAGTGTTTTCTAACTACAAAGGCTGTTGAGCTATGCCTAGATTTTGAAAGTCTAATTATTTTTAAATTTAAAAGCTCTTTTTATTTGGTGTTCAAATTCTTGCTTGTCTAGCAAGTTACAAGGCATATATGATGTTTTAATTGTTAAGTCTGGATTTATAATATCTAATTTTGCTAATATCTTATTCTTATTCCAATATAATTGGGGATCTTCTCTATTTCTCCTACAATTGGATACTCATGGTAAAATATTATATCATCATATTCTAGATTATTTTGTTCATCTATCTATTCTTCATTTATTTCTTCTAATTCTTCTATATTATAATATTTACAATTTTGTTCTTCTATGTTAATACTATTGTAAGACTCTAATATGTTACTATGATTAGTTGTGGTTATACCTTTCTTAAAATATGTAATATCTGGATGTGTATATAAAAATCCTCCTTGTAAACTTTTTTTTAAAAATTTAATCCTAAGATAAAGGGATATGATCCTACTAGGGATATAAAAGTTAAGGGTAAATTAAACTGTTGTCTTTCTATCCTAATTGGTATATTATTAATACAATATGTTAAATAATATATATTCTTACTGGTCTAGCTAGTTTTTGCCTAAATTGTCCTGGCACTAACTCTTCTTTTATTAAATTTTTTGTGCTACTTGTATCTATCATAGCTGTTGTTGGAATTTTATTTTCTTTTGACAATACTAACTCACAATTAATTGTTATTAATGAACTTGTCTATTGTTTCTCTATACTATGGTAATTATTCTTTTGATTATTGTTATCTATTATTTCAACTGTATTTATTTCCATTGGTCTATTATTATAACAAGGTTTACAATAAACTATTGTCTCAGTGTAATATTTTTCTACCACTATTTTCTTACATTGATTACATTCTTGACGCCATCCTAAATTAACATATTTCAATTCCTCATGCTCTTTTTGTTCTTCAAATATATACATATATTCATCTAATTCACTATCGGAATTACTAGAATAATATGATTCTGATTCTGAGTCTAAGGCATTAACACTATAAATACTTTCATTATCACTTAAATTATCATCAAGACTATAAATTGATTCTAAGTCTTCATCATCTTTTAATTGAAATTGCTCAATTAATTTTATTTTTTCTCTAGGTTGCTTTCCTAATTTGGAACACTTAGGTCTAATATGTCCTACTTCACCACAAAGATAACATTTACATGTACTTTTATTGGGTACTTTATATTTTCTAATTCATGGTTTATTTGTTATTTTCCTAAATTGTTTAGGGATATATTTTCTTCTTCTAAAAGTTTTTGAAGGTTGAATTCTAAAAAATTTATGTTGTTGTTTATACCTTATATATTTTCTATAACTCTTTTTATATAGCTTTTTATGCCTAAACTTTCTTTGACATCCATATTGTTTACGTAAATCTATATTTTTACAGCTCATGTAAAACTGTTTTCTAATTTGTCTTTTTGCTTTTATTTGACTGCATTCTGATCGTAATATATCATATACATGTTGTATTGTTGCTCATATGGATACATCTAGTTTCCTAGGGTGTTTTTGCCATTCATTCCAAAAATTTTCTCCTATTGGTCCTTTAATTTTTGTCATACAAGTATCTAATAAATTAAGATCATCAATTCTACCAGTTTTACTTAAATACTTGAAAAAGTCTGAAGTATATTCAATAATATATTGCAAATCACAAATTTGTAATTGTTCTAAATTTCTTATGGCTCTAATTTGTTCTTGTTCATTTCTACCATCTAATCTATTATGATCTAAAAATTCATGTTTAATTAATTTAACAAAAGCATCTATATTAAACATTTCTTTTGCTACTTGATGTTCTCTTGGATTTTTAGTTTTCCATGCTTGAAAGTACTCAAACACCATTCCATCCAAAGTATGTTCAAAGTAATCTAACATATCTTTATTATTGCTAAAATCTAACATTAATGCTGCATGTACACATCCTTTTTCCCATCTTTCTATTGTTTTTTCCCAATCTTGTGGATCTACATGATCTAAGTTTAATATATTTTCTGCTAAACTAATTTGTTCAATTCCTTTATAAGGGATTCTAATTTTTCTTAGTCCAATTGTTTATTGTTGAAAGGATTTCTATAGGTTTCTTCATTATTTTCTCTATGGTTCATTAATTTGCCTAAAATTTTGCTGGTTTGTTTTACTTGCATTGACTATAGATGGTCCATTTGAACTATACTGATCTTCTGCTAGCATGCATTCTACTTCAATTAACATATTTTGATATTCTTTTTCTCCTAAAATATGTTATAATCCTATATTTAAAATTAAATATTTCATTTCTTTATCTGACAATTGTAGGGGCCTTTTTCTTCCGGCAGTGAGTGGGCTGGGCTGATGAAATTGTTCCCTTTGTCCGAGTTCGAAAATTAAGCCCCAAAACGCTTCGAAAGGGTAGCAAGGCCTTAGGAAGTATTTTGGTTATCTTCACCAGCCAAAACAATAGCAACTTACAGATAATTTCTTCATACTTACAAATAAACTTTTGGGTTGGCATGAGAGGCATGTGGCATGGGAGCAAAATTATCATGGGTTTAGCACTTTAGAGAGAGAGAGAGAGAGAGTTGTGGGTTCCTATGAAGGACAGAGGTTCTAATGGAAGGGAAGAGAGGTTCTAAGGAGGTTTGGTGGAGAGCTTTTGGGTGATTTTCGTAGCTTCTGGCAGCTTGACAGTGACTCTGTCAAAGCTTCTGTCAATCTGCCAAAACAGGGGAAGCAAAGGAAAAGGGGCAAGGATGGCACGAAAATTGCTGGGTTTGCAAGTGAGAGAGAAAGCTTGCTCTCTGAAGGTTGTGGGTTGTCATGTGTTGGGTTGAAGGGGTCCTATTTATAGCTGCTGGGAATGGGTCTTCTCCAAGAAACCCTAATGGTTTCTTCCCAATCTAACTAAGCCTTCCTCTTCTTTTCTTCTCCTCTTTCTTGACTTACCTCATGGTGGCAAAAAATCAGTTCTGCTCAATCCCACAAAATCAGAGATTTTGGGTGCTCCAGGCTTCTTCCAGCGGCTGCCTCAGAGAGGAGCTTCTACTTTCACCCATCTTTTCCTCTTCTTTCTTCCTCTTTTCATGGCCAATATCTGATGGAGGAAGGAAAGTGGGTATGCATGCTGGTTCAGAAGACGACACCTTCCCTTGCACGCCAATATCCCTTGGTCTTTTTACTGCCTTCACTTGGAACTTGCTCCTTCCATGTGTAACCTCCCAGCAGCCCCTTTTTTATGTGGATTCCCCAAGCCCCTACGTGATTTTGTCTTTCAGCCGAATGCCAAAGCTGGTGTTGCTTTTTTATTCTCATTATATAGGCTTTTTAAGACAACCACATGATCTATCTAATGGATGAGATGGCTTTATCAAATGTTGGGCTTTTTGGTTGGCTTATTCTAATTGGAGCAATGGGCTATTTTGGTTGGGCTACTACAATTGAAGCAATGGGCTATTTTCCCTCTTGTGCTTACCCACGTTTGGGCCTAAAAATGGGCTTGAGTCACGAGGCCCCAAGCGACCCGAGACTTCCATTTCTCGACCCATTGATGGGCCCCATGACAATTTGTTACCATCCATACCACAACCCACTCAAGCAAGCCCCGGGCATTCGAGTGGCTTGGGCCCACTTAAACTTGTAGTGCGATTGGGTGTGAAATAATAATTTCCCGCTTGGCATGGCATGTCGCTTGGCATGGCATGTCGTTTGGCATGCTTTTAATTATGACGCTTGATAGGATAATCGGCATGGATTTGCATAGCTAAATGCATCTTTATAATTTTAATATGAATTTCTAGCATGACAGATTTTTATTTGGCATGGCATGCAAGGTGTGGCTTGTGCATGGCAGACTTTCGTGTACTCCAAATTGGGTCTTTTTCCAATAATATATCGTTTTGGGCTAGGAATTTATTCGGGCCCAACCATGGATTTTTTGGGCCTCAACAACAATCTATGTAATCCTAAATCATAAGTCTATGTCATCTATGAGTTTATCAACTACATTATCAAAATTATGCTCAATCATATTTATTTCTAAATTATCAAATGCCAGGTGTATTTCTTCTACTTCACTTTCTAAGTCTTCTATATCATTTATTTGTTTATAATTAGTAAATCTTACTATTGCTTCACCTATACGATTTTCAAAAAATTTGTGCTTTATCAGGTTGTCTATTTTTTGCTACTTGTAAATTGGGTAATATCCATTATGTTCCTTCTAAAAAACTTTTCCTACATACATAAGACTAATACTTAAATTTTTGTATTCACCTTGCATATTATAATTTTTTGTTCTTATATTAATTTTAATATGTTTACTAAATTCTCTAATATTCATGACATAATTATGAATACATCCTATGATTGCTAGGTTTGTGCTAAGATCTACTTCTATTGTAGATATAGCTGCTTGTTGATGGTTATCTCATCTATCATCATATATGTATACTAATGCTTTAGTTCTTACATGTAATATCCTGAAAAATTCAAAGTGGATTTTCATATTTCAGTGAAAAATAATCTTATGGTGAAGAATGATTATGGGTATTTTATCAAGTGATTTTGGATTGAGACTATTGAATTAAGTGTGTTTAATTTCAAGTTGGACAAAAATGCCCTTACGTAACATTTTGTGAATTTTTCAAAGGATATTTAAGGAATTGAGGTGAGGCCATTATGATTCTTAGGTAGTATGATACTAGTCGACTCAACCAACATGTAGGAAATCGTTTCTGAATTTTGGGCCAAAATGACCAAAATACCCCTATGTGTGAAAATTACCAAAATACCCTTGTGGGCACCAAAAAAAGAAGAAGAGAGGAATATGTATCGTGTAAAAACCATGCTCTTCCCTTGATTCTTTCCCCCTTCCCGTATACAATCCCTTCAAAATCTAATCTTGATCTCAATTAGGGGTGAGTTGTTCACCTATTAGAGATGAATCACCTAGTCTAGGCTAAGTGTAATGATTTCTTAAGCTAAGATAAGATTGTAGGATGAAGGAGATGGAAGTTGGGTGAGGAAGAGAAGGAAGAATAGGAGGAAGAAAGGAGAAATCTCCAAGGGTGAGTCAAATTTTGAATTTGTGATTTTTTACGTTGTATTTGTGTGTTTCTAGTCCCTTAAAGAGTATTTTGAGTCACTTGAGTGATGGGGAAATTGAATTGGAAGAGTTTGAACTTCCATTTTCGGGGTGGGTGGATAGAGCAATTTTTTAAGTGTGGGTGTTTATGATTTTGGTTCCATTTTAAGTTTTTGATGAGTTCTAATGATAGTGTGAAGTTTAAAAGAGTTTTAGAAGCCTTAGGAACAACTTGGGGGCCTCACTTAGAACCAATTTTGGAAATTTGTAGTCTGCAAGCCTCACTTTGACTCTCTTTTCCTCCCAATCCTTTGCGTTTTTTAGGAATCCATTTGTTGGGTTTTAAACTAGACTTGGCAAGGAACAAAAAAGAATTGGTTTTGTCGAATTTGGTTGAGTTTTGATACGTCAAACACATGTGCAAAGTTTGGAAGAAAAAAAAAAATGTTTTCTGCAGAAAAACCAGCTACGAGTCCAACTTTGGAGCTAGTTTTCTCCTTCATTGTAGCTCCGTTTTGTGTGTGGTTTGTTGGATTAGAAACTAGAGGTATTAAGCTTCAAAACCACTGCAAGTTTGCCCAATTTCGTTAACTTTAGGTTGGTCAAAACGTCTCACAAAGTTTGGGTTTTAATATGGAAAAACAGGGGAAATATGCAGATTTTTTGGGGAAGATGATGAACAGTAATCGGAAAACAAGCCTACTCGCGGCTCCGGCAAGTGGCAGCGTGTGGCGGCTGTTTCGGCAGCCTCCAACGCCATATTTTTAGTCCATTCCACTCAATTTCTCAATCCGAGTTTGATGATATGGGTTTCGGGTCGTTTTGAGAGTTGTAGCTTAGAGAGGGTACCACACTCTCTATGTTAAGAGAAAAAAAAAGTTTTTTTTTTAAAAATTAGAATTTCTAACCTCATTTATGTTATATTTTTCAAATCTAGGAACATGAGTGAACCCGGCAACCTCCTAAGGGTATTTTCATCATTTTAGCATTTTGGGACATGATGTAAGGTTTCCTGATTTCCCGATGATTGGGCTATGTCACTTTTAATCTTTGTGCTTATATATAGTACTATAAATATGAATATTCTTGTTGTGTTGCTCGGTGAATATTATTTGATGTTATGTGAAAATTATTATTGATATTTCTTCATGGATATTATTTGACGTTGGGTGAATATTATTATTCATATGATTAAATCTGAAATATTAATGTGATTATCTGCATTATTATTCAGCAAAGATAATTGATGTTTGCGTTGCATTACATATGCATCATAAATACAGTGGTGTTTAGAGTGTGTGTGTCGTTTGAGGTATATCTAAGGGGTGAGAGAATGCTTTAGATATATCTGAGTAAAAAAAAATGTGGAATATATTCAGGTAACGGGAGCAGGTCTTGAATATAGTGAGGTGATGAGAGTAGGGCCTTTAATGAAAAGTGAAAGTTGAGAAATTCGTAAACAAAAGAAAAATGGGTTAAGAGACGGATGGACACTAGTTCATATTTTAGGGTATTTGGAGCCACAGTGGTAAAACGCATGGTATGGGACATGCAAGCTTGTTGCCCTAAGGTATGAATTAGTGGGATTAGAAGGGAGTGAGTTCATGGCATCACCACAGATGCAAATTTATTTATCTGGTCTGATTGCATAATTATATATCTTGTGTTGTTTGATGCATGACACTTTGATTAACTGTGATAGCTGACCTTGAGGGGCTTGATGGTACTCTACTGGGCATTAGAATGCTCATATCCTAATAGATTGTGCAGGATTCAAGACAAAGTTTGAGGAAGCAGGTTTCAACTAAGCTGCTAGGCTTTTGTTGTTGATTTGTGTAATTAATGATTGTAAGTAGTCAACCGCTTGATAAAGATCTTAGTGTGTATTTAACTACGAGCTACTATGACTTTGATTTTGTGATGTTAAGTAAATTTGTATTATTGGTGGCTCTATTTCTCATCATATTATGGTTGTATGATTTTATTCTTATGACTATGGTAAGACTTACACCATGATTCGGGAATATTCCTTATTTTCGAATCAGGTCATGACACTACTTGTACTCTTGTGAGTCCAGCTATTCCTATCATAATTGTTCCGAAATGAATTTGTTGATACTGTGACTTTTTAAGATATTCTTTTGTTGTGTTACTAAGGGCTAGTTTGGCATTGCTGTGCTGTGAAAATAATCGTTGTCAGATTTGCTGTGAGATAAAACAGTTTGGTGTTTGGTAAACTTTTTGTTAAAAGTGTTGTTGATACTGATTCCCGCATAATCATTAAACCTAGTGCCTCTTCAAAACTGATTCTTGCATAATCAGAAAATGAAAGCACATCATTAGCTGCTTTCCCTTATAGGCTTTCTCACAACAATTTTTAACAATAAGTGATTTTCTCATAGTTTACTAAACAGGCTGGGCTTCCCAAATTTTTTTAAAAAAATCACTTATCACCCCAAATAAGCAATGCCAAACGGGCACTAAGTAAATTAAGAGTTACTTCTTTATCTATACAGCTTACTTCATGTTGACTAATGTTACTTACAATACTATGTTTATTTTCAAATCTTTAAATTATATTTATTTTTATGAGATTTTTCAAAATATTTTCTAAGAAATTCTTGTGCTTCTTGTTCACTAAGGTATATATATTCTGTTCTACCTATTTCTTTTCCTTTTCTCTTAAGAGCACTTCCAGCGGAAGGCTGTGGCTTGGGTAGGAGGGGGCCCAAGCCCCAACCAGAGGTTTCAGTGTGCAAATGCAGCCCGGGCAAGGGTTGGGTCCCAAGAGCCCAGGCAAAATGATGTAATGCAAACGTCATAATGACGTCAGGAACCAAAAAAATTTGAAAAAAATACCAAAAATTCCAGAATTTTTTTTATTTTAAATACCTAGCCATATTCTTTACTTCCCACACCAAAAACTCTATACAAATTCATCTCCTCATATCTCATGTGAATAGTAATTGCCCTTGCCTTGCCCTTTGGGGTGAAAACAAAAAAGGCAAGGGCTGCCACTATTCATGTGAATAGTGACAAACCTTGCCTTGTCTTTTTCCTTTGGGGTGGAGGTGCCCTAAAAAGTTCCATTTACTATTATCAAATGGATTTATTCTACTTTTTCTTTTATGAGGATTATTGCGTAAGTTTAAATTTTCTAATTTATCAATTAATTCTTTGGGTAATGTGGAAGTAGTATTGTGCACTACTTGATTGATTTCTACTATTTGTTCTTCCAATTGGTCTTCTTTTTCAACTAGATTTAAAATTAATTGGATAATTAAATTATTTTGTCTTGTAGGGATATTACTACTTACAACCATGGTCTGAAAAGTCGATATTATCTCCGAAATATCGGCAATAATATCGGATTTTTTGACTTGCGATATTTTCAGCACAGACCAATTAGATTTCGTCATAATATCGAGACTATCGCCGACAATATCGTTGAAATATCGGGATCGATATTGTCATGCAAATTCAAGCTGAAATGGTGATAATATCTCGATATTATCGAAATTATCGATAAAATCTGAGTACAAATTATGGAATTAATCTTACCTTCTGAAGCGTTCATCTCATGTGGGCTTGCCTTGCGTTGCTCTCTAAACTTCTTTCAGATGCATCTGCTCTGCTATGGCAGCACCACGACTTGAATGTTTTTTTGGGTTATAGAGGCAGCGTAGAAGATGATGTTGGTGATTTGCCCTAGCTTATGCCTCATTTTAGTTGAAACTCACCGTTTCACTAGTTGTAGGTTTTTTTAAAAAGTCTGGGCCATGTATAAGTCTGGCCCAAATTTTTATTAATAACTTGTAGGTCTTTTGAAAAAGTCTGGCCCAAATGTTTATTAATAAAACCCTTTTAACCTTTTAGTCTTTACCTAGTGATAAATTTAACTAATATATTAGTACAATAATAATTTATAAAAATTAATAAAAGCGTGCCTTTTTTATTATTTTTAAATCATGATTTTTTGTTTTTAACAAACTAGTGCTTAACGCCAAGGGGATTCAAACCCCTCCCATTTTACTTATTCAACACCTTAACCACCATATTACTTATGTTTTTGTGAAAATATGCTAAAATATTTATATATATACATGGTTTTGTTTTGAATTTTTTTTGCAAGAAACAAATTGTTTTGAATTCTTTTGACCATTCCTTTTCAAGTTTCTACTTTTGATTATGGTGTGTTTAATCTTTTTTCATTAATTACTACATATTTTCTACACTCACAGTGTTTGCCAGCTCGCTATATAATTAATTTAAATCAATTAAATCCATCATGCAATGCATTTCCTTCCAATTTTTTATGATAAACTAATAGATAATTGACTAAATAAACATCATGCAAAGTTTCAATAAAAATTTCCAAGTTTTTCTTACAATTTCCGTGGTTTTTATTCAATTTTTATCGATATCGATAATATCCCGATATTTCCATCGAAATTTCCGTGTTTTTGGCCTACCGATATTTCCGATATCACCGATATTTTAGACCTTGCTTACAACAGATGTTGTAAATTCTGTACGGCCTACTGGTTCGTTATCTAGTTTACCAACTTCTTATAATGCTTTGATATATTTATTATTAATTTTAGAATATGTCATTAAACTAAAAGTCTATCTATTTTATGATTTAACTTTTCTACTTGTTCAGTTAATGTTTTTTGTACTAATTGAATTTTTTGCACTTCAATTTTTAGTTGCTCAATAATTTCTAATGATTGGAGTTCTATTTGTTTTGGCTTCCTATCTATAAGATCTATGAGGTCTTTGATTTCTTTCTTACTAGGAAATCTTTGAATATTTTTTTTATTATCTTCTAATTGAGATGTTATATAGTCTAAGTTTTGTCTAATATTTTTATTCTTTCTTAAGGAATTTTTATGAAAATATTCTAATAATTGTTGAATTATTCTATTATGTTTATTATGTTTAAATTTTTACACTTTCAGCTTGACTAATTAAAAGGTCAACAATACTATTTTCTAAGGGACTGTTACTGCTATGTAATGGATGTTTGTGTTCTTTTTGTGAAAAATAACAAACTAATGTATTATTATCTAAAGTTAATTTTCTCTTTTGTTGTTCACTGATTTCTAGATTAAGGTACTCTATCATATAATTTATCTAAGTCTATCTTTTTCTTTTATTCTAATAGGTGTCCACCAAGGACTAAACATGCAATGAGTTCACTGTTCTTAACTGGTGATTCTGGTAATTAACAAATTTTTTACATGTTATAAAACGTTGGTTTTTATCAGTTGTGTTGATTGACTTCTGCCCTCAAGGTACTTTAGTTATAATTATATTATTAAGGTACTAAACTTAAGTTTTGATACCATATTTTTTTGCGAGGTCTCGATCAAGGGTTCTAAAGGCTAAAATAACAACCAAACACCATGCCTAGAACATGGAACTGCAAAGACGCCAACTTAAAGGTCTATAACTCAGAGGTCCTTTGAAATCAGAGGTCCCCTGACAGACATCTAGTTATTGTTATGGCAAATATCAAACATGACCAAGTGCTCAAACAAAGTATTGATTGTCAGTTTAGCAAGATAATAACATAATTATAAAAAGTGTTTCCCTATTTTGGACAAGAAGTCTACTAAGAAAACCAAAAATAAAAGAGAAAAAGACTTCCTTAATTGCTTTTGTTGCTAGAACTGTTATGATCGGGTATTAACGATGATCGGCGGTATTAATAATGGTCGGAGTAAGAGAGTATAATAAGAGAAAGTATATGAACAAATGGAGTTTATTGATTGAAAACTGAAGGAGAAAGTACTGAGATTTTTTCTTCTCTAGTATTGTACTTCTCTCTTCGGAGTTACAAAACTATATACACCTATTCACCAACTCTGCTAAGGATGACTAAGGATGAGAAGAGGAGCCTTTCTATATGATACCATTTCTCTATCTATCTAAACTTTCATACACACTTCACATGCCAACTGATGGCAAACAAACA
Source organism: Prunus campanulata (assembly GCA_034190965.1). NCBI lineage: Eukaryota > Viridiplantae > Streptophyta > Magnoliopsida > Rosales > Rosaceae > Prunus > Prunus campanulata. The sequence continues at coordinate 1,768,508 of CM067214.1, read as the reverse complement.
ATTCTCATGCATTTTAAGACAAAATGCACTCAAAAATATGTACAAAGAAACAAAAACATTACTTCTCACACTGTTAGACAGAGACAAAGTGACAAAGTTTTCACATGGTCTGGTCGCTTGAAGACAAAATCTTCACATGAAGGCCTGGTCTCTTCACATGCTGATGGTGGTTTTACGTGGAGGAAAGAGCTATAGGACTTGCATGTTTTTTATGCTAAAGATAATGGGATTTTTCGTCATTTTGAAAAGATTTGGGGTCTTTTTGAGAGCCGGCCGCTTCTTTTGGGCTTTTCACTAAATTCCTATTAGATTTATATTGACTGTTATAAAGTCTATAAGAAACTAGCTATATTCAGTCCACACTTCTAAGAGAATTTACAATGGGTTGTTCATACTTAAAGGAGTATTTTTGTACCTAAAAATAGTTCAATCAATTGAACTATTTTGGCATCTATTGAATTGAACATCAATTTTTTTTTTTGTTGAGAAAAAACGATAGTAATTATTGATGAAACATATCATAGTACAAAGCCACAAAAGAGCCCAAATGGGTACAATATCTCTAGTGACCAAAACCAACAACATGTTCATTTGATCTGAATAGAATTATGCCTAATTCAACAAATACTCAACCCCCTGATTCAGCATCTCGAAGGACTCGTACTCAAACTAACAATACATCTCCACTGCGCAACGACAGAAACGGCATATTTGTACTACAGCCGAAAACTAGAATACAAAACACAGCAAACTCCTAAAGAGTTCATGAGAATTAAAATAAGAAGTACATCAAATTCCTAATGAGTAATAGAGTTAAAAAAAGAAACATGAACACCGCTCCGCATCCTCTTCGGCAATCGAAGAAATCCATAACGCCATACTGCTAAACCCTTAGTGTCACACTGGCTAAACCCCAACCCACACAAACCGGTAACTTTCATTATTGTAACTCCAAACACTGAATTGGAGCCAAAACCCTGTATATGTGGGCCAAAAGTGGCAACTAAATCATGGCGACAATGGTGTTTCGCCATGTCAGCTTCCACATCACATATGAACTAGCATAGCAACCGTTAGGGGCCGTTCGTTTAAGTTTTCAGCGCCCGTTTTCATTTTTAGAGAACAAAAACAAACCAAGAATCCATTTGGTGGGCTAAAAACAAAAAAAACATTGAGAATGTTTTCATAAAATGAGAACAACTTCACTAGTACTTCAGGAAAACAAAAAAAAGATGTTTTCATTCTCATAGGAAACAAACACCTAAAACAGAAATAGAAATGCACAAAGGCCCCATCACTCTACCCAGCAAAACAGAAGCAAAACGAAAATCAAACGAAACATAAATGAAAATCAAACTCACCACAGCCACGACTGTTAGACCATCGTCACTGCCACCGCCACAAACCCTGCAACTGCCAACAAACCTCACAGACCCAGTCCCCACATCACCACCACCTAGCAAGCCCAACCGACACCAACACCACCACCATACCAATGTAATCTGACATGACCCAACCCAAATTCCACTTTGGATTCTGAGCCGAACTCTATGCGTGTCTGACACCTGGCAGATGCCAGTACTCTTGACCGAGTTGCCCTTCTAAGTTTCCTAAATTCTTTTTCTTCAAATTTGACTTGTACCGAAAATTCGGCTGAGTCCCCCCTGTAATTCGCTCGTTTCCCAAAAATTTTAACTTTATAAAACATGATTTTATAATGTCAAATGTTCAGCGTGCACAAAAATAGAGTTCATGCAACCAAGCCTCACATCATTTGGCCTCAGGTCTCGTTAAATCAAATAAATCATTCTGTTAACGGAATTTGATCCTAATTTTTAGAACCAGACCAGTATAACAATAAGTTTCAAAATAACTTAACTGAATAGCTTTTCAATCACTTGGTCTCGTGGCTACACCTAGTAACTCTAGGTTGCCTACGTACCCTTAACAAGGGATCAAGCCACACGTAGTTCTTTCTCTATTTATATTGCACTTGTGTATCTTGTAAATTGTTACTTTTCATTGTGATTGCAAATCAATCCTAGTTCTCATGTTAGTGATATGCTCAATAACATTCACAACCTCTGAAGTAAAACTTCCCAACTTTCCCAATTCTCAAAACAGTTCATACTCAGAACATAAGTAAGCCACTCACTGAACTTCCTCTAATTCATCAATCATTTTATATATTACTGGCTTAGATTATTATTATTATATATATATATATATATATATATATATATATATATATATATATGAAATAAAAATAAAGATAAAAATAAAATAAACAAACTCTGAAGACACTTTTAACCCTTCCTCTGAAACTCACATAAAGCTCATTTATAAATATATATATATATATATATATATATATATATATATATATATATATATATATATATATATATATGGACTTATAATTAACTTATTTCAGATAAGTAGGAAAACGAGAAAATTATTAAAATAGCATTGACCACGTGAAATCTTAATGTCAATACCAACAACTTAACTGGAACATAGATTTTCCTCTTTTACTTGTAAAACAAACTCATCGCTTAAGAAATTAATTGTGAACTGTATAAAATCCTTAAAACTTAGAAAACTCTCAATTCTTGTCTCATAAAATCAGAAAATAGGTATTAAAACTTTTACTCAAAAATACCAAGATTAAATAATCAATTTTAGTTTAAACGTCTTAAAACTAAAATACTCTTCACCTAGGTGTACCCCCATTCGTGATCCGTCAATACCTTTAATATGCCGTCAATTCCGATAATATTCCGTCAATTCCAATAATATTCCGTCAATTCCAAGTATCCTGTCTGTTACATCCTCACAGGCCTCGGAAACACAAAGTCACCCGAGCCGCATTCCTCGTAAGCCACAGGGGACCCTTAGTCAACCTGAGCCGCATTCGTTGCAGAATTCGGGGGACATGTAGTTAGTCCGAGAACGCACATCCTTGCACCACACGATTCAAGCGTCCTCGAAACTTATGGGGCAATTTCATAAATGACAAATCTGTTTCAAAGGCAACTGGGGGGGGGGGGGGGGGGGGGGGTTACTCCTGAAACTTATCTTAAAATTCCTCTTATTTCACAAACCATACTTAAATTCTCTTCTCAACTTTCCAGAAATCAGTTCTCAACTACCTTGAAATTTACACTACATACTGTTGAGAACTAGTGTCCATAATTCATCATTTTCAACTGCTGAGTATATTTATTAAATATAGACATGCACTTAAATATTTAATTAGTTTATTAATCACGTTGAACTCCGATTAACAAACCATTCCGATACTATAATGATAATCTTAATAGCAATAAATGACTTGATAAATAAATAAATAAATAAATAACCACTACCCCTAGAGATTCCATTTGTTCCAATAATGTATAATCTCAAAATATCGAGAATAACATTTAGGTATATCATCAAATACTATAATACACTTTCGAATAACAAAATAATAGAAATATGCACAATTTAGCAATATATATATACCCATTCCATAATCATATAAATCCATAATAGATTGCATGGTAATTCAATCAATGAAAATAATGCCATTACAAACCAAACACTCACATAAGCATAAATTTTCTAGAGATCCGTAAGTAATTCCAAATATAAATCAACCCTTGTTTTCACATAAATTCTATAAAATACTGTATCCCACCATTAAAACAATATACTTCTATACATAACCCAATATTACCCAATCTATATACTTGATTTATAATCATAATAATATCAATTAATAAAAAGTAATAACCTTTAAAGAAAATCTCATAACTTCAATTATGAATGTAATATCCAAGAATTTCTATAAGGTACAATAAAACAATCCTCTAATCTTAACGTGATCAGAGTAACTCAACTTTAGGTCAAGACTCGTTTACAAGACCTTTCTAATACTTCTCGAAGTGTAAAACTACCTCGGAAGACCGACGGTCAACCGAGGGGGCAAACTGCCTAAACTTGGTCAACCGGGCCCGCGAGGCCCATGACTTCCCATTTCCGATCCAAAGATTCCTATGAGTTCCACAAGGTTTACTAAGCATGTCCTGCATGTTTGCTTCGAATCGAACGGTCGGATCGCTCGCAATCGCATGATCGGACGGTTATCGTAAAACACAACTTTAAGTTATGGAATCGGATCATCCGGGGCTCCAATTTGTGATCCCCAAATTCCTACATGATCCTAGACGTGCCTAGATCAACATATTTTAAATTGGAGTCGATTCGAACATATCGAACCTGGATAACGCATAATGGGCGTAAATCCATTCGAGGTTTGAACAACGTTCGAATCGTAATCTGAGCACACGTACGTGTTCAGGACAACACAAGGATCGCAACGGAATGGAAAAACGACATTGCTACAAACCTTATACCATTCAAATCAGCACGTTGAGGGGAGTTCAAAACGCTCATGAACCGGCCAAGAACCGGTCGGCAACTGGCCGGAATTTCAACTCGAAATCCGGCCAAAATCTAAGTTTCAGATTAAGTGTTCTAGGGTACAAATAGAAGGCTAAGCACCATACAGACAGTTACAGCATGAAGAGAGGGTTCGAAAACACACCTGGTTCAACGAAGCCGTTTGTCGGAAACGCTGTGGCGACTCCGGGAAAAATCGGAGAAAAACCAATCATCGCTGCCGGTAGGATTCGAGTTTTCCGGCTGGGAAAACGGGTGGGTCTTGACAGTGAGGTCGAGCTGGTTCGAAAAAGACCAGTGCCGGCCCTTGCCGTGGCCGGAGCAGAGAGAATCAAGAGAGAGAGAGAGAGAGAGAGAGAGAGAGAGAGAGAGAGAGAGAGAGAGAGAGAATCTGGTTGTAAAAAATCAGTTTTGTAAAATTACAATTTTGCCCCTAATTGAATTTTGATCATATCTCTCTCGTTACAACTCATATTCGAATAAAAAGTTAACTTTTAAACCATTAAAAATATTACGGGGTAAAATTGTCTTTTACTTGAATAAATTAATAATTAAATATTAATTTAGGTTCAGGTTATTACATATTCACCACCAAACACCCAATCGAACCCAATACACATCTCACCACCTAGTAAAAAAGTAATCGACCCCAACACCTCCACCACCCATACCCAATCAAAGCACCATCATCGCCATCACCACCCAATTAGGAGAGAGAGAGAGAGAGAGAGAGAGAGAGAGAGAGAGAGAGAGAGAGAGAGGTGGGTTGATGGGATTCATGCCATGGAAGGAAGGAAGGAAGGAATGGGTGCGGCGGAATGAAGAGATAGGTAAAATGAGGGAAGGGAGAAGAAAAGAGAAAGTAGAGGAAGAAAGAAAGAAAGGAACGGCCTAGGAAGGGAGAATAAAAGAGAAAAGAGAGAAGAGGAAGAAAGAAAAGGAAAAAGAAGAAAAGAGGAAGAAAGAAAAAAGCAGATAAAAAAAGAGATAAAAATAATTTTAACTTTTAAAAAAACAATATAATTTTTTATTTGTCAAATTATACATTTAAAAAAATATTTTTTAGAACATAAAGTAGCAAAAATATACTTGAAAAATAACTCACATATTATTATTCTCAAATTGTATTGCCAAACACGTTTTCATTGTTTTATTTTCTGAATCTATTTTCTAAATAATCTATCAGACGCATTTTCAAATCTTGAAAATGCAAATTCGTTTTCTTGTTTTCATTCTCTGAAAACATTCTTTGAGAACGTTACCTAACGGGCCCTTACTATCTCTACCGACGTCAACGCCACCGCCTCCGTCGGGATAGATAGCACCACCGGTAACTTTTATTATAACCAAGCAAAAAACACCCAAACCAAAAAAACCTACAACCAAACATGCAGCTAGGAATAGCAAAACAAAAAACAAAACCAAGATGCATGAGAAAGGAAAGGGAAAGAAAGAAGAGGAGAAAAAAAAAAGGGATATAGAAAGAGAGAGAGAGAGAGAGAGAGGTTGAGACAGAAGAGAGAGGAGGAAGATAGGGGCGAGATAGAGGGTTAAGGGAGGCAGAGGCCACCTACCCCCTCCCCCTCTCCCCTAAGGGCTAGGGTTTTTTTTGGCTTGTGAGAGGAGATAATTTTTAATTGAACTGCATTTTTACTTGCAATAATACAGTTCAATAGCTTAAGATCAGTAGTTATATTTACATACATGTTTCTTTCAATACTCAAATAAAATAAAATAGATACATTTAATAACACTAAAAATTGTACCATTTCAATATTCTCAAAAGAGATATTTAAAAATAGACAATTTTGAATATATTTGGAAAAAAATTTTATTTTTATGCCAAACTTGTATATTTGGAATTTGTTTTTCAAAAATATAGTCAATGAAAGTTATAATACAATTCAATAGAGATGTGGGTCCCATGGTTAGCCTATTGCACATTAACAACATAATGCATTAATTGTCGTATTTTTTATTATTTTTAATTGGCATGTGGGTCACATGGTTAGGGCTCATTTGGGAGTGATTCTAGATAGACCATAATCACTCTTGGGGAGAAGCATCTACATGTGCTTCTTCATATAATCACTTTTAATGATTTTAAGTGATTCTAAATAGACCAGAATCATTTTTGGGGAGAAGCACCTCCCATGTGTTTTCCCATAAAATCACTTATTACCACTTACAGTGATTATATGGAGAAGTGATTCTTCATAGAAGTGATTATTGGCCTATTCAGAATCACTCCCAAATGAGCCCTTAGAGCATCCATAATGGTGGTGTATAAGTTTGGGGGTGTAAAGTCACTTTTACATCCCCTTTACACCTCCAGGGGATGTAAATGTGATTTTTGTTCCAATGGGGAAGATGTATATTTGATTTATTTTTTTTGTTAATCAAATGCAATTAAATATGGGTCATTGATTTTCGAAAAGAAACAATTTGGGCCACTCATTTGGTGACCGTTGGAGACTCTATTCAGCCAATGTGCACTTTGTCTTCCATGTGGCCCTCCATTTTGCCTTTTCTAGAGAGTATCCTTCTACTTGCACATACATGGAGAGTGGAATCACCTTTTCAGCTGCTCCTCTCTCTCCTCTCTCCTCTCTCCTTATTTCTTGCTTGTGGGGTCTGCAAAATGGGTGTAAAAATGGATGTAACTTAGCATCTTTTTATACACATTTGATGGCCAATGTAAATTTACAACCATTTACATCCTCCCACTGTAGCAACTTCTGGTGGTAATAGGTGTAAATTTAGCATACATCCACCTTTACACACTACCATTGTGGATGCTCTTAGCTTATTGCAATTGCAAAAGTGGTTTGGTGCGGCTAGGGTTAACTCAATATCACTTAACATTTTTATATTTTTTTATTGCTCTAGAGTTGTAAGCTCTTATTGGTGTAGTGGTTTGGTATGGAAGTCTAAGGTTGCAAGTCAGGATTTTGACTCCCTATGGCTCCAGTCTTTGAATTTTAGTGCCATTTAACCATTTATTGTGGCCTTTTTGGTTTGGTGAATCGACCATTTTCATATTCTAAAATCGTGAACTAGACCAGACAAAATTAGTTTAGTTCGATTCTTGAGCCGTTGTTTGATTTTTTGGTCAAACGGTTTTTTTCAGTTCGGTTCTATTCAGTTCTCTCGTTTGCAGTTTGTATGCCCACTCGTAATATTGGGGAGGGGACTTGGTTTTCTCACACACATAAACACTACCAAGATGTCGTGGGGGTTCAAACCTGAGACCTGAAACCTCACACACACTATAGTTATGTTTTCCTTTTTAAGTTTTTTTTGGGGCATAACCTAAGGGCTCGTTTGGTACGTTGGACTGTACTAACTAATTTTAGTTGAATAGTATTAATCTATTATAGAGAGTAGTGATTGTTTATCTATTTGAGCAAAAATTATGCATAGGGAATATTCATTGATTGATTCCTCGATCTTCGATCTTCCTTCTCTCTCTTCTTCGATCCCTACAAAATAAATTGGAGTAAATAGACCCCTCCTAAGGGGTGCTGGCCATAGGCCCTCCAATGCCTAAGTTAGTTTGATTGGATCTTGATAAAGATACGACAATAGCTAAAGTGGATGGAGTTTTCTCTCACGGGGAAAGCCGAGCGGGCTTAGCCATGTGTGGTGGCACTTAGCTGTGTGAGGAGAGAGAGATAAGAGGGGCGGAGAGAGAGAGAGAGAGAGAGAGAGAGAGAGAGAGAGAGAGAGAGAGAGAGAGAGAGAGAGAGAGAAGAGAGTTATTTCTCTAGGGTTTTTGGAATTAGAGAGGAATTTAGAATTACCTTGAATGCCTAATGTAGCCATATATTTATAGGCTCCTTGTATGCTAAGGTTTGAAGAATAATCCTTATTAAATTAGGATTATTCTTACCCAAAAATAGGAGATTGGAATTAATCAAGGAGATTAAGTGGAAATCTCATCCTTGATTTAGGGAGATATTCTTATCTTAAATAAATTATAATTTCCCTAATTAAATTAGGGTAACTAATTGACCTAGGGAATTTCCCTTTTCCATGTGTCACCCACTCATTGGTCATCGAAATATATGCTCCAACGAATGCCTCTCAACTTCTGCATGGTGCGTACATGGCAGGGAGGAGATGTGAAATACTCTTCAGGCTTTCCAACTGTGTTTGGGCTTCCAATTATGAGTTGGGCTCCTAGTGGGAGTAGGCTTGTGACTCCTTGTTGGTCAAGGATACCCAAATGCTATAAATGCAAGGCTTTTCTTCGCTCCTCTTCGTATCGCAAACTTATTTTCCTATACTTTCTAGCTTATGAAAGAGATCTTAGAGGATTGTACTGCTTGTTGAGGAGAGGAGTTGCCGTGCACACCAAGGTAGATCACACTTGGGTTTTTATTTTTCTTCAATTTTTTCTTCGTGGTGAGGACCAGTTGGCCTGTTGCTGTCGACTGTGGCCATCACTTGTCGACTGCTACCCTTTTTTTTCTTTGTTGGGTTGCCAAGACCATGGGCTGCTCCTGCAGTCTTGGGCTTGTTTAGGTTGCGACCTGCTGCCTTGTGCGATTTGGGCCACAATTTGGGCCCCGACGTACTTCAGCCCAAACGGCATGACTTTGTAGCAATATGTACTTCTTTCAATTATGAAAGAAGTCTTCACTTTATTGTCCCCATGCATCATGATTTAATTGTAGTCAAAGCATGCGTCCATGAAGCTTAGTAGTTGGTTACCGGAAGTTGAATCTACAAGCTGATCAATTCTTCACAATGGAAACTTGTCATTCGGGCATGCCTTGTTAAGGTCAGTGTAGTCCATGCACACTCTCCACTTGCCTTGGTCATTCTTAGCCACCAGGACAACGTTGGCCAGTCACTCAATGTAGGAAATTTCTTTAATGAAGCCGGCAACTAGGAGCTTGTCAATCTCAACTACAATGATGGCAACTTGATAATGATACGATAATAGATAAAGTGGATGAAGTTTTCTCTCACGGGGAGAGTCGGGTGGCCTTAGCCGTGTGTGGTGGCACTTAACCATGTGAGGAGAGAGAGATGAGACGAGCGGGGAGAGAGAGAGAGAGAGAGAGAGAGAGAGAGAGAGAGAGAGAGAGAGCGATTTCTTTAGGGTTTTTGGAATTAGGATTTGAAGAATAATCTTATTTAATTAGGATTATTCTTACCCAAAACTAGGAGATTGAAATTAATCAAGGAGATTTGGTGGAAATCTCATCCTTGATTTAGGGAGATATTCTCATCTTAAATCAATTATATTTTCCTTAATTAAATAGAATTCAATTAAGGTAACTAATTGACCTAGAGAATTTCCATTTTCCACGTGTCACCCGCTCATTGGTCATCGAAATATATGTTTCCACATTATCCATAATATTATAAGGTGTTTGGTGCTGATTCAGATAAATAATGTAACAAAATTATACTATGTTTGATGCGGTTCCGAATAACATCGTATCATATTATTTTTTAAGTTTTTTGATTGGTATGATATTACTTTAGGGTTCAAATATTAAGTAAGGCAAATTTAAAACATTAAAAAAGAAAGAAAGAGAAAATAGATGCGCAGTGGTGCCTGAAGAACGTGTAAAAATTAAAAAACAAAACCCACCCAACCTCGATGATCTCCCCCTAGCAGCTACAGCACCCACCCAGCCTCCCTCCCGACACCACCGCCGTTACTTCTGTTCTGTACGGTACCCCACCACCTCCGTCAGCCAGCCCTCTCATCTTATGAGTTGGTTCTTTCTGTCTTTTCTTCTTCCGTAAAAATAAGGCACATCATTCGTTCCTTGTTTCTTTCTTTCATTGCCCACCGTTTGGCCTTTCTGATCTCTTCTTTCTTTCTGGGCATCCATCTCTAAACCTCAAATCTCCCATCTCCAGTCGATTATCTTCTCCTTCTTCTTCTTCTCTTCGGAACCCATCTACCCAAGGAGGAAAACAAGAAGACAAGGAAAATGAAAAACCCCCGTCAGCCTCAGAATTTGGATCCGCTGTGAATTATCCAGCCTCGATCGAAATTTCAACTTTTCCGAGGGAGAGGTAAGTCAGCTCCGGAGCGCCTCCTAACTTTGTTTCTTCAGCTTTTCTTTTCTTTTTCTCTTGTTCTTCTTTAATTAATTAATTAATTATTTGATTTGATTTTGTTCGTATAATGATTCATTCCTGATCTATCTATCTATAGGATTGATACTAAATTCTAATTGTATGTATGATTGATCATTGATCAGCCATCTTGGGGATTTAGATTTAATTTGCTTGCATACTTTGACCTTTGGCCGTCTCTCATTTAATTTATGCATGCCTCTGCACTGCAATTCCTCTGTATCTATCTATCCTGTTTGGTTTTAATTAATTAAAATTGGATGCTGCTGCTTTTGCTGTTATTTGTTTACTTTAGACTCCTCCAAGGGAAGGGAAAAAGAGAGAGAGAGAGCGAGAGAGATTGAAATGGCAGCCCTAGTATACCAGATATTGTCGTCCTCAGCACTGGTGTCACTGGGACTCTACCACATGGTGGCCACCACCCGCAACCACCTCAAGTCCCCACAGTCTTACACCGCCAAGCCCTACCACCCCTTCCCTCTTTCGTCCTCTTCGTCTTCGTCTTCCAATCATCATCGCCTCAGGTACTTGCAGCTCTACGCCGTCATTGCCTTCCTCATGGTTGGTGTCGCCCACCAGACCTTCACCTCCTTTGACGCTGATCCACTCCTCAAGGGCCGCACCCCTGTCCACCGGTTCACCTCTCTGCAGTCCGCAGCGTCCCTCTTCCTGTTTCTGCTGCTCACGCTAGCTCTGCTGCTCTCGGAGTGGGCTCCATCTGTGCTGCCACTGCCCTCCGATCTGGTCTTTGGCCTGGCTGCCGCCCTCTTCTACATACAGTGTCTGGTCTCGTGGGGTGCCGCGTCAGTGCAGATGTCGGATCTGCAGGCCAAGTGTGACTCAGTGTCAGGTCGGATCTCGGCGGTGGCGTCAGGGCTGTGCGTGGTGTTGGCATGCCAGCCGAGGTTGTTTGTGGCGGATGTGGGATTGGGGGCGGCCATGTGCCTGCAGGGGCTGTGGGTGTTGCAGACGGGGCTGTCGCTGTATGTGGAGGCGTTCATCCCTGAGGGCTGCCACAGGCTGCTGGATGTGGTGAGCGGGGTCGAGGGTTCCACCAAGTGCGACCTCGACGAGTCCCGCTTCAGGGCTGTGGCCATTCTGGATTTGGTGTTCTTGGTCCACGTCATGTTTGTCTTGCTCATTGTCATGGTCACCTATGCCGTTGTTTCCAAGTCCGTTGGCATCCGCAGATTGGGTTCTTACGAGGCCTTGCCCAATGCTGTTCCCTCCTCTGACCACAACAACCACATTCAGATGAAAGCCTTGAGCGGCACCCAGGCTTAGTTGACAACCACACCCCCACAATCGACACTGAGGAGGAGAATCAGAGGTACCTTTCCCTTTGCTAGATTGATTGTTTGTTTGTTTCTTTAAATCACTCTACTATGATGATATCCCGGAGATTTTGATTTTGTGTGTATACCATTAACATAAGCTTCATTATAATTACAGTTACAAACTGCTATCCTCTGTGCAGTGCTTCTTTTTTTTTTAATGGCCATGGTACTTGCTACATTGGCAATTTTTTGTCTATGGATTGCCTATGATAGGATTCCTTGTATGTATGGTGAAGTCTAGTAGTTAATACATAATGGACAGAAAGAAGACATTAGGTTGCAAAGAGAAAAGGAATTTAAACACAAAATTCTATTTTTGTTTAGTGTGGCAAGAAGACTGTCTGGTGTAGCAGAGGGATATGTTAGGGTAGTTTTGTGAACAATGCCACCCTATAATACAATAATTTTAGGTTATAGAGCTTACCATGTTCTCTTAGAAGTTGATTCTAATAATCTCTCTCTTTTTTTAAATTTCCTATCAAAGTCTTGTCCGTAGAAATTGTATAAAATCTGCAAAGTTTGTGTGATGCAGTGTTGGTGGGTGCTGGTGGTTTTTGTGCTGGAGGTCGTAGTCATCCTCATCGTCCTTAACATATAATGTGCAAGTATACATATATACAGTCACGATGTGCCTCTGCATGAGAAAGTTTGTTTGATGCATTCTTTGTTTATTGAAGTCCTCCAGCCTTTAGTTGAGATTTACATGTATTAGAGTGGAATTCCTCTTTGTTTTCTTGTCTTTTTTCTAAGGCTGATTTTGGGTTTGTTTATTAGCAATATATCCTCTCTGTATTATGGTTCTTGGGTTTTGCTTTTGTAATTTATTCACTTTTTATGGTGGGTTTTCTCTCTGTTTGGTTTATGCTTTCCTGTTTGTGTATATTAAAACGCTGGATGTCTTTTCCGGCTATTCCATTAGGTCAAGGAATAGGTTAGTTAGGTCAGTTTTTGCTTCAATTGAGATGTGTGAAATCTTTGAATTGGATTTGGTTGACATTTTGGGTTAGTTCTGCTAAGAATTTTGCTTTTTTTTTTTTCTTTTTTTTTTTTTTTTTTTTTTTTTTTTTTTTTTTTCTGTTTTGGTTTCCAAATTGGTATCTGAGATTCTTCTGATACTGCAAAATTCCTTCGGTATCACATTCTGCTCCTTTCTTTAAATTGTTTTGTATTTATTAGAAAGCCTTTTTTAGCTTAGATTAATCATTTTGCTTACATGGTTTCTTTATGTGATTTTGTTAAGAAATTGACAGCAACAGCCAATAACTATTGTGCTAGTTATGAGTTTTTCTTATCTCACGCCTTGTGTCTTGACTTGACCTTGACTAAACCAAGTGGGATTTATTATTATTATTATTTATGTATGATTCTATGATACTCAAATTGTGAATTTGTGATATACATGATTCCATTAGTTTTATAAATCATAATTTACATGCATTTTTTTTGTATTTGACCATGTTGGACATGCTAATTTCAATAATGATTTACATGGCTTCTTTTTCCGTTTGTGTTTTCGGTGGGATGCCAAAGTGTGAGGGATGCTGTTTCTGTATCTAGTATTTTGGTTATGTAGAAATGAAAATGAGGTAGTATCTTTTAACTGCTATAGAAACATTCTTGTAAAACTGGATCGGGTTCTGAACTTGCATGCTCCTTAACTTTATTCTTTATATATTGGGACCGGGCGCTGAAAAAAGACCACTTCCTTTCTTTGTGCAGAGACTCCTGGTGCAGCTAGAGCATGGGTATCAACACTACAGTAAGTACTTTCCCATTACATTATGCTATAGTGATTATGCAGATGTTATTATATGTGATTCAAATTTCATCTTTCTGTGCACCTTATAAATACTTTATAACCTCTAGGAAATACCTTTTTAGTAGAGTTATATGCTGCTGGTGCAAATGAGAAATGAACAAGGGTTTTAGAATTTGAACTTTCCTATTCTTAGTTTTTAATTGAACTATCCCAATGTAGTTTGAATTCTCTTTAAGATTCCCCTTTTTTTTTTCCTTTATTATTTCACGTGTGAGCTTTGGCAAGCCATTCCATTAAGACTAGATTAGCAGATTCCAGTAATTGTATGTTTTATCTGATCTTGTCATCTTTTGCTCTTTTTTCATTTTGTCTGTCCTCTGAATGGTTACACAGTTGGTTTTGAAGGTCATAAAGAAGCTGTGAATTCCTTGAGTGGCAAGGCAATGGCTCTGTGAAACTCAGAATGGTTACAGCAATAGTTGCTGCTGCAAATTCGACTGCTTTGGAGATGTTTTTTGTAGTTTAGATTAGTTTGTCAATGGACCATCTCTGGTTTCAATTGTACTCATATCAGTTCTAAGCTAACTCTGTCAAGATAACATTTCAATAACATTTTACGGGCATTCGACTCAAATATAGTAGATGTTGTGGCAATTGTTGTGACAACCTTATAAATGTCATTGTTGTGGCGATTGTAATTCACTTGGGGTAGAGTGTAGTGTTGTTATTCCCAGCATGTTTTGTAATGTCCTATTAAATATATTCACGTTTTATCTGCTGGTTATACACCTGATATTACTTGTATATCAACTTCCTATTAACCATATATATAGCCTATACCTAAACCCAATAAATAACATGGACGAAATTTGCCAGTGGGGTATAGCTCAGTTGCTTGAACTCTTTCACCGCTACCCCAAATGAATATTTTTGTAAACTCCCTCTTCCAATAGCTTGTACTAAGAAAAGAACATGGAGGAAATTTTTTCCTGCACACAAAAAGAATTGTATAATTTAACATCATCTATAATTTTTGACAATTTATCATCACCACAACCTTGTACACTTATGGGATGATGATGATATATTTTCAAAAATTGTATTGCCATACCTGGCTCCATCCTCGTCTCCATCAGGGTACTATCTCTCAAACCCGCTCCGATTTCCCATCTCTCAAACCCTCTCCGAATTCCCTATTTTGTATATAAAAAAATTTATCATGCACGGTGCAACACACTACAACAAAAGAAGATATATGACCTCGTAATTTGGAAAAGATTATACACACAGTAACTGTAAGGTAAATTTTTTCACTGCAAATTCTACAAAACACAATGTAAAGTGAGAGTAGAAACCCAAAGAACTTAACAAATCCACCAACAATATTAACATTAGCATCTAACTATCCATCTGACCAGGGGAAAAATTTATTTTGAAAGGAGAAAAGCAAGGCTTCGATGATAATGGATTGACAATTGCCAATATACTCTCATATGCAAGCTCGGTGCTCCTCCATGATTTTTTCCATCTGCAGGAGGAATAGGTGGACCAATTGCAGCTACCTAAGAGGGATTCATAGGGGCTGGTGTGTAGTAGTTGTGTAGTTAGGAGCTAGGACTAAAATATCAATAATATCGACGAAATATTGAGAATATTATCGTTTTTTTTTCAGATTTAGGATATTTTGGAATATATCCATACACATATCATATAAGTATCGATAACATCGGAAATATCAACGTCGATAATCTCTCTCACACTTCAGCAACATTTGGCCAAAATATCTCTATAATATCGATAATATCGAGATGATCAAGACAATGAAAAATTTGAAGAGTTATTTACACTAACACCCCCTGTTTCTTTTGTTTTCACAAAACCCATCAGGTCTTAAAAACATGAACTCAGGTTTCAGTTTGTTTTCACAAAACCCCTTTTCGTTGATTGTTTGTCCAAAAATTGATGATTTCATTGAAAAAAAACTTATGCACATGACAAATTAACCTCAATGAAGTATATGCAATCTAATCTCAAAGGCCAACTTTGTCATTTAGAGAATTTTTTTTGTATAAAATCATTAATCTTTGAATGAAAAATCAATGAAAAGGAGTTCTGTGAAAACAATTTAAAACCTCATGGGGTGTTCTTGTAATTTCTAAAATCTCAAGGAGTTTTGTGAAAAAACCGAAAACCTCAAGAGGTGTTAGAGTAAATAATTCAAATTTGAACATTATAGGAACTCTATGTGGTACTAAATCACTCATGTATCTTAGCATGCAATATATAAAGTGTAAAATATTGTAGTAAATCATTATAAATAAATTATTATGGTGCCTTTAATCTCCTTTCATTAATTACTACTTATTTTCTACACTCGCAATGTTTGTCAACTCACTATATAATCAACTTTAATTTATTAAACCCATTATACAATGCATTTCCTTTCAATTTTTTGTGATAAAGTAATAGATAATTGACTAAATAAACATCCTCAAAAGTTTGAAGAAAAATTTCCAAGCTTTTCTTACAATTTTCGTGGTTTTTATTCAATTTTTATTGATATCGATAATATCTCAATATTTCTATCGAAATTTTCGTGTTTTTGGACTATCGATATTTCTAAAACCATCGATTTTTATACCTTAGTTAGGAGGAATGAGGAGTGGCTCTAGGGTAACTTATGCTTTGTTATATTATATTATATATTTATTAATTTAAAAATAAATATACAATTACCGGGTCGGGTCCATGGGAAATATCGTAAAATACCATCAGGCCAAACTTACTTCTCCAAATACCATCATTGGCTGGACATTTTGGAAATACCAAGTATAAATAGATACTTATTGGGCCCTTATTGCCTTTTCTTTTCCCTCTCAGCTCTTTCTTCGCTCTCTCTCTCTCTCTCTCTCTCTCTCAGCTCTTTCTTCGCTCTCTCTCTCTCTCTCTCTCTCTCTCTCTCTCTCTCTCAGCTCTTTCTTCGCTCTCTCTCTCTCTCTCTCTCTCTCTCTCTCTCTGTGGGTCTCTCTTCTGACCTACTCGTGCAAGGTAACATGTCTCTTTCTCTTCCTCTCTCTTTCTCCTATTCGTCTCTCTTTCTCGCCCTCTCACCCCCTAGCCTTTCACTTGCTGTGTTTGGGCTTAGTGTTAAGTTGCTTGGTTGGGTCTCTAAAATATGGCATACCCCTTTCGATTTGCTTGTTCAACTCTTACATTTTGATTTCATATTTTTGTAGAATTTTCTCTACAACCAAACAATGGGGATGAGTTACTCTTAAAAGAGGGAACTTCGACTCTTTCTTCTTGTTTTGCATGTGGGTAGTTTAATTAAGTGGTTGGATTATACTTTTTACTCTATAACCATTAGATTAGTTTGTCGGCTAGCTATAATTGGTTATTGTTTTCACTTATATATATATGTTACAAATTGTCTTACTTTTATGCCTTTTGGTTTCTATTTATACAGATGTCTGGAATTTTTGGTTTTGTCCATGACTAGCTATGAGGAAAAAGTTGGGTGAGGGAGCTTTTGTAGTAGTTTATAGTGTTTCATTGGCTAATAAGAAGTCTTCTTCCAACGTATGATTAAGTTATTTCTACAGAAACTAATGTAGGATACATTGCATGGGTTGGAAAATGTCTTGTTGATGTTGCTTACAATAATTTTCAAGATAAACTTTTCACAAAGTACATGATTTTTTTTTTTGTCATATCTGGATGAAGAATTATAGTAACAAGAATTTCAGAAATTGAGGTCTCTAGTGGCTTTTGGAAGATTATTATCTCTATATATTATGAGATTCAATAGATTGTTCTTTAAAGAAATATCCATTATTGAATAAATTATCTGTAGATATGCCATTATGAAAACTGTCTTTTTACGGGCCGATTCGGTGTGAGCGGGGATTAGTCTGGGTTATGGTTAAGGCTTAAAGGTGCCACCCATAGTTGGGGCCCATTCAGGACCACCTCGTGGTTCAGACCAAAAAAAAAAAAAAAAAACACTTTGTCTTTGTGTAAATGTTTAACATCATTTTGCTTTTGAATAAGCATGTTCCTTTGGCCATGTGAGGTTGACCCACTTCTTTGTCAAATTTTTTTTCAGCTAGTGACTGCCCACTGTTGTACTAACTAGTTTGGTTGGGCTTGTTTTAAATGTTGGAATATAACAACATTGCAGTGGATGCAAATGCAACCTCAGAGCCTACTGCTGCTTTTTGTTGGTCTTTTATCTTAAAACAACCATTAGTGCATCTTGGGGAAATTGGTATGCGTTCTGTATGTTTGGTTACATTGTATGTTTTATGTGTGTCTGTTCTAATTTTTTATACAATGGTTACATTTCTTTCGGATAGTTGAATTATCTTTAAGATTTTTCTTTTCTTTTTTTTTCTTGTTTTCTTTCATTACTACATCTTTTCTCATGCTTTAAACCTCATGAGATTACCTGTAGGATGACTAAAAATGCCTAGAGGGGGATTGAATAGGCCAATTTAAGATTATAACAAATAAATAGAAATAAACTTCGGTAGCAAGATTGATATGGCTTATCAATCTTGAAACGTGCTTAGCATAAAATAAAGGAACATGCAGAGAATTATTTTACGTGGTAAAACCCCACCTCTGGGGAAAATCCACGGGACTCCTCAGTCCAAAACAAATCCACTATAGAACGATGATTACAAGAAGTACTCACACACTTATCCTATACACATTCTAGATAATGTTTACCGACTTCTTCGTAACTCAACTTCTGTCACGGGATGATCTTTCGACACTCCTTATGTTGAACGCAATACTGGTCATGATTGCTTCAAGCTTGCCAGAGGAAAACCGCCACCATGGTCCTGGTACCCGTAACCGTATGAGTCACCGAACATGCAGATGAATGCAATATGAATGATAAAAGTGTTTGATAAATTACCAAATAAAAACTCAACTTTCCAAAGTTTATGGATTGAAAATATGATCGTGAAAGCACCCAGAATTAAAAGGCACAAAGTCTTGTTATATAGCCATTTTCTTCTTGAGGAAGAAAACGTGCAATCAAAACATAATCTTCACATTTTAAAACTTGACATAAAAATCCAATGATTTGTTTCCTATTATTGTTCACACTCACGTGAACTCTAATCAAAGAAAGGACCAAAACAAGGAGGTTTTTCACAATTAATCTTTCAAAGAACCTTGATCTACTTGAAGCAATTTCCAAGAATATCACCATTGATTTTTCAGAGAGTATCTAAATATAAAGGTGATTTGCAATCAAACAAAACTTGATAGAAAAAGCAAGGGAAGTAAAAACGGGAAGATAGAAAATCAAATTGATTTGAGTCAAAACTTTCCCAAAAAGAGAAACTCCTAAATGAATTCTAACTGATCTAGAATCAAGGAAGAACATGAACTAAAATCATATAAGACATTAAAAAAAAAGCCACCAATTTTTTAGTTTTAAGTGGAAATACCAAGCCTCCCCAAAAATTTTGCAAATACCACCTATAAATATATATTTATTGTCCACTTATTACCCATAGAACACTTTTTCTGAAATTTAGTTCTCTCTCTCTCTCTCTCTCTCTCTCTCTCTCTCTCTCTCGTGCAGTTGTATCTGTTCTGAATTGTCCCCATCTCTTTGTTGTGAATCTGGAAACCCCCCATCGACCCCATCTTCTAGGTAAGTCTTTTGGATAACGTAAGGTCGCAGCTGCTTGCAACCTTGAAGCTCTACTCCATTGTTGACCTCCAATAAGTATTCTTGATGGTCATTTTCTTAGTCTCTGTGGAATTCCGTGATATTGGTTTAATTTTGATTGCTTGGGTTGCTGTGAAATTGGTTTTATTTTAATTGCTTTGGGTAATGTTTTTTGAATCTTCATGCTCATCGATCTAGGTTTTTACCAAATGCATTTAGATTGCTCTGAATATGTGAATCTTGAAACTTGGGATTTTCCATTTGATGTAGTGGATTTGTATAGTCTGATTGTGATGAATCCTTATTCAGTGTTGTGTTAGTGTTGTTTTAGTGTTGTTGTGTTGCTGTTATATTGTTGTTGTATTGCTATTGTATTGCCATTGTATTGCCTGGTTATTGTGGTTGTATTCCAGTGATTTGGTCGTGGCTTCAAATGTGTTAATGAAATGTTGTTTTGTCATGGTCAGAAATGGAGACAATTGTTCTTCTAGTTTGCTATAATGGAAAATGGGTAACCTCAAAGAAGATATGCAAATACGAAGGGGGTGACTCAAAAGGCTTAATAGTACCACGGACCATCACATTTGTTGAACTGTTGGATCGTGTGCATCAAATTGGTAATACAAACAACATGGAAGACAAGGTTTGCTTAAAGATCTCAGTTTTGGTGGCCTCGAATGAGTGGAAGCACATAAAGATTGAGGACGGTGATGATGTCAAATTTTTTATGAAGTAAATTGTGAGGTAACACCTTCAAAACTAGCTCCCTTACTCGTGAGTATAGAACATAAAGGACTAACAAATGATGTGGTTGATAGTATGCATATAACGACAAATAGTAGTCGGATGGGTCATTCTTCAATTG
Source organism: Prunus campanulata (assembly GCA_034190965.1). Lineage (NCBI taxonomy): Eukaryota > Viridiplantae > Streptophyta > Magnoliopsida > Rosales > Rosaceae > Prunus > Prunus campanulata. The sequence goes on along the minus strand of CM067214.1, from coordinate 1,748,304 downwards.
CCATTATTGAAAGCAATGAAGTAACTCGGAATAATACAAATGTCGCTGATGTGGGAGGTGATGTTGTGACAGATTTTATGGACATGATTGATTTTAGCGAGGTGGAGGAGATGCATGGTGGTGATAATGGTACTGAAACAAATGAAGTGTCAGTGTACTCTGCTCCTCCTATTTTGGGCCGCTTGGACACATCAGTCCAGTTGCCAACAATGCGTTTAGGAGGAGAATCTGGACCCACTCGTGAACATAATTTGAGTGAAATGAGTGAATAGAACCAGTACAATGTGGCTAGTGTAAATGATGGAGAAGCATATTTGGACACAGAGTGCGAAGTGATTGGAATTGGAAAATTAAAGTTGGGCAAATTTTCTCTAGTAAGGGAGCCTTGTTGACCAACTTACGGTTGAGGGCATGCCCATGGTGGGTCCGAGCATCGAGAATTGGAGAATACAACTTCATGATTGTGAGGTGTACAACTGTCCATGAATGTGATTTGAGGTTCATAAATGACAACCATCGTCAAGCAACCGCATCACTTGTAGCCACTTCATTGAAAAGGAAGTTGAAGGATTGTCGGACAATATACATACCAAGTGACATAATGAGAGATGTGAAACACAACTTTGGTTTGACCATTCATTATTCGAAAGCTTGGAAAGCGAGGGAGTTAGCTCTAATGTCCATTAGAGGATCAGTCGAGGAGGCATATTATATCCTTCCAGCCTCTTGCTATGAATTGGAGCGTATGAATCCCAACACAAAGACACATATCCATACTAATTAGAACAATCACTTTGTGTTTCTTTTTTTTATGGCAGTTGGCGCATGTATTAGAGAGTTTCGTTATTCCATGCGCCCAGTGATAGCCGTGGATGCCACTCATTTAAAATCCAAGTATAAGGGTGTTATGTTTGTAGCAAATGCATTCGATGGTAATCGAAATATATATCATCTTGCTTTTGGGATCAGGGATTTGCAGACACACCCCATCGCACACCCCATTAGATTTATAACAAGCTTCACCGCACACCCCATCCCCTTTGAAACAAAGCCATCGCACAACCCATCTCTACAAACCACCAAACCCCATCGCACAACCCATCTCTGCAAACTCGAACCCATTGCACAACTCATCACTGAAACAGAGCCATCACACCCCACAACCAACCCAAAACGCCTCATCCCATCGCAAACCACCATCGCCTCAGCCATCTCAAACATCCATCACCAATCTATCAAGTTTTCACAAATCCTTCGAAGAGCCAAGGTATGATTTCAATTTTGATTTCTATATTTACATTTCTAAGTGTTGATTAAGCCTAGGTTTGATTTCACTTTTGAAAAGCCAAAGTCTGATTTTAATTTTTGATTTCAACTTTGTGGGTGTATGGTTGGTTCGAACCTGGTTTTTCGAAATTGAATTTTAGTTTCGATGGATTACCACCGAATTGGTTACATTGCTTCAGTGGTAGTCCACCAAATTTGAACCTGATTTGTACTCAAATTAATTTTACTTTCGGTGGATTACCACCGAAATCGTTACCTTGTTTCGGTGGTAGTCCACCGAATTTGTTTCTATTTTTCAGGAGATTCCCACCAAATGTATTTCGATTTTTCAATGGTACTCCACTGAATATGTTTTCTTTTTTCAGTGATAGTCCACCGAATTTTTTTCCATTTTTCATTGATCATCTACTGAATCCGTTACTAAGTGTGTACTTAATATTGTTTTTTTAGATATGAAGAGGACTATTGAGGCTTCATCATCTCGACCTGATAGACAACGTCCCACAGCCTCAACGAGGAGACAGACAGCGGCTCCCTAAGATCACTTTGAGGATACTACAGAGGTTGAAAATGTAGCTGCTACTCATGATAGTAATGTTGAGGTACATGTCGAGCCTACTGAGCCATCTCGAGTAGGTCCCATTGATCCATCTTTACTTACGAGTTTTAAAACTCACATAGCAGCTGCAATTTGGAATAACCAAGTAAGTTGTTTTACTATGACAATAGAAGGTAGAGTATAAGTCTGATTCATGGTAATTAACCTTTTTTTTTTTTTTTTTTTTTTGGTATTTAACTAGGTGTTAGGTGCATGTCGAAGACATCTACCCTTTGTGAGTGAAATTGGTGGGGTAATCCAAATAATGGTATATTCAAAGGGTACATTCAGAGGTCTGGATTACAACAACTTATTAGGTGTTCTTATCAGAATGCAGATAAGATTGTGGTATCTACATTCGTTGAGAGGTGGCATCCCAAAATGAACACCTTTCACATGCCGTTTGGTGAGATGACCATCACATTGGATGATGTGTCATCTATTTTAGGCATTCATATGTCTGGTGCAGCGGTTGCTTCGCTTGAAGATGTGTCATCTATACTAGGCCGCTCGTGGCATTAGGGTAAACAGTTGCATTGCGTACATGACCTTCCCAAGTTTATCAAGCAGTTGAGACCTTGCAGTAGATTTTAGAGGGTACAAACATACGGTCTACCATGACATATCAACGTCGTCATGGTTAACTGACTTGCTAGCATGCATTTATTAGAACTCATGGAACTTTTGTTGTTTTGATTAGTTATGAAGTTTGTCCCACTAAAAAAAGTGAATATAAGAACATAAATAGAATTCTTAGATTTATAATCTCAATTCTGTAGTGGGTGCATTTTTGTCAGTTATTAGGATGACTGTATCTGTAGTAGCTACATTCTCCACTCCCGGAAGTTGTTGAAACGCATCCACACGCGCTTGGTACCTCGAGTACAAATGTGTTACTTGCAAGACTTATAGTTACTGCTCCTCTCACAAGCAAGTATTACTCGAGGTCTTCTCTTGCCCTCACCTCCATAATCATACTTTTTAATTACAATGACAATATTATTCATTTTTCCTTGTGCACGAGCCCATCTAAGTAATGCATCTCTACCATTGAATATCTACACATAAAACTCATGTTATTTAAAGAGAAAATTTGAAACATTAATGCCACATTAATAATACTAAAAATGATTTCAGACAAAAAAAAAAACTCAAAATAATTTCCGAATAAGTTGTGAATTGATCACTATAGTCCATTACACATTCTGTTCCCATATTGTTGCCTTCAGTAGAGGCGTCACCTTGTTTTTGTTCCTTAAATGGGAGTAAGATCAAAATAGTTTGCATTCAATTTGTAGTCGACAATAAGTTACTGAAAATATAAATAAATTTCGATTTGTTGCCACCGAAACGCAGGTAAAATTTCGGTAAGAAACGACTGAACAACGTTCCATATTACGGTAGATCTTCACTAAATATTAAGTTCATGACCGGTCAAACACGACCGAAATATCATTTTCCCGTTTAATATTCGTATTATATACGTGCTTATATATATTTTAATAATATTTTTATTTTCCGTACAATTTTAAAGAGAAAAAAATAAATAAATAAATAAAAAAGAAAAAAAAGGAAGAGCCGAAATCTCTATCTCACCTTTAAAAAAGATAGGGAAAAAACAAAATTTTAAAAAGGATATTTTCCAGACGTCATTTGGATATTCACTTATTCAGCCACACCAAAACGAGCTGAAGGGTGCAGCGCTCTCCTCCCACCTGCTCTGCTATTGCAAATTCCAGACAGATGATGTTGTAATTTTGTGGTCTTGTTATTAAATTCAAGGTTTGCGATTGAGTTGAATGGGAACGCTCACTACCTGCACTTTGAGCACCCTGGATTTCAATTTCACTGTCAAATCCCGTCAAATTCCGAATTTCAGATTACCCAAGAAGCCCAAGAGTTCATGCTTCTTGTGCAGAAGAAGCATACAGAGCGAGAGAGTTTGGTTCCCGCGTAGGAGTTTTCGTAGGCTTAGATGTTATAGCTCTAGTGATAATGATAACAATGAAGGAGAGAGCAGCAGCAGCGGCAGTAGTAATAAGTCAACAACTGACTCGGCCACGACGACGACGAGAACAACGGCTTCACCGCCAGAAGTGGCCGAAGATACACGCACGAACGACTATGACTCTGACCCTCCATCGGTTTCTTCCAGGGTACATTGCTTAACTTTGAGACATGGGTTTCATTTTTATTTTATATATATCCATTTGTGTAATCGCATTACAATTTACATGTTGGTTTTGCATTAGTTTGTTGTTCTCTCAGTTTGGTTACCGACAATTGAAGTTTGAATTTAAGTATTTAATTTGACTTCTTTTTATAAAAGAAATAAAGAAATTGGTATAGCCATCAAAATCCAGTTCTGGGTTCTTTAAAAAGGAATATACGGTTCCATATTTGTAGAATTTACCATATTAGTCAGTGAAGGTTATGTGGGACTGGCAGTTGATGACGGTATGACCTTTATAATAGTAGAAACCAAAAATGCTAGCAATCCAATTATGAGTTTTAGCTGCCTCACTTGAGGATGCATTTAAGTTCATATTCTCTGTTAGTGTTTTCTTGGATTGTTTTAAGAACTTGATGTTGAATAAGCTTCCTATTTATGTTTTAAATGCATGTATACGTAGAAAGAATAGTTATCTCATCTGGACTTCCGGATTTAGTTAAAATCCAGACTTACCTGTCAGCCGTCGAATGTCTCCAACAGTTGAGAGCTCAGTTTCAAAGGAAAAACAAATGAGATGGACTGCAGCTCATCAATTGTTGCTGATTTGGTAAAATCCACAATGAATGCTTCGTGAATTACATGCACACACACACACACACAATGTATATTGTCTTACCTTGAATGGCATGCATCTAACATAATAACATAACACTGTCTCTCGTAGTCTAATGTGTCAATGTGTTCTTCAGCCACCAACTATATCACCACTTGGACCCGCTTACAATAATTTCCAAGTTGACTCTTTCAAACTGATGGAACTCCTTGGGCCCGAGAAGGTTGATCCTGCTGATGTAAAGCTGATTAAGGAAAAGCTTTTTGGTTATTCTACCTTTTGGGTGACCAAAGAGGAGCCTTTTGGAGACCTTGGTGAGGGTATTCTCTTCCTCGGGAATTTGAGGGGAAAGAGAGAAGAGGTCTTTGCCAAATTCCAGAGTCTACTGGCTGAGGTCACAGGTAATAAGTACAACCTTTTTATGGTGGAGGAACCCAATGCAGAAGATCTAGATCCACGTGGTGGGCCACGCGTTAGCTTTGGGTTGCTGCGGAAAGAGGTCTCAGAACCAGGGCCAACAACACTTTGGCAATATGTAATTGCTTTCTTGTTATTCCTTCTAACAATTGGATCATCTGTAGAGTTAGGAATTGCATCTCAGGTACGCCAGCACACTTCCCTTTTTTTAATTTTGTATTTCATGATGTCATAAATGGTCCATCAACTGATTTCTTTCTCATATTTAGAGTGACTACTTATTTTGATACATTTTCTTAAACAGATAAATAGACTTCCACCAGAGGTGGTGAAATACTTCACAGATCCAAATGCCATTGACCCACCAGATATGGAGTTGCTATTCCCCTTTGTAGACTCGGCTTTGCCCCTAGCATATGGTGTTCTGGGGGTTTTGCTATTTCACGTAAGTGAATTATCTTGCTGTTGCACTATGCTCTTTAGTCAAGTTTTTCATTTCCATTTCAATTAAAAAAAAACTATAGATCTTTGTTGTTCATCTAGTAGGATCTTTAAGGCCATCTGTTATGCCCATGCATAAGAGATCTTTAATGTGAGATTTGATGCTTGTGAAGAAAAAGAACATGCTTATTGTTCCTGTTGACTTAGTCAGATGATGTAGTCTGATGATCTTAATTGTATGCTATTATGAAGAAATGAAATTGGGTATTATCCCTTTTGTTCTGTTGTTTGCAATTAATGGCTCTCATTCTCAAACGTATCATATTTGTCCAAAATAAGTACATCAAACCTTAAATTGACAGAAGTTTTCAGATATGAGAACTTAAATGAATGCTTGCCGAGTCTGACTCTATAAATTAATTTCTTTTTTTTTTTTTGGACGAAAGACTCTATAAATTAATTTCTAGTTGCTTATGTGTGTGCGAAAATTATAGTGAAAGTATAAGAGACAGGAGTATGTAATTTGGAAAATCTGTTGATTATGACTCTTGTAAGCCAAAAGCTCCCACTCAGACTTAATTAATAAAGAACATTTATTTCTGTCTTTCGATACTTTTCTACAAGTTTTGTCAATTTTAATTGAAGGGAAATACGATGACTTGCATAGGTTTTGAGTGAGAATGCCAGAATAATCAAAGTTATTCATTTCTTCACTTTTTCTTTATTTTTAGGCGTACTTGTATTTTAACCTCCTCCAAATGATTTTTTAAATTTTGATGAATTAGTCCATAATCTTTGAATTGTGATTTCCTATTTGGATTTTATGTTTGACCTTATTTGAATATGATCATGATAGAGTCAATCACATGCAGGAAGTTGGGCATTTTCTGGCTGCTTTCCCAAAGAAAGTGAAACTTAGCATTCCTTTCTTCATTCCTAATATTACTCTTGGCAGTTTTGGAGCAATCACTCAGGTACCTCTAATTATCCAAGTAGCAATTCACAACATGTAAATGTTAAGTGGCTTAACTTGTCCTTAATATTTCAGTATGGAATCTGAGTAGAACTTCCCTGCATTTGCGGTGTTGGTTTAAGTGATTTAGTGTGCTTAATATTTGGTAGAAAGGCAACTAATGATACAAAGGTATGCAATGGACTAACTAGGGAATCACTTGCAGGCAAGAACCCCTTATATCAGTGGTATAGGTTTCCGCAGGTTAAATTGACCCCTGAATATAATGCAAAGATATATAGCAGGTATTCTAGTTGAGTCATCCATTTAAGAAACTTGTAGACAGAAGTAATCGGAGATATTCCAGTTGCATCTGTTTTTTGGTTCTTGAGTTTTTTTCGGTTTCCTTTTTATTTTTGAGAATAAAATTATTGCTGGAAAAATTTTGATATAACCATATTATCAAGGTTGAAGGGTAATTTTAGATCAGCCTTCTAGTTTTGGATTCTTGATAATTTATTATCAGATGTGACCTTTCCTTAAATTTTTGTTATGTAGGTAACCATGGTTGAGGTCTTTGCTAGTTCATCCGGCACAGGCTAGATGTTAGTGTAGTCAATCCCCTCCCCCCCAACATGGCTTCTTAAATAGGCTTTTATTCTGAATCATATTTTTTCCCATGTTTTATTTTTAAATAGATTAGATATGTCATATTTGATGCAGTAGTCTTACCAAGACTAATGGCTACCTTTTCTTTAACTAGGTCATCTGTGCACATAGACCCCTTTTTTCTTATCATCTTCTAGAATCTAAGCCTTTGTTTGTAATCAATGATGATCCAGAGAATTTCTTCTGATCAGTCACTGGTTTTGTAGTTTAAATCCGTTCTTCCTGATCGGAGCACAAAAGTCGACATATCACTTGCGGGACCGTTTGCTAGTGCTGCATTGTCGCTGTCAATGTTTGCAGTAGGTCTGCTGCTCTCATCTAACCCCAATGCCACAGGAGATCTAGTGCAGGTTCCAAGCATGTTGTTTCAGGGTTCTTTGCTTCTTGGACTTATCAGTAGAGCTACTCTTGGTTATGCGTTAGTCCTTCCTCTACCTCTGTGCATTATTAAAGTGAAAATCTTGTTTGCATGTGACCTAAGAAGGCTTCTATAGATACAATGCCTGCGAAACCCTTTTGATTCAATAATCATATTCATAGTTGACATGGTACTATGCTAAACATGCAGATCAATGCATGCTGCGACTGTTCCAATTCATCCTCTTATGATTGCTGGCTGGTAATGTACTATTTCTGGACTATCTTAATAACTGTATTGTAATGTGTAGCATGCGTATGACTCAAGTTTAATATTACAGGTGTGGGTTGACAACAACAGCTTTTAATATGCTTCCGGTGGGGTGTCTTGATGGTGGAAGAGCTGTGCAGGTGACCTTTTCCTTCCTTTTGCTTTGAACTGGTAAACTTACGTCTTTGAGCTTTGATAAATGAAGATACAACATGGTGCGCGTATGAAATCTTAGTTAAGTTGTGCAGTGAATTTCCTTTTTTGATGTTTATTATGATGAGTTCATGAATTATGTATTTAATTTATTTTAGTTGTTTATTTATTTATTTATAAAGTAGTATGAGGTAGACTTTCTGCAGTTATGGTAGCTAGATTCTATTTTGGTATATAGTATTTGGTGTGGACAGTCTTGTTCTTCCCATAGATCTACCTTATTGCTTCTACTAAAGATGCTTGGTGGCTGATTATGTAGATTAGTCAAAGGGGTGGCTATGGTGAATTAAACATCTGTAGACTGATGAATGATTAGGAGCTGTAATTGATAGTTCCATTCAGATATGTTATATTCTGTGAATGTTAGAACAGATGAGCATAATAGGATGACGTGGCTTCCTGAAGAGTAGGTTTTAAGAGCTAGGAGGATTAACAATTCTCCTTGTAAGAGCAGTTGGTAGTTCTCACAAAGGTGGCTGGGGTAGGAAGCTACTATGGGGGAAATTCTTACAGTAGATAATTTTGAGGAAACCCCTTAGATGTATTTTATGTTGGAGTTGTATGTGCAAATCCAGTTGTGAGACAAAGGACGATGTGGGTTTCCATTCGCATTTTTTGGTTTAACTTAATAAATAATCATGACAACTTTATCCTTGTGGCATTCTTCCAAAAAATAAAATTGTGAAAAACATTTTCATTCCCAGCATCTGCAAACACTGGTGGGAACGGTTGATTGCTTGGGATTATAAAGACTCCATTCTAAGGAATATTTATGGCATTCTTAGAATCTAATTCTGAAAAACAACCACTTCCCATAAAGTGATAAACTGTTACAATCAATCAAAATCTCATGTCTGCAATATCTTGACATCCCCAAGGCTTCGCATTTCATCACAATAGTTTTATAAATGTCAAATGATCTTGTGTTGCTTATAAAAGAGTACATATATATAATCTTGATACGCTCTCTCTCTCTCTCTCTGTGTATGTGTCTCAATGCAAGACCAGAAATTTGTACAAGTTACAATAGTAAGATGTTATTCTCCTATCTTGCTTACAAATGTGTTTTCTGTTGCTCTACCTCCTCTCTGCTTCTAACGTATGTACAACTGCCCAATACAAAAGATAACTGGTGTTGGTTTCTATGACTAGTGTTCAAATTAAAATTTCTAAAACTATCTTGAGTAACATGTTTCTATTTCACTTGTATGATATTCACAGATTTGAGTACCAGCTATAGTAGCCAGTAGTTTCTTCTCTTTTTTGCATAGTTTTTTTCCCCTCAAATTCTGCTTGATACCCTCTTTCTTCAAGTATACATCTGGCCATGATACATGGAATAACGGGTGTTTATTTGTCGGACTACTGTCCAAGTTAAAATTTCAAATACTACTTTGAGCGAAAGCCAGTTATTTTGTGTATGGCATGACATTTATGGAAAATACTTGCAGGGTGCTTTTGGAAAAAATGCCCTAATTGCCTTTGGCTTGACGACATACACGTTGCTTGGATTGGGAGTGGTATGTCTAACTTTTACAACTTATCACGCTTTGCCTCACATCACAATCTATCAAATCAGTAATTCAGCGTGTGGTTGTTTTCATGTATTCCCCCATCATTTCTATAATGACATTTCTTCCAATTTTGGCTAAGTTTTACTCTTTTCTTTCCTTCCTTTCAGCTCGGCGGACCTCTGTCACTTCCATGGGGACTCTATGTGCTCATATGCCAGGTTTGCAAATAAGAATTTATATATTTCAGTTTCACGTTTCAACAATCCTCTATCTTCTATCAAAAGAGAAAAAGCTCCCTATCTCAAGATATTAATTTGATCATATATGTTCAGAGGACTCCAGAGAAACCTTGCCTAAATGATGTAACAGAGGTTGGAACATGGAGAAAAACAATTGTCACGGTGGCAGTTTTCCTTGTCGTACTCACACTTCTTCCTGTATGGGATGAGCTTGCGGAGGAGCTAGGTATAGGTCTTGTAACCACATTTTGATGTATCGTACGTGAAAGTCAATTTTTGGTCTGTTAACATTCTGATAGTGATGCGATAGCTATAAAGTTGGTGAATTCAATATGCATTCAACATAGTAAAATGCCAATTTTCATATTTGATATTTTGCTTTGTGAGGCGTGTAACGCACCCTATTTAAAACGAGCAATATATGCATGCAAATTCAATACAAGGGAAATTGTAATGGAAGTAAATAGAAAGAATAAGGGAAATTGGAAAATCAAATACATCAGTAATCATAAAAATATTCCATATTTGGAAGACCGTCAGCCACCATATTTACTTAATGGATTCTGAGTCTTGCATTTAGAATTTGTGCATTTATCCAAAGGGAGATTTTATTTGCACCTCATTATTTGTCTTTTAAGAATATCCAACTCGGCAACATATGATTTGATATGTTTAAAAATAATAAATCGAATCAGAAAAACCTCGATCGATTTAAATAAACTTATTCAAGATCAAATAATGGAATTAAATTGCATAAACTCATTTATAAAAACAAACAGTCCACTCACAGATGATCTGTGCTAGCTGGACCTTTTGAAGGTCTCTCCTACGGGTCAATTGGTGCTCGAGTGCCTGAATAGCCATCATAATATTTTATTAATAAAACTGCTCAATAATATAATAATAAATCAAAAACCTTGACCCTCGGGCCCTAAAAGTGCGTGCATAAATTTTAAAGTCGTTTCTATGCCCACACTAACCTTCCTCTCAATGGGCATGGTTTAAAAGTAACTCGGGACTCAAAAGCGATAAAAGTCCCAAAAAGTCAACTCGGGACCCTGTGGGGTCCACAACCTCCAAATTCTTATCCAACAGTTCCTAGAGGTTCTAATATGTCTAGGACACATGTCCCGAGAGTTTTTTCTCGATCGGATGATCGGATTGCACGATCGGACAGTCGGATTGCACGATCGAACGGACGAACGGTTTTCCATAATCCTAGCCCTAGGGTTGGCCTTTTCGGAGTATCTGGGACTCTGATTCACGATCCTACACGATCCTGAAATTACCTAGATTAACATATTCCAGTTTGACTACGATCCAACGGTCCAAACGTATTGAACCCAGAAATTGTGCAACATGCAAGATCCGTTCGGGGTTCAAACGTTGTCCAAATTGAGATCCGCAAATTCCTACACGCTCGTGGGGTGGTGGTGTGACGGCGGTCCCATCTGGACCGGTCCGGCAGTAGATGGTGGCCGGTGCTTGTGGTTTGCAGGGGAGGGGGGTGTCGGTTGGAACATTCGTGGGGGGCTGGTCACATGGACAAGAAGGAGAGAAGAAGAATCAGTTTATTAAAAAAAAAATCTGATTTTTGCTTGATTACAGTTTTCCCCCTCGGAGTAAATTAATTGTATTTTCCTCATTACAACTCGGAATTGAGCCCACTACGTGTCTACGTACTCGTTTCGTTGCGCTCTATACAACGGTATAAGCGGAATTCCCAAATTCCATCCCGGCCAAAAAGTCAACTTTACACCAAATAAAATATTCTAAGGGTATAATTGTCTTTTCCTCTAATAAATTATTAATTAAATATTAATTAAGGTTTGGGTTCTTACATAATTTTTTTTTTATAAATGCATGTGTAGAAAAGGATAGGATAAATAAATTGTGTATCCATGAAAGAAATATTATTTTAAGAGATGAATTTGTTCGACCAGAAATATAACTAAATTAACATATTAGGTTTCAAGCCAAAATGAGTTCTTTTCACCCTATACTAATTTTAAACATAAATAATCTATTTTACCCTTGTACATAATTACCGTTAAGGACAAAATATGTAAAATAAAAATTAAATTTGCTCACTAAACCCCGCATACGTTCCTACAACTCTAGTTAGACTTTTTTCTTAAACCATCATGTTCCTACAACCCTAACAAGGTTTATACGCTTATATTGGTGAAAACATAACTAGTATCTATTCATGAATGGTGAGACTGAAGTAAGAGAGGCTTCAAATGAGGTATGAGTTTATTTTTTTTGTGTTTTTCAACTTTAGAGTTGCATGGTGGTTGTTGGTTACATGCAGCACACCAGTACCAAACGTGATAGGAAAATTCGGTGGCAAGCCACTACAACATTAAACCTATTTATGTTATATTTGACCGCCGTTAACTTAAGATGCGGTGGAGATCCATTGTAACCTGGAAAGGGCATCAGTGACGTATGATCGACTTTTATCTATCATTCAGTGGCGATGACCCGAAATATATTTATTTTTTCAGTAACTTATTTTGGACCTCAAATATAATGCAAGCTATTCTGACCTTACTCCTATTGAGTGGACAAAAACAAGGTGACACCACTATTGAAGGCAACAATGTTAGAATAGAATGTGTAATGAACTATAGTGATCAATTCACAACTTATTCGGTAATCATTTTGAGTATCCTTTTTTTTGTCTAAAATCATTTTTAGTATCATTAACGTGGCATTAATGTTTCAGATTTTAACTTCAAATAACATGAGTTTAATGTGTAGATATTCAAAGGTAGAGATGCATTAATTAGATGGGCTCGTGCACAAGGAAAAATGATTAATATCGTAATTATAATTACAAGGTCTGATGCTGGAGGTGAGGGCAAAAGGAGACCTCGAGTAATACTTGCTTGTGAGAGGAGTGGTAAATATAGGTCTTGCAGGTCTAGTGAGATAACTGGTGTAAGTTCATATGCAAATGGTGATACAAAAAAGTGTTCTAGGGACACTAGTACCAAGAAATGTGGATGCTCATTCTTGTTAAATGTGTTAATATTAGTGATGAGGATGATTGGAAGTTGGAGGTGGTTTGCGAAGTACATAACCATGCAGTTTCGAAGTATCTTCAAGGTCATTCATTTGTGGGAGGAATTTCTAAAGAGGAAAATGCCTTATTAGTGGACATGTCTAAGAGTTTGGTGAAATCTAGAGATATTTTGGTCACCGTGAAGGATAGAGATGCAATGAATGTTTCAACTATGAAGACAATATACAATGCTAGGATCTGAAATATAACCAAAGAATTTGCTGGAGAACACAGATGCAACAATTACTTATTAAGTTGTACAAACACAATTATATTGAATGACATAAGACATCTGGTGATGTTGTAACTGACTTGTTTTGGACACACCTCGTTAATATTTAGATTTTTCATGTATTTCCACATATGCTTATCATGGACTGCACCTATAAGACTAATACATATTGTTTCCCACTATTGCAAATTGTGGGGGTGACATCTACTAATATGTAATCCACCTGAGAGTGTGCATGTGTCTAATATACTCAAGTCCAACTTCTTGTCAAGCTCATTTGCCTGTGCCGGGTTGGTCGATCACTTGCATCAAGCTGGTGACCTTGGCACATTTCCGAGCCTTACTCTAGAGAAGTAGAGGGATGATGCCATTTCTTTGATTAAAAAAGGGGTGATCTTTGCTACGGAGACCATTCAGAGTTTATCTACTGTTGCCCCTTCTTTTGCTCAACTTTAAGAGTTGGAGAAGAAGAATGCTACCCTAGCTTATCTGCTCTTGTTTGAGCAGGCACACCATGAGATAGAGACTTTGGACTTGAAAAAGGAGATATCTTTGTTGAAGAGTTCACTTGCCTTGAAGGATGGCGAGCTTGACTCCACCATTGCTGCTTTTAATCAACAAAAGAAAAACTATCTTCAACTTGAACGCGAGTTTGATGATTTGTCTCAAAGTCACGATAACTTGTTGAGCATGTTTGATGCTTTCCGGAAGGACACTCAGAAATCTGAGGTCGATGCTTACAAGTTGGGCTACCTGGATTGCCAGAGAGGTGTTGCCCCTATAGTCTCATTAGTGATGAAGAGGCCGAACTATTCCGCCTAGAAAATTTCCTTGCTGAAGTAGGGCTGGACGCCTTTCTAGATATGGATATAGTTGAGGAGCATGTAGTTGATGAGGCAACGGTTGATGAGCGCATAGAGGATGAGGCCGGGACGGGCGCGACTGACGAGGTTGAAGCAAATGAGCAGGAAGTTGTTGTCCAGGAGTCGCCTGCTAAATCCTCAATGTAGATGAAGGCTTTTTTTTAAAAGTCTTTTTAGCTTCTTTTTTTCAAGTATTGGTCTTTCAATCAAGTGTACAGCTTCCTCTGCCTTTAGTCTGGCTGATCACGTAGGGACCTTCCCAACTGGGTTTCATCTTCTTCGATCCTTGTCTTTGTGCCATAATGAAGGCCTTTCTAAGGACAAGGTCCCAGGTTGGAATTGTCTAACCTTAGATCTCTTGTTGTAGGAGGACATCAACTGATGTTGATATGCTACAACTCGAACAATAGCCTTTTCTCGTTCCTTATCGAACAGGTCGAGGTTGAGCTTCATCTACTTAGAGTTCTGATTAATGCTGACCATCTCAATGTTTATTGAGGGAACAATAATGTGTGGAGGAATGATTGCTTCAATTCCATAGGCTAAGGAAAATGAGGTTTCGCTAGTTGATTCTCTTTTGGTGGTGTGATAAGCCTAGACAACTCCATGGAGCCTTCTAATCTTTTTTTTTAGGCAGTCCAACATGATTTTATTGGATACCTCAGTTTGGTCATTGCCTTGTGGATATCTCAGAGTAGATAGGTGTTATTTGATACCATACTTCGCGAAGAATCTAGTGATCTGCTTGTCAATGAGCTACGACTGATTGTCAATGACCAGCGACTGTGGGTAGCCAAACTGGCAGATGATTTTTTTCAAATGAATCGTTCCACGCCAACTTCCTTAGTAGAGGTTAAAGCTTCGACCTTTATCCATTTAATAAAGTAGTCAGTGGCAACGATCATCATGTCCTTTTTGGCATGAGCCAGTGGCATAGGACCTACTACGTTGATTGCCCATTGCATGAATGGCCATGGGCTATTATGCAAATGATAAACTTCGGCTGGTAGGCTAGGAATCAGATTTTATCTTTGGCATCGATCACATCTTTCGACATACTCCGTAAAGTCCTAGCGCATGGTAGGCCAGAAGTAGTGTACACTAAGAAATTTCTGGGCAAATGACCTACCCCAGAGTGGTGACCCCACTCTCCATATTGGATCTTGCTGAGCACCTTAAGTGTTTGAGGGTACTTTATGCAAGTGAGATGATGACCTAAATATGATTTGTGAATGTGCTTGTTGCCTTGCATGTAGTATCTTGCGGCTTTCTATTTCTCTTTTGGCAAATTTTCATTCACCAAGTTGTTAATGATGAGGTCTTGCCAGCTGGGATCCTCATCGATCTGCATTAAGTATGTCTATTTTTCCACTTTGATGCTTAACTGATCAAGGTGCTCGACTGAGATGGAGTGCATGAACTAGGTGTCCATCATTGATCCTAGGCTTGCCAACACATCTGCATGAGTGTTTTTTGCTCAAGGAACTTGTTGGATGGTGAAGGTCAAAAATGCCTTAAAAAAAATTTGGACTTTGTCGAGGTATTGGATCATTCTTGGGTGTTTTGCCATGTACTCCCTTGAGGCTTGATTAGTGATGAGCTGGGAATATGAAAAAATGGCTAACCTTTTGATCGACAATTCTTTTGCTAAGTGCAATCCAGCGAGCAATGCCTCGTATTTAGCTTCATTGTTTGAGGCTGGGAAGCCAAGTGTGATAGTTTGTTGTTTAATGCTCCATCTACACACAACTGCCTCAACCCTCCATCTACATACAACTGCCACATGTCTTTGGGTTGGTCAAGTTCTGCGGAGGAGTTCTTATTTCCTTTCGAACTGTCCTATAAAGGCTTGAGCTTTTATAACAATCTTTGTCTGGTAGACGAGATCCAATTGACTCAATTCGATAGCGCATTTCATGAGTTGCTGAGAGGCGTCGGGGCTATGAAGGATCGATCTCAAAGGAAATTCGGCCATGATTGTAATTTGATGAGCTACATTCTCGTGGAAACTACATGGACCAAAATGAGTTTCTCCATTTTTGGATAGAGAGTGTCTGCATCGAGGAGAGCCTTCGACATGTAGAATATCGATAGTTGTGCCCCCAACTCTTCTCGGATGAGGTATGAGTTGACTCCCGAGCTAGACACCGCTAGGTAGATGAACATGTCTTCACTGGGTTAAGGCTTCGAAAGCATGGGAGGTGAAATGAGATATGCCTTTAAGTCTTGAAAAGTTGCTTCGCACTCTTCGTCCCATTTGTCTATTTGTCCTTTCTTCAAGGTTTTGAAGAATGACATGCACTTGTCGATAGATTTTGAAAGGAATTGGTTGAGTACTACTGCTCTGCCTGTGATGCTTTGAATTTCTTTCAAGGTGGAAGAGAACTTCATCTTGAGAATGGCCTTGATTTGGTTGGGGTGAGCCTCGAAACCTCTTTGGGTAACTAAGTACCCCAGGAATTTGCCAGATGAGACTTCAAATGTTCACTTGGTTGGATTCAACTTCATTCAATATTTTCGGAGTAGGTTGAAGGCTTCGACAAGATTTTTGATATGATCTGCTCGTTGAGGAGCTTTGACCAGCATATCATCGACGTAGATTTCAATGGTTTTTCCAATCTACTCCTTGAAGATTTTTTTCACGAGCCTCTGGTAGGTTGCTCCAACACTCTTCAGCCCAAAGGGCATGACTTTGTAGCAATATGCGCCTCTTTCAATTATGAAAGAGGTCTTTGCTTTGTCTTCCTTGTGCATCATAATTTGATTATAGGTTGAGTACGCGTCCATGAAGCTGAGTAGTTGGTTTCCAGGGGTTGAATCCACGAACTGATCAATCCTTGGCAATGGAAAGCTGTCTTTTGGGCATGCTATGTTGAGCTTCGTGTAGTCTACACATACTCTCCATTTCCCTTGGCCCATTTTGGCCACCAGAACAACGTTAGCTAGCCATTCAGAGTAAGAGATCATCAAAGCCAACCGCTAGGAATTTATCTATCTCTGCTTCGATGATGTCAATTAGTTCTGGAGCGAAGTTGCGTTTCTTTTGTGTGGCTGGTTTGCTGGCTGGGTTGACATGGAGCCTATGGCAGATGACTTGTGGGTAGATGTCAGGCATGTCTGATAGTGACCATGTGAACACATCTTTGTTGTTATGGAGGAAGGTGGTCAGCTCCACTTCTTCTTCTTTGCTAAGGCTCGAGCCGATCCACGCTTTTCTTTCAAGCTTGTCAGGATCAAGATCTATCAGTTCGACATCCTCTTCGGGCCTTCATCCTTCTTCTTGATCCTAGTTTTTTAATTGCTATTGAGGAGTGGTTGTTTCTTTTCCCTTCTGGCCAGCTAGACTTACGAGAATGAAATCCACCGTCTCAATGGCCTGTTCTTTTCCCTTCTGGTCTACTTGACGTACGGGAATGAACTAGGCTTGCTTGCTTTCCTTCAGACCTTGGGCTAAACATCTTCTAGCCATTGCCTGATCACGTCTTTTGATGAGTAGCAGATGTTATGGCATTAATCTTGCCAATCCATGGTCTGCCCAAAATGCCATTATAGAGGGAGATTTTGTCGATGATCATAAAGGTCTGTGAGCTTATCAAAAAGGTATGTGTCTAGTAGGTATGCTGATCTTGTTTTCTATGCCCATCTATTGGACAACTAAGTATTGCAGTATATTGGTAGCATTGCCCTCGTCTACGTGGATTCTGTCTACTATCGCTTGTGCAACTTGCATGCTGATGATCAAGGCATCATTGTGTGGCAGATCAAGGCATCATTGTGTGGCAGATCAAGTCCGAACTGGTTTTTTTCTAGAAGCCTATAACAGGATCGTCCTCTACTATTGGGTAACTGGTGTGGACTTGGGGGATTATAGTTACCAATTTATCTTCCTTTTCTTCTCCTTGCTTGTCTCTCCAGAGTCGGTTAGGATTGTATTGATCCTTATGACTTTTTGTGGAGGTTCTTTAGCTGCATCACAATCCCCGATATGATGAAAAGCTTTCTTTGCCATGAATTCGGTGCAATGGTCATCTCTTACTAGCTCCTCCAGATGTATTTTCCAAGACATGCAATTGCCAATATAGTGGTCATGCGTTCCGTGGAAGGCATAATATTTGGAGGTGTCCCTTGTGGCAAAATCAGATTTCAGAGGCGGTGGTCTCTTCAGCCATGGGTTGTCTTTCACCTGAGCCAGGATTTGATGTTTTAGATTTTCCTTTGCATTTTCCTCCTTCGTTCGCATGGTGCAATCCAGTATTTTTCTATCCTGCTCCCTTTGGTGACTAGTCGGCTTGTTTGATGACTTATTTGCGGTGATTCGATCGTCATCCCAAAGTGCATAACGTTTTGCTGTTGCGAAGACATCAACAAAGGTTTGGCTGGGAGTGATGCTCAACTCGCAATATAAGTTGTGTTCAGTCGACAATCCTTTCTTGAACTCAGAGGATGCGATTCGATTATTGTACCCCATAATGTTAGATTTTTCCGCCTTAAACCTACTGGTATAATCTCGGAGAGACTCATCGTGCTTTTTCTTCAAGTTGAAGAGATGGTTAGCCTGCTTCTTGATCACCTGATAGGAAGTACACTCCTTCATGAAGTCGAGGGCAAACTCTCTGAAGCTGCTGATCGTCTTGGGTGCGAAGGTATGAAACCAATCTTAGGCTACCCCTCGCAAGGTCATAGTGAACACTTCACATATCAATGCTTCGTCACTTTTGTGAAGTATCATGACACTCTTAAAGTGTTTAAGATGGCTCTCGAGATTGGAATCTCCTTGGAACTGCCTGCTCGATCTTGTCAGTGAACTGTGAAGAGTTCACTTGGTCTACTTCTCAATATATGGCATCTTCCAAATCTCCTCCGACCCTAAGGCTGCGAAGTCGATCATTCATGAGCTTCTCAATATCCTCCATTCATATCGCTTGCAGTTCTGGCTAAGGACGTCTTTGGCGTTGGCGTCGTTGGTCAACTTCCTCATCGACTGACGGGGTTTGTTCTCTTCGGCTGGTCTGCTGGCGTGGCGTTTGGAGGATTGAGCTTGTGAAGGGTCGGCAATTTGCCACATGTAGTTTGGAATCTGCTCTTCTAGTATGAGCAAGCGAGTGTCTTCCCTCACATTCCTTATGTGGGGGGCTCCAAGGTTGATCTCCTCGCGAGCCTAACCTCAAGTGGATATTTCCCTGCATACCCAAGTGAGCATGGACATCGGATTGTTCCCCTAGCCTTGAATGCACATTAGCATGTAGGCCTAGCCTCGAACGAATGCTCATCCTGGTCTAATCAGCACGGTCATGTCCTCCTCCTTGCCTACTAGGTCGATCTCCTTAGGATCTTTCAAGTTGTCTGCCTTGGTGTTAACTCATCATTTTCTCCTCTACTTCAAATCTCGGTCGAAAGTCTTGGACCAAGTCTATTTGCCTAAGTCAGCAAAAACATCTTGACATAACTGAACATAACAAACAAATCATAAACTTGCGGCTACATCTAGATTAGCCTAGGTTGCCTACGTACCCTTACTGGGGGATCAAGCCACACGTAGTTATTTCTACCACACATCACAATTAAGATAATACAGAAATGTTCAAAGTGAAACTAACAATAAAATTCTAGAATCATTCTTTACCTTGATTTCAACAAGCTATATAATTGAATATCATGCCCTGAAATTATGTACCTACTATTCAATGAGTTTATCATTGTACATCCAAACACATATGTACCACACCTTTAACCTAAAATACATACCTACGACCGTTCGCATAGTGCATATGTCCTGCAATTACCCACTAAGGGGTATATGGGAATGTCATTAAATCCAAAGATAGCTGGGGAAGGGGAAACTAGCCAACCACATGTGTAGACAAGTCGGGTAGGTGGCTAGGGATCCGGGCCAACCCTGTGCAGGAAAAAAAAGGGAGGGGGGGGGGGGGGGGGGAGGATGGCTGACTACGTGGAAATTTTATTAAAAGTGAATAACAACAACAATAATTCATCTAGTATGTGTTTAAAAGGAATAAAAGTTCTTTTGATGCAATGGTTGTACTTAGAGTGTTTGTATCAAACACTACGGCCAAGGAGTGATAGTTCACTCAATCTCAAACTCCTCAAGACTCAGGGCCTATAAAAGAGCCATGCCTGCAATTAGAAAAAGGAAGGAGAGAAGGGAGCAGCCGCAGGAAGAAAAAAAGACAGGAAGCACAACAGAGAAAGCAAGAGCCATCTCAAGGTAAAATCATAGTTCTATGGCATAGTTTTCTTGTTTGCTTAAGGCTCCAGGTAACAATATTGTTCAGTAATATATAGTAACAATATTGTTAACAATACAATCTAACAGTGTCAGCCAATTTCACAGCACGTATAAAATCTTGCATATATTTTTGTGTCCGTATCCTTGATATTAATTTTGAAATATCCCTACTACTACCACACATTCCAAAACCTGACTCTGCAATATGAAGAACCATACTTATAATACAGGGTACGATACATAACGTAGGGGAACCAATGAAACTCAACGTACACAGAAATTAGGGAGAATGTAAGCCTTTTTTGAGTCAACATCATGCAAATAAAACATCGCCATTGTCAGCACCTAAAACAAAGTACAATGATCAAGTTAGGCATTCCTTCTACTGTGTGTATGAAAAACATGCTTCGTATTATATACCTCACCGACGATAGATTTACAAGGACCGAGACACTCCATGTCGCCTCGTGTTGGGTGATGTCATCCATTATTGACAACGATCATACTACACAAGATTCACGTTATGAAGTTTATAGTTTGAACCATGAAACACAATACACAGAACAAATTAATTATTCCAATTCTTACGTAATTCAACTGTTCTACACCTAAATTAAAGAATAAACTCATCATTCGGTGTTATAATCATTGAATACCTCTTATCACCATCATGGCTGAAAATGAATTGCAACACTTTGATATCTTCGTCATCTATTTCAAGGTTTTCGCAGCTCTTTGAACAGACCAATTGCTAACCTCTGTCTTTTGTTTATTTGAATGTTGAACGATGGCTTTGCACCCACATCATATCCCTTTTCCTTTTCTATGGTAGCGCAGGTACTCGGCTTCAACGATTTTGTGACCTCAACTGTCATACCAGTATTCGTTTTCCATCTTGCTCAACAACAACCTTCATTTCAAAGTCCATTTTGAATAATAAAAAACATACAGTACTTGTTTACCTCAACTGTCATACCTTCAAACTTTGATCATTGTCATCCACCAAAGCTCCAATTCTATTCTCTGGAACAAGTACTCCTTCTTCCGTGGGATTGCCATCATTTTCAAGCCCTTCTACTTCTCCCAACAGTCCAGCCCATCGCACATTGCGTGCTTCCAGCATCTCACTTTTCCTTTTCCTTTTCCTTTCTAATTTGTCAACCCGTTCGTTTAATACACCGACTTCCCTTTGCAAAGCTGCAATTTCATCCACACATCCTCCTTCACGACTTACCTCACAGTCCTTTCTACTAATAACATCCCTACGTCGAACACAAATTTTGTTACTTTCAAAACCACCTTTCGACTTCACCCACATAATCACTTTCTTTGATGTTTTCTCCCCCCATGCTGTTCCAGGACAAACTGACTTGTCAACATGTGTTATGTCATGCACAATGGAAACAAGATTAAAGCTCTTAAAGAAATAACATACATCTGGCAACATATGGTTCACCAGTCTCCTTCCATGAGCGCACACCGTCCACTAAACAATGACAACAAAACGTAGCCCAAATTTTTTATAGAAAAGTTGATATAGATCCAAATTCACATTTAGAAGTTGAATTTAATCCTCGGATTTGGTGACTTTGATACAAGTCCTTTGACTTTTGTGCCACATAGGATTACATTCCTTTTTTAATATTGTCTGATGTAATCTTTTTATTTTATATATTTAAAATTATTTTTTGTTCCAATATTGCCCATTATCTTAGATTACTTACCTTAATGAGATATTAGCCAATATTATATTTCTTTCCTTATCCAATTTACCTTGAGAACATAAAACGTAAGGAATAATGAAGTTATTAATTGCAGCAAATTTTATGGTGGTTTTATAATAAATTACTAAATTTATGGTAAGTAAAGCCCTTTATTTTTTTTGGCAAAATATTCAATTTTCATTCCGTCAATTGTTACATTTAATGTTCTTATTTGAAGATGAGCTTGAGGGTGGTTAGGGGATTGTGGTACAATGCCAGCGGCAGCAGTTGCTTGAGATATTTACAGGAGGCCTCCACCTCTGCCTCTTTCTCTGATTTTTTGACGACGTTGAAAAAAAAATCAAGGCGGGGATTACCATTAATTGGAGAAATTTTTGTAGGTACCTGGTACACCAGCTGGTTGGTGTACCCACCAATAGAAATAAGACACGAGTAATAATTTATTTTTAGCCTCCTTTAGCAGTAACTTTTAACTCCGTTAGCTTTTTAACTCTGTTAGCCTTTTGCTGCAATCGAGAATCAAGTAAATAAATAAGTCTGTTTAGCCCATTCTCCTGCAGAGCTTCAATGGCTGCAGCTCTGCTCAAATCGACAAGAGCAGACCCATTCTCCTTTGAATCCAAAACCCAGTGCTCTCTCCAATCCCAAACCCATCAACTCCTTACCCTGGTACTATAGAGTTTTTGTTCAAGCAGCTGTTGGGAAAAGTCGATTTGGGTGGTCAAGTTTGGTCCACCAAACAACGTATCAAAAACACCTGCCCCTCCATGTGCAAAGTTCATCCCAGACTCTAGTTTGGAATTCTTCACAAATTTTCTCAATGTGTAAGGCACGGGAGATCTTATGCCCAGACTCTCTCCCCAACTTCTAACCACACCCACCTCCTCAACTTCCTCAAAACCCATATAAAAAACCCACCATTTCAGAGCACTGTGAAATAAAAGAGAGAACTGTGAAATAAAAAATGGGAAGATAGCAAAAGCCTAATGGAGGAGAAAGTTAAAAGCCTAACGGAGAGACAAAGTTAAAAGGCTAACGGAAGGGCTGATGGAACAAATAGTTAACGGAGGCTAAAAATAAATTATTACACGTGTTTTATTTCTATTGGTGGGTACACCAGCCAGCTGGTGTACCGGGTACCTACAAAAATTTCTCCATTAATTGGGATGAGACTTTGGGGTTTCATTGTTGTCGTGGTTTGGGACGTTGCCCTTGACTGTTCTAGGGTTGACATGATTTAAAAGGTTGGTGTATTTTTTGATATATTTTTCTTCATATATATATCTAAATTATAGGTAATATATTCCTTTAACAAAAAAAAAGTTATTAATTGACTTGTGTTTTGATATACATGAGATATAGGTACCACACTTTTTTGCCTTTTTGTTTATGAATCTAAGTTATAGGTAACATACAATTTACCACTTATTTTTTTTATGTACCGGAGATATAGGTAGCATATATTGTCCGACTTACATTTTTATGCACCTAAGTTATAGGTAAGATGTTTTGTGGTTTGTTCAGCCTACGATGTAAATATATTATCCTATGGTATAGATATATTGTCCTATTGTCCATTGCATAGGTATAATATGTCATATTCTATTTACCTATATGTCAGGTATATAATTTAATGTGGGTGCTTGTCTGATCGATTGGTATAATTTGTGGGTCTTTACTTTGTATTGATTAAATTGTATTTTATCCATATATTAGGAATATTATCAAGGAAAGAATTCAAAATTTAAATTATGGAATTCAATTACAAGGAAATAATGTATTAAATTTAGATTTTCAATGTGTTTTCCTTATTTACCTCAAAGGGTAAAATTGACACAACAAAAAAAGTAATAAATGCCAAAGGACCTACATCTAAAACT
The DNA here is from genome assembly GCA_034190965.1 of Prunus campanulata. Classification (NCBI taxonomy): domain Eukaryota; kingdom Viridiplantae; phylum Streptophyta; class Magnoliopsida; order Rosales; family Rosaceae; genus Prunus; species Prunus campanulata. The sequence goes on along the minus strand of CM067214.1, from coordinate 1,724,544 downwards.
AAAACCGCGAGGACTAAACCAAATGACAGCTAATTGTTTTGGACCTAAATCTAAGAAGCCCATTTTTTATTTTATTGTCTTTGTGTCCCTCAAAGGCACTAGGAAATTCGGACTCAAACTTTCTTCTGCCAATGGTGGGCATAGCAAAGTCCCCAGTGTAAATAAAATAAATCCGACTCGCAATTCATCGTCCACTTTTACTGTTTCCTCATTTCTTTGCCGAACTTCACCCAACCATATCCTCCCACCTTTCCCAACATACACTTCGCTAGTTGTGCTTCCGGCGGACCTTTTGCACCACCCACTAGTCTTAACACCACATCCACTGTCCTTGTAACCCATAATTCTTTCAAAATCACTTGGGCTGATCCTCATAGTTTTTTCGTGTGCCGTAATTGACTTGTTGTACGAGTCAAAGTTTGCCACCATAAACGAACAAAGGGATCTAAACAACCGGGGACATGCAGAGGATCAGTTGGGTTCTTCGTTACACACCTTGTCAACTTAGGTTTTACAGTTTCCTAAGAAGAAGAAGCATAACCCCCATTGATTTGGTTTTAGGAAAATGCCAAATCTCACTCAATAATCCCTTCTTTTGACCCATCTTTTCTTCTCTAACTTTTAGTAACCGGTTACCCCCTTTCGCTGGTTGCATTTCTATTTTAATTTTATTCTCAAATTTTGAATTTTTGTATGTACTTAATATACGCACGCATTGAAGAATCACCGGAAAAAAAGATTGAGATTAAAAATATGTAATCAATCCTTATCTTAAATACTTATCGGAGAATAGAAGGTTATTAAAATAGTCTTCATATCGTTTGATATCGTCCCGCTATATTGATAGCAATAGCAACATAGTCTTCATATTCTTATCAAAATCTTTTTCTTCGAAGGATGCAGCAAACCCAGTCGCCACCATCCAAACGCAACCACTCTCCTTCCCTCCTCCTCCAATGCTCAGAGCTAGTCCTTTCATGGCTGACCCCACAAGAACTCGCCACCATCTCTCTCACCTGCTCCACCCTACACACAATCTCTAAGTCCATGGCTCTCCGCCGAGCCTCCGACGCCTCCAGAGCCTTCGAGAGTCATCCCATTCCATTCCACAACTCCGTCGATGAACACCCATATGCCTACTTCATCTACACCCCATCTCAAATTCCTTCTTCCTCTTCTCAATTTTTAGGGCGCCAATCTTGGGGCTCCAGTTCTTCTGCACACAAATCGAACTCGGTGGCTGGACTTGGAGTTCAAACGCTGCGTTTCGTGGACGAGTCGGGAGAGTGTGCGTATGGGTGTGAATGCGAGGCATGTGGGGAAGAGGGAGTTGGGGGTGATGGTTGTCCGTGTTTTGGTGGCTTTAACGACGTCGTTGCAGAGTGTGGGCCGAGTTGTGCGTGTGGGTTGGATTGTGGCAATAGGTTGACTCAGAGAGGGATTGAGGTTAAGTTGAAGATTCTGAGGGATGGGCGAAAAGGGTGGAGTTTGTATGCCGACCAGTTCATTCCAAAGGGTCGGTTTGTTTGTGAGTATGCAGGTATTTCAATAACAACCCACATTTAGGAATTGGATTTTGTTTTGAATAATGTGTATGACATGTTGTGTTATCTGTTTGGTACTGATAGTTATATAGCACTTTAGCGCTTGTAAAATGTAATTGTTTCTAGTATGTATCCTGACGGTGTATGATTGGTTGTTTTGTGTTTTGTGTTAATTTGAATTTGGCTGTGACTAGAGATGAGAAAATGTTTTGACTTTGCTGATATAGAATAGAAGTGTAGACAGATTTTGAAATATATCTTGACTTTGTTGTCATTAGTAGATGTTAAGGTTCTGTTATTTTTCTAGACAACAAGCTTTCCAATTGGATTAGGATCACTCTTTTTTCTTGTTATCCTGTTGGATTGATAAAGTATTGTTCAGATATGAAATATTCCTATCAACAAATGTTGGTGCAGCAATTACTGAAAGGAAATACTATACTCAGCTTTTCTGTTGAGAAATTATCATGTATTCTGGCACCCACTTGCTTGGGCATCTGGAACACAGAAAGGGTGTAGTCTGTGAACCAAACACGTAGAAATCATGATTGTTGGATCATCATACGTTTGGCAAAACCTTGAAAGAATGGTGGGAAGGCAGGACTGGGGGAAATTGAAGTGTGACAATAACAGATTAAGGAGCTGAATAGGGAAGTGTTTGGGGACCATGGAAAGGAAAGAAGAGAAGAAGTTCAAGGGAGAATTAAGGAGCCGTCCTTTTTTCTTTCTTTATCCCTGCATCAACTGAGGTGCGGGGAACTGTAGACTGCTAATACGTCTGACCACACTGTTGTAAATGGTTAAAATTCACTAATGGCTTTCAGATGCTGCTGCTGAAGATTCTCCCCTGAAATTTTATTTGATGCGAAAAATCCTAAATTAGAAGTGAAAAATCTAATCCATAAAAATGGATAATGATACTGGCTTATGGCGTTCTGAAGCCTGTTCCCTGAGGCTTAGATAACATGTGCCCTACAAATGATTGCATGTATGTTTATCTGTATTCTGTATGCATGCATGGGAATTTGATCTCATTCTGTCTCTCTCTCTTTCTCTCTACACATGCACACACGTGTATGTATACATCCTGCAAGTTGGATTATATGTTTTAACATTTTTTACTTATTAATTGTTCTTTTTTTTGGGTGAGAAAGGTGAACTCTTGACAACCAAAGAAGCAAGATTGCGGCAGCAGATATATGATGAGCTTGCATCAGGTGGTCATTTTTCCCCGGCTCTTTTGGTTGTGAGGGAGCATCTGCCATCCAGAAAGGCATGTCTAAGATACAATATTGATGCGACAAGAGTTGGAAATGTATCAAGGTTCATCAACCATTCGTGTGATGGTGGTAATCTATCCACAGCACTGGTGAGAAGCTCAGGTGCTTTACTCCCACGTCTTTGCTTTTTTGCTTCAAAAGACATAAAAGAAGATGAAGAGCTTACTTTTAGCTATGGTGAAATTAGGGAAAGGTCTAAGGGGTTGCAGTGCTTTTGTGGGAGCTCTAGTTGTCTTGGAATTTTGCCCTCGGAGCAGACTTAATTGTAGTTTTTTGCCTCTAGACTAAGTAGTCCTGTAGCTTGAATTCTGTCTTTATAGGATATGTAGGAGGGAAAGGAGCTGTTGGGGGCACATTCAGGATTGTGCAATAAATGGTAAAAATGAAAAGGGAAAAGAGAATGAGGAGAAGAAAATAGCACCATAAGTTTGTTAACTTATATCTAATACTTTAACTGAAATCTGTAATCGGTTTAACTTGCAATTTTCTATTCGGAATCGGATGCAGATGCAGATGCAAATTTTGCGAAGTTAACGGTGGGCCTGTGCTCATGACTTTCTTTTTCTTCTTTTATAAATGATTCCTCTTGTTTTTTCCTCTTCCTATCTTATTATTTTTCCTACGTTAAGGTCAATTGGCCAAGGTTATTAGGAGCTATGCAACTCAACACAAATAGCTCTATGGTATCAAGTCTTTTGGTGGTTCAACTATGTGCAATATCATATTCCTTCTATCAAAGCTTTGTACCAGCTCTAGCTAGGATTCAGGGTTTAGAGTTTAGAAACCGGTTTTTTACTCACACCTACACTGACAAAAAGATCATGTAGCATACTAGTCGTTGAAACAAATATTGAAATTAAATGAAAGAAAGGAAGGAGAGTGATCATGCATCTCATCTACTATAGCTTAAAGGAAGTGCAGACCATGGCTGGTTTTGGTGTTTCTAAATTCTCTCTTCAGCTTAGGGCCAATTCCGTGTTGCTTCGAGTTTCGGTTAGCTTTGTCTAATGCTGCTTTTGATGTAAATTGTTTGGATACTAAATTCATAATGGATGTTTTGATTGTTGAATCCGATTTATTTCCTCAATAATCCCTTATATTAACCTTTGTGCAAGAATAACTTTGTCATCCTTCATCTCTTAAGAAGAAAAAAGAAAAAAGGTTGGTGGCGCCCAAGGCAAGTTCTGGGCCTAGCAGCCCCATTCAGGAGCTGAAAGCGAAGTGGCCCAAACCTGGAGGAAAGCTATCCCAACGATTGCAGCTACCCCAACTCCAAAGTAAGACGTGATATTTTGGTTAATGAGTTCCAGTGACCTGTTTTTGAGGTAAAACTCACCTCAGTAATGCAAATAAGAAAGTTAGGAACAATATATTTAGCCACGTTAATCTCTCCGCATGTATGATTGACCTACAATCATTTGACTATATATTTGCCCTAGCAGAAGGACAACAAGTTAGGATAGGAGGTAACGTAAACATATATTATAGATTGGGGAGAAGAAAAGAAGTATAGTTTTATGATAATGATCATGGATAGAGAAGCTAAATACAAGAAATTGTAAAGAGAGAAATATTAAGGAAAGAAACACGGAATGCATTGAGTTATTATCTTATTATTCAAGTGTATCGATCGTTGGCAAACATGAGGGGAACTTGACTCTCTTCCTCGTCATCTTCTTCGTCCTGGGATGGCCTTGAAAGCTGAAGAGGGTCCAAGCTTTGTGAAGATGGCGCAGTCTTGGCTGCAAGGTCAAAATTAGAGGTGAAGCTGCACATGTTGATGAGATTAGTGGAAGCAGAGGAGTTGTTGGAGTAGGCAGGCTGCAACATCAAAGCCATGTTCTGCTGCTGCTCATGTTGTTGTTGCTGTTGCTGCTGCTGCTGCCGCTGCTGAGAGCTGATCTGAAGGGCATTTGCAAATGCAAATCGACTGTTTATCAGCTGAGTTTGCACCGTTGCAAGCTCGGCTTGCAAAGATGCAACCTGGACATTAATGACACAACAGTTAAACTAATTAATTAATAGATGTAACTGTCCTTTAAGATTGGTCTTGGAGCTTCAATTATATATGTGAACACTAACGCCATCTTATGAACAAAAGGTGAGAGAGCTTGCAGTTTTCCCTTTTTATTTTTTATTTTTGGAAGTTTTTTGTTTTATTGAACATTCGTAGTCCATGAAATTTGAACTCAGGACCTTATAAAAACTGCTAGTAGTGGGAGCAATTGATAATGTTTGGTGGCTATCAATGTTGAAATATTGTCAAAACCCCCTATGGAAAGTTTTGTGAGAAGAAGAAGTAAATTTATCTAGCCTGGTTTGTACTTGCAACATCATCTCTTATCTCATGACATTAATTGACCAATAATTTCCATGAAGGCAATAATAGATTGGAGAGAGAGAACATATATAGGTGTGTAAATGTGTGTGTGTGTGTGTGTGTGTGTGTGTGTTTTGATGATTAATTAAATAATTAATTAGTAATATGGTTAATATATATGATGAAACCTGTTGTTGCAGAGCAAGAATGGTTGAGACACAACCATAGACAGGATCAGCGAGCCTAGCTTGAGCCTCATAAGAAATGGTGACGACGGCATCTTGGCGGCGGTTAAAGGGAATATGCAACAAAAGCTTTGACACATTACTTGCCCCAAACACCTTGTGCACCGCTGCAAAGCGTGCAGCTCCTTGGTCTGAACCAAAATGGGGTGCAAATATGCACCCACTAATGCACTTCCTCCTCAGAAACTTGCAGGCTCCACATGGAGCTGCACCACCTACTACTACTGTACTGCTTGTACTAGAATTGTTTGTCGTTGCCGCCGCCTCTGTGTTAGAAGTAGGCCTTCCAGCACCGCCAGATGTGCCCTTTCTTCTGCTTTCGGACTTGCAATGATCTCCGTGTACTGGCTGATCAGCCATCAAGAGCGAATGGAAATGGAAGGATTAATATAACAAGTTGGCTGGCTGGCTAGCTATATAGCTACAGGAAGGTAAAGGGTTTTGATTAATATTAAAGACTTTATTAATTTTAGCAGTAGTGCACGTTAGTCTCGTGAAATAGTTGGCAAGCTCAATGTGCTAAGCCTCTCTTTCTTTGTTTCTTTGTTTCTTTGTTTTAGAGAGAGAGAGAGAGACGTTATGGTTGGTGAAGTTGGGGAAATATTGAGTGAGTGAGTGAAATGAGTCTACTGCATGGAGTGTGTGAGGGGCACGTGCAAAAGCAAAGGGTAGGGCCTACTGGCTTAATTAATTAATTTATAATTAATTAGCTAATTATATTATATATTAATAAATAATGGTGTTAGTTTTAAGTCCAATAATAATAATAGTTGTATGTATGGAAGTTGTAGAGGGTTGTGATGATGGAGGGAAAGGCACAAGATTTGTATTGCCCGTGGCGTGTGGGATGCATAAAACCTCAAGTGCATGGGTGTGGGTGGGTGAGTGTGTTACATGTCATGTCATGCATACCTCTTTTACCTTTATTAACACTGAAATTAAGACAAAGCATAAGTACATTGTTACAACTCACACCTTTTTTTTTTTCTTTTGTAGGAAAAGATGGTTACAGCTTACACTTACATTCCTTATCCAAAAAACTCACTCACATTTACATGCCTATATGCAATCTTGCAACCCATTAATTACCTTCCCCTAGAAGTATACGTGCTTGTAAATCGATTTGTATATCTCGTAGAATTCGTTACCTTAATTAAAAGTTGTAATACTTGATTTCCGTATTGAACAATTGCACTAATGACATACGAATCAGGAAAATCGGGAATACGAGATAACTTCACTTGGAGTGCAGTAGGGTAACTTGAATCTAGGATTGTTTTGTAGAAGGGAGAGGATCGGAAAGGAGGAGGCAAAGTAGGTCTGCTTATTGGCAATACAAACCATGCTGCTATGTATTATAGAAAACATCTGAGAGTCCTTTTCAACAATGGAAAGTTCTAGCTATCTGCTGATCTACATAGATTTCAACTCATATGTAAACATTAATTAATTAAGAATAATGTGACAAGATGTATATATAGACAGTCAAAATTAAAGTGATTCTTTACACTCCTTTTCTGTTGGATTTGGAAACCAATAAATCTCAATTGATGGGTTCAGTAACCTATAAAGTCATTGTTTACACTCCCTTAATATGAGCAATGTGAAGGATGTGCTCTACAACCATCAATTGTCTTTGTGTAGCTAGCTATGGCGTGGATTCTCAAGGATCACAAAGGAAATGGAAAGCTTTTAGGCAACATGATTGGGGCATTAGGCAGGATGGAGATGAAGCAGCTAGCATAACAAAAAGACTCCTGTTGACAGAATCTTCTTTTATTTTACTAGTCCCATTCCCTCTGCATTAATCCGTAACTGACGTCTATCTGCAGTCGGTAAAAAATATATATATATATATGGCTAAGGAACCTGCAACTCACCGCTAATAGGTGAGGCGTGAAGGAATTGAAGGTGAAACCGGAGAGCCCTCACTGCTCTGGGATTCTCCTCCCTGCCATGCATCCTGAACTTGTTCAGCATACTGCAAGTTCCACAGAACATCCTCAATAGAAGGTCTATCTGCTGGATCCTTACACAGACATCTCACACAAATTTCCATCAGTGTCTTCAAGGACTGATCCAAGCATGTCTGCCTAACTAGTGGATCAACCATGCTTCTTCGAGCTGCTTCATCAGCTGTAAGGGCCACTTGTAGCTGCATGGTGTTAATGAATGTATGTAAATTGATTGGACGTGGTATAACTTTCCCAAACCCCCCTAATTCATAATGCAGGGCCGGAACATTTTCTGTTCTATAAATACACCAAATACCGATTTCTTGGAAAGGGAAAAATAACAATTATTTTCCAAAAAAATTGAATTCTCAGTTGTGATAAGTCTGAAAGAAATCTCCTAAGCATAGAGGTTTATATCTACCAAGAAGACCAAACCAAAACTCTGATGGTGTCTTTGCCGCCATCATGACTTTATATTTTATTTTAAATATAATTGATGTTAGGAAGATCATATTGACAGTTGATAAGTAACCAAGCAGTTCTTTCCATCCTGAAGGCCTTGTAATGAAGTCTGATTCTAAGTTTAATCAAACGCCCGGTAAGACCATAGTGTAAGTAACTCAGGGGAAAGAGGTCTAGTAGAGAAGGTGATTGGTGTGAGGAGACTATGTCGGGGATTTTGAATCTTGATAGTAGGAGGTTCCTGGTTATTCTTATTAGCTCAATGGTGGATTGATTTGTTGAAAGTCTGTCTTACAATCCAAACGCACTGGTTGAAGGGATTGGTTAAGCTAGTGTTCAGTTGCGGTTGAAATTAGCCATGTATTAAGTCTTCCATGAAAGGTCAAAATACATAGTGGTGTGGTGTCATAAGCTTTGTGAGAACATTATATATATTTCTGTCCAAGGTTCGTATCAATATTGCTGCTAACGCTGCTAATATGTTAACTAAATTGGTTCCCTAAATGATGTTCAGGTCCATGTCATAGGATAGAGTAAATTTTAAAGTGATAAACGTCTAGAACTGATGCAACCATGTCTTTTGTTGATTTCAGTGACAACAGAGTGCTTGAAGAAAATATAACAAAAAGCAGAGTGCTTTTACCTGATCTTCTAAAACTTCCACTTGAGTCTCAGACTTCACTGGTCTGCCTTTGATCATTTCCAGCAATATTACTCCAAAGTTGTGAACATCGGTCCTGTCATCGTGCTTCATCCTGTCAAGCAACATAACACAATGGTTACAGTTTACATGTAACTGCATACATGTTAACGGAATAATCTACATATGATTAGTAGGTGTACTTTAGGTGATAATAACTAGATGTAGCTCGGGACCTCTCCGTGAAGGTGGCAAGAGGTGACAAGGTGTCAACAAGCACAAGGACTAAGATTATCTTCAGAAGTAATAAAATTTATCTGTTATGTACAAGTCATTAACCTCTTGAATAATGTTTGCAGATTGCCTACTCGAAGAAGTTTTATTTGGCTTGAAGACCTTCTTTTAAGGGTTTCACTATTCTAGTATGTAACTTAAGACATTTAAAATTTTCATTGCAAACCTTGAACCGCCACTGGAAGTTAAGGATCCACCTGAAGAAACTCCTTGACCACCCTGCAAGGATGAGCTGAGATGAAAACCAATTCATAATGGTTGCTTCGAGAAATCAAATTGACAACCCAATTAACTACAACTTTCTTCTTACCTGTTCCATACTTTCTTCTAATATAGGAAGGTTGTAACTGCTAATTTTTGCAACAAGATTCTGATCCAGTAAAATGTCTGTTATTTTAAGATTATTTGAATATATACCAGGAATGATCCCTGTGTGCAAAAACTGAATGCCCTTTCCTATGCCTATTGCAGCTGCTATACGTTGTGTCCACGTAAGTGATCGTCTGGGATGTCCCTCTTCCAAATTATAAAAAATAAAAATAAAAAAAGAAGAAGAATAATATAACATTAAAAAAAAATATCACATAAATGTATGAAATTGAAAGGAAAAGGTTCAGGATGGAGGAAACAAGTGTGGGTTAGTTGTCCCTACAGTGTAGTGCTTATGGAAAAGAATTTGACATAAGTTAAACATTGGCTTATGTAGCAAATCAGATAAATCAGTGCCTGAAGTATCGACTAAGAAGTAGCCCAGATTCATATTCCAACAAATGATGCTTACTACTCAGAACAACATGTAAGCAATGAGATTGGCTTCAGAAGAACCCTTCAAATAATTGGTCTGTAAGATATGTAGACTTATTTATATCAATGAAGTATTAAAAGTAGTGCAACTTCTGTATCCTCCATCCTGAGAAACTGAATAAAAGATTGCATTGAATTACCAGAGATCCAGCTTCTTAGTGTGCCATTCGGTACATATTCGAAAACAAGAAATATTCTGCTGACACTAGCATCATCCAAGTAACACTCAAAGCAGTGTCCAAGAGCACTGACCAAGTGGCGATGTCTCAGTTTCATAATTAGCTCTATATGGTGCATGAAATTTTGCGTGCTGTGACTTCCTTTTATTTTTAAGCATCTGATGGCCACAAAAGAACCATCCTTTAACTGGCCTCTGTACATCTGAGATCATGAGGGACGAAAACATGAATTTATGATCTATTGATGCTAATAGAATATCAACAGCATATTTTTTCTTTTTTCTTTTTTCTATTCAAGAAATCTATAGTTTGTCCAAGTAGTGCACGATGGTAGCACAGATGCATGTCATCATACATTCAGCTCCTTTGAAATACCAGGTCTTAGACCACATGACAATGAAAAACAATAAAGAAAAGATGTAAGTAAAAGAAGTTCACCCTTTCAAGCACTGGGATACTATAAGGAAAGCATGATGTAACTAATCAATGCTTCCTAAAATCAAAATAAGCTATCCTCAGTTGATACAAAAAATTGAACGATAGCACCAGGAAACAACCAATTATTTAAGCTGGGAAGAATTTCTAGGATGTGATTAATAGTTAATCACACCAAACTGCATTCAAAAGCATCAACAAAAACTCATCAATACCACATACAGCTTCAACAAGAAAGTAACATGTTTATGTTATATACCTGTCCGTGTGAGCCTTCACCCATGAAAGTACATGTATCAAAATTTTGTGTAGCCTCCTCGAGTTCCTCAAATGAAAAGGTTCGATAACCAGGAAGGCCAAGCGCTCCCATCTTCATTGTTTGAGATACATATCCTTTAGGTGAAAGGCAGAAGATCATATTATTAGACATTTTGAATACACTGGAAGATATAGCCAATCAGCATCCAGGATTTGTGCTTCTTTGCGGCTCACATTAATTAATGAGTTTTTTTTTTTTTTTTTTTGCCATTACAGCCTTTCCAACTTCATCTACAATCATATCTTTGTTTGATATAGCTAAGCTAGAAAGAATCCTATGCCTGAGAACAAGTTGCTATTGCTTTAAAATAAAAGATTCATCAAATTTTGTGTGTGTGTGTGTGTGTGAGAGAGAGAGAGAGAGAGATGTATGAGAACTCACTCGCATCTGATAGTAACTTTGAGGTATATCCACTTGATGCGTTCTCTGTTATTGATCTTGGTGGAGATTTCTTCATTGTCTTGTTGGTATTCATTCTTCTATGTATGAAGTAAATTAGGCCAACAAGCACAACCCCTCCACAAATCCCTCCAATTAAACCTAAGGCAAGTGCAGCTTTCGAAGCTTGTTTTCGCTTGCTTCTCTCAGGTATTATTCCAACAGCCAATGCTTCATTACGGCAAAATGGAAATGGATGTTGATTTTGATTCCTACTATCTAAACAATTCCTAGCATACAGAACAACCCTGTCCTTATAATCTGACAGAAGACATTTAGGTAAGCTTCCGGTCAAAAGATTTGAGGACAAGTCCACAGCTTTAAGTTCAGCATTGCAAGAAATATTTTCAAAAAGCATTCCTGTGAATTTGTTTCCTGAAAAATTAAGATAAGTCATTGAAGGTAGAGATAACAGTGATGGTGGAAATGGCCCCACAAACATATTGGAAGAAACGTCTAGCCGTTCTAGCTGATAATAGGAGCTGATTTCAGCAGGGATGGCAGACCTAAATTTGTTCTTGCTCAGTACAAGGGTGACCAACTTTTTTCCAAGTTTGGGAAACTGAGGTCCAAAAGCATTATTTTCCAATTCAAGAACTTGAAGGTTTGTTAAACGGCTAAAATCAGGCACTTCCCCATAGAAGTGGTTATGTGAAAGCCCGAGCACTCTAAGATTTTCCAAATCACTCAAGGAATTCGGCAAAGATGAATTGAACAAATTCTTCTTCAAACTCAAAACAGCCAAAACTGGAAGTGAACTCAGCCAATCCGGAAGCGGTCCAGAAAACATGTTATCATCAAGAATAAGCGTCTGGAGGGTTGTTAGAGATGAAAGCTCCAGAGGGATGGCGCCATACAGGAAATTTGAAGTCAGATTAAGTATTTCCAGTGATGACAAGCGTATGATTTTACCTGGCAAGGGGCCCCATAAGCCAAGAGAAACCAATGTGAGGACTTTCAAGCTCGGAAGTTTAACAAGAGTTGTTATGAAGGAATCAATTGAAAAGTTCCGAGGCAACAAAGGAGCATCCTTTTCGCCGATTATATGCAGTTGGGTTATGTTTCCTTCATAGCATATGACAGCCAAAGAAGAATTTGCTTCAAAGTTGCACAAATCTTTGTAGATATTCCGGCTGTTCAAAACAGTTGGAAAGTTTAAAAATCGTACAATTCTCAAAAGGGTCTGAGCTTGGGAGGATTGATGTTGTTCGGAATGAGTAGCTGACAAGAGAATGATAGCAAGAACCAAAGGCATAGAACACAGAGATAATTTTGCCATAGCAGTCTCAGCAGAATCAGCTGCAGGGGCCAAGCTCATAAGATATAGGCTTTCCAAGGACTACGAGACCCCATTGTTGAAAGTAGCGGCATCCAGCTTCCCAAACCACATACAGAACTCCTGCACTCATATTATGTCGACATACAAACATATTGAACATGTTAATATGTATAGATATGTATGTATGTATATATATACTCAAAATATAAGTATTTCAGTCAGAAAAAGGACACATAAATAACAAAAAGACCAGAGCCAAAAGTAAGTTGACAATATCAAAGATTTGCTCTCAACAAAATCAGAGGCCATCTCACCTCAATGGATTGAACAAACAAATGAATTTGACTTCAGAGTTCCAATATACCAGTTAAGGAGCTTGAGATCAAATAAACTCAGATAAATTGATAAAATCTTCTGGATATTTCCTTTTTCTTTTCCTTTCACAATAAAAAAAGACAGTTGCAGACAATTACAAATCCACAAGCTTCTGCTAAACCCCTGTGACAGCAGTTGGTTAAGACTAACTAATCAATTGATGGTGACTTTCAAACCAAGTAAATATTCACAACTGCCCCAAAAGCACATAAATGAAATCCCCTCAAACGAAAGAAAGGAAAACTTTGAAAGTCCACAAACACAAACCCAACTAGGATTAATAAGCACATTCCTGCTCTCATATATCAAACTGCAACAAAATTTAAACCCAACCCGACAAAAAATATTAAAAATCTAAACAAATTTTTTAAAAAGAAAACATGCATACCTGCTTCACAAAATCCCAAATTTTTCTTCACCGCTCATTCAACAATCAGTTTCCTAGGTGACCGCAAATCTTACTGGCTGACACATGAGATGGGTTTCTTCTACAGAAGCCAGCTTTTTCACCGCGCACCACAACAAGACAATCCAGTGACACGGGTTCAAAGTAACTTGGGATGCAAACCGCAACAGACAGACGTTTTAATTTTCTTAACTCTATATTTTTTTCCTCTCTCTCTCTCGCTCTGTTTATTTTTTGATCTTCTGGAATATTTTGGAAAGCTAAACTCAAAGGGAAGCCATGGTTATACCGGAACTGATGAAAGCAAAAGAAAAAGAAAGATTCTTGCAGAGAAGGGAAGCTTTATTTCACTGTGAGTGTGAGTGGGAGAAATATGAAATACTAAAATTAAATTTGAAACATGAAACGCTAAAATTAAAGGTGGACAATGCAAAGACACAGATGACACAGCCACACCACAGGCACAGACTGGAGTGTAAGCTTTCGCTTTCCAAGTCTGGTAAGCTTTGGCTTCGATTGTCTTGTCACTTTGTGATGTGGCCATAACTCTTATATAATCGCTATAATTATATGATCTACTTTCATTAAGAAATATAAAAAAATACACACATGAGTAACGCCAAATATCAGTTATAATAATTTAGGAATAATTGTGGGCCGTGGTTCAACACTATGACACCAGGAACAGGAAGACAACGGAGGTCAATAAGGAATAGCATTTTCCAATATTCTATTGTTGGGACACAAATGGAGTCTGGTGGAGACTACTTTATAGATTCAAGACCCACTTATTAAAGTGGCAGAATGAAGCAACAGCCTCACATGGAATTGAGAGCTTTTATCATCTCATCTCATTTCATGCAGCATAAAGGTGAGAGTTTCCTTGTTGGCCTATCACTCTTACACATATCCTCATCCTCTTTGGCTTTTACTTACATAATTTCAGTTACTTTCCCAGGAATTTTAGAGCTTCAAACCCATCATCATTGACCAAAGGCCATTCATTTAATTATGTACTCCGAGATTTTAATGGGTGGTTGTCACAAAGATTGGGTTATTGATTAGACATCCATTATTAAATGAAGGGTTTTTTTTTTTTCAAGGAATGGACCTCTCTAACGTATACTCGACTTTCATTTTGGTCCTTCAAGTAATTTGTTCACTTAAGTGGCCCTTTACCTCTTTCACATGTGTCAAATTGGTCTCGTTGTCAAATTCCGTCAACTTTAGAGGTAAAATTGTCAATTTGGTCACTAATTACCTCTTAAAACTAACGAAAATTGTAACGGTAGGACCAAGTTGATATGAAAGAGAGAGTTTGAGGACCAAAATGAAACTCGAGTGTAAATTTATGGACTAATTCGCTCAAAATAAGGGCCAAGAACGGCCATGTAGTTATGTTCTGTTTTTAATATATAAATGAAAATTAATTATTGAATTTTTATTAATAGTGCAAAATATTAAAAATAAATTGCTCATAGCTGGATTTCCTGAATAATAAATTTAAAAATAAAAATAAAAGAAGACTTTTGGGATATTAATTTTACATAGTTTGTAAAAATTAATGCTTCCCAATATAACAAATTAGAACTCTAACTAGCCTTTAGTCTAGTAGTATTTGTCTGAGATCCTACCTAAGTTCGATCCTCCCTCTCTCAATATTGCTTCTATAAATAAAATTTTTAAAAAAACAAACAACCATAATTTTTTTACACTTTTTTATTTACAATATTTTTATTAATCCGAAATTTCTAAAGCTAATAAAGGAAGATGTATAAAAAGACTACATCAACCAACTTTATCCCCCGCTGATATTCACATATATTATGCTTTTGTAGTTCTTATTCACAGAATCACAATTAAAGTAAAAGTCATTAAGGTTTAGTTTATCCCCCACTGATATTCACTTATATTATGCTTTTTTCTTATTATTTTAGTATTAAAATTATTTATACCATCGTTTTTAGTATAGTGAAAGGAAAAAGAAACTTTGAGCTTAAAGCCCAAATTCAAACTCGGTCTTTAAAGTCTAAGCCCAAAGCCCAGCCTCATGTGTCTTAATAATTTGGCCAATTTAGTCCTTATACTTTATGGTATAAAAATTATAGTTTTTCTCTTTCTGTAAAAGCCAAAAGCAAAACCCTTTATAATATAAATAATATATAAAACAAATTAGAAAGTCTTTTAAAGTAAAGTAAAACTAAATAAACAAATAATAGGTAAATAAAAGTAAAATAAATTAAGATTATGAAAGCAAGCCTGGTATGGTGAAACACGTCAAAAACGATGTCCCAAAGCCTTTATATCCTCCTTACGTGCAGGTACTGACAATCTACAGGACTCCAAGATACGACCCCCAATACACAGGCTCAAGATTTGCTATGAGCACGTTCACAGTCGGATATAAGTCTCCAAATCACAGAATCGTCACAAGATCTTGTTTTGCTTGAGAATGGAGATCTAAGACACAAACAAAGGGCGCATGTGAGTAATCTATATTATGTTTGTTCTGCAAAGTAGATAGCCAACAAAAGAAAAAAAAAAAAAAAAAAAAGACGAAATGTTCTTATCTCTTTATTTTCTCTGGTTTATTGCTTCTTGTCTTCTTCTTTGGAGGTATTGGTGAAGATAGCGGCCTAATCCCCAGTGAAGTCGCCAATTTATGTAGGGGCTTTTTTGTTCCAGAAACTACAGATGGGCCTAAGCTGCTGTAAAGAGCGAATGGATGGAGTTGCTGTAAAGAGCGAATGGATGGAGCTGCCCCTATGTCTGAGTTCAATAATCAGGCCCCAAGAGTGTCTCGAAAGGTTCATGGAGCCTTAGGAAACACATTGGTTTCCTTCACCAATAAAACCAACAGTTGCTTACAAATAAATGCTTTTGGCTTGGCTTGATAAGCTTGTGGCATAGGAGCTGAGCATTCATGAGTTTAGCATGAGAGAGAGAAAGCCTAGATTTTCTATGAGAAACAAAGGTTCAAAGTAAGGGGAGAGGGAGTTTTGTGAGGATTTATTGAGGGAAGAGAGGGAAAGATGAAGGTGGAAGAATGGGTGGCTTTAGCAGATTTCCAGCAGCTTGACGAAAGATTTGTCAGGCTCTTGGGTGGCTTGCCAGAAGAGAAAAGAGGGAAGAAATGGAAGAACAAAGCTTGAAATCGAAGGGTTCTAGAGGTGAGATGTGATGCTTGCTCTCTCTGGATGTGTTTATGGGAGAGAGAGGAAGAAGATGGAAGAACACAACTTGAAATTGGAGCTTCCAGCAATGAGTAAGGATGTTGCTCGCTCTGGATGAGTTATGTTGCTGGGTAGAAGGTGCCTCCTTTTATAGGCGTTGGAAGCCCCCAATTTTATCAAGTCTTCTTCTCCATTTTTCTTCATTTTCTTCCATTCAATCCTCTTTGGTGAAATCTCCCCAACCCAAGCACATAGGAGCAGAGCTTTTTGGGGTTCCAAGACTTTCCTGCGGGTGGACTTCTCCATCTAAATGAGGGCCTCTTGCTTTTCCTTCTTGTTTTCCCACCAGAGCTCACAGAGGAAAGAATGGGTAAGGGTGCTGGTCAAAAGGTGATTTATTTCTAGCAACCTGTGCATATGGGTTTGCCTTGGTTTTGACAAGGTGCTAGGAGCAGCTTGTGTTCATGTGGGTTTGCCTTGGTTTTGACAAGGTGTTGGATATTTTGATTGATGTGGGATATTTCCAAGTGTTGTGGGCTATGGCTATTGGATATTTTCTAAGATGTTTCGGTTCTTAAGGTGATGGGCTATTTGGTTTTCTCTCTTATGCTACCCATATGTTTGGGCTCAAGAAATGAGCTTAAGTTTTGGTGCTCTCAAGCAGCCCAAAACTTCCACTCCTTGGACCATCAATGGACCTCATGAATACTCGTAACCATCCATACCACAACCCGCTCAGCAAGCCCCAGACATTTGCGTGGCTTGGGCCCACTTAAGCTTGTAGCGTGGCTTGGTGTGAAAATAAAGATTTTCCGCTTGGCATGGAGTGTTATTTGGTGTGCTTGTGCTCGAGCTTTGCCGTTTTGTAAGGGCTATGGCCGGGCCAAAATGGCGCTTGACGGGATAATGAGCATGGTTCATAGAACCAGTACATTTTACAGGCTTGTTACGACCTTTCTGCGTGGCATGTTGCATATTTGCTTGGCATGGCACGTGTGCAAACGCATATGACGAACTTTTGCGTACCTAAGTCGGGTTTCTTCCCAAATTAGGTGTCGTACTGAGGTAGAAATAGATTTAGGCCCAACTTTGGATTTTTTTGGGCCTCAACAAGTATGAAATGTAAAAGAAGAGAGAATCAAATTGTAGTGGTGGTTGTGATAGTATGCTATTGTATTAGTATATCAAATATGAAGGAGGATTGACCTTTTATAGGCATCCAAGAACATGTAACCTCCACCACATTAAACTATAAAATTAAGACATTCAATATAGAAATAAACCTTAAAAATTAAATATTTATAACCCCCCACAATAAAATAAAAAAAAGCCAAAACAATTAAATAAATCAAAACAGAAAATTTTAAAACCTTTTAAATTCCAACAATCCCTCACAAGGTTTTCAAAATTTTACCATGACCAAAAATAGTGAAAATATATATTTATATATGGGCAACATAATACTATGCAATAGGTGTAGTTGCCTTATGGGCTTGAACCTTCACTTAGTGATGATAGTCTCCATTTGAGGAACCTGAGTATACAAAGTATTGAACTCGACAACTTTGACCAAACTTCAACATATCCCACACATAATATTGGTTGAGACTTGGATGCAAGGTAGCGCTATTTATGGCCATGCACTAATCTTGATTCTTATGAGAGTCACTAGAGAATAGCCCAACTCTCACAGTCGCGGTCTCACGACGTCTCTTACTTAGATGAGTTCTCCAAGAGTACATGTGACCTACACCTTGCGGGAGATTGCCTGCCTCGAAACTCATTCATGGATAAATCCCTTCCTGGCGTCACATAGCCTTAGGGATAAGCAGAAGAATATCTCGAGGATATTTCTATAGTTTTATGAGCGCTATATGAGTCACGTAGTATGGATTGTTTGTCCCACATTGAACTTCCTTCATGGATCGCCAATCACATAAGATGGGTTACCCCCCTAGGTGACTCCCTTATGGGCTTAAGCACATCCCCCTCGACATTTTGCATTAGTAGCCTCCTCCAGAGGCATGCATATCATCATTAGCCTTTGCAAGGCATATATAATGTGGGTCATGTCCTTGTTCTCCACTTTAGTGCGCTCTAGACATGCATGTTATTTAAAATATTTCCTACAAAATCTTGCACACAAATTATTAGTGGATTTCATCGCAATATAATTGGAAATTACATACGCATCGATATACAATAAAGTATAACGTTAATACATCAAATCTTATGATGAAGAGTACCTCTCAATTCTTTGGTACCCAAATATGAATTTCTGAAGGTCCATGAAACTTTGAGTACACATGTTGATGCTTATGAAGTTATGAGCAAAAATATAGCGCTTAATTCATTAAATAAATTTAACTATGAATACTGAGTATTTAAGGATACTCTTACTCCCTTTATGTGCATATCCTAGTTGTCAATGTATCTTCTCGATTCTCAATATGACCCTGTAAGACAATAAAAAGTGTCCACCAAAATTCTATACCAAGATCATCATTATTTGCACACATTTTCATATAAAAAATGAAGACAAATTAGTTTAATAATAAAAATTTATAATATAAGAAAACTTCACACCGACATAACAAGTTCGCCAAAAAATTACTTATTTAATATTTACTTGGAGGTAATATCAAGGTCATGAATATAAAGCACCCCCCACATTTAAAATATGTAAAGCAAATCCATTATGTTTCCAATGTTGACCACAAAGATAAGAAATAATAATAATTAATAAAAGAATCTTAGGACAATAACCTCACAAGTTAAGGGAATCATCAACCCCTACTAGTTGAAGAAAGGGTCAAAGTATATTTCATAAGATCAAAATTCAAAATTAAATGCCACTTACAATGATATATAATTTATCATTGTGTTTGAGTCTTCTCCATGTACACTTCATGACAATTAACTCAAAATTATGAGTTTAGTGAACAAAATTATGCAATGAGTCTTAATAATGATATATAATTGCACATAACCGTATATCAATATTAACAAAATTATATATCATTTTTCAATCATTCAACAAGTCATAATTTCTCCTTTTAAAATTATATATCATTTTAAACCTGAAAATCTTGTTTTGTATTTTAATTGCACTATCCAGCAAGACTATATAACCAAATAAAGCTCTTGCCAAGCTTAACAGTATTAACACAAAAAATATAATTAAGTTTCATAACCATGTTAAGGGCAATAATCACCCAACATTATTAACAACTTTATTGCCAAAATAAATATAGGAATTGAAAACAAGTGTGACCATTAGGCACAATCTTGGAAATTAATTTCAACAAAGAAAAAAGAAATTTATTTTTGTGTTTTGAAAAAGTATATGCATATGCACGTAAAATAGAGTAGCCATTTTTTGTACACCAATGTGTATTCAATCAAGAAGGCATTTTTCTCATGAATTGGAATTTCTAGATTGAATAAAACAATAAACATATACACAATATAAACTCTAATTTGTAAAGAACAAAAAGATCATGTAGATAAGATCATGAAATAGATTTCTAACCATGAGATGTGGTGTGGTGGTAGCTCACCTCATTCCTTAACCATGAGGTTGGGGGTTCGATCCCCGCCCATGGGAATGGAGCGCATTTCGTGGCCAGCCGTTTACCTCCATTGGGAGAGCTCCCGCGGCGAAAGGGATTAGTTACTGCTGTCGGCGGTGGATACCCTTGGGTCTCACCTAAAAAAAAAAAAAAAAAGATTTCCATTTTCCATTTCCATTTCAAGTTATTTATTTATTATTTAAAATTTGAAAAAATTAAACAAGTGGAAAATGATAAGTTTCTGTATTATCTTATTTCACAAAATTCAAACTAAGATAATTTCTTGGAATCACATACATTTATAGCAATGCTCACACTTCCATAAAATAAAGTATTAATTGGTAGCACTTATCTTGCGGTATATAATATTGGACCCCTAATATATCGATTCCATCATAACTCCCACTTGAAAATCATGTAAATCTCTATTCCCATAAATAAGATAAGCTTTGGACAAGATCGAAAGACACCACACATAACGTAACTTGATTCATTTTTCATAACCAAAGATAATTGATATCCAACATCAGCAATAATATGATTAGAACATTAATATACTAACGCTATTGAAATAAACTCAGAAATTAAAATATTAATAAAATAAGATGTAATCTGCGCTTTGCCCAAAAAAAAAAAAGTTATTCCAAACGAATGGCCACTGTAAAGATTCAACACAAATTAATTAGAAGTTTGGTAAGATCTTCCCTCTTGTGAAAGAGAGGAAGGCACTAAGACCCACTAGAAGGACTCTAAGGGATTTATTTATTTATTTACATTTTAAATTTGTTTCGAAACAAAGGAAATATAATAATAAAATTTTAAATTTCATCGAAGCAAACTCTCAATTACAAATATACAAGTGTGTAAAGAAAAACGTACAAAACTGAAAACCACAAATTCAAATATGAAACTAAATTTATACAGAGGAATTGTTAATACTTAATAAAAACTAGTCCCTTGCCACACGCTCATGCGTGTGCCAATTGGTTTTCAGTTTTTAGATTTTAGAATTAAGAAAAGAAAAAATGAGTAGTTATTTTCCATAAAAATAGGATCCATTATTTGATTTTATTTTTAATTTTAATTTTTTTTAATATGAAAAAATGTGAATTTGCCATATTATCCTCATTTAATTAATAATTTCAATTCTTATTGTTTGAAGTAACCAAGGGCATTTTTTGGTATTTTGAATGTTTCACCATTCTCTGCCTTTTGCTTTATATATATAGATTTAGTGGAATAATATCAGAATTAAAAGGGTCACAATTTCAATGCATTAGTTTGAAACTTTGAAATATATATGATCTATATGATACAAACCGGCCAAATACGAGAATTTGTTTTTTAATCGACAAAAAGGGTTTTTAACTGTAGAGGTCCCTGAACTTTACCTTGAGTTGCAATTGGGTCCCCGAACTTTTTTTCGAGGCAATTAAGTCATCCAACTCTCTCATCCGTTTCATTTGAGTCCTTCCGTCAATTTGGCAGTTAATTTGAGGGCTAAAACCGTCCATCTCAATTAAAATATTTTAAATTTTAAAAATTGAAAAAAAAAAAGGGGAAAAAGTGCAAAAAAATATTTAAATAAAAAATAGATATCCAAATCCCTCTCTCTCTCTCTCAGGTCTAGTCATTTAGTTAGTCTAGGCCATAGTCTAATCTAAGCCCTGCATATCAAACGTGGCCTTAAGTTTTATCGCCCAAACGTAGGGGTACTTATTATAGGGTAATGGAATGAACGCATCACCCATGTAGAATGTAAATGCTGGACCCTTTTGCCTTGAGTTGGAACTCTTTATTTTTCGTTTACAAAAGAAAATTTTCTGGTTAAGGTGACGTATGCATGTGCGTCCTGTTTAAAGTTCAATAAGAACAGAAAACTCAAAGCAGTTGCCTTATTATCTAGTCTCGAAGTTACCAAAGAAGCTTCAGCCTGGGCCGGAGCCCTTATCAAAGAATAAATGGGTTTTCTTTTAGGGCACGTTCACATGCCCTCAGATTAGACAAATTGAAAACCGCCCTTTTCTTTCCTGGATTTTGGTTTGACTATTATATTTAGCAAAATGACAATTCATAAACCATGGGCTGAAACGTAACATTCCACCTAACGTGTTTATCAAAATGTGTAAAACTATGTTACATAGTAAAGAACAAAAATAATGAAATGAAGCTCTACAACCAGCATATCTTAATGCAAACACTGTACCAGGCACAGAGTTCTCAGGCATTTCAATCCTAGCAACTCGTCTCATTAACTTGTGGACCTAAGTACGGAATTTTATCCAATTCTGAGTTCTCAGGCATTTCAATCTCTTCCAACCACCCATAACAATCACCATTCCCTTCAGTTACTGCTGCCTCTCCATCTGCATTGAAACATTGCCAGGTGAATCAGGCACAGTTTATAAACTCAAACATGAATTCTTTCCAGTAATCAAAGTTTCAATATTTTGAGCAGTGCGCTTTCTTCCCAAGTTCATCATACAGCTGCGAATTAAGCTTCAAAGAGTTTGAGAATTTCGTCATAGCCATAAGCTTGGATATTCAAATCCTTAATGGAAACAGGAACTTATAATTTGAGTGAGAAAAGAAGGGGTAAGAAATCTGATACAGCGCAGGATTTTTTTTTAAAACGAAACATAAACATCTGCTGACGCATTTTTGTGCTTTGTACTAATTGAGAAATCAGAGTTCAAAGTTCTCCAACTGGTTAAATAGAACGACCGACGACCATGTCTAAATCTTCCCACAGTGAGTGTGTGTGCCTTTTATAAATGTAATTCTGAGAACACCATTTAGAAAGGTTCATATGCATCACACCGTGCTAGTACTGTTGTCACACTATATTAAAGGAAATAAATCACACGCTTTTGGCAAATTTTCAAAGAAGAAAGTGCTCATGAAGACCACAGAGCAAAAGTTCACTTACTTGAATAAGCAGCGTAGGGATGATCTTTGTAATATGAGCAGTCCCGGTCATCTTCTTTAGAGTAAGGAGGTCCAATCACATCCAGCACAGCACATGGGGTAATGGCTGTGAAGGCATGGATGTTGCCACCTTCTGTTGGATATAGTACTGATGTATCGCAAGGGGATGTGAAGACGCTATCAGCTTTCAACTTTGCCAGTCTGACTGCAAAACCATCCTACACCGGTTACCCATCCATCGTCCACATAGATTTCCTTAAAATGAAATAAAGAACTAGGGAGAAAGGAGACTCACATTGAGGGGCTGGTGTGGAGCCATCTGAATTGACGGGATCAACCAAATCATATGATTTAATATGCATCTTGCCTAATAGAAGCTTACTGAAAACAGTCATTTCTGGATGGTTATGGAGTGGGATAACACCAGTTGCCGGAATAAAAAGTAAGCACAACTGCACGTAAGAATAAACAGGAAGAGTGATCAACAAATGGCCGAGTAAATGGTTTATGGCAAAAACAGCACACTGCTAGAATATTGAAATTTGTATAAATTCTATTAATTAGCAGTTGTTCATAGAAATTATCCTCAAGTAAATACTGGACTTACCGAAAAATTACGGCACTCGTATATTGTTGTATAAGTGACCCTAGGAGTCCCTTGGACCACAGTTTTAGGCTTGAAGAACTGCAGATCCCTACTAAGCCCAACATCTTCTGGTCTCATCTTATCTACAGTACCACAAGAAATAACGCTTGTCAAGAAGGTTGAGGACATCCACATTAAGTATTAAGGAATGCAATCAACTCAGACAATGTTTCTTTCAGACATGGAATGAATCAAAATTTTATTTATTACCCGTAAATATTCAATACAAATGCTAGCCTGCCCCTCTCCCACGGGCATGTCCGTGTATATATATCCTACTTTCATTATCTTGTGCACGCTACAGCATATTTTAAAGCACAGCACAACTTCTTATGTAAACACACATTGCCTGCATCTTGACAAATCCTCTGTTTTCTGGACAACGCACACTTCTTACTCTGCTCTCTAATTCCCCGAAATTCACCTCGGGTAGTAGGAAAAATTAATCAAATAAATATCAAACCGAGCATTCTGGTAAAAACTGGGGATTTTCATTGCTTTATCATTTACTTGAATTTTTCAAATCAAGGAAAAGCCACGCCAAGATTGCAATCATCAAGACATACAAAACAGCGAGTAAGTTACCATTAAGTCTCAAAAAGCATACACTGTACTCAACAAAATAATATTAAAAGTATCAACAGAAATAATCGCTTTCAATTAGTTTTCGGCCTGGCCGAAGCTTCTAATAGAAGAAGACAAGAGAAACCATTCGCTTTTGGCAGCTCAAAACTAGGTACTCTTGGTCCCCCAAATCCATAGATTGGGGTCCACACCTTGACCTTGCATTCATATATAGCCTACTACCGATGTCATACGAGGATGGAGGCACTTATTCTACGAGCATTAAAAACCAAAGCATATGGTGCACTCCAATTTTTTATTTTTTCCTGTTTATAGCAATGCCCATTGAATTTAGCTATGAATAGTAGCTTTGTTCCCTTATATTTTTTCAGATTTGGACTTTCGCCTAAAATAGAATGACAGGAACATACGATTCCTACCAAAAAACAGATGTACATATACAGATGGAAAAGGTCAGGGATTGGAACCTCAATAACCAAAAAACATATATGCAATTTAAAAGAAGCAGAGGATCAATCAAATATTCAAAGTACAAGATTCCTATCAAAAATCAATCACAGTACAAGATGCATTTCTGGGCAAGTCTGAAAATTTAGAGAACATACCAAGAATGCTACACAAGTTGTGTACATCATGAGGCGAAGGAACAGTTCCAGGGCCTTTGAAAACTTGTCTACACGAAACAAAGAGCTGTTGCAGTGCAATTGGAACCGTTGATGGCACCGAATGCTTGATCTTCTTGCCGCATTTTCTCTTCTTTATGGCCCTGTTCACATGATACCCAACCTTGCTAGCGTGCCCAACACGCGAAACGACCTTGTGATCTCTTCCCTGCTCCACCAACCTCGCAGTCTCCATTGTCATATATATATCTTCACTTGGAAAATTGCACCCGAATGAACAAAGCAAGTGCACCGACGACGCGAAAACTTTCTGCTTCAAGACCCAGAATTCGAAATGAAGAATAATGCGCAAGCAAGCAAGCAGAGTTCTTCTTCTTCTATGTTGCGGGTAACTCTCTGTCAGGCTGATCTGAGTGATCAACAGGTGTTTGTTAAAATGCCAAAGAAGAAGTGGGACGATGATGATATACTTGTAGAACAGTGGGAGAGAATGAAGGATTTAGGATTATATATAAGGATCGAGTTAGGAGAGAGAGAGAGAGAGAGAGAGAGCAAAACCAGGGGCGGAAAGGAAAGGTGTGATGGATGACGAAAGTGGGGATGGATGGTGGAAAAACTAAGCAAGTGAGAAAGGTTTCTGCGGTTGCCCCCCATAGATTTTAGTTGAAACTGGCGGTCACCCCACCCCTGGTTTTGGTTTTGGTTTTGGTTATGGGAAAGCCTTAAAGCTAGATATCCGCTCACGCATTGTAAATTTACCAAATTGCCCTGATGATTAATATCATGAATATTGTTGGCTTTGCTATGGGTGAAAATCGGTTGGCTTTGGGCTTGTTGGTAATTAAGTTAGTTGAATTGACAAAATAATGATAAAATTAATAAAAATGCTCGTTCTCACCGGATAGTTCTGCATATTCTTTTTCCGGACAATCAAGCAGGTCGTCCTAATTTTGCTGCAAATAGCCACTAGTTCATGTATAATTGTAATTTCTAGAGATGGGCATCTCATCCGAAAAATCAGTGTATTGATTGTACCCGATGATTTAGTTTGGTTAAATTAAATTAAATTTTATGTATAAAGTACTAGGTATAGAACCGAGTGAGTCTATTTAAACCTCACATTTCTCTTTCTCCACCCTATATTCTAAGTTCACCCCAAACTTCTAATTCAAATTTTCACAACTTCTAAAAAAATCTCACTATCTTCCCAAACTACCCCTAAATAAACAACCGGCAAAAAAATAAATAATACATAACTCATCAACCTTACACCCGACACCCCGCTATCTTACCCCTCACCACTCTAAGTTCACCTCAACCACACATTACTTAAAGAGATAAAAATACTGTTGTAAAATGTATAGCAACATTATTTTATTATTATTATTAAGTTGTACTAGATGTTTTGGTTTTATTTTATTTATTATTAAAATTTCAAGGAGGTTTTGGTTTTATTTCAGCAATCACATTTCATAGTCACCACCATACCAGCCACCCATGAAACTAAAATTGAATTGGACTTCTTCCAAGTGGTTGGGTGTGTGGGATGTGTGTATAAATGTACTAGAGTTAAGTATTAAGTTGGATGACCTTTTTTGTCTTTTTACACAATAATAAAACTTAAGAGCTTAATTATTTAAGTATTGGAGTGAACAAAGAAAAGTGTGGGGTTTAAATAGAAAAACTCTATCTCTAAACCGATAAAAACCGGTACTAAACCAATCTTTATGATTAATTTTATTATTTATTTATTTATCCATGTGTCAATGACCAATTGATTACTTGTATGCGTTTGAGAAATTGCAATAATAACTATATGCTGAAAATTTGATTGTGTAATGGAGCAATATATTTGGAAACAAAGAGTTGTTTTTGTTTGGCGGGCCGGATTGGACAAAATTGAGGGCTAGAACTGGACCAAACTTTGAGTCTATTGTTTGGTGCTATACTTAACTTTGGACTTGACTGAACTTAAGTCCAATGCATAGTCTGGTACCAGACTAGACTAGAGTGCACTGGACCTCATTAATCTTTTTTTGTGTTTATTAAATTATTTAATATCAGAAATAATTAATTTTAAAAAATGCACAAAATTAAAATTAAGAAAGCCCCATCACATTGCTCAAAACATATCAAAATTTAACAAAGCAATTAACTACCTATTTGCTTTTGTCCCCATCAAAATACAAGGAAGTCCAAAATATAACAAAGTAATTCTTTACATAAACTTTGAGTAACATGATCAATTTCCATTTCTGAGAGCTTCTTTTTCAGCTTAGTGTTCCAGTAGTTCTTTACATTATTGTCCTCCCAGGAAGTTGTTGTGCTATGATAGACCACCTGCACCACAGAATCCATGGCAAAAATAGTGAAAGAGGATTAGTGTTCTTGCATTGGCAACAGAAAAGGAGGCTTGGGGCTTCTCTTTTAGCTTGCCAATCCATATGATCTGTTGGGTTGACTTTTGGTTATGAACTGAGCTTCTTCATTTTGTCATATTAGTGAAGGTTAGTGGGTGTATTGTGAATATAATAAGCACATGTGGTACAATTAGGAGCTAAAAGAGTTTTAGCTTTTTGTTTGAGTACAATTTCATGACAATTATAAGCTTGTACAAAACTCTTCAAAGGTTAAATCAGAAAAACTATGAACTGGAAACAAAGACAATGCAGATCAGATCGGATACCATAAAATAAAGATTAGTGAGAATTTTTCTTCTAAATTCCTCCCCCTAAAATCTATAACTCATTGAAAACAGCAGTTTAAAACCTATGATCAAATAAAATGTTTGTACAACAAGGGAAAACAAGGACAATGAAGATGTCATGTTAAAAAGTAAGAACAAGAGTGATATGATGTTATTTGGGTGTCGTCTGAAATCTGAAATCCAAATCCGAGGTCAAGGTGGAATCCAATTCCAAGTAGAGGCGGAACCCAATTCTAAGAGGCCAAGACAAGAAAAATCCGGAATGGTCTCACTACCTAGATGCATTTTTGCAAAAGGTCAAGTTGGCTGGGATTTGATTTTGGCTGGAGGTGTGTAAGAGCTGGCCGGGCCAGCAGACTTGGCTTAGTTTCGAGATGGAGGTGTGGCTAGGTTTGCTGTTGTTGTGAGGATGGCTGGTTGGGTCTTCAAATTGCAAAGGAATATTGGGTGTGCTAGAGTGATTTTGTGGCTGAAGTTTGTTCACTCTCTAGCTCATATATATATATAAAGGTCACTTTTGGTCCCTTTAGTTTGCCACTTTTGCCACTTTGGTCCATGTCATTTCAATTTTGTCAATTTTGTCAATGTGGTTTCAATTTAAAGCAATTTAAGGACAATCTTTAATTTCTGTCAATTTTTTTTAACTTCTGTTAGTTTTGGAGGGGCAATTCGTTCCAAAAATTATTATTCTCTTTTAAAATAATTTTAAAAAATTAAAATTCAAAAAATTATTAAACAATTCATTCACTTTAGAAATACATATTAAAGACAAATAGAAAAAGTAAAATCTTAAAACTGAAAAAAATTAAAAAATTAAAAATTTCCCACCGCAAAGGCAGTTGATTTTGCACTTCTGAGTTTGGGAATTGTAGACACAATAGAGAAAGCCTGCAAGAGAATCAAAGAACCAAACATAGCAAAGCTTAGGAAGACAATCCTCATAGATTCACCTCTCTCTCTCTCTCTCTCTCTCTCTCTCTCTCTCTCTCTCTCTCTCTCTCTCTCTCTCCCTCTCCCTCTCGACTTGGTGGGGATGGATCTGTGGGTTGCGGCAGGCAAAGAACTTGGTGACGAAGACAATGGCGTGGCTTTGACGAAGAGGGTGGTGTGGCCTTGGCAATGAAGACGAAGATGACGAATCTAGTGTGGGGATCGTCGGATCTGGAAAGAGGGAGGCTGGCTAGTGTTGGGGTGGGGCTGGGTTTTATATTTTCTGGGGCAAAGGGTTGGGGCTGGATCTATGGTTGGGGTGGGAATGGGTGTCGGGTTTGGAAGGAGTTGGGGGCTGGGCCAGAGTGGAAGGTAGAGGTCATTTATGTCGAGGCTGGGGTTTGGCTGTCTCTCTGTGAACCTCTCTCTTTCTCTGTCTTTGTCTGTCTCTGTCACTCTCTATCTCAGTCTATGAACTCGCAACAAGGAAGGGGCTTGGTCGGCAAAGCTATGAACTCGCGAAGAAGTAGGCATGGGTGCCTTGATAAAATTTTTGGAAGTGAGATGAGGGCGTTTTCCCTTTTGTTTGGTTGGAGAAAGTTTATGGATGGTGGGTGATGGCTAGTGGTAGTCGGTGGAAGGTGGTTTTTGGGGATGGCTGGGTTGGGGTGACGGTGAGGGGTGGGGCATGGAGGAGAGGAGTTAGCTTTTATTTTTTATTTTTAATACATTTTATTTTAAAATTTTAAAATTATTTTTAAAGAGAATAATAATTTATGGACCGAATTGCCCCTCTAGAATTAACAGAAGTTAAAAAAAATTGACAGAAATTGAAGATTGTCCTTAAATTGCTTCAAATTGAAACCATAGGGACAAAATTGACTAAATTAAAACGACATGGACCAAAGTGATAAAAGTTACAAACTACAAAGACCAAAAGTGACTTTTTGCCTGTATATAATCACAAAGGCCAAGCCATGGCCTTATAGTTTGCCTAGTACCAACTTGGCCTTCACATGTTGATTTGGCCAACTCAATGGCATATATATATAATCATAAAGGCCAACCCATGACCTTATGGTTTGCCTAGTACCAACTTGGCCTTCACATGTTGATCTGGCGAACTCTGGCCTTACAGTTTGACTTGGGCAAAGCGAACTATTTGATAATATATTATATTTTAGGTGATAATTCATGCATATCATGTATTAAGACACCTTAAGGATGTATGTGCATTTACTTTATCGCACTTTAAGTCTTGTCTTAAGTTTAATTGTATCTTTTAATTTAATTTGCATCATTATCATTAAATCTCAAAAATACTAAAATACCAATACGAAACCTAACCATCCTCGACTCTGAGGAAGTGAAAGAACCTAGGCCAAGAGGAGATTCCTTGCTTGGCTAATCAATCGGCTGGTTAGAAGTCAGAAGCGCGAACACAACAATCATATTTTTTCCATCTAAGCTAATTAGTAGCTTGGTTGTGGCACACCTACACAATTCAAGGGAAAAAGAACCAAAAATTCCTTTCGTCGGCCACCTCGGCCGAAAAGAGGGAAACATATGTATTCCTCGGCCCTAAATCAACCTACACAGATAATAAAAACACCAACTCAAACAATCATCTATCTGCATATGTTATAAACAACTCAATTTTAACATGCTTTTTTTTTTTGGCTCAAGGGAAAAAGCACTAAGAACGCCAGCTTTTGAATTTAAAAGGATCAAACAAATTTCCTTTTAAAAAGAATCAAATTTCCTTGATTTTGATGCAATCAACCAAATGCACACACCAACACAAAGTGATGAACCTCAACGATACGAGAGAAACTTATTAATGAATCATCACACATTCCTCGGATGGGTACAAGACGCTAAAACCGGCAACGTAACAACAGAACGGGTTTTAGCAAAACCTATCACTTGGCAAAGAGGTCAAATCTTGAACGTAGTATGTTTGGTGTTACAAAACAAGGGACTTCAGGCGTCAAACAGATTAGTGGATCATAGGCATTGGCCACGATATTTACCTTCAACAGGAAGAGGGAAGATATTTTATCCTAAAAAAATAGGAAGAGGAAAGATAATGAACTAAGGCTAAGTCGATTTCAATCTTAGGTATGATGCCATTCTTGCAACACTACCAAGTCGAATGGTCTTAATTGTTGCCCAACCTCCCAAGTTTTTGCGCTCCTAAATTTATGTATTCAATTTGGACTTTTTAAAGGATTCCAAACAACTTTAAAAATCCGGGGGTATTTTCAGGATTTTAAAGTAGTATAAAAGTTTTGACGTATTCAATTCAGACTTTCATGGATTTTGATAAAGTTCATACAAATCTGAGTGTATTCAAGCCAATTTTTAAAAGACGAGATGTATTGAAAATGTTACGGACTTTAAAGGACATACATAAAGTAATAGAGTTTGGTGAATTTTGATGGAATTTAAAAGGGATTTCAAGCCAAAACAATCCTAGTCTTCCCCGCGTGGGATTTCGGTGGATTTCAAATATGTCCATGATGCACATTCAAAAGACACAACTATAGCTTCTCTCGTGCTGTTTTGAAATAGGTTTTGCTTTGTTCTTTTTCAAATGTATGTTGGGTTTGCTGCATTTGGTATTTTGCAATTGCTTGGAAATTTGTTCTATTAGCCTATTCCTCACTGTAGTATCAAATGAATTTTCTTGTGTTAAATAGAAAACAAAAAGCGTGTGAAAGCGTGTACAGCATTCAATTCTGCCTCATGATGGGTTCATTGTTTTTTATATTGGTTGTATATAACTTTTTTTCATCAAGAAGTACTAGGATCATTTTTGCAATGTCTTTTTCTACTTCTTTTACACGGTATAGTGTTCTAAAGGACAACCTGCGTCCGACTCATGTAATATGTGTACAACCAGAACTAATGCCCGAGATTTTGAGGGCCCTGTGTGAAACTTATACTGGAGCCCTCACATTATCTAATATGATAATACTAAAAAAATAAAATTGCCATGACTTAATGTCATAAAAAGATTTTTATTATAACTAAAATTCATCATCAATTAGCATGTAATAAAAATCACAAATCAATTTCATTAGTGATACATATTAGTGTTATTTGTTTTCCATAAAAATAAGATCCATTTCATTAGTGATACATATTAGTGTTAGTTTAGTTGATTTTTACCCTTTTTTTTTCACATTTCATTTTTTAAAACTATTTTGTTACTATAATGAAAAGAATATTAAAATTACAAATTTACTAACATCAATGAGACTCAAACTTGGGCCTTGTACCGAAGGATATACACTAGAAGTCAACTCTATTAAATACACTTTTGTGTTAATATGATGCATGTTGGAGTATATATACATTTTTTATAATATTAATATATATAATACAAAGTGAAAAAAACTCGGAGGCCCTGTTTGCACCATGCCAGGGCCATCCTTGTGTACAACATTCATCAAGCCATACATTTATAGTATTTGAAAATACATATTTTAAAAATTGAAAATCATTTTAAATGATTTTTATTTTCAAAGTAAGAAAAAACAAATAAATACTTCTGGGTAATGTTGGGTGCAGGGTCGATGGGGTGGGTTGCGGGTGGGGGATGGTCTGGGTTATGGGAGTGTGGCTGAGCTGGTGAAGATGGTGGTTGCTTTTGGTTTGGTGGGGGCTGGGTCAGGTAGGTTTTGTTAGGGGTTGGGTGGGGGAGAAAGAGCGAGCAAGAGAGAGAGAGATTCAATGATTTCCCAAACCCTTGACGGTGTACTGAGCCTTGTTTGGAGGTGGAGGGTGGTGGTTAATTGTTTACGTGCTTGATAGGTAGAGAGGGAGGGATGGTGTCGTGTGGGTTTGGGAATTGGGTCAAGGACAATAATTTTGGGAAGGGATTTTTTAAGAAATATCACTTGAACTTATACATCAATTTCAATTTGTCATTTTAAAGAAAAATTTAAGAGAAATGTCACTTTAATTTTTCAAAATTCATGATTTGTCATCTGACTTTAGTACAATCCAATTTTTCATACATTTTTAAAGGTATTTTAGTTTTTTCATTTTCAAGGGTATTTTAAAAATGAAAAAATCATTATTTTTTTTTATTTTTTAAATAATTAAAATTGAAAAATATATTTATCACCTTCCCCCTCCCATGTGAGCCACTAGCGGCTCCAACCAACCCCGCCCACCTTGAAATCCATTCACAACCCCTTCCTCCTTTTCAATCTACCATGAAACACCTACCCTCCACACAAATTTCCTCAACCCACCCAAACTGAGTCCACTTTTTTCTTCTGCTTTTTTATTTTTGGTCCTGAGAGAGAGAGAGAGAGAGAGAGAGAGAGAGAGAGAGAGAGAGAGAGAGAGAGAGAAGGGGGGAAGGGGGTCATGTGCGATGTGTTTTGGGGGCATGTAGGGTTGGGGTAGGGTGTTGAAGTTGTTAGGATTTTCTTAGTCACTAAGGTTAGACCTCCTTGTTTTCAGGTATGTTAATAATTCCTATTTCTAAGGAACAAGTATTGTTGCACGTTCAGTTTAAAGTCTAGTCATATACCACGACTCTAGGTGCTGTAAAGTCGTGGGTTGTTGTTTTTCATTCAGTTACTTTGTAAGGCCTTTAAAAGCCATTGCTATCTTTGAATTCAATAAGATTTTCCTCCAGCAAAACAAGTGCGTATCAAACTTTCTCTTACTCAATTTCTTGTAGATTTTCTGGTTCTAACATTTGGTATCAGAGTACCACCACGGGGCCTGATCAAAAGTCTTAAAGCAACCACAAGTTTAGTGAGAAGGAATAACGATATGGCTGGTGAAAATAGTTTTGTACAGCCAGCCATTCCTAAGTTCGATGGGCACTATGATCATTGGAGCATGCTTATGGAGAATTTTCTGCGATCCAAGGAATACTGGGGTTTGGTGGAAACTGGGATCCCTGCAGCAGCAGAAGGGGTGGATCCTACAGAGGTACAGAAGAAGACAATCGAGGATCACAGTCTAAAGGATCTGAAGGCGAAGAACTACCTGTTTCAAGCCATTGATCGATCGATTTTGGAGACAATCTTGAAGAAGGATACGGCGAAGGATATTTGGGACTCCTTGAAGATATCAAGGCACAGCCCGAGTCAAACGTGCACAGCTGCAAGCTCTTCGCAAAGAGTTTGAGGTGCTTCATATGAAGGTGGGAGAATCGGTGAATGATTACTTTGCACGAACTCTCACCATTGCCAACAAAATGAGAATTCACGGAGAACAGATGGGTGATGTGGTGGTCATTGAGAAGATCTTAAGATCCATGACTCCTAAATTTGATTACGTTGCTCAATTAAGGAGTCAAATGATATTGACATTTTGTCCATCGACGAACTTCAAAGTAGTTTGCTAGTTCATGAACAACGAATGAGTAGGCATATTGTGGAAGAACACGCACTGCAAGTCACGAATGAAGCACAGCCAGGAGGACGGAGTGGAGGTCGCGGCTCTTATTGAGGAAGAGGAAGAGGAAGAGGCCGTTATGGGTTTGACAAGTCCACAGTTGAGTGTTACAATTGTCATGAGCTTGGCCATTTTCAATGGGAGTGTCCTAAAAAGGAGAAGCAGGCAAATTTTGTTGAGACAAGTGAAGAAATGCTACTCATGGCATATGTGGATGACAACAAAGCTAGAAGTGATTGCCTATGGTTCCTGGATTCCGGATGCAGCAACCATATGTGTGGCAAGAAGGATTTGTTCTGTGATTTTAATGAAGGCTTCAAGGATTCAGTCAAATTGGGCAATGACGCAAGCTTGAAAGTAGAGGGAAAAGGCAGCATTCAAATGGAGATAGATGGCACCATGCACGTGATTACTGAGGTGTTCCATGTGCCAGACTTGAAGAACAACCTACTGAGCATCAGGCAACTACAAGAGAAGGGTCTTGCAGTTCTCATGCAACACGGAACTTGCAAGATCTTTCATCCTAAGAGGGGTTTAATCATGGAAACTGCCATGACACACAACAGAATGTTTATTATCATTGCTCGATGTCAGTCAAAGGAACAGAGGTGCTTTGTCTCCCTTATCACAGACCAATACCAACTTTGGCACTGTCGATATGGGCACCTAAGCTGGAATGGTCTCAAAGTTCTTCAACAAAAGAAGATGGTGGAAGGTATGCCACAGGTCAGAGCTCCTCTTAAAGTTTGTGAAGATTGCTTGGTGGGGAAACAACGAAGGGGCTCAATTCCAAAGGAAAGCACATGGAGGGCATCTGGAATTCTTCAGTTAATACATGCTGATATTTGTGGGCCAATCAATCCAACATCAAATAGCAAAAAACGGTATCTCATCACTTTCATAGATGACTTTAGTCGAAAGACTTGGGTATATTTTTTGATTGAAAAGTCTGAAGCTTTTGATGTTTTTAAAAATTACAAAGCTAGAGTTGAAAAAGAAACAGGAGCATACATAAGGGCCCTTCGCACTGATCGTGGAGGTGAATTCACATCACAAGAATTTACTAATTTTTGTAGTGTGAATGGGATTCGAAGACAACTGATAGCTGCGTACACTCCACAGCAAAACGGAGTTGCCGAGAGGAAGAACCGAACAATTATGAACATGGTTCGCAGCATGCTTTCTGGAAAGCACATTCCAAAAACATTTTGGCCTGAAGCAGTTAATTGGACTGTGCATATTCTCAATAGAAGCCCCACACTTGCCGTGAGAAGTAAGACACCGGAAGAGGCATGGAATGGAGTTAAACCATCAGTGAGTCATTTCAGAATTTTTGGATGTATCTCTCACGTTCATGTACCTGACCACAGAAGAGTAAAGCTTGATAACAAGAGTCACAAATGCATATTTTTTGGGGTAAGTGCTGAGTCAAAAGCTTACAGATTATTTGACCCGATTTCTCAGAAAATAATTGTGAGCAGAGATGTTGTTTTTGAAGAAGATCAAAGCTGGGATTGGGAGGCTTGTTATAAGGAAGCCATTGTGGCTGACCTTGAGTGTGAAACAGATGAAGGGGAGGGAACAGAAGTTAGTAACAATGAGGAGGAATCGGAAGCTAGCAGCACTGAAGAAAATGAGGGCAGTGAAGAAACGGATCATGGTGCTGCCCAAGAGAACTCTTCTCATGAGGAGATTGATGAGAACTCACCCCATCATGCACGGAGACGGAGACCACCAGCATGGATGAAAGATTATGAGAGTGGGCAAGGTCTTTCCGAGGAAGAATACTTAAATATTGCTTACTTGGCTGTGTCCACTAACAGTGACCCTATATTTTTTGAAGATGCGGTAAAGAATGAGAAATGGAGGCAAGCCATGAACTCAGAGATCGAGGCTATAGAAAGAAATGATACGTGGGAACTTACAAAGTTACCACATGGCAGCAAAGTTATTGGGGTAAAGTGGGTTTACAAGACGAAATTCAATGAGAACGGAGAAGTAGACAAATACAAGGCGCGACTCGTTGCAAAAGGATACAGTCAAAAGTATGGTGTAGACTATGCTGAGGTATTTGCACCGGTGGCTAGGCTAGATACCATTCGAGTTGTGATTTCAATTGCTGCTTAGAAGGGTTGGATGATCTATCAACTAGACGTCAAGTCTGCTTTTCTACATGGAGAGTTAAATGAAGAAGTTTTTGTCACCCAACCTCTTGGCTATGAGAAAACGGGACATGAACACAAAGTATACAAGCTTAAAAAAGCCTTTTACGGTCTTAAACAAGCTCCTCGAGCTTGGTACAGCCGTATAGAGACTTATTTTGCCAAAGAAGGTTTCAAGAAGTGTCCCTATGAACACACTTTGTTCATCAAAACAGCGGATGGAGGTAAAGTTTTGTTTGTTTGTCTTTATGTTGATGATCTTATCTTTACTGGAAATGATGAGGTTATGTTCAAAGATTTCAAACGGTCCATGATGGTTGAATTTGATATGACTGATCTCGGAAAGATGAAGTATTTTCTTGGTATTGAGGTGTTGCAAAGGCCAGATGGTATTTTCATTGGGCAACGGAAATATGCACAGGAGGTGCTTGACAGATTCAAAATGGATCAATGTAATCCAGTGAATAATCCAGTTGTTCCTGGATTTAAACTCATGAAGGACAAAGATGGAGTAAGGGTAGACAGTACACTCTACAAACAAATTGTAGGCAGCCTTATGTATCTGACTGCTACACGTCCTGATATGACATTCATAGTTAGTTTGATCAGTAGGTACATGGAGCATCCAACTGAGATGCACCTACAAGCGGCAAAAAGAGCATTGAGGTATGTAAAGGGAACTATTGACTTCGGAGTGTTTTACAAGAGGGGAGGAAAGCAGGAGCTTTTGGGATACACGGACAGTGATTACGCAAGTGATCAGGATGACAGAAAGAGCACTTCGGGGTATGTGTTTCTGATGAGTTCAGGTGCTGTGTCTTGGTCTTCGAAGAAACAGCCAGTGGTCACTCTTTCGACCACTGAGGCTGAGTTTATTTCTGCAGCATCTAGTGCTTGTCAAGTAGTCTGGTTGAGAAGAATTTTAAAGGAATTGGGTCATGATCAATGCAAATCTACAGTGTTATATTGTGACAACGTATCAGCCATCAAACTCTCAAAGAATCCAGTCTTGCATGGCCGTAGTAAACACATTGATGTATGTTTTCACTTTCTTCGTGATCTTACGACGGAAGGAATTGTAGAGTTGGTTCAGTGTTCAACCCAGGAGCAAGTCGCAGACATTTTTACAAAGCCTTTGAAGCTTGATGTTTTCTCAAAGCTGCGAGGTTTGCTGGGTGTTTGTTCTTATCCAGCAATAAACTGAATGACAATGGTATTCAGTTTAAGGGAGGATGTTGAAGTTGTTAGGATTTTCTTAGTCACTAAGGTTAGACCTCCTTGTTTTCAGGTCTGTTAATAATTCCTATTTCTAAGGAACAAGTATTGTTGCACGTTCAGTTTAAAGTCTAGTCATATACCACGACTCTAGGTGCTGTAAAGTCGTGGGTTGTTGTTTTTCATTCAGTTACTTTGTAAGGCCTTTAAAAGCCATTGCTATCTTTGAATTCAATAAGATTTTCCTCCAGCAAAACAAGTGCGTATCAAACTTTCTCTTACTCAATTTCTTGTAGATTTTCTGGTTCTAACACAGGGGAGAAAGTGAGAGATGTCATTTTTTTTTTCTCTCTCTCTCTTTTCTTAAAAATAGAAAGACTAAAATACCCTTAAAATGGATGGAAAACTGGATGGTGTTAAAATCGGGTGACAAATCATGGATTTTGAAAAATTAAGATGACATTTCTCTTAAATTCTTCTTGTTGAGGCCCAAGCATATTTCAAGCCCAATACAGTGCTTTTATGTAAAGAAGCCTAACCGATACACACATGCCATGCAAAGCGATGTTATAATTTGGCACGTGGGAAGTCACATTAAACACGTGGGATTTACCAATTTCACTCATGCCCAAGCTCACCTAACTCATTGCCTAATCAAGCATATTTAACATGCCTAAGCTATTACAATACAGCAAGCTCAAGCATACATGCAACACCAAGCAACTTTCTTTAATGCCGAATCACACGACAAGTTTAAGTGGGCCCAACTCACATGCATGCTTGGAAGGTTGTGGTGTGGATGGTGTTGAGGCCCAAAAAATCCACGGTTCGGCCCAAATAAATTTTCGGCCCAATGCAATACCTTACCGAGAAGAAACCCGATTTGGGCACTTGAAAGTTCGTCATATCCGCTTGTACACATGCCACGCCAAGCAAATAAGCAACAAGCCACGCTACAAGCTTAAGTGGGGCCCAAGCCACGCAAGATGCCTGGGGCTTGCTTGAGTGGGTTGTGGTATGGATGGTAATAAGTTGACATGAGGCCCATTGATGGGCCAAGATATGGAAGTCCCGGGGTTGCTTGGAAGCCTCGGAACTCAGGCCCATTTCTTAGGCCCAAACATGTGAGTGAGCACAAAGAGAAAATATCCCAACCAAAAAGCCTAACCGAAATAGCCCATTAGCTTAACCAAAATAGCCTATTGACTCAACCAAAAAAGCCCAATGCTTGATAGAGAAGCCCACTTACTCAATAAACCAACTTGGCCCATACAATTACAATAGAAGAGCTGCAAAGCTCCAGCACCTGGTTGAAGAACAAAGCCACAAAGGGAAGTCTGGAGGTCCACTATGCAGAGCTACTGGGAAGTTCCAGCGCATGGGAGGAACAAGTTTCAAGTAAAAACTTCCAAAGGACCAAGGGATATTGGAGCGCAGATCACCATTTGAACCAGCATGCATACCCATTCTCTTTCCCTTATTAGACCTGGCCATAAAAAAAGGGAGAAAAGAAGGAAGAAGGATGGGTGAAAATAGAAGTTCTCCACTAAGGCAGCTGCTGGAAGAGCATAGAGCTCCCAAAAATCCCTGATTTTGTGGGATTGGGCAGAGTGGATTTCACCAAAATAGGATGATTGAAGGGATGGGAGGAGAAAGGAAGGAAAAAGCTTGGCCAAATTGGATAGAAACCATTAGGGTTTCTTGAAAAATGATAGCTTCCAGCGGCTATAAAAGAGGCCTCTTCTACCCAACCAAAAACAACACACATCCAGAGAGCAAGCTTCCTCTCTTGCATGCAAAACTCAGTAATTTCATGCGTTGCTTGCCCATCTCCCTTATTTTTCTTCTTCTGGCAGATTGTTCCAACACTTGTCAGAGTCTCTGTCAAGCTGCCGGAAGAAACAATCAAGCCACCCATCCCTTTCTCTCCCTCCTTTCTCAGCCAAATCTTCTTGCAAACCTTCCATTTCTTACCTTAACACTCCCCTTTTCCCCCAAGTACGCATAATTTTCTCTTCGGTGCTAAACTCATGTCGATTTTGCTCTTATGCCACAAGCTTCTCATGCCAAGCCAAGAATTTATCTGTAAGCAGACATTATTTTCGTTGGTGAAGGTAACCAAGGTGTTTCCTAAGGCTTTACAACCCTTTTGAAACATTTTGGGGTCTGATCTTTGAACTCAGACACAAGGGGGAAATTTCAACCATTTTGCTCTTTACAGCAACCCAGCCCATTTGTAGCTGTCGGAAGAAAAAAGCCCCTACAGATGGTTATAAGGATCCATGATACCCATTAAGGGTTCAAAAGAATGGAGGTTTTGGGCTACTTGGGAGCCCCAAAACCCAAGCCCATTTTCTTGAGCCTGCTTAATGGGTAAGCAAAGAGAGCTGCGGTCTTCTTCCAGCCTTTATCACCCAATCTCCAATTTTCTTACAGCTCCAAAACCACGGTAAAAAACCACTGCCACTCTTACTTTAGCAACTACTATCCAACCCCTAACTGCCCAACACTAAAACCTGAGTTTACTGTGTCACCAACCTGAGCCGCTCATTCATTAACTGCTTGAGCTTCAGCATGCTATAAATGGAAGCAGTGGCTTACCTAGAAGAGGAGAACCAGAATGAAAGCAATAGAGCAGGCTATAATCTCACTACTGGAAACATTCAAGCTTAACCCCAGAATCCATCCCTCTCTCTTTTCTCAGAAACCATCATCTTCTTCTCCCAACAACCATCCTCTCATTTTTCCAGAAATCATTATCTACCTTTTTCACAAAAACAAGAAAACCATTCCAAGCCTCTAAAATAGCCTTTATCCAAAACCCTGCTTCAACTCAAGCAGACGCTCTTGCTAAACTCATAGAGACTTAGTTCCCACGCCACAAGCCACTTAAGCCAAGCCAAAATCTCAATTCACAATAACATTATCTGCTTGGTGAGAAAAACCAGAGTACTCCTTAAAAATCATCATTCTTTCGGAGTATTTTGGGGCCTAGTTCTTAAACCCAAGCAAGGGGCGACTTTACTCTCTTTACAGCAACCCAAATCCACCTAGAGTTGCTGAAACAAAAAGACCCTACATAAATGGCGACTTCACTAGGAATTAGGCCATTTCTCTTGCAGCGGTTCCTCCACAACCACAAGCTTTATGTGATCTTGTCAAGCCACTAAATGGAGCACCCATGCCACTGAGGTGTCGAAACACCAAAGCAAACTCCAAAACCATCCCCAAATTCAAATGACTCAAGGGCTTCCTGCCAAGCAAATCTAAAGCAAAATCAAAGAAAAAATTTCCAAGCTCAAGAGAAACAAAAAATTGAGCATAGAAGAAGGTTTAGCTCAACATCCATTCACGGACAAACTGACTGAGGGCTTCAACCAAGATGCAAGCCCCTGACCACTACCGTTCACCTCCATCTGCACCATGAAACACCATCAGCAAGCCTGGAGCATTGCCAAAATCGCTTATGTTGTCCAAACATAAAGCATAAAATTGATTATGTGGCTGAAGCAAGCAGCAAAGGAGTTGAAAAAAAAAAATTCCAGTAAGCAAATAAATCAAACACCCAATCTGCTGCTGCCATCCACATCTACATCTACTCAAGACACCCACGGTGTGTGAATACCTTGGCTCCTGCGAACTCTCACTTTCCTCTCACTCAGTCATGGCACAACACACAAGAGAAGGATAACAAGGGTAGAGAATGGCGAAGCAGCAGTCTGCTCTACCACCATCACCGCTCGGCGAACCTATCGACTCATGAATTTCTCGCTCCCCGCGGTCCATTTTTCGAACTACAGTGGCTAGCCATGGCCATAATTTAATCACCTTCTTAGCAGCCCTCACCTCTCTAGAGTTGTGCAAACGCAGTGAGAGAGGAAGACGGTACACTTCCTTAATGCTCTCAGCCTCATCTCTGTTGTCGACCCGATCTCATCATTGGTGCACTTCCTGTCATGCCCGTCTCTCCTTTATCACTGCAAAGGTGGGAAGAAGTAGAGAAGGAAGAGGCAAACCTCCCACTATCGAACGACTTTACTACCAGATAAGATATTTGCGTTCTCTCTCACCTGACAAATTTCCACAGGCTTGTTATCATTTAATAATGTTGCACAATTTCTTTTCACTAAAACTCCTATTATAGTTTAATAAATCATGCCTGCTGTTTAGCACTCTTAATTTCATTGTGTACAATATATCTTATTACTTTATTCCATCGTATGTCATGCCATTGCCAATATCATTGATCTTAGCATGCTTGACCCGTTTTGGCCACACTTTTTTATCTCAAAAATAAAAAAAAGTATGCTTTATATTATTTCTCTTATCACCTTTAATCATGCAGATAGTCAGAAGTTTATACTATCTTCTTTTGATAGCATCCATCACGTAAAGTGATAATTACGCTAAGCTTTTAAAATAAATAAATAAATAAATATACATTTATGGGCTGCTTTCGGCTGGAAGAGATTAAAAAAAATATCTTCTTCTACAACCTTTACTAATTTATAATAAAATATTATTTATATTATTATTTCCATTGCATGTTGTCGTAAGCCTCCTCTATTTTATATAGTAAATAGAGCGTAGACTCATAAAATTCATTTTAAATAACCTACAACCCAATCCCCAACTACCCAACACTAAAATCTCAGTTTATTGTGTCACCAATTTGAGCCGCTCATTCATTACCTGCTTGAGCTTTAGCAGGCTATAAATAGAAGTTGGCTTATCCTAAATTAGACCAATGGGTTTAGTTGGTATGACATTATGATTTTCTTAAGGTTGCCCGGAAGATGTGGAGCGGTGGTCCTGTTTCTTAGTTTTGTTTTAAACTAATAATTTCTTAAACTCTTTAGGAGTTTGTGTGATATGTTTTCTATTTAGGATTTTTATTTATTTTTTGTTTTTGGCTTTCGATACGTATTTGCCGTTTATGCCGTTGCGTGACGGATTTGAAATGTAGGTTTGAGTACATGTGCTTCTAGTTGCTAGATCGGGGATTTATGTAACATTCCATATTGACCAACGGTGAGGGGGTGATGTGCCTTATATGTACATGCCCGCCTCTATCTAGCATGAGGCCTTTTGGGAGCTCACTGGCTTTGGAGTCATAGGAACTCCAAAGTTAAGCGAGTTGGGGCTAGAGCAATCCCAAAATGGGTGACCCACTGGGAAGTTGCTTGTGAGTTCCCATAAACAAAACCGTGAGGGTAGAGAGGGGGGCTCAAAGCGGACAATATCGTTCTACGGCGGAGCTGATCCCGGAATGTGATGCCTTCAAGTGCTCCTACGATGGCGAATTACTCATTCAAATAGGGTTTGTTTGTTCCCCTTGGAAGATGAGGGGTGGCCTTGAAAATTGGGTGTGAATGATTCTATCAAATGGGGTTGTACCTTAGAATTAATTGTCTGTATAACAAAATGGGGTTGTACCCTAGAATTAATTGTCTGTATAACTCCTGTATCAAATGTGTTCCTTTTTTAATAATTAATTTCTTATTTTTTTTACTTTAATGGAGGAGGAGAGGGATGAGTAGATTTGATGGAGACGTGAGGAAGAGTTCAGAACCAACAAGGCTACATATAGACCCAGGACACTAGGATTAATTTTAATTTTATTGTTTCAGTTTTTTCAGATTATTGATATGAGAAATAATTTTTAAAAAAATCATTTGAGTCCAATGGCAGTATTCATTAATTGACATGGCAAGACCAACTGCTAGGTAAGGTGGAAAGAACGACAATTCATTCATAGAACCAAAGACGTACAAAGAACGACATGATGTAATGGCCTTGTTAAAACCTTCCTAGTACAACCTCATGGGACAAACCCCAGGGGAGGAAAGAGTACCACACATGTCATGGACTAACAAGAGAGTCCGATTCAGGTCACTTTGGACCATTACAATAAAAGAACAAATCAAAAACGAAACTAACACATGGACCTCCGACGAGAATCGCAACTACAGACCAACACAGTAGACTCACATGAGAGGACCGCAAAACATCCCAACTGTCAAAAGAAGCCTTCTATGAACAAAATCATAGTCCTTTGACACCCACACAAATTGCAAGGCATACCATAGCAGAAACCAGGAGAGAACACGTAGAAGGAACATATAAAAAACAGTAAAAGGACCCCTGAGAAGCACTCCACTTCAACTCAGAATCGGACAAAGAAAACCTCCTATGACCAATGGCACAGAGTAGAGAAGAGCACCACATCCCAACAACTACCACCAACGTCGCTGCTGCCGCCACCATTGAAACAGAGACAAAACATCAGCCACCAAGTATCACAACTCTCCCGAGGAGAGACACAATCCAGCGTCACCACATAAACAACAATAAAAGAACCCCTGAGAAGCACTCCACTTTAACTCAGGCCGGGCAAAGAAAACCTCTTATGACCAAACATAGTTCTTTGGTCAGCGCAGAGTAGAGAAGAGCACCATATTCCAACAACTACCACCAGCGTCGCTGCTGTCGCCGCCATTGAAATAGAGACAAAACATCAGCCACCAAGTATCACAACTCTCCTGATGAGAGACACAATCCAGCGTCACTACTATCGCCGCCATCGAGACAAAGACAACACCAGCCACCTAGAACAATACAAAAACAATCAAACAAAACAAATAAACAAACATATCTAGATTATCTAAAGAGGGGAAGGAGAGGAGAAGAGGGAATAAGAGGAAGGAAAAAGATGGGAGAAAAAGATGGGGATGAGGAGAGGAAGGGGAAGATGAGCGAAGGGGAGGAGGGGCAGTGGCCACCTACCCCTTGAGCTTCCTTGCGGTTGGTTGTCGGCAAGGACAAAAGGGGCCAAAGTGCGGCTAGGTTTTTTAATACATTGAACCATTGAACAACCATCTAATGTGGTTTATCTTGTGTGTCTAAATAGCATTACTCATTAAATAAAGAAATGGCTTAAATATCAAACTTGTCCATATATGTTACCATTTTGGCTTATTTAGTCCCTATGTTTTTAATTTGACCAATTTAGTCCTTGTGTTTTACTTCGTTAGCCAATCTTGTCCGTTAATTTAAATTACCGTTAAAAAATTCATTAAAATTTTAAAAATTAATTAAAACTGTAATTGTTTATAAAAAAATTACTAAGTTCAATTAGCAAATAAAAAAATTTGAATAATTAGCAAAATAAATAAATTCGGAAATCCAGCTATGCTCCTCTTATTCTCTAGGTCTAGAGTAGCTACCATTACCCCAACCTCCATGAGGCATCCCAGCCACCACCCACTCTCTCTCTCTCTCTCTCTCTCTCTCTCTCTCTCTCTCTCTCTCTCTCTCAAATTACTAAGTTCAATTTACAAATAAATAAATAAATAATTAATAAAATAAAATTTTTGGAAACCCACCAGCCTCTAAGCCCTCTTCTTCTCTAGATTAGCCACCACCATCCCACCATGAGCCTCTCCGTCTCTCTCTCAATGATCTTCACTAACGGTCCCAACTAACCCTGTGTCGATTTCCTTGGCACCGTAACCCCCACGAGCCCTCACCACCTCACCTCAATCTCCACCACAGCATCAATCTACAATTCAATGTGCTTTGTACCAATCCACAGTACCATGAGCTTTATGTTTTAGGGGTCGTTTGGTACGGCGGATTGTCGTAGACTAGATTAAATCCTAGAACTATTGTGGATTGGCTTGGCTTGGTCTAAGCTGGATTAAGTACTGACCTACGTTTGGTGCTACATCGGATTAAGAAGCTGGACAATGAAAATAGTACTATCTTGTGTTTGGTTTGTGCTCGGACTAGGAAAAAAAAATTAAAATTTTCTTTGAAATGATAATATTTTAATTATCAACCATTTTTACTATAATTCCAAGGCCAAA
This sequence comes from Prunus campanulata, assembly GCA_034190965.1. Taxonomy (NCBI): domain Eukaryota; kingdom Viridiplantae; phylum Streptophyta; class Magnoliopsida; order Rosales; family Rosaceae; genus Prunus; species Prunus campanulata. The sequence continues at coordinate 1,679,733 of CM067214.1, read as the reverse complement.
TTTGGTATTAAAATTTCCAAAATTGGCCTATATTTTAAGAACATTTCCCAAATGTGAAAGCTCAACTTCCCTAATGTAAATTGCCGAACCAGTTTGCAAAAACAAAATGTATGTTCGTCAATTGCTAAACCATTAGCCACATGACCTCTACCCTTTTATTCTTCCTTTCTTCGTTCAAACATGGTGAGACAAGCTCCAAACCATCCCAACATCATATAAAGCAAAAGTCATATAATATTTATAGATGCAAAAGTTAGATATTTTATATATGCAAAAGTCATCCACATGGCTTGAAATTACAAATTCAAGTTCACATATTACTTTCCACAAGCTTACAGACTAACAATAATAATAAACAACCAAAAACCCACTAAATAACATATATAAATAAACATCCACAATTCCAAATTGAGACTAATAAAGCAGCATAAACAAAAGCAATAGCAGCTACTTGTGGTGTTTCCAATATATTAGATGTTGCCTCCTTCAAGCATTTTCATTGAGCAATTGCTCAACAAAGGCTTTTTTGATATCAACATCAAGTGACTTGAACAAAGATATTGTTTATGGCTTATCCAAAATGATTTTTAATGCTTTAATTTGATCCATAGCAGAAAACCCCATTTCCTTGGCTTTTTTGGCAATATCAGATTGATCTTCATTACCTTTTAAGAAAGCATCAATCACCAGTTGCATCCTTTTTCCATATACTTCAAACAATTTTTCCAGTACAGTCACAATTCCATCTTCATCACTTGAGCCTCTTTTCCTCTTGTTTTGACTAGCCATAGATTGGTTGCACTCTTTGTTTATGGACATGGGAGATGTATCATTTTAATCACTAGCATCAACTTCATTATTCCTTTACTCTTCCATCATCTCACTAGGGACTTCAGCACCTTTTCCATTAGCACGATCCTTTCCAAAAATGTTAGCAAGTCTATGAAATAATGGGAATGATTTGTTCCTCCATTCAGCTGCATTCTTGTGGTGCTACCATAAAATAGGACACCACTTAGTTTATGATTAACCATGTAACAAAAAACAAATCTTTGTAATGAAATATAGGCAAGTAGTACTTGCACCTAAGTCTCCTAAGCTTCATTACTGTCAACTTCAATGCATTTTTTCACATTATTCCAAGCAAATCCACTTGTGTTTATGATGTCATAAATTATACCATATTGTTTTTTTCACCACTTAACTTTGATTCAATGTGTGGACTTGCCTTTAGCTTAGCACCAGGACATAGATTATTATTCAAAAACTTCTCCATTTGGAGCAAAGTACCAAATTTGAAATTACCATTCTCACATCTATGGCCTCTAGCCACAAAATCTTCAAGCACTGTCAGCAATTGCTCTTCCTCAAATTTAGATCATGACCGCCTAGTTTGTTTCCTCCCTTGCTCAAAGTCTTGATTAGTATCAACACTTTCCATTCCTATTACGACTCCACACATATAACGTAACACTATATATCATCATTGAACTAAAGAAAAACAAATAACAAAATAAATATGTAACATTGACAAACAATAGGTAACAGCAGCAAGTTTGTCAAAATTATAACATAATTGGTCAAGTCAATATAACAATCATAATCATTATTCAAATTTCAAAGTGCTTAATCCTCAAGCAAATTAATACATGCTTAAGTTTGAATGGTGGTGTCCCAAATACAAATTGAAACAGAAATCACAAATTGGCTAGCTATTCATAAACCACAAATTGAAACAGAAACCACAAATTGGCTAGTTATTCCTAGTTCCCCTCCACTCATTATATGGTTGCAAGGCCAAGTCATCCCTCCATGCAGTCCATTGATTGGATGCTTCGACAGTGCCAATCCTATAACCTTCTACTGTATTTTCTGCCTCATTAATTTCATTCACTTCATGCTCCATTGGATCCATGGACATCTCCCTCCTAATGAGATTATGTAAAAGACAACAAGCTGTAATTATCCGACATTGCGTCTTTATAGGGTAAAAAGACGGACTTCTTAGTATGCCCCACCTAGCTTTCAACAACCCAAAACATCATTCTATTACATTTCTTGCTTTTGAATGCCTCATATTAAAATATTTTTGATGATTTGCAGCTGTATATCTATCTCCATTCAGATATATGATACCTTGTTCCTCTATAAACTGCATGCTGCGTGAGCAAACAGCCAACACATTTGTTGCAATTTCACATTTCCTAGTTCGATATCTTGTCTTATCAGTTTTAGGCACAAGAACTTTAATGTAAGTTCCATCTAGAGCTCCCAAACAATCCTATTAAAAGAAAGGTTACCTTTAATTAAGTTCTAAAATTTTCAAAAGAAGACAAAGTAACTTACTAGAATTTCTCCAAATTTCAAATACATAATAAACATACCTTAAAACATTTCCATCTATACTCTTGTTTGTGCCTAATAAATCACGGCCATGAACTGACCGAAGGAGCCCTTTTTCTCGGCCCTAGACTTGCTCGTGAAACTAAAACGCGGCGTTTCGCCAAGATGTTTGGCCTTCCTAAAACAAAGGAAAAGTTGCGAAGGCATGATCATCTCGGCCTCGATTATAGGCCGAGGCCGAGGCCGAACAAAATCACGGCCAAAAGGTATTAAAGTCAGATCATCAAGTGGCAGCAGGGTCCCACGCTTCATTTAATGAAGTGATGCCTCTGTTTATTGCAGCAAACCCACTGGCCACGAATAAGCATTTAATGCACGAGGGAAGGTGGGAAGTGACTGACGTCAGGGTTTGGCGACAGGAAACAGAGTGATTAGACGCAGACATTCTCACAAGAATTCTTGCAGCTTGAGAGATTAGGTCACCAGTTAGCAGAGCAATAAATGCGTCCCCACGGCCAGAAGCACAGAAACCACGATCAGGGCGGCGGCCGAGATTTACCAGGATTTATGGGGTCACACCACCATACTTCACGATCCCAAATGTCGATTGGACTACCCACTTGCTCTAACCAGGCTCCACCATGCAGATTTTCAGCCTCGATTACTCCTCCAAGAACTCTTCCTATAAATACAAGGCTCAAGCTACATTCAAAGGGTTCAAACACCAAACCAAAAGCCTCCCACGGAGCAACTTATATTTTCCTGTAATGCACTTTTAATATCTTTACTTGCTTTCCTAGGAGTAGTATTAGATTGTAAGGAAAATCCGTTCATCAATATATCATACGACCCTTGATTTTCAAGGCGCCGGAGCACCATCTCTGTTACTCTCTGTTGTGAAATTATTGCAAGCGCACAATTCGCACAAGTAATATAGAAATAAGTAGAGTATCGTTCCCACGAAGACTGTAATTTTCTATTAATTACCAATTATGATTAATTCAAAAGTTTATCTGAACAATTTTTTAAGAAGATTGATTGATTTAAGTAACCTAAAACAATTATGAAAAATAGCAATTTAATTAATGATAGAAAATTAAGATGATTAGACACTAGAGCATCCGATTTCACCATAACCAATTCCACTTAATTCTTATAGCCAATTAACCCTAATTACTATCCATGTTGACAGTTGGTTTCTCCTAATTCATTCGATATCCCCTCTCGGGCTCATTCAAAAGTATTCTTAATTAACAACCCATTCTCTCTCAAGCAACAGATTTAGAAAATCAAGAACCCATTAAGTTCTATGAGAACCTGCAAGAAAACTGCATGAGTCATGTTAGTCCCTCTCGGGCACTCATTCAAGACATGGTATTTGTTACGAGAAGCAAACACCAAACATCTCCTCTCGGTCTCCGCTTGGATCATCAAATCAATTAAATATTGGCCAGATATTCAAAGCATTAAGAACAGTAACAAATACTCAACATGGGATAATAATCAGAAATTAATATAACTATAAAAATTAAGTATTCATGGTTAGGCTACATCGTAGCCCTAGCAAGGAAAATTAGTTCATGACAAAAGAAAAGATAAACAAGAGAATTGTTGTCATAAAACCGATTTGGTAGATGGATTTGATCTCTGGATTCTCCACAGCAACACCTTTGTAGGCTCCAAAAGCACTGGGACAGCAACTCTTGGCTTTCTTTTTGATATATTTGCTGGTGTAGTGAAATATGGTGAAAAGTCTATGGTAGAAAAGATGATGGAAAAGATCCTTAGGGTGACCTTATATAGTGTAAAACAACTAAACCATACTCTTAAAAGGTATGGAAAAACTCCCCTAAAGCAAAACAAAATCCCAAACAATTAAGGAAACAAATTAGGAAAGAATCCTTCTTTGACTTGGAAACACGTCAGCCATCTTGTACGCACGTTTTGGGGTCGTTACACTTCCTAGAAAATTCTGGAAAAATATCAGAAACGTAGCTTTATCCCTAAGCTTTCCAAACATATATTACACGCCACTAGGAAAAATCGGAAAGGTCTTCAAATCTTCAATCTTCCACAGCAGTGCAATTCTGACGGGATTTCAACTTAGGCTGTCTTGACTTGCAAGTCTGGAGCATTTGGCTTGGCAGAAAATTATGAAACTTTGACACAATGATCTTCAATGTCTTAGCTTTCTTCTCCAATTGGCCTTGCACTAAAATTATTCGAAAAGTCAATTTTCAGTCAAAATCCTTCCAAGAGCGCAGAATAACTGAAAATAAGGAAAGTAAGGTAATAATGCTATTTTAAATTAACTTTCCCTACAAAAACCAAATAAAAGAGATATAAAAATATAGGAAATAATACACTTATCACTCTCTCATTCACCCCATATATCATACGACCGTCGCTCACTGAGCAACGCGTCGGAGCACCGCCCAAAACCCACCACCAACACCACCACTAAACGGCCTTGTAGCTCATGCCGTGAACCTGACGGCCGAGATCAGTTCCCCTCTTGGCCACAATCGTTTGATTAGAAGTCGAATCCAAACAGGCGCACCACTTAACCATTTTATCCAAACACCATCTCGACGCACGGTAGACCGTGCTGGCACGTCCGCTTACAACCGCACCGCATCCAAAAGCAGGAAGCACGTGTTAACGCATATCCCCCTCGGCCCGGATCACTAGGCCGTGAGATTTGCGCTGCCAACAACTCTGTGCAACTCTCCCCCACAGGTTCCGGCGCTCTCAATAGGCTACCTTGCAATCTTAAAATTCCTTGCAGCACAGAGTTGAAGTATGGTCTCACCCGATCAAATAAATCTAGTACGATTCTTAACATGATGTGTAAGTACATGTAAGAATATACAGACTTATTCCTCCAAAGTCACCAAACCATCATTTTTAACCTTTCCATTAGTGTGAAGCAACTCACATAATATACCAAACGTCCTTAAATCCATTCTTAATTCGCTCACACACACTACATCGTTCTCAAATATACTATTTAGATAACGCAACCGAGTCTCACGTCTAACAAAGAAACGATTATTAAGGTCACATCTTTCTATAAGCCATTGATTCCTCCTCATTTTGAACATCATAAGCACAAGGATTGTGCAACGAAAAAATGTCTCTAAATGCCAAATCTCCATCAGTAATATCAACAAAAGCTTTCTTTGATCCAAATATAATAAATCATAGAAACCAACAAAAATTAAGCAATGTATATTTTTACAAACTAACAAAGTATATGTCTAGATGATATATATATATATATATATATATATATATATATACAAACCAACAAAGTATTTGCATTGCTCATAGTACCTATTTCTTTTTTTTCTTTTTTTTCACCTGAAACAAATTACACTTTCCACTTGACAAGTCCCAATCACCATGAAAAAGAAAAACCGGCACCCAACAAATAGTTATGCCAAGCGACCCATGGAGAAATTATAGAACATCCATGAGCAATTGAAAACCATTAGGAAATGAGAATAGCAAGCAAACTGGGCACATAAACTCTACTGATTCCCATTAGAAATTTCATTAAGAAAACCTTGTCTTCCTATTTTCATAGTTTATTTAAGATAATTTAGCATGCCTCTTGACTTGAGCTTGCATAAGCACCATCTTAAATGACTACCCAATTCCTCTCACTCCCAAATTGTTCTCCTGTCAACATCAAGTCAGCTTTACAAGTTGAAGCTCTCTCGAACTTAAAATGTTTGGCAAACATAATTTCGCAATTGAGCCAACTATTTATATCTATTCTGGGTTGATACAGAAACCTCACCATGAAAAAAGAAAAACCAGCTTAATTTTCATCAGATTAAGCTAACTACAAACAACCCCATAATCAAAACTTAAATATCAAACCAAGAAATAGCAAATTGAACCCATCAAATATCACCAATGAGAGAGATAAACAGAGAAGAAGAGTAGAAAGAGAGGAAGAGAGTTGAACAACTAACCTTGAGTGAGTGAGAGCAAAGCACAGCAGAAGAGGAAGACAAAGTAAAGCGGAAGAGGAGAGCCAGAGCAATGTTGAAGGCAAAGAGGAGAGCAAAGCAACGTTGGATAATGGTAGACTTGATAACAACTTCGTTATTTAGCAGCACCTCTTCAGAGCACTCTATTTTGTGCCAACGAGCGAAGCATGTTTTTTGTAGGCCCGGATTCTCTAATCTCATTTAACTTAAAGAAGGGCTGCATCAAACATGGGTTAGGGGTGTTGTTTAAGCTAGTCCAATCCAAGCCAATCCAATGAGGTGTACCAAATAAGGCCTTAGAGTAAATATCCACCTACATGCAACAATTTTCTTTCCTTTAGGTAAAGCTACCGGCTCCCACATTGAATTTTTGTTCAAAGCATCCATCTCTATTCTCACAACTTCTGTTCATTTTAGGTTTGTAATGACATCATGCAACTTGCTAGAAACAAATACAACAAATAACTTATTTACATATGATGCCTATGAGATATGACTTTGACAATTTATGGGTAGACCTTGTTACTAATGGGATATTTTTCCTTGATTTAAGATCAGGAAAATATTGAGTTTTTGGTTGACACGGTTAGAATGAGAAGGAAGTTTCTAAGGCAAATCAATTAAAGTTTATGAAGATTCAAGGGATATCTCATGTATTTTGTCGTCACGAATCAATTGATTCAATGCCATAGCAAAATGGGGTATAGAGTGTAATACATCTTCAGACGAATCGAGTTGCACATTAGTATTGGAATTAACCTCAGAAGTCACTTGACTTGGTGATGCGGAGGACGTAGGATGGACCTAATTCAGATGACTAGTCATGTTATCCAATCAATTTTTTGGTTCTAAGTTCTAGTTTGGATGACTTGTCATATGATCCTCTGGTTTTGGGAGGCACCATAAAATTTGCGTAGACACAACTTCTCGTCACTCCTCCTCTATCTCTAAAAATGAGGGGTTGTCGGAGCCAAAATAATACGGGATAACTTCATGGAAGATAATGTCCATAGTCACATACATCTTCTGTGTTGGAAGATGGTAACATTTAAATCCCTTTTGAGTGGAGTATCCCGCGAACATACACCAGAGGGCACTTCATTGATGAGGATAAAATGAACATAAGTAACACACCCAAAGATTTTAGGAGGCAGTTAGATACTCAGAGGATAAAAGTGTTCAGTAAGCACCTTGTTTGTGCAAAAATTCTCATGGGAGAATATCCGCTTAAAGATCCTTCACCCTTTGAACTTCTTTCTCTCTCTTCCTCAATTCCTGTAAAATCGAACTGGAGTAAAAGACCACACCCGGGGGGGTATTGGCCAAAGGCCCTCTAATGCCTAAGTTAGTTCGATTGTATCTAGGAGAAACAATAGCTAAAAAAGGATACAGAGTTTTCTCTATGGAGATAACCGGGTGGCTGAAGCTGAGTGTGGTGGCTGGAGCTGTGATAGGAAAATATGGAGAGAGGGGCGACGGCGAGAGAGAGAGAGAGTGTGTAGGGTTTTTCGGGTAGAAATGTGATTACCTTTTGTATTGAACGTAGCCATCTATTTATAGAGTTCTAAGCATCTAGGATTTTTCAAAGAATATCTTCTTATTTTGAAGGAAGATATTCTTTACTCAAATTGTAGAGATTGAATTCATTAGGGATTTGATTGGGATCAAATCACTAATTGGTGATGATATCTCCAAATTCGGATAATATCTTAATTGGTGATATTTGTTATAAAACTAAGGGAAAATTGTAGAGAGAATTGGAAAGTAGAGGAAGACAATAGAAATTGTTCAATCAACTTGTATTTCTCATCTTGATAAGACCTCTTATTTATAGGCTTACAATGGTAAGAAGACATTAACAACTCATAAGTTACAAGTCCATAACTATGGTATTTAGTGTATAGGTTACATAGAATTAGAAAGGGAGAATGCTAAGAGGTATGGTGGTCATCCACCAACTCATGCATTTACAACACTCCCCCTTGGATGTCCACCATACAATTGACATAGTTGCCTCATTAAAAACCTTGCTAGGAAAACCCAGTGGGACAAAACCTAAGCAAAGGGAAAAAGAGTGCAACATTCTTCTGGATCATTGATATGGTGTCGGACGTGCTTATGCTGCCTCGTTAAAACCTTGATAAGAAAAACACAGTGAGACAAAACCTAGTCCAAGGGAAAAGAGTACAGCGCACATATGTTCTATATGTAGAAAATTGTTGAATCCTCCCTATGATGAATTACTCCCCCTGATGAGAACAAACTTGAATTATTTGAAGATACAACACAAATGATATTGATATCTCATTTTCCTCCGACAAAGCAAGCTTTGGTAATGCTTTGTATAAAAACTTCTTCAATATCATCACTGGAGGATGTATGTGTGTCATTCCTTTGAATCGCTGTTGAGGTTAGAGTAATACCAAAAATATCTAGACTATTTTCACAAATCCTTTCACATTAACAATTCTTAAAATAACATCATATTCTATAATATCATAGTAATATAAGCAAACTCATACGTTACCGTTACAAGGACAAGAGTATAAAATTGCATGATGTAATAAGCTATTCATATAAATTTTTGTTTATTAAGCTAGCATGTAATAGGCTCTTCAAGAGACCTAAATATTCTGATAACTTCTTTAAAAATCTGAATACGTTGCAACAATATTGAACTTGATCTTGAACTCATAATTCAATCAAAGTACTCACTGAGGCAATTAGATCTCTTTCATTTCATGATATTTGAATACATACATTGAGCTTCGGGCTCCTTAACTTCTTTAGAAATTTTCCTTCAATAATTTATATAATGTATGACATTTTACATCTCTCAGAATTTATTCATATGTATTCTTCAAAAGATCGCTTCTGGCGATATGCTTAACTTCATAATCTTTTTAGATTTTTCATCTCAAATTCCTTTATTAAATAAGGGGAATCCTTTGTAAACTCTTCAAGAGTTCTAACAAAATTCTTCATATATATACTGCAATGATGGTAAACTCATTTTCAAATTATTTATATATCCCTTTTGTAATAGATATTCATTAAGACGATTATACCATATTCTTCCACAATACTTTAATCCACACAAGGATCATTACAAGCCATCATATTTTAAATCATTTGCTTCAGGCATTCTGAATCCTTCAGGAATTTTTATACACATGAATTTTCCATAAATATTCATAACATAACTGCATATGTTTACCATCATAATCCCATATCTTTACTGGGAAACGTTGTGCCATATCATCAAGTGATTTATTTCACTTCATCTCAAACACCAATTTGGAACATATACATTTTAATATCCTTTTGGTGTTTTAACTATAGGTTCAATCATTGCACTTTTTTCCAGAAATATTCAACTTTACTGGACTGCCTCTTCCAGTTGGCCAATCTTTATTTACATTTGTCGACAATTATAACAAGTGGTGCAATATCATCATGTATAGCCCTTGATAACTTTAGTACGTACTATAAACCAATATATCATCAATTCATAATCCCACAATTCTCATGTGTATGCGCATGCATAATTTATAAGCATCTCATTGCTTTCATTATTTCTGGTACCAGTGCCACTTCAGAGGCTTTCATTGTCGCTTCATGGACAAATATCTCTTTTAAGACGTATAATTTATAGAATGTGGATCATAACCTCTTCTAGAGTGTTATTTTGAGTAGGGCTTAAACTTTGCAATTAATCTCCTCTTCTAAGGAATTAAGTCTTTGGAACCTATAGATCTGTCATGCTTTAGGCATCCAACAGCTTTTATGGGGAGTTCAATTTTTGCAATCTATAAATTTGTCATGCTTCAGGCATGCAACAAATTGGTTATTAGTAGTCACTAACTTTGTGTCTGTATTTGCTTATGGTCATTTGACTTACAATCCTTTTTGTGTTTGAATATGCTTCTGACATTTATCTTTTATACTAATTTGTTTGATGAGACAATAATAAATGTATTCCATAATCATTCAAGTCGTTCTCTTGTTCTTTCAGGAACAACCAATTCTCCCCCTAACGACGGGAATTTTGGTCTCATCAAAATAATACCAAGAATTTCATAAGTATCGTCCTTCGGGGACCTTAATTCATGTCATAAGTATTGTCCTTCAAGAACCTTAATGCATTCGGCGTGCATAATATTAATATTGACATGTTAATGGGTTGTCCTTCTGGGACATTAATCTATTCAGTGAATTATCAATGTATTCAACTTGCAATCTTCACAATTTGCATTGTATTTAATCATTTAGAAATAGATACATATCAGGATGATTCAAGCCTTTCCTCTAGAATGGTATTTTGTATATAATCCAAGTCATTCTTCTAGAATGATATTTTGTACATAATGCAAGTCGTTCTTCTGGAACACTCTTTTTGTACATAAAACATGTCGTTCTTATGGAACGATTTCTTGCATGCCATTCTTCCGGAATGGTCTTATCTTTTCATTTTGTGCTTTGAACTACAGGTTCAAATTATATATAAAAATAATTAAAATTAAGAACCAAGGAACTTGAAAGTTCCAATTAGAATTTGGTTACAATATTTTGATTCCATTGTGGAAAACATGATAAGGATAAAAGAAACAACGTTTGATTCTAAACTTCAGGTTCAATTAACATCTTATATATGTTATACCAGAACTGCAGGTTCTTGACAGGATATGAACTACAGGTTCATATTAATATTAATCTCAATAAAAATGATGAACTTTGGATATATATTAACATATATCTGGAACTGTAGGTTCGAGTACATATATCAAATTTAAAAAGAATATTTAGTTTTGAACTTCAAACAATGTTGAAACTTCAAGTTCTTAACATGATGTATATTTTTCAGCCCAAAATCATAATACATATGCACTTGTTGATATATCAATTTGGAGGTTGACACAATTAGAACTTCAAGTTCTAGAATTTCCCTTTTTTAATTTAATGCACATGCGGCCGAAACTTATAGTTTGGATTTGACATTGAACTTCGGGTCATATTAAGAACTTTAGGTCCTTAATTATAAATTATTGGAATGAAAACAAAGACCTGAATATAACAATAAAATAATAATAAAGATACTGTAATAAAATAAACTATCGGAACTTCTGGTTCCAATTAACGAAAATCAAAGAACCCCAAGTTTTGTTCTGGTTTCTAAGAATTGCATAACTCCAATTCCTTGTATAGATATTATATGAATTGAGAACTAAGAAACTTCGAGTCTTTATTTAATTATATAATATAGGGACTTCGGGTCCTTGCATAAATAAAAATGAAACTAAAGAAAAGAACTAAGTAAAAATAAAATACAACAAAAATTATAATATTGCAATAAAATTTGAAACTACTGGTTTCAATGAAAAAAAAATCAAAGAGCTTCAGGTCTTCATTTGTCTTTTAAGAATTAGGGAACTGCAAGTCCACAAATATTTATATTATAAGGATTGCCTTTTAAGAACTGGTCCTTACATTGCCGTAAAATAAATAGTTGAAACTTCTGGTTTCAATAAAAATGATTGAAGAACTTCTGGTCTTTTATGCATTTTGAGAAAAATAAGGAACTTCAGGTCCACAAATAGTTATTTTACAAGTATTGATATGGGAGATCTTCTGGTCCCAATTAATTGAAAATGAATTTATGAATATGTAAACCTTAATTGACTATATAATATAGTATGCACCAATAATTTCTCATATCACTTAGAACTTTTGGTTCTATAATTATCACATTTATTCAATATTTAAACTCCAGGTTTAAATTATTATGATATAGACTTCAAGTTCCAATATCTAAATTAACAAAATCCATTTTTCATTCAGGTACATGGTGCTAAAGTTGTTCACGATAAATTGAACACATTACTGTACAGTGGGATTTACAGCTCAAACGAGATTGCACAACTTATGAGTGTCTTCAAATTTATAAACCATAACAATGAGATAACCAACTAATATTTGGTATTGATCAACATGGTTCACATTAACATTTAATCACCTTTTCACTTTGTGAACCATAAAATTATATATGTACATACACATATATAAAAGGATTTTCTTGCCTTTTTAGATGTATAGAAATTGTAGCTTCTGGCTCATTCCTTTACATGTATAGAATTTAGGATTTTCAAGTCCTTCATTAAATATATTGAGGATCAAGATCTTCGGGTCTTAAATTTAGGAGTTTCATGTCCTTATGTGCTCTTTAAATTCACGGAACTTCACAACCTCAATTATTTGGAATCAAAGAACTTCAAGTTTTGATTCAATCAAAAGGGCTCTATGTCCTAATCAAGTTATATGATGAGGATCGAGGAACTTCGGGCCCTGATCTTTTGTATAATACAAACTCATTATAATAATTAAGATCATACTTAAGATCAAATAAACAAACAAATAAAAAAAACATGGCATTATATTCATGTGTAATAAGAATAAGGATTTTTTTTTTTTTTTTTTAAACGAGCATGATGAAGTCTGATGGTGAATACAAATAAACTCTATACCATGTGATGACTCTAGCTCATATAAAAAGAAAGAAAATTCAGAGAAAGAAAACATACCAAGAGCAATGTCGTAGAAAACATACCAAGAGCAATGTCGTGCTGATAACGTGTTATAAAACTAAGGGAAAATTGTAGAGAGAATTGGAAAGTAGAGGAAGACAATAGAAATTGTTCAATCAACTTGTATTTCTCATCTTGATAAGACCTCTTATTTATAGGCTTACAATGGTAAGAAGACATTAACAACTCATAAGTTACAAGTCCATAACTATGGTATTTAGTGTATAGGTTACATAGAATTAGAAAGGGTGAATGCTAAGAGGTATGGTGGTCATCCACCAACTCATGCATTTACAACAATATTATCTTTTTAAATAAAGATAATATCCCTATTTTTAGTATCAATTAATTTGCCAAATAAATGGGCTCAATTAATTGACTTAGGAGATATTCTTCTTGCCCACACACCTTGAGAGGAATCCAATAATTAAGAACATGATTAACCAAATAGGTAGCAATTAAGACGGTATAACCCCACAAATAATGGGGAACCAACATGTTAAAAACCCTAACATCCAGAGCAAAGAAATTGAAGATTTGCATCCAGAATCAGAATCAGAGCAAAGAAAAGGTTGATGTGGTGGAGCCTAAGCCTGAGAATGAAAAAGAGAGCTTTGTTGTTGCTGCTTTAGCAGAGCTGTAGGATTAAGAGACTGTTCAAAAGATTTGGAATCTCAAGCCAAGAGACCAGTGCCTAAGGCCAATGGTCGTGCTAGTGCATTGAAGACTAGGCATTGTGAACTTCGAGTGGAGAAGCAAATTGCAGACAAATTCATAGCCACCCAAAATTATTCAGCTCACCCAACCAACCACCATATCCAGTCCAAATCTAACTTTCTAAGCGGCGGCCCCAAGAATTTGGACTTGGCTATGTGTAAAATTGGGTGGGTTTGGGTGACAGTGGAGGGAGTGGGGAAGCTGGGTTGGGGCAAGGCTAGGAAGGAGGGGCTTCAATTATTTTTAAACAACTTAACTATTTAGAAATCAAAGCGAGTACGCCGTAATCCGGAAAACCACGAAAAACCACCAGTTCTTCTTTGAAACTTCAACGACGCCGTCATCCGGCCACCAAATCAAGCTAGTAAGGCACCCGGGCACCAGTTGACCTGCAGGAGGGACCTTCAAAGGGTCCAGCTAGCTCAGAGCATCTGTGTGTGGACCCTTTTGTTTTATAAATGATTTATAAAATTGATTTTCATTATTTGATCCTGAATAAGTTTTATTCAAATATTAGAGCTGCATAGTTTTAATATGCGCTTTTAAATATTTTAATTCATTTGCTGCCGAGTGGGATATCCTTAAAGGATATAGGAAAAAGGAAATTCTATTTAAATATCAGGTTAAATGGTGGCAGAGTTTTAGTTAAACATGAATTCTTATATTCATTTAATCTTTCTAGAATTTTATATATATTTTTAGAAACCACCATGGGTACCCAAGATTAATTAAGGTTGCCTTCGGTATAATAAATGTTGCCTCGGAAATAAGGTTGCCTTTGGAATAAAATTATGTTGCCTTCGGTTACATTGATGTCGACGGACATCCAATTGCCTTTGGGTAGGTCAGCATGCTAGACACCGCCCCACGAGTTTCGGGGACGCCTAAACCATGTGGTGTGAGGAAGGCGGATCAGGTGGGCCAAGTGTTCCCCGGGTCTTGCGAGGATTACGGATCAGGCCGACCAAGTGTTCCCTGAATCCTGCCAAGTTTACGGCTCGGGTGACTTTGTGTTTCCCGAGGTCTGCTAGGACATGTCACTCCGGTGGCATGAGGATGGAATTGATGGATTACAAGGAATTGACGGATTATATAGAATTGACGGAATTATAAATGGGTACACCTAGGTGGTAGCTCAAGTTGATTTCAATGCTCTCAAATAATTAATGTTTGACCAAGTGTGTGATTGTTTATATATATATATACACGATTGCATTGATTTCTGTACGTGTATATATATAAGACAAGGATTTAGTTTTGTAACGGTTTTTACAGAGGGGTTAGTATGTTCATATGCTATTTTCTAAACTTTGTTTTTAGTCCGCTCACATTTTTAATGTTTTGCGCCCCCAGGCAGTAGTTGTGCGTTATTGCGCCACCCCCGAGCCGAGTTCACCTTCTGCCACCTCCCTTGACCACGTAGGGTCTTTTATATTTATTTTATTCTTGTAATCTACTCTGTATAGACGCTCTAGTATTGCTCTAGAACGCATGTTTAACTGTTGGAATGTAATTATTTGCATGCTGACAATTGGTGTATATATTTTTATGCTTGTTTGACAGGTGTAGTTTTGGGGTTGGTCTAATTGCAGGGGAAACTCTGTTGAATTTTCGGCAGAAGTCAAACCCCAGTTTTATTTGAAATTTGACTAAAAGGGCAATTAGGTCATTTGTGCCCGGCACTTGCCAGGTGTCGGACACAAACGAGGTTCGGCTCGGATTCCAAAGTGAAATTTAGATCGGGTCCTGTCAAACCATCCTAGGCATGCTAACAGGGTCTAGCCCAATTGAAAAGGGTCTTGAGTTGCAGTCAAGTTGTCTCGGGTACAAAACCCAATGACACCTTGATAATGGGTGTGCGAAACCTTATTTTCATCATTCCAAGCAAAACCACTTTGGTTTAACATGTCAACAACAATACTATAAAACTTCTTCAATCTCTTCAATTTAGAATCCAAATAGGGTGTAACTCTAATAGATGGAAATGATGGAAATCTAAATTCTGTCATTTTAGCATTCTATGTAATTTTCAATTCCTTCATCCAAACGGAGGGTCATGGAATTTGATAAAGTCCATACAAATTTGGGCGTATTCAAGCCAAATTTTTAAGGACGTGATGTATTCAAAATGTCATGGACTTTGAAAGACATACATAAAGTAATAGAGTATGGTGAATTTTGTCGGAATTTAAAGCGGATTTCTCTTTTTGTCTCTGTCTCTGTCACTTGTTTTGGACTTCCTATTCCTACCAAAAGCTAATATCCCTTGTACCACCAACGAAGCCAAAACCTTAACCTTGGGAGGAACCTTGGATTTCCAAATCAGACGAAAAGGTGGACTACCTGGTATGTTTCTCAATCGATTTAAGTAGGTTTTACAAGAAAATTGCCCTGAAGGCTCTAAGGACCATCTTCTTGCATCTTCTTTGTATGGAAATAATCTCACCTCCTCCAGCAGCCTCAATGAGTTTGATATCTCTTCAATCAATAATGCACCTATTAAATATACTACATACCATATTTAATAGGTGCATTATTGAATAGTTTCACGTTTCCTGAAAGTTTTACTTCAAAATTTCCATGATTCTCATGATTTATATAGATATTTCCACCAATATTCCGTAGATTTTGACTATCATTTTTTTAACCTTGCATGCATCATAGGTTTTCTAGTTCCACATTGTGGCTTAACATGGAATTTTCTGGCCTCTATATATTTAAGTATTGTAATATTTTAAACATCTGAATGCATATTTGCCATATTCCTTCACTCTACTGTGCACTTTTGGAGAATGCGTGTAACATCTGCATTTGTCATTTATTTGTTCATCATCACTGTTATCTAAAACATGCAAGACTTCCAGAAATGATCTAAAGGATTTTTCATAAGATTCCTTAAACTCGTTTCTTGTATATGTTTTTTCCCCTTCAAAAAGCTTAGACAGTTCAAGATTGCACTCCATAGATGCCCCCGAGTCTGATATTGGAGCTCATTTTGGTATGTTAATGGAGAAAGAGGAAGGTTCAGATGTAACTTTTGCCTCTTTTGGGGTTCTAGAATTATAGTGAACTAAGTTACCCTCTAATCATTCTTATGGGCTAGAATTACAGTGAGGCATAACTTAATTAAACCCGTGTTTTACGCAGATTGGAATTAGATGAAACCTAAAAATATTAGTTTCATAATTTGGAGAGTTGAATATTTTACGGTCAATTTTAGGCAGCTTTACCTAATAACCTCCTATTAACCCGTTCTCACCACTCTGAAAATTGAAGCTCTTTAAAGACACTCATAATTTTCTCTCTTCTTTCAATTTCATTCCATTTCTTTTGACAACTTAAAACATTCTGTCACTTGTGTAATACAGAACAAATCTATGCCTGAAACTTAACGAAATGTTGCACTTCTATTTCCACTTGCTGGAAAAGCTTGTCGTCGTCTACCTTGTGCTAGTTCTTTTGACCCATCATCATTTGAGACTATACCGCCTAAAGATTTTTTCTTCCCACCTGAATTCAGGCTCCTTACACCTTCCCCAGCTCCGGCATCTTTAACTGGCTTAGCTCCAAAAATGATCCCTCTCTTTGCTGCTTCATAGTCAAAAGGCTTCACCTGCAAACCACCGGATTCTTGGGATTTCTCCACTTCTCTGGGTTTCCTGTTTTGCTTACGTGACTGAAAACATTTTTGAAAGCTTGAGGACAAATCAGAGAGAGACATAGGTTCATCTTCTCCATCCCTCCCCAAAGCAGATGCCACTGAATCATTCTCCTTTCTCGTTTCTGAGCAACCATTTATTGGTTCACCCACATCTGAATCATTTTCCAGTGTTATGATATCATCTAAATTAGACCTGTCAGGTGATACAGTGAGAGGCCCTTCAGAATGGGGAATTTCGGAACTTGTAGCTGGTGCTTCGATGATTGGCTTTGATTGCTCACTGCTTCCCGTAAATGAGTGGAAAGGAAAGTTCATTGACGACCTAATTTGCTCCAACTTGTCTTCCTTGTTCTATAAAGAAAATCATGTAGCAAAAGAGTTAGCAAAGTACAGGTTACTAAAGAAGATTACATGAAAATACAAAATTTCACCAATAATATATTATTCAATTACAGTTTTAAGTTAAAAAAAAAATAGAGGGGGGGTCAATTAAGTGTCTTGTCCAAAGTAGGAGAACTAAGCTATATAATAAAGCATTTCCAGTTGGAATTACTAAGCTATATAAGAAAGCATTTCAAGATGCAATCTTTCAATTTGACTTGAGAGTTGCAATGTGCAAGGTTCAAGTCTAGCTGCCACTGCAAACAATAAAAGAATCGACAGAGATGGTCTATGCCATTTCAGGAAAAATTGATTACAACATTCTTACTAACCTTTCTATCAGCATCAAACTTTCTTTTTGGAACTCCACTCCCCAACAGGGAACTAAAGGCACAGCTAGGCTTCTTTTGCACCTGAACGCTTACTCCGGTAACCTACAACAGAAATAGACAATCATTTTAAGACCAAAGCTTTATGAGCAAGAAACAAACAATTCAAAATTTCAAAGAAAGCCAATGGTTTTAAAACCTTTGTTGAATCTAATAAACAGGCATTGCTGCTTGTTTCTCTGCTTTGCCACGGAACAATATTCTGTCTAGGAAGCACAGAAGTGTTGCTACTGCATTCAATCTTTCCTTTCCCATTTTCACCAGGATGCTCAAGAGAGCTTTCTTGTCCACCTCTTACAAGTTCCGAGGCACCACATCCAAGTTCAGTATCCTCCATTTTATGTGGCGGAGAAGCAGGTGAAGCTGCAGATATATCACCGTTAATTGAATTGCTGCCGGACTCATCAGGTAAGACAGCTTCAGATCCTTCATTCGCCAATATATTCTCTTCAGTTGCCTGCAAACAGGCCTACTGTTACCAAAAGAACTGAAATTATAGTTGAAATTATAGTGATACCAAACATCTGAAGAACATTCTCTATCATACTCCAAGTCCCAATAAAATATGGATTTCAATTTAATTAAGGGTCTGTTTGGGAGTGTTTCTAGAAGGGCTAAAAGTGCTTTATGGACAAACAAACGCGCTTTTGACAGCATTTGACAGAAAAGTTTGGAAGCACTTCTGGCTCATAGAAGCGCTTTCTGGAGAAGCACTTGCTATGTGCTTCTTCAGTAAGCACTTGGATTTCTTATGAAGATTTCAACATCTTTATAATAAAAGTAGTTTGACTAGAAGCGCTTATGAGCAGGACTGCTTCCTAGAGAAGCAATCCCAAACGAGGCCTTAAAATAATTTAAAATATAAGCACCAATAAAAAAACTCTTCTTGATAGTACTCAAGTAGGAAAGATAAGGATAGCAGACTTCAAGACAAACAAAAATGCATATTATGGATGTTTTTTTCTTGGTTGAAACATAATGTGGATGGTAAAAAAATATATATTTTCACCTGTTCATATAATGGTTGGCCTAAGGGATTCACAAATTGAGTGCTCTGGTAAAACCAAAGAGCAACAATAAAAACAAATAGATATTCTCAACCAAAGTAGACCGCATATCAGACGAGAGGAGGAATATGTATTTCGCAGCACTAAGCAACCTGAATTGCACAGGACCCATAGAGCTAGTATATCTTTGTAAACATTCATTTCTTTTCATGGAATGCCACAAATTGGTAACCCCATGACATCAAAGGTAAATTGAAAAAAACCAAAGCATATTATAACTGACAATGGAAATTTTTTTTAATAAAATTTATCAAAATGACAGTTTAATTCCACAGTTCTAATCAGATTCAACAGTTCAGCACAAGGAATTTGGCATGAAGTATTTAACAAAGCATAATTTATAGCTAATCATTTGGTAAAGTATATTTAATGACTTTACAGTGCTTCAGTTATGAACTTTGCAGCTGAATTCCTTACAAACTTTTCTTCCTCACCCACCAATATTTCCTAAAAAACGCAGTCATCATGATAACATGGTCAATGCAATCCAATATCTGCAATAGGCATAATTTTTTATCCATCCCACCCCATAGGAGGGATGGCTTGTCCTATGATCCAACAATATAAAGGTCACCAATGAATGCAAGCCTAATAGAGAAAAGCAAACAACAATGCCCAGTCACCATGATCATCAGACTACTAAACACAAGGCCTTACCATACCCGCACGTCCCAATTTCAGATGTTCGACTGCAGGCTCAAAAAAAGCAGCATTTTGCATAGAATGCCCAATGATGCTAACAACAGAAGAAAGATTGCGCTCAATGTACGGGTGCTTTGATTTCACCAATCGCTTTAACTTGCTAGTTGTGGCAGGCATCTGTTTAGCTATTACCAATAAATAAATACATAAATAAGTTGAATGTCTACTGTTTAAACATGTTGAGAAAAGAGAGAGAAATATTGAGATGCAATTTTGTACAAGTTTCCCATTACCAATTTCAAGAAGACTTTTGTTTGGTAATATATAGCCAGTACTTTCATCCTCTGCACGAGCAACAACATCCCGCCACTCACAAAGACCCTGAAAAATCATTTTTAAAGTACATCTAGAATAAGTAGCATACAACCATTAATATTACACATTTACACATTACTTAAGAATATAAGTGCCTCTCGTAAAATATAGATGATGTTACATTACTCAATAAGGAAACAACAGATTATATCCTTATGAATGTGACAAAGCATTTAACTATTTTCCTTCATGCAATCATTTTAACATTTAAACTAGTCTTCCTACACGAAAAATCATTAACGATAAATGGATCAGGGGTACCACACAATGAAAATCGTATTGGAATAGCAGAGGGGATATCTTCAGTGTTTTACAGTTTAAGTGAACCAACCAACGTTAAAATTTGAATGATACAAAGAAGAAAATAAGAAGGCAACTTACGGAAACAATTGCAAGCTGCTGAGCATTGAAACCAGCACCTAGCAACCTGGATCAAAACAGAAAAGAATATATCTTAGTCATTATAATATGTTATAATATATACTAGCCAGTTGGCATCCTCCCCCATGTGACATTTTTTTTCCCTTTTTTATTATTTTAGCCTTTTCAAATTAAATTCTTCTGTCGAACATTTTGGTTAACCAAGGGCATTAAATAACCTTGTGAGGTCCCCTACGGGTTTATACTTCAATGATCCAACATCAAATCTTCATTTAAAGATCATCCTTGAAAAAAAAAATTAGACAAACTGGAAACCAAGAAAACATCTTAGTTGTGACCAAAAAATAGAAGAATGCGGTGTTTCAAGAAAAAATTAAAATTACAACCAAGTAATTGAGTGGTTAAATGGTATTGAGTAAGTTTTGCAGCGATGATCTTTGAGAGAAGACCTAAAAACTAGACGGTTCGGATCATTGAAGTACAACGCGAAGTGGGCCCTACAAAGGTGTCCCTCAAATAAGCTCCCTAATATAAAGGAACCAGACTCCTGTCATTTTCATATATTATACTCCCTCAATTACCACACGTAGTTGGATAAAGGTCATGTCACCAATTTTACTTGAAGGCTCAAGACCCATAGGGCACTCCTGATGGAGTTAGAACTGCAACTTCCCTCCCTGACAGAACCAATAATCATCTACTCACATATTAATCTCTAGTAGGTTTTCAGTTTCAATCTGGTCTAAAGGTTCAATTTTCTTGCAAAAACGTCAACCACTTAATGGTAATCAATTAATTTGATTGAAAAAGTTTTCACTGTATGGGAGTTTAGGTCCGAGTTGTGGACATGAAGAGGACGCACATAACATATTACATTGTTTTGGCGTTTTACAGATATAGTTTTGTTGACTGGGTTGGTAAAGGTTTAATTTTTGAAGGTGGCACCACACAACTTGATGTTGGATGTTAAGCAACAAGATTTCTGTTTCTAGTTTAGGTATTTTTGATCTGTTTGGATTAAAAAATTGTAACGGGGATGAGGAAGAGACAGCGACATGGGCTTTATTGGTTTACCCCAGTTTTGAACTTTTGATAATGGGATCCTGGGGATAGTGGCAACTGGAAAAGACGTAAACTCTCTGGAATTCAGAGGTGATCTACCATCCCAGAAGAAAATGAACGGAAAGAAGGGAATTCACAGGTGATCTACCATCCAAGACAAAACCCAAAAAAAAAATAGAGAAGAAAAGAAAAGAGAAACAAAGAAAATAAATAAGGTACACAGTATGCTAGCTTTTTAACCTGATATAGAGAAACATACCCATATATATGGAGATAGGAATTTTCTGTCAAAAGCTCTTTCTCATACAGATGCATGCATATATCATAACTCCGCTTGTAAACCTGTCAGGAAATTTTTTTTAAAGGGTCTTCAATAAAATTAATAAATGGAAAACAATGTATATATAAGAGAATGTAATTTAAAGAACCATTTTCTAAGCTGTATCAACTAATTTACCATGAATACATATTTACTTCATATGAAAGAATACTCAGCTCAGATCATACTAGAAGGGTTACCTAAACAAATAATAAAAACACCAACTCGAACAATCATCCATCTGCATATGTTATAAACAACTCAATTTTAACATACTTTTTTTCGCTCACGGGACTAGAAAAAGCACTAAGAATGCCATATTTTTAATCTTAAAAGATCAAACAAATTTCCTTTTAAAAAGAAACAAATATGCCATTCCATCATCAGAACCACAAGCCAATTGGCTAAGGCCTAACATCAAATCAGCTACAGAGAAAAATAATAATAATAGCCACACCTGCAGAAAAATTATTCCAAACTAATAACACTTGATGAAAACAATAAAAAAAAAATTAATGGCTGCACTAAATGGACCCAAAAGACGCTTCAAAAATAACCCTCTGCTATCTTTCCCTTAGTCTTTAGATCGTTCGTAACTACAATGCAAGATAATAGAGTGCTAAGACAACCAAAGACAACATCTAGCAGAATATTTCAACCTTCACACGACCACAAATTACCAAAAATTATATGATGCCATAAATCATCTCCTCAACAAATAGATTGGAATGAACAATTAATTAACTGGGTGGCTTTCTTGATTACTTGTTAATCTTTGGTGAGACATCGCTGATGCATTTCATGAGCATTTTCACAGAGCTCCTAAACTTCTACGCAAAGACTAATTAAATCAAATTTGACCAGATCCCACAAGCATTCAGAAAAAGGAATAAAAATAGAATTTCAACATCCCATATGGTCAACTTCAATGCTAGAAATGAAACAACAAGGAACATTGCATTAACCACCAAAAGTATGCAAATTAAATAATGAAATTGCACTCATATAAAAGCAAAACAATGACTTGGGAACAAGCCACAGTCTTGCAGGAACAATGAGCACTCTAATGGAAATTAAAAGTATACTCATCCATAAGCCATAAATCAAAATTAGCAGTTAGCTACAAAAGTTTACGGTACATAAAAGCATTAAGAATGTGCATAACACAAAAGATTAAAAACATATAATTCCAGGAGAGTAGAGAGAAGCATGGGATCCTCATATGTACCATACCTCTACTAAAGGAGTGTCCAAGTTTTCTGATTCCTTTGGCATCAAACATAACATTGTTCTCATCAAATCATACATGTACAACAGATAGTGTGTATCTTCTCTGGCATATCTGTCAAGATAACAAAAATGCTTTAGGGAATTGGGGAGCTTAAACTTCATCACCTCAAAGTAATCTAAAAACAACGGTCACAAGAATGCAACAACTTAAACAACTAGAATATGAACCACCAAAAAGGCAAAAATAAATACATAAGAATAAAAGAAATTTAAAATTTCTAAAGTGGGGTCTTGTTATAGTATGAGTTGAGGACCTTAACCTATATGGATAGATCTTATAACGGGGTCTCAAAAAAACAAGTCATTTCTGCTGGGCCTTTATTCTTTTTTTAGGTTCATTAGGGTTTTTATTGGTTGGAATGTCCATGCGTGCAGACTTCGCGTAATACGTTGTCCAATCCAATTTTTTCAATTTGGAGGCAATCTTAATCATAAAACTAACTGCTATCCACAAGCCATATCATCCTTAACAATCAATCAGTCGTAACTGGGACAACCATTTTAAAATCAAACACCAAGCAAAGTATATTAAAATGATATTAGGAAGAAACCAACTAACTAGATTTTGGATTTTTCAGTTTCAAATCACTCTCATATATAAAGGCAGAAAGTTAAAGTTGCATTGAACAAAATTGGGAGAGCAATGACTTACGGACTTGAAATATATAATCGACTAAACTAATACTAGCTATATTACCCAGTAAACATATGCCATAATCCACATTTTTACCTGACCATCTCTTCAGGAAGTGGGCGTAATCTCCAATCTGCATTCTGGTATCTGCAAAGAGTTCACTAGTCAAGCTTGAAAAATATGAGCTGGAGAAATAGGTGACAGTCAAAGCAGCAACACGCAAATTTAATGAAAATATAAATAATAACAAGTATTTAGAACACTTAGAAGATTGAAGAAATTAAAGTAAAAATAAAACACTTACTCTTTGTTAGCGGTAACACCACATAACTGATGTAAAAGATATTCCAAACTATTTCTCTCCATTTTCAATACCCTTGAGGCCTGAAGATTAAGACAACCCCATTGTCCTTGGTTAGCAGCACATTATGAAGATTAAAATATATTTTGAGAAAAAGGGCTAAAATTATAGAAACAAATAGTACAGCTATGATACTTTTTCCAAATTAAGGAAACAGAATTAAGTATTCCTTTACATGATAAGTGAATCCATTTGTTCAGTGGTTTCAAAGTAAATCACCTGGCCAGTATCAAACAAATTGCAGATATAAATGCCAAAATCACGTTGGAGCCACATGATATCTCGATCTGCTCCATGCATCACCTAATGAATTATAAATTTTATCAGGAAAAAAATTAGCTGATATGTTACAAACTTAGAAATGCATATGAGCAAGATACAAACCTTTCTCTTGGCAGGGTCCTTGAAAACTTCCCTAAGATATGGACCAACATGAATTCTAAGCTTCAAAGTATCTACTATAAAATCTTCAGTTCTAGTAGAAATTTGCATCAAGCAAGTCAATCCTTGAAAGGATCGATATTGATTGTGTTCCAAATCAACCTACACAGCAAAGGATAGAGGTTTAAAATGCATGGAAATGAATGCCACATTGAAATGTCTAAAGTAAATGAAGTAACCACAATATTGAGATGCCAACTTAAGCAATTTCATGGCAGGTACCAGTGAATACATTGTGAAAACTCAGGTTTCTCACACACCTTAGAAGCAAAATTACAGAGATCGAAGGGAAAAGGCTAAATGAAAGTAACTTCATGCAAAACTTAAAGAACAGCCAAAGAATATATATGTGCATATATATCTTATGTTATTAAAGAGCAAACTTTTATGAAAGAAAAGTCCCTAGCAATACATATAAAATAAATATACAAAAGTTGAAAGGATAGAAACAAATAGTTATTACATTTAGATCTGCGGTCTTTACAACTTTCCAAATTGCATGTGGACACAAAAAAGGGCTAACTACATTTTACACCATCGAGGTTTGGGGTGATTCTCAAAATGGACCTTCATTTTTCAACTTTGTCACATCACACCCCCAGATTTTGAGATTGTATTGCTGTTGCAAGTATAATTTGTATGCTAGTGCCTAGAATATAATCATACTTCCTAACCATAAAAAGCCCATAATTATCACGGTGACTGCAAGTGCAACAAACTTCCCCAAACATTAATGACTTTGATATACAATCTAGCAATGATGATAAAATTAATATAGTGTAAATAACCATGAAATTCAGATCGACTGACAATAAAAATTAAATCATTGCAGTCCAATTTTACCGCAAATTCATTAACACTACGCAGCTTAGCTGCCAGCTCTTTCAGATCTTTGACCTCCTCCACAAGCTTGAATGGCGTAGACTCTAATGAGGGTGGTTTTACAGGCTCAACATCCCCAACGTCAGTGTCAACAAAATCCAGAACGGAAAGCTTCTCCTTTATTCATTCAAGAAAACAAAAATTAGAAGATAAAAGGGAAAACAGGTATTTTAATTTTAGCAAGCAAACCTAATTATGCAAGGTAAAGATAAAGTTTCATTATCCAATGAGCATATATAAAATATAAAATCTATTACTTCAGGCAACCAAAAAAGTAGTTCAAATTAATACATCAAATCACAAAAACCTTGAAACACACTATTCCATACAACTATGTCAATAAGAACGGATAAATTTAATAATGCTCAACAAATCCATGGTCAGAAGAAGATATCCATGTAGTAAAACTAGAATAAAAGTTAACAAAAAGAACGGACAAACTAGCATCTAGTGTGCAACTCAATGCTTCTTTTGCCATTTTGCAATAACAAAACCTAACTCAATAACAAACTAAGAGCTTCAAAAATTATCATTGTATACTCCTTTCCGTATAGACAGCTATTGGCTTTCCAGGTGTTTTTATTCAGGCCAGATTTGTTTCGCCGTCTGTTAGCTAATGTACATTTGTGTTTGTAACAAAAACAAGGTACACGAGCTTTCTTAGCTAAGTCATGGGTCTACAACTGGTGGTCTTGAGTAATTATAGAAGGAATACTATTTGGTTGAATAAATGCGTTTATACACTCCTCTATGGACACATAAAAGTTTTTTGTCTTGATTTAAAAGATGCTTGTAATGGTGTGTCAGATTGAAGAAGATGGAGAACACACTCTAGAAAATGAAATAAATGGCAGGCCCAGAGGTCTTTCCTCAAGCAGTACCATGTAAATAATAAATAAAGGATACTTTATAGATGGAAAGTGATAAATTCCAAATTTTCACTCAGTTATCGTTTTTAGACCAGCCATGCCTTTGGAAAACCCCTTAGGATAGAGAAATGTTGGAAATATTTGTAACTCAAATTTATATTGGTAAAGCCTGCAAATAGTTCCCAACACTCCATCCATCCTCCCTCATGAGTTTAAACATTAAGGGAAGGGAACATAACATGATAAACTTGGTGCAGGGCACCCCATTAGTGTATAGCTTCCCACATTGTCAAAAATACATCTTTCTCTAAAGACCCATTTTTTTGACAGCATAGCCCCAAAATGATTTGACATGTATTCTAAAAATGTAACCATTTTCAAAACCATATTGAGTAATGGCACATCTACCAACACAAATCATGTTTTTTTTTTTCAAATTCTAAGAATTTAATTGCAGTAAAGAATCATAAAGAATTCCTACACCACTGGCTCCATGGGCACAGAAAACATCATAATGTTCGAACAGACTAAAAACATCAATTAATGACTTACAAGGGGATGAAGAAAACGCTGGTCGTCCTCACTTCTCTGCAACCAAACATGCTCAAACGGCTGGTTTGAATTATTAACCAAAATGTTGAACTCCTCCTGAGGCCTCCGAATTGTCGGTATATGAAACGGTACCTTGGGCTTCGTCCCCACAGTCTTCTTGTCCTTGGTAGCCACCTTCACGCTCGAGACCTGAGTCGAATCACCATTAGCACTCGCCAAGCCACTGGGCCCCTTCTTCTTCTTCCCACAGACCAATTGAAACCCATTTTCCGAGTCAAAATCCGCAATCATCGGCCGCTTGGGCTCCTCTGCCTCTTTCCTGATCCTCTTGAACTCGTCCACCGACGAGTCAAACCTTTCGAGCACCTCGTCGTTGACGTTAACCAGCCAATCGTACGCGTCGTCCAAGTCTTGGGGGAAAACCATCTTTTTGCCCCAAATAGGCGCCGAAGAGCCAACGGAGCCGAGCATTGACTGCGACTGTTCTGTGATTTGTTCGATCGGGGCCTTGAATTCGTCGAAGTTGCGGTAGAAATAGAAGTCTTGGTTGGAAGGTATGCCACGCGATGAGCCTGAGAGCTTGGATATCGACGAGGAGAGAGGACCTTTGGTTAGGGTTTGGAGGGCTTCGGTCCTCGGTGGCTGGGGTTGGTCCACCTTCATGGCTTCTTTGCTCATGGTGGTCGTCAATGGCAATTTTATGGTTAGGGTTTTGCTAGGGTTTCATTTACGAGTAATTGCCTCCCTGGTAATCACCAGTGTTTCATTAACAGGCCGTTGTTTATAAGTTATAACCATACCAGGATTTCACGTGACGTGCGCACGGATGCACGTGCCAATGAAGATTGTGTGAGTTTGAATTTCATTTTTGCGACATATGCATGAGATTTTTGTGGTGTAATCACGAAAATGATAAGGACAAGTATATGCTTGATTTTACAAGTTGGACGCATGCATTGATTATGAATTTCTGTTTTGGTAAGGGTCACGGTCAACATCTTTTAAGTGAATGCATAAAATTTGACAGATGTAGGAAAAACATTATTTTCAGGCATAATAGCAGACAAATATGTCAATTGAACAATCATGGCAAAAAACAATTGGGTCGATTGTAGCAAACTCCTTCAAATGTGAGGTAGAAATAAATTTAGAGAAAATGAAGAGTTTTAGAGATAGGATTTTGGAAGAAAGATTTGATTGAAGGATTAGCACAACATAGCAAGTTGGTGATTTCATTAGTTGGTTATCCTCTTTGGCTTGCACTACTCAACCTCCAAGTCTAGATCACTTGTTCAAAGCTATTTTCATTTGCTGGCAGATCTGGGAAGCTAAAAATAATCTACTGTTATGAGATTCTCAGCCGCACCTTGCTAGTTGTTTTCATGTTGCAGCTACTGTTGGCATGGATTATTGGCATCATAACTGATAAAATGGCACCCCCTCTTACAAATTCGATTAAAATTAACTTAAACAGGTCTGTCATTAATTCTCTAGCCACCACTGGTTTTGTCATTAGGAATAGTGATGGTCATGTGTTACTAGCTGATGCCAATAACATTGGTGAAAATTCCATAAATGTGGTTGAAAGTGTCGCTCTTCAGGATGGTCTGCTGCTACTTTTGATAGAGGTTGGGGTCAAATTATGGTAGAAGGTGACTCTAAGCTTGTTATTGACAGTGTCCTTAGAAAAGTTACTTCCCCTTGGAGTATCTAACAAATTATTCAAGCTAACTAACACCTTAGCTCTTCTGCAACTTTTATTTGCTTCCAACATATGTTTAGGGAGGCAAACTTCATTGTGGATGCTATAGCCAATTTGGCCCATGGGCTCTCGTCGCAAGTTTTTTGGGAGCTTGGGCTTCCTTTGTCAGTATGTTCTCCTTTTTATTTTGAGCTTGTTGGGCTTTCTTGTTGATAGGATTTTTAGTACCTGCGCAAACAGGGTTAAAATCACTTAAAATACTTGCAAGAATACAAGGATATTGTAGTATAGATGCTCATGCAAGGTCGTTGTCCCCAAAGATTGTTTGACTAATTTGTAATTAAACTAACTCTTAGTTAATGATTGAAATAGATTTTATCAAAGATCTGAGATTTATGAATTTGAAAAGATTAAATTAACAATAAAAGAAATCGGAAAGTTGGGAAATTGAAGAAAAGCAAGTTTTAAAAACCAATTTATAAAAGCACTAGGGTTTCACCGTCACCTAGCAATCCTATGAATTTTTACCAATTACTTATGATTTGCACATGCCACTTTGAAGGTTAGGTTTTCCTAATTTATATTCTACTTGGAACCTCCAACATAAAACATATATCTAACATGCAACCCGTCCGGACGTTCGGATCAAATATGAACATGAAAGACTCATTAAGTTTTGTGAAAACCTTTTGAAAAACCATGCAACCCTTAAGACGTGGTGTTCATCTTAAGTGAAATTACAATTATTAACCACAAGACGCCAGCGTCAATTCCAGGGAACCTTCCGACCAAAATTGCATCCAATTACTTTTCTAAAGATCCTAATGGTGATCAAGCATTAAGACAATTAGATAGTTTAAAACAGTGATTAACAATTCAAAGTATGCATGCAATCAATCATAAGCAATTAAATAAAAATCACATATTCATGCTAAGGTTCAAGGCTTCACCCTAGCAAAAAGAATTAGTTACGCATAATCATAACTAAAACCCAAGAAAATATCATTCCCATGAATAAGAATAAAAACACCTTGAAGTAGAAGTTCTTCAAAAACCCTAGCAAAAGTCGCGTTCCAAAAGCCAAAAGAGAGATCCTAAAATTATGTGAAACATAACTTAAATACCTCCTAAAACCTAGTTCCCCAATCTTCATAAGGAAACTAGGATAAAATAAAATAATACTAGGAAATAAAGTCCAAATTGGACTAGGAGAATCTGCCAATAATCTGCCCAGCCACGTTTTGGGCTCAAAACTCCTCCAAATCCGGCCCAAGATAGCTTGTTTTAAAGATAAAAACGTTCTTAACACTTCTCCAGAAGGCCACGAACCCATCCGAGGTCATCTTGGGCTCCAAAAACGTAATAAAGGCCCGACACGTCACTGTTCCAGCACCGCGCATTGCTCCTTTATTTTATTGCCAGAAAATAACCGCTCGGTAGAAAAGTCTGAAATTTTGATACAATCAATCTAAGTGACTCACGAACGTCCTCCAACTGGAATTACTCCAAAATTCGTTCATTTGATTATGTTTTGCTCCGGAGGAAGTCGAAAGCCCTATATTGGAAATATAATTCAAAGTATCAAAATTCTTCCAAAATATTAACCAAAATATACTAAGAATAGGGTTAAATATATAATATAAAATATGCCCATCAAAATACCCCCAAACTTAGCTTTTGCTTGTCCTCAAGCAAAACAAGACTCAAACAAAAATAAAAACTTAACAAACTAGACACCTAACTAACACTTAAACAAGTCAAAACTTCCACTTTAAAGTTGCAATCCATAGCGAATTTTAAAAACTAGAACATCTTTTCAATAGATTCAACTAATCCCACCACAGAGTCTAAGCTATTTAGAATCAATTGGAAAGGAATTCACAAACTTCCTTTGGTGTAAAGTGAACCATCATAGTTAAGGAGACTCAACTAAAACCCTTACCTCTCATCCTTTTTATTCATACTTCACATACTTATGGAGTCATTCTCTTCTTCTTCTTCTTTTTTTTTTTTTTTTTTTTTTTTGTTTTGTTTTGTTTTGTTTTTTTTTGTTTTGTTTTTTTTTTCCAGTAACAGTAGTGGTTGTGCAATGTTGGTTCCCTTAAGCTTTTGATCCAACCCATGTAGAGAGCTTTAGGTCAATGACTCCCAAACCACCAAGGCTTTAGGGCACTAGGTGTAGAACACCCCTAAGGACTTATTAACTCGAGTTGAAAAGGCTACAAAACCAACTAACCACTCTGCCCCATGCCAAAACTCTACCGTTTGACTCGAGAATCACTGCTGATTAGGCAGGACTGGCCCGGTTACTAGGCAAAGCCTCGGGTGAGACAATTATTACTTTATAACACATACTAACTTTATTTTATATAGAACAAAAATGAAAACACACTTAGACAAAAAAGTAAGTATTTCAATCTCACTCTCCACAAACCATGTTGGTGTGATGTGCAAATTTCAAAGTATAATTCATGAATTAGTGTCTAAGCAACAATAAATAGAAAAGACTCTAATGTGGGATTAATCTTCACCATGTCCATTTGTTCTAACGTTTAAAAATAATCTATGGATATTAACTTAAAAACGAAAATTTTAGACAAGACTCAAAAAAAATAAAATTTGAAAAATTACTTTCCCACCCCCAAACTTAAATTACACATTGTCCTCAAGGTGTGGAAAAGAAAATAAAGAAGTTAAAAAAAAAAAATAGTAAGGCCGAAAATAAAACAGCAAAATAAAATACTAGCACAAATAAAAGAAAGAACAAAAGAAAAATTTAAAATAAGAAAATAATGAAAAGAACACACCTGGATATTGAAAGGATGCCAGCCCACTTGTTGGATGAATTGCTGAACAGGCCCTTTTTTTCTTTTGTTGTCTGAAGCAATGAAATTGAACATGCCACCTGCTAGTGGATGGCATGAGTATTGTCCTTGGCATTTGACAAACAAAATTAAAAAAAATAGAATCCAATGGACTCTTGACTAGAGCCAACCAACGGCTCTATTTGCTTTTGCGTGTCAGAACCCACGTGGGTGATGTGCATCGCACTATAGCCATTGACTCTCCCAAGCCTTAGTCCTTTCGCTCATACTCCGTTCAAATTGTTTTTTTTTTTTTTTTTTTTTTTTTTTTTTTGAAAAAGCCAGCTCTTCTTGAACTTGGATCCTTGTCCTCGCTGGATCCCCTTCCACTAGCCTCGAGCCCAGACCCAAATAGCTCTCTTCTGTCCATTCCCCTCTCCTTTGCATAAGAAAAATAATATTGTTTGTAGAACCCAAGCTTCTTGTGTTAGATCCATCTCCTTTGCTTCGAATTATGAATCCCATCTCCTTTCCATTTTTTTTATGGTCAAAACTCAAAACATTCCCTCTCTACGTCGTTGACCTCTGCCAATAAGAAGCTCTCACTTGGTCACCAAATACTGAGTGTGGCAAAGATGGGTGGATGCTGTAGCAGCTTGAAGATCTACACCATTGGCAACAATATCCAGGTCTGCACGTAGCCCCTTTTTTTGTTTTCTCTTTTTTTTTTTTAAAGAACTAACACCCACTTGTTTTCATCCATGGGAGGACACTCGGGTCTCTGACAGATCCAAGGGGAAAGGAGGCTTGCAAATTGGGGCAGATCGCACTGGTCTCTGCAAAGATTTGAAGCCAGACATCCACAGAGGTATAAACACTATCCTTTGCAGAATTGATGACTTGCACAATATTGTCTGTTGTAAATGAGTCATAGCTGATCAAAATGATGTTTCTGACCTGCAAGATTGATTGTTGTAGATTTCATGGCCTGCAAGTTGTGTTGTTGTAAATCTGGTGTATGGATATGTGAATATGCTGCTGGGTGCATGATTCCAGTATAGGAATAGCTGCCTTTGATGTTCATGTAGACTTGCTACTGGGTGCATGATTCCAGTTGCTGCTGGGTGCATGATTCCAGCGTAGGATTATCTGCGTATATTTGTTCATGTTTGCCTCCCAATAAGCGCTTTAGTTAATGTCTATAGCTAGACATTGCAGAAGCTTGGTGGTCAAATCTCTGGTTCCTTCAGAGTCAAAGACTCGCTTGCAGTGTCAAAAGGTGTCTCCACATAGGGTTTCAGCCTATGACCATTCACCTTGAATGTGTTTCCTTTAGCTTCATTAGTTATTTCAACTGCCCCATGAGAAAAAACTTGAGTCACCAAGTAGGGTCCAGTCCAGCGAGACTTTAATTTCCCTGGAAATAACTTGAGCCTTGAACTGAATAACAGAACCTTTTGCCCTGGCTGAAATTCCTTCCTTAAAATTTGACTGTCATGAAATGCCTTAGTTCTTTCCTTGTAGATGCGAGAACTATCATAAGCACCTTGACGAATTTCCGCTAGCTCATTCAGCTGCAATTTTCGCTTTTCCCCAGCTGAGTCATATGCAAAATTTAACTCTTTAATGGCCCAGTAAGCTTTATGCTCCAGCTCCATAGGTAGATGACAAGTCTTCCCATAAACAAGTCGAAATGGTGACATCCCAATATGAGTCTTATAAGCTGTCCTGTACGCCCACAAAGCATCATTTAATTTTAAACTCCAATCCTTGCGTGTAGAACCCACTGTTTTCTCCAAAATACGCTTGATTTCTCTGTTTGAAACTTCAACTTGACCAGATGTCTGTGGGTGATAAGGTGTAGCCACACGATGATTAATCCCATATTTTGCCAGTAGATTAGCAAATGGTTTATTAATAAAATGCTTCCCCCCATCGCTAAGAATAACGCGTGGAATCCCAAAACGTGGAAATATTACCCCTTGGAGGAACTTCAGGACCACTGATCCTTGATTAGTTGGTGCTGCAATGGCCTCGACCCATTTTGAAACATATTCCACAGCCACTAAAATGTATTGATTTCCGTAAGAAGATGGGAATGGTCCCATGAAATCAATACCCCAAACATCAAATAGTTCAACAATCAAGATACTTTGTTGGGGCATCTCATTCCTTCTGGACTGGTTGCCGACCCTTTGACACCTATCACAAGCCTTGCACCAATTTTGTGAATCTTTAAAAAGTGTTGGCCAAAACAACCCACTCTGTAGGATTTTCTCTGCTGTCCGTTTCTGCCCAAAATGTCCCCCACATGCATAATGATGAGCAAACTTTAAGACACTGCCCTGTTCAGCCTCTGGAATACACCTGCGAATAATCTGATCTGGACAATACTTGTATAAGTAGGGTTCATCCCAAAAATAGTGCTTTGCATCAGATAAAAACTTCTTTTTCTGCTGGTAAGAAAAATCTGGATGCACCACACCCTTAGCCAAATAATTGACAATATCTGCAAACCAAGGTGTTTCAATTTGGATAGCAAATAGCTGTTCATCTGGGAAACTTTCACTCAATGGTAGAGAATCTGCCTCCATAGGTGCTGGAATAATTAATCGAGATAAATGGTCAGCCACAACATTCTCACTACCCTTCTTGTCTTTAATCTCTAGGTCAAATTCTTGAAGTAAAAGAACCCAACGAATCAACCTAGGCTTTGCATCCTTCTTAGACAACAAGTACTTTAAAGCAGCATGATCGGTATAAACAATCACTTTAGCCCCAACCAAATAAGACCGAAACTTCTCTAATGCGAACACAACTGCCAACAATTCCTTTTCTGTAGTGGCATAGTTAAGTTGTGCATCATTGAGAGTACGACTTGCATAATAAATGACATGGGAAAGCTTATCTTTCCGTTGCCCTAAAACTGCCCCGACAGCATAATCTGATGCATCACACATTATCTCAAATGGTAAATCCCAATCCGGTGCAGCAATGATGGGTGCTGAAGTAAGGAGTGCTTTCAACTTGTTGAACGCTTCTAAACAGGCCTCATCGAAATGAAATGATGTGTCCTTAGCCAATAAATTGCACAAAGGTCGGCTAAGTCTAGAGAAATCCTTGATGAACCGACGATAAAAACCGGCATGTCCTAGGAAAGACCTCACACCTTTTACAGATGTAGGGGGCGGCAGCTTTGCAATAACATCAATCTTTGCCTTGTCAACTTCAATTCCTTTATTTGAAACTAGATGTCCCAAAACAATGCCTTGATGAACCATGAAGTGACACTTCTCCCAATTTAATACTAAGTTTGATTCTTGGCATCGTTCAAGAACTTGAGATAAATTGTGTAGACAAAGATCAAAACTATCCCCAAAAACTGAGAAATCATCCATGAATACCTCAACAATCTTTTCAACCAAACCTGAAAATATGCTCATCATGCACCGTTGAAATGTGGCGGGTGCATTACATAACCCAAATGGCATCCTCCGATAAGCATAAGTACCAAATGGACAAGTGAAAGTGGTTTTCTCTTGATCCTCTGGTGCAATTGGAATCTGATTATACCCAGAATACCCATCAAGAAAACAATAAAACGCACGCCCAGCCAACCTTTCCAACATCTGGTCAATGAAAGGCAATGGAAAATGGTCTTTTCTTGTCCCTGTGTTAAGCTTCCGGTAGTCTACACAAATTCTCCAACCTGTAGTCAATCGTGTAGGAACTAACTCGTTATTATCATTTTTCACCACTGTAATACCGGTCCGCTTAGGCACAACTTGTGTAGGGCTAACCCATTTACTGTCAGAAATTGGATAAATCATGCCTGCATCAAGTAGTTTCATAACCTCTGTTCTGACCACCTCTTTCATAATTGGGTTAAGGCGGCGTTGAGCATCAACCGTTGGCTTCACGTCGTCTTCCATTAAAATTCTGTGCATACAGACTGCTGGGCTAATACCCTTGATGTCTGCAATTGTCCATCCCAAAGCATCTTGATACTTTCTTAACACACGAAGCAATTTATCTTCCTCAGTGGGAGTTAAATCTGCTGCAATAATAACTGGCAATGTCTCTGCAGCTCCTAAATGTGCATATTTTAGATGTTCAGGTAAAGGCTTCAGCTCCAATTTTGGTGGCTGCTGTTTGGAGGGTTTAAGGGGCTGTTTAGGCTCCCCTAAGCTCTCGTAAACATTTCGGAATCTTGGCGGCAATTTGGGTAAACTGTCCAATGCGTGAATGTACTCAAAAACTTCTTCATCTTCATAATCTGTCCCAAGTTCCCCTTGTAAAACACGCAGCAACTGATCTGTATATGAATTGGCATAAAAACTGTCTTGAATCATACTATCTACCACATCAATCCGCAAACACTCTTGCTGTTCATTAGGACGTTTTTCAGCCTCAAACAAATTAAACACCACAGATTGGTCTTGAACTCGTAAGGTCAATGTCCCAGCTTCCACATCAATTAGAGTCCTAGCTGTTGCCATAAACGGTCTCCCCAAAATAATAGGTGTTTGAAGGTCTTCGTCCATGTCTAAAACCACAAAGTCTGCTGGTAGGTAAACATCATCA
Source organism: Prunus campanulata (assembly GCA_034190965.1). Lineage (NCBI taxonomy): Eukaryota > Viridiplantae > Streptophyta > Magnoliopsida > Rosales > Rosaceae > Prunus > Prunus campanulata. The sequence continues at coordinate 1,643,695 of CM067214.1, read as the reverse complement.
ACCTTAATAATTAGATCTTCAATAACGCCTCTAGGATAAGTGATTGAACGGTCAGCTAGTTGAAGTATCATTGATGTAGGCTTTAAATCTCCTTGTCCCAATCGCTGAAAAACAGAAAAAGGCATCAAATTAACACTTGCACCCAAATCAATTAAAGCACTTTTAAAATTAGAATTTCCAATAGTACAAGAAATATTAAAACTCCCTGGATCTTTTTTCTTGGGTGGCAGTTTGTGTAGCAAAACCGCGCTGCACTGTTCTGTCAAAACGACTTTTTCCAAATTTGCAAGCTTCTTTTTGCTACTGCAAACTTCTTTTAAAAATTTGGCATAAGATGGAATTTTCTTGATAGCTTCCAGCAATGGAATGTTGATTTGAACCTTGGATAATGTCTGCATAAAGTCCTTTAGTTGCTGATCTCTTGCCTTAGGAATTAGACGTTCAGGATAGGGCAGTGGGGGGTCATAAACACGCTGTAAAACCTGTTTTGGGGCAGTTTCAGGATCTGCCAGATTCTGTTTTTCTGCAACTTTGGCAGGTTCTGCTGCTGCAAAATTTTCTGCATGATCCTCCACTGTTGTCTGTTCCTTTTCACTGCTATTTTCACGATTGTCATAGCTTTTTCCACATCGTAAAGTCCGAACAGCATTGCAATCTTCACGTCCTCTTGGATTAGGCACTGTTTGACTAGGAAATTTGCCTTTTTCTCTGTCTGAAATCTGTGCAGCTAGCTGTCCAAATTGTTGCTCTAAACTTTTAATTGATGCTTCAACATTTTGGAATCTTTGGTTGCTGCCCTCTATGAATGATTGAGTTGTTGCTGCTAATTTAGCAAGCTGATCATCCACAGTCGGTTTTGATGGTACAAAAGGTCTTTGTGCTTGCTGGAACGGTTTTGCATTATTCTGATTGTCACTCCATTTGAAATTAGGATGATCCCTCCATCCTGGATTGTACTGAGTTGCATATGCATCATTCCTAGGCCTTTGATAGCTGTTCATCATGTTAACATGTTGCTCAACAAGTTCTGGGTAGGATTCTCTATGCGGGCATCCAAATATATCGTGTGTTGTCATGCTGCAAATGCTGCAAACTGTTGCTGCAGGTGGCTGTTGTTGTGTGGAATTTGCTATCTGTTGCAAAATAGTGTCAAATTTTGCATCCATTTTCTTCTCCATTTGTGCCATTTGTGCAGACATGTTAGGCGAACCTGCTGATAACTCAAAGATTCCCCTCTTCTGTGAATGTTCTACTGCCCATTGCTGAGATTCTGTGGCCATCATCTCAAATAATTCAAAAGCCTCTCTTGCTGATTTGTTTGACAATGAACCCCCAGCCGATGCGTTCACATGACTTTTTGATGTAGGATTGAGCCCATCAAAGAAAATATTCATTTGTGTATCAGCATCAATATTAGCATGTGGACACTTAGCGTACATCTCTGTATATCTTTCCCACGCTTCATGAAATTCTTCATTAGGCTTCTGAGTGAATGTCATGATTTCCCGCTTGTAATTCAAGGTCTTGGATGCTGGATAATACTTGTTCAGAAATTTTGTATGTAATTGTTGCCAAGTAGTGATGCTATTTGCTGGTAGAGTGAATAACCAAGTTTCTGCCTTATCCTTCAAAGTGAATGGGAAAAGACGTAACTTAATAGCTTCAGCAGAAAAACCCTTAATCAAAATGTTTTTGCAACCCACAATGAATTTTGCAATATGTATGTTCGCATCTTCATTGGGCAACCCACGAAAAGTAGGTAGAATTTCAAGCATATGGTGCCTAATCTCAAACGAATCACCATCTTCTTGTGTAGGATACACAATGCAATTAGGGATATCATTGGCATGGGCAGCCAACGACTCTCTGAGTGGTCTGCCTGCTGCAGGTAGTGCTAATGCCATTTTAACCTTGCTGTCCACAGAATCAGCAAACAAATTCTGCAAAAATGTGTCTTGTAATGAAGAATCAGATGCTAAAAACTGTTCTCTGCGCTGTTTTCTTAATATCCTTTCAGGCTCTGGGTCAAACGGAATAAACTGTGCAGGTTGTGATCTGGTGCTGACCATGCAGAGATTTCAGCAATCTGAAAAAAAGAAACGAAACTGTTCAATCAATTTTTTTTAATTTTTTTTTTTTGACGAAAAATAAAAATAAAAATAAAAAAAATCAGAAAATGTCTAAACAAGAATTAACTAAGAATAAGATAAAAACAAATTAATTGAAACAATCCCCGGCAGCGGCGCCAATTTCTTGATAGGATTTTTAGTACCTGCGCAAACAGGGTTAAAATCACTTAAAATACTTGCAAGAATACAAGGATATTGTAGTATAGATGCTCATGCAAGGTCGTTGTCCCCAAAGATTGTTTGACTAATTTGTAATTAAACTAACTCTTAGTTAATGATTGAAATAGATTTTATCAAAGATCTGAGATTTATGAATTTGAAAAGATTAAATTAACAATAAAAGAAATCGGAAAGTTGGGAAATTGAAGAAAAGCAAGTTTTAAAAACCAATTTATAAAAGCACTAGGGTTTCACCGTCACCTAGCAATCCTATGAATTTTTACCAATTACTTATGATTTGCACATGCCACTTTGAAGGTTAGGTTTTCCTAATTTATATTCTACTTGGAACCTCCAACATAAAACATATATCTAACATGCAACCCGTCCGGACGTTCGGATCAAATATGAACATGAAAGACTCATTAAGTTTTGTGAAAACCTTTTGAAAAACCATGCAACCCTTAAGACGTGGTGTTCATCTTAAGTGAAATTACAATTATTAACCACAAGACGCCAGCGTCAATTCCAGGGAACCTTCCGACCAAAATTGCATCCAATTACTTTTCTAAAGATCCTAATGGTGATCAAGCATTAAGACAATTAGATAGTTTAAAACAGTGATTAACAATTCAAAGTATGCATGCAATCAATCATAAGCAATTAAATAAAAATCACATATTCATGCTAAGGTTCAAGGCTTCACCCTAGCAAAAAGAATTAGTTACGCATAATCATAACTAAAACCCAAGAAAATATCATTCCCATGAATAAGAATAAAAACACCTTGAAGTAGAAGTTCTTCAAAAACCCTAGCAAAAGTCGCGTTCCAAAAGCCAAAAGAGAGATCCTAAAATTATGTGAAACATAACTTAAATACCTCCTAAAACCTAGTTCCCCAATCTTCATAAGGAAACTAGGATAAAATAAAATAATACTAGGAAATAAAGTCCAAATTGGACTAGGAGAATCTGCCAATAATCTGCCCAGCCACGTTTTGGGCTCAAAACTCCTCCAAATCCGGCCCAAGATAGCTTGTTTTAAAGATAAAAACGTTCTTAACACTTCTCCAGAAGGCCACGAACCCATCCGAGGTCATCTTGGGCTCCAAAAACGTAATAAAGGCCCGACACGTCACTGTTCCAGCACCGCGCATTGCTCCTTTATTTTATTGCCAGAAAATAACCGCTCGGTAGAAAAGTCTGAAATTTTGATACAATCAATCTAAGTGACTCACGAACGTCCTCCAACTGGAATTACTCCAAAATTCGTTCATTTGATTATGTTTTGCTCCGGAGGAAGTCGAAAGCCCTATATTGGAAATATAATTCAAAGTATCAAAATTCTTCCAAAATATTAACCAAAATATACTAAGAATAGGGTTAAATATATAATATAAAATATGCCCATCACTTGTCATAGGGGTTTCACTTTGTAATTTCCGTTTCCGCATTGAAAAAATAGGTGATGAAAAACTTCAATACGAGCATGGCTTAGAAGAAATCACCACAATGGGCTTCATATTCAAAATAACATAAGGGCATTGTTAAGGTAAAATGTGTTACCCAACATAATTTCACTACTGCTACTTGTTGAGGCCCAAAAAAATCACGAGAAGCCCAAAGACATTTAAAGCCCAATAAAACATAAAATGTTGGTCATGCGTTAATCCAAGCTGTATTTTGTGAATTAATTCATTAAATAAATAATAGTGTCCATGCCATGCGAAGGCAATAATACATTCTTCATAGGTCAATCACCTATCAAGCTCACATGAACCCAAGTCATGTGGTTTACGGGGCTTGCATGAGGGATTGTGGTGTGGAAAGTTACGGAGGTCCATAAGGCCCACGGAAGCTCTTGGATTATGGAGACTTTGAACTAGCTACTTGGGAGCACCAAAGTCCAAGCTCATTACTTAGTGCCCGTTTGGCATTGCTTATTTGGGGTAATAAGTGATTTTTAAAAAATTTTGGAAAGCCCAACCTGTTTGGTAAACTTTGAGAAAATCACTTATTGTTAAAAATTGCTGTGAGAGAAAGCTATAAGGGAAAGCAGCTAATGAGGTGCTTTCATTTTCTGATAATGCATGAATCAGTTTCGAAGAGGCGTTGGGTTTAATGATTATGCGGCAATCATTTTCTGATTTTGCAGAAATTAATACCAACAACACTTTTAACAAAAAATTTACCAAACACCAAATTGCTTTCTCTTACAGCTGATTTCTCTCACAGCAAATCTGACAGCGATTATTTTCACAGCACAACAATGCCAAACTGGCCCTTAGAGTTCTCCAATGTGGGTAAGCAAATGAGATATTTTCCAAGCATTTCCTTTTATCCATAAGAAATAGTCATTTTCCAAATGCCTAGCTTTACCCGTTGGAAATAAGCATTTTCCAGCACTCCCTATTACCCATTAGAAACAAGCCAATTCCGACACTTCCCTTTACCCGTTGGAAATAGTCATTTTCCAATGCTTAGCTTTATTCGTTGGAAATAAGAATGTCCCAAGCCTCCCAGCAACCATAAGAACTCATCTTCCTTCCACTTTTTGGCTGTTGCAAGCATTCCAGCAGTCATCCCAACCATCAACCTCCATCTTTTGGTTGCTGCAAGCATTCCAGCAGCTGTCCCAGCCATCCTAGCCATCCCAGCCATTCTTCAACCATCACAACCGAGATTTTCCTTTCGCCTCATACCCTTCCAAGCTTTAAATATCATAGCCTTCAAGGCTCAAGCTTTTCCCCCCATCCTCCTTCTCTTGAAACTCTTAAATCCATAAGGCCTCACCAAGCATAACTCCAAGCTTTTCCTTCATTCCAAGCCATAAACACCATAGCCTTCAAATCTCAAGCTTTTGCTCCCATCCTCCTCTTGAAACTCTTAAATCCTCATAACCATAGCCATAACCATAGCCACAAACAACAAATTATCAACACCCCAAACTTAAGCATATCCAACACCAAGCCAAGCACATGCATTCTTATTTGCTAAACTTGTGGGTCTTTAGCTCCCACACTCCAAGCTCCCATGCCAAGCTCACACGATCTCATATCAACATTAGCAAGTCACCTTCAACTCTTCGTCAAGCTGCCGGAAACATCAGCACCAAACACGCTGCCGCTGGAAGAAGAACAGAGTACTCCCCTAGGACTTGCTACTCCCTCGGGATGCTTTGGGCCTAATTCTCGCTAACTCAGACACGGGGTAATTTCACCAATTTGCTCATTATGGCAGCCCAGCCCATTTGTAGCTGCCGGAACGAAAAAGACCCCAACACTACCTAAGTAATGGTGCTTTATTATTTATAGGTTTGTCTCATTCGACACAAAGTGTCTCTTAATTGCAATCGGGAAAACTCTTTGATTCCACAATAGAAATAAACATAAATAAAAAAATTGTTTGATTTTGTGGTTGGTCTTAAGTAGAACCCTAGGTTGCCAACGCATCCATTTCAGGAATCAAACCACTGGTAATTTAAGGAATTACAATGAGTAAATGACTCATTGAAAAAGAAATTTGAGGTGGATTTGCTTGGAAAAGTGTTTTTGTAAACTTGGGTGGAGAAACTGGAGAATTGATTTGGGATTGCGATTGCAACCATAACGGATCAAACTAGCATAGTTTAAAAGTTTTGGAAATTAATGAGTAAAGGACCCGTTAATTGAGAATTTTGTCTTTGAGACATTTGAAAAAGGTTTAGAATCCTTTGAAATATTACTCGGAGATTTTGAACTGAATTTGATCTCACATGAAATTTGCATGGATGGATTACCCATGAGAAAAATTTAGGATTTTTTTACCATTTGAGAACATTGGAATTTGGAGGTTAACGAGATTTTTTTGTCCATGTTAAGAGTGGTATCATTTACTTGTCAATTTACATAAGGCACTTTGGACCAACCAATCCTATTTTAAGGAGAGGTCCATTGGGCTGTATTGGACTTTCTTTGTCAAATAAACATGCTTTAGCCTTTTAATCGTTACAACCAAAAGTTGTAGACACAAGGACAGAAGAAACACAATGATTATACAATGCTTTTTGGTCAAGCAATTAAAATGTAGTCTTTAGGTCATTTAAATTTATACTTGACATAAAAAGGAGCATTAATTCACCCGTTGGTGACACCCATATAGTAGGCCTTATAACATACTTAAAATTGTTTTTGTTCCACCCATTCTTTTAGGCCTTCTCGGTTTGAGGCCATGTGGTTGCAACATGCTCAATTTAAAGATTTCATTATGTTACAGTGGGATCTTGGTTCTGGGTCTGCATTGGAAAATTCTTGTGCTTTGGTTGAACCACTCAAGCATTGGAATCTGAATGTGTCTGGTCCTTTAAGGCAAAAGAAGGCTAAGCTCTTACGTAGATTAGCTGGCATTCAGCAGGCTCTCTGCTTTGGGCCTAATAATTATCTGCTTCAACTGGAGGCTACTTTATCTGATGATTATAACTCTGTCTTGGAGCAGGAAGCATTGTTCTAGCACCAGAAATCTAGAGTGCAATTGCTACAAGATGGTGACAGAAATACGAAATTCTTTCATTTGACTACCATAATTAGAAGGAGGAGGAATAAGCTTGGGCGGCTGAAAAATGAGAGTGGTACTTGGATTGAAGGAATTGTGGGTATTAAAGAAATTGCTGTCAATTATTTTCTTGGCCTATTTTCCCAGACCCAAGGTAGGTAATGCCAATGATTTAAATCTCCCCAATTTGTTTCCTATTATTGATTCTCAAGATTTAGATATGCTGACTAAAGATGTGGATATGCTTCAGGTTAAAGAGAGCTGATTCAGTATTGGGGGTTTGAAAGCTGCTGGGGTTGATGGGTTCCCAGCTTGCTTTTTTCAAAGTAATTGGCAACTATGTGCTAATGACATCTTTGATATGGTTTGCACATCTTTTAGGGACTGCATCATTCCTGAGGGATTGAATTCTACTTTGATCACCCTAGTTCCTGAGGTAGAGAATCCTCATTCAATGGCACAATTCAGGCCTATTAGTTTATGTTCTACTCTCTACAAGGTCATCTAGGCAAATTAATGATAAAATTTTGATCGCACAAGAGATTATGCACAAGTTCATAATTGCCAAGGGAAAGAAAGGATTTATTGCTTGGAAGATTGATTTGTCTAAAGCTTATGATCGGTTGCGTTGGAGCTTCATTGAGCTTGTTCTTGTTGAGTTGAGGCTGCCTCCCCCCATTGTACAGTTGATTATGTAGTGTGTTTCCTCGGTAAAGTATCAGGTTTGTATGAATGGGGAACTCACTAACTCGTTTTCTCCCAGTAATGGCATTAGACAAGGAGATCCCCTTTCTCCTTATCTATTTGTTCTTTGCATTGAAAAACTATCACACATTATCTTTGATGCTGTCAGGAGCAAGCAGTGGAAATCTGTTAAATCCTCTCAATCGGGGACTTCTGTTTCACATCTATTTTTTGCAGATGATTTGATCCTCTTTAGGGAAGCTACTCCAAAACAAGCTAGGATCATGAAGCATTGTTTAGACTTCTGGCCAAACTATCAATTTTTATAAATCCGCTATTTTGTGCTCTCTTAATACTTCTAGGGCAGTAGTTATGGAGATTAGTCTCATTTGTGGATCTCCACTCAGGACTAACTTGGGCAAATATTTAGGAATGCCTCTTGTTCATTCCAAGGTAACCATTGCTACTTATGGGTATTTGCTTGATAAAGTTCATGCTAGACTTGCCTCTTGGAAGAGTAAGATGCTCTCTTTGGCTGGCAGAGCTACCTTGATCCAATCTGTGACCTCTTCCCTTCCTGTCTATGCTATGCAAACTATTAAACTGCCTATTAGTATTTGTGAGAAACTTGACCAAATTAACAGAAATTTTTTCTGGGGGGGTAATGAGAGAAAACAGAAAATTCACCTTTGTTAATGGGATATTGTTTGCAGACCTAAAAGCTTAGGTGGTTTGGGTTTTAAGAAAACTCTACATTTGAATCAAGCTCTTCTAGCTAAAACTGGGTGGAGGCTCTTCCAAAGAGATGATGGTCTTTGGGCTAAGGTATTCGAAAGCAAGTACCTTAAAGGGAGGTCAATCCTTGAAGCTTATTTGATTCCAGGGCAAGGTTGTTCTTCAACTTGGCGTGGGGTTGTTTTTAGTTCCAAGTTATTGACTAAAGGCTTGAAATGGAGAGTTGGTGATGGTGATCAGGTTATTTTTTGGAAGGATAAATGGATTGATAGCTTACCTCCTTTGATTTAGGAGGTTCCTGTGACTAGGCTGATCTTGAGAGTATTGTTTTTGAATTCCATAGGGATGGGTGGTGGGATGTGGCCAAGCTTAGGAGTGTCTTCCCTGATGAGCTTATCCAAAGAATTATTTGTTGTCCTGCTGATTTCAGTGGGCATTTGAGGGATTCGCAGATTTGGTTTCCTAGTTCCAATGGTATTTTCTCAACCAAGTCGGCTTATCAATTATTGTTTAACGGGTCTGAGTGGTCTGACCCTTGGTGGAAGACTCTGTGGAAGATGAGAATTCCGCCTAAGCTGAAAATTTTCTATTGGCTGGTTTATCAAGGGAAAATCCTTTCTAATGAGCAATGGGTTAGACGACATCTTACCTATGATGCCCCTTGTATGTACTGTGGGGGATTGAATGAATCTGTCTTGCATATCTTAAGGGATTGCTCTAGGGCCAGTATAGTTTGGGCCCAACTTTTGAAGCCTCACTAGGCTATGAGTTTCTTTCGTACTGACACTGAGCTTAGGCCATGGCTCCTCAGTAATATGTGTTCTAAGGATGCTATGGTGTAGGGACCATGGAAATTTACTTTTGTGTTTGCTTGTTGGTTCATCTGGAAGTGGAGAAATAATCATGTTTTTAACTCTGTTATTGAGCTGCCTTTTTGTCCAAGGATGGTTATTTTATCAGCGGTTCAAGACTGGATTAAAGCTTCTACTATCACTACTAAAGCCACTGTGAAAACTCAGGTTTTTCTTGCTTGGAGCCCTCCTGTTCATGGTACCTTCAAGCTCAATGTGGACGACTCTCGACGGGCTGCTTCTGGATGTATTGGTGCTAGAGGGTTCCTTCGCAATTCACTTGGAGAGTGGAATGGTTGTTTTGCTAATAATTTAGGGATAGGCTAGGTGCTGGAAGCTGAACTTTGGGGTCTTCTCTTTGGTTTGAAGCTTGCTGCTGATAGTCGAATGTCTAAATTCATAATTGAGATGGATTTTGCTATTACAGTTCAACTAATCCAACAACATAGTCTTCTCCTCCTTCATCCTCTTGCTGCTTTGGTGTCCAGTTGTGTGGGGATCCTAAACAAGTTTGAGAGCTATGAGATTTATCATATTTATTGGGAGAAGAACATTGTTGCAGACAGCTTGGCTAGCTAGAGTCATAACCTAGATCTGGGTTTGTATTTGCTTGATGAGGCTCCTGATTGGCTTGGCTCTGTGTTGGTGGATGACATGCTGGGGTTGTCTAAACCTCGTATGATTTGTTTTGTTTTGTTTCTTTGGTTGTTGGGGGTTCTTACCCCCTTTGTTCACCAAATAAAAAATAAAAAATTGTCGCATACTTATCATATTATTTCCAAACATATAAACACAAAAGGAAAAGGAAAGGTAAAAGCAATTGGAAAAACATTATAAATCTAGAAAGCACACTTTGTACAAGCGTGTTATGCTGATAAAAATAAATAAATAAAATGGTCCGCATTGTTCATCTTTATTCATGTTATGCCTTTGGCATTGTTATGATATTGAATTTGAAGTTTTCCATTGAAAAGTCTTATGCAATTCCTCGGACTTCTTCTTGAATTGTACACCGCTGTTATATGATTATTGTTTTGCTCTTGTGCTTCATTGTTTTTGGGAGATTAGTGTATATGTTAGATTTGCATGCTGATTATCTCTGTTTTCCATATCTTGTTTTCTCAAACAATCTCAAGCACAAATAGTTTACCGTGTACCCAGGGACTCTGATTTGTAGCTAGATGAGCAAAACAGCATCAATGTATTTTTCAGAGGAGAATCTTAAAGAAATTGAGTTGTAAATGAATGATGTTTATAGCAGATTCCTCTATACTACAATCCCAAAATGGATGAGCAAAACAGATGCCATCTACAATCTGCTAAAAGAATTGTTTTGCCTGATCTGTACGTTGATCACTAAGTTAAGAAAAAAATTAACTGCACTAACAGAATCTCAACCCTATAAGTATTTGCCACCACCAGAAGTTCTTTAGTGTAATTTATACATGAATGCAACAACTAAATAATGTTGTGCAGCGTACGACAAAAGTAGTCTCCCATGTTTGTGATATGTACTCAGTCCCCGTGGATGGTATAACGCTCCCATTTCTTCGTTGGATCATATATCTGCCATTAAAATGGACAAAAAAGGTGAGTAACGAAAACTGAAGGAATCATTACACAATTGCACTTCATAAGCAGCACAAATGCCTAATACAGTAGAAATTAGCTGCCATAGTCTAAATGTTGTCGCACCCAATGTGTTGAGTATTGGCCCAAAAATATGGAAATATTGATATTGGAAAATTTGGAGCATAACTTTGGATGACACATCATGTCAGGTTTGTTTAATCAATTATCAACTATTTTGATTAAAGAATTCGGTAAACTTCAACGCATAAAAGGTGTATACGCTTCTAAGGTGAATATACCGTGCGCCAACAACAGTGTACTAAAAAACTGCTCCATTCTTATTGAAAGTTGATTGAATATACCTCCAAAGTTACGTATAATGATTTAATACAGTTATTTATGCCAGAAACAACGTAGTACCACATATTGTTCTTAGGCGGCTCAAACATTTAATCTCGCACATATCTCATTCACTGATTAGTATATAAAATCATCTAAAAAAATTCATTCCTTAGTTTATATAAATTTATAAAACAATCATTACAAAATAACAATATTAATAAATTAAGTAATTAGCAAATCATAATTTAACAATAATAACGTTACTTTAAGAGATTAAGTAATCAACAATGATACACTAACAAAATAATGCATATAAAAACAAAAACCAAAAAACGAACATCACATATTTCTATGGAAAAAGAGAAGCAACAAATACCACCTGCAAGTCTAAGTTTGTTTTTGGCTATTAAGTATAATAAACATCTTCTATATACTCAGATGAAGTAGCCATGATGGTAGGCAATCATCCCATTGAAAGAGAGAAGTTAGGGTTTTGAAACCCCAACCCTACTCAAACGTATTTAGCTCACATGCTGGTGCACACAATATATCATCCCACTAAAAACCAAGGATTTATCAGCGATACTCAGACATTGATCACACTACATATTCAGAAATTGTGTACTCAAGAGCACTGTAGTTAATATTTCAAGAAACCCTCAGTTGAATGACAATCAGTATGACACACTATCAAGCCTGACTGGAGTGACATGTGAAAGGACCGCTATATGGTTACTTAGAAATTTTTATTAAATATACCTATTATACATAACAAAAATATATAGAGACAGAGACAGCAAGAGACCGAGAGAGTACCTCCCATCTAGAAGCAGGGAAGATATGCTTATTCTTCTCATACCAATGCCTCTCAACAACCTTCCCAGCATGAGACTGCCACAAAAATAAAATCAGAGTATTAAGAACATCGTTAGCCATGGCATTACCAGAAATAGAAACCCGAATGACATGCTCAAGCCTACAGTCGGTTTCTTATGATAATATGTAGCATGTCTCAAGCCTACAGTCAGTTTCTTGTGATGATATGCAGCATGTATCTTCCAGATAAAAGGTATAATACTTGAATGCAGTGAAGTTCAAAGCCATGTCTGTAATTTGATAATAGATTCTACAGCAGGAAATTTCTGTTCACTAAAATAAAATGGCTCATCAAGTAAGGTCAACATATTGACGGTGATTAAAATCTTCATTGCTAACAATTTCCCACCTCTTTCTGTCTGTATCGTTGTGCTTTTTGTTTTTGGAGGGGAGGGATGGGGGTGAGTAAGTCAAAAAACTATATGGGATATAGAATGAGGCTTGAGGCCCTGGGCTTCTTTATGACCATTTGTTTCTGCAGTTTTCAGAGACATTCCTTTTAATATTCTTCATTTGGATTGTATGGAAACTGTGAGTTGATCTTAGTTCTAGTCATTTGTAGTTAGACAGAAGCAGAGGAGTTTTTCTTTTTCTTTTTTATTTCACCAGTTTGGCCTAGATTGTAGACTGGGCAGGAAACTTTTTTCTAACTTTGGACGTTTAACATTAAAGTTGTTGTGCTCTATCAAAATAATAACATATTTCCACAGCAAATAATCCCAAGTTGGAGATCCTGAAGTTGTAATTGAAAAATGGCACACATTGAAGCTTTAAGATATAATTTAAATCAACAAAAAAAAAAAGAAGATAATTTCAATGCTCAAGTAATAGAAAATTCCTGATGAATTAAACCGAAGACAGTACCTGTATGCTTCATAGTTTATTTCTCTTTCAACGCATTAATATAGATTACCCAGATAAATGAAATCACAACTTGAGGTAGAGTTTGCTTATGTTCTATTCATAGTTTCTGAAGCTTCTTAAATAATACAGAATTAGAGACAGCCAAGATTAGCTTAAAGAAACATTATCCAAGCTTTCGAACTAGCATCTAACATTTAGAAGATGTCCAGCACAGACTCCGCATCCACCATTGAAAGCACTGACTTGATCTCAATACATTGGAAGCATTTAATGCAGTATATCTTCAAGTTAACTTGAGACTACTTATACTTCTGTTTCATTTTCAGTTTCAGAAACTTCTTACATGATGCAGGATAAGAGAAAAATATTGGAATGGACACAGCCAAGGTTAAATTATGGACCTATTCATAGCCATCTAACTAGAATCCAACATTGCTAAGATGCCCAGCATAGATTCCGCATTTACAACTGAAATAATCGGATACACTAACTACATTTCAAGTTCAGAGTACATTGAAAGAGCATTCAACACATTCCACCATGAAATTAACTTTAGCTTGTTTATGCTTGTGTGTGTCATTTTTTCAGTTATTTATTTATTTATCTTTTTTTCCTATGTAATACAGGATTAGAAACTAATAATGGAACGAGAATGTACCTCATCCTTCTCTATCGTAGCATCAGCAATTGTTCGCACATCCTCATGCACATCAAAATGAAAAAGCTACACAAAATACAACAGAATATAGTAATGAGTAGCCATCAATGAACACAGCCTACAATAAAAATTCAAACAAATTTAGCCTTAATGCAAGTCATTCCCAGGAAGGGAAGAACAAGAACAAGAAATATTACCGGTCCACTTTTGCCCCGGGCCTTGTTTACAATTAGCTCATAGAAACTATGCTGCTGTACTTCCACAAGCATGAGACAAGTGAGGAGAAATCCATTAGCATATATTCAGCAAAGCTTCTAAGAGAACAGTATTTCTATCAAATTCTTCTTACATGCGGAATGATAAGATCTTCTTTTACATATAGCAAATTCTCCACTGAGGTGGTTCGCACCTCTCGAAACTCAGGTGCAAGTTGTTGTTGAACAGCCCGAAGAAAATCTCCTATTTTATCACCCTTTCTTACCTGAAATGTTACAAAAAGAATATGAAACTAAATAGAAAAATCAATAATTTCAAGATTAAAAGAGAAACCATAAAGAGATAACAAAAGCACTTTGAGTATGCTTTACTTGCCTGGAGCACTTTTCTATGCCCTGTTCCATCCCAATAGCTGTAAGTAATTTGAAGTGGTTCATCTGAAAATCCACAGTACATATTTCTTTCAAAACTTCTTACTTCGAATAGGAGGGAAAAAAAAAAGACACAATGAGATAAAAGAATTACTTCGTATCTTATCCTGCTCAACAAGCCACTGTTTCCGCAACTTTTCACGCTCAGCTTGTTCCTCTGCCTCCCGCTCACTGAAATAAATTCATAGCACCTCCTAAGTTCCAATGTTAGACCCAAAAGAACCAAATACAGGGAGGGTTAGAAATGTTTGTGCATGAGAGCAAGAGAGATGGATAGATATGACACCTATCTGGCAGAAAGCTAGTTTCCACTGTAGGATCTTTCCCAAGTCTACCACACCAGACTCTTGTAGCCTCAGAGCTTTCTGTATAAAGCATAATCAAAATGAAAGAACAAAGAAGTAGGAATAAGTTTCTAATGGGCATCCATAAAAACACTACGAGAATACTGTTGAGTGACCACTAAAATGTCAGGTATCTGGATCTAAAATATACACCCATCAAACAAATTAGAACGGAAGCTTTCATACACACAAGTTGCAACAGATAAATGAGTCCAGATCTACACCTAATATTCATCAGGGGTGAATAAGTCACATAAAATGCTGAAAAGAAATGCAAAATCAATCTACGAGAACTTTGGTGATATAGTGCTCATCAAAGATTAGTTTAATATTCAGCATACGCAAAGATGGCTGAGAGCAACTTGAGGCACTGCACAACCAGAATTCTTTTTAACCTCTTAGAGAGAAGTGCTTACTATTTTCTCCATCTTCCTCTTCACTTCCATCCTCAATGTCTTCTGCAAAGGACAATCGAGAACTCCCCTTTATCTTCCTCTTCTTACGCTTTTGTAATTGAAGTTCCTCCTCCCTAAATTATGAAAGGAAAGAAAAGAAAAAAAAATATTTAGACTGTTGTTAACATTGGCAAATATGAAAACTTTAAGATGTTCATAAATCAAACAGTAACAGAGTCCTCGGTTATGAAACTCACTCTTGCTGAAGCTTCTGAAGTTTCTCCTTCTCTTCCTCCTCAATTTTGTTTCGAATATTTACTCTCTACAACAGAAATTGACATTATAAACACGCTTTTTAACCATCTTATGCTTCCATTAGTATAAGTAAATTTAAAAGAAAAAAAAGTCAGAAAATGCCAGTGCTTTTAGCATTTACCTTCTCAACATATTGCTCCCTTGTAACCAAACCAACGGTTTCCTTCTTAAATGCTGTCTCAAGAATCTGAAATATTCATTCAAGAAAATTACCAATCAACAACAATAGTTCTGTCTATATAAAACTTGTTATCTTTATATATTTTAACGCACCTACTGGTACCACAGAAATATAGTTGCACATTTTTCAAGCTTTTCTTCCATTTGTAAAACAGAGTACACAAAACCAACATAATAAACCCCTCAGATTGATGAAGCTGAAGTACATGCGCATGGGGAACTTCAAAAGTTAGGTTTCAAAGACAAACCTCAGAAGTACTTGACCCAAATTGGAGGAGACCTGGCTGGCCTTTTTCAGAGGCTGACTTGGTTTTGAGCTCTTGAATTTTTTGGCGCTCAGCTTCTCTTTGCTTTTCGAGTCTTCGGATCCTCACGGCATCTTGGGCTGTGCCCACATATCCATCTCCCATGCCCGACATCTTTTCCTTTCTCTATGTTCACCTCCAAGCCCTCCTCTTGTCCTACACTTGGAACTGATGGAAGACTTTTAAGATCAATAATCTCAATCAAAATGGTTCTCTTCAATAAAACAACTCCTACCCATATAACTATTAGACATCTGACATGTCGTACAAATATTTTGATAATTATTTTAATAACTAAAAAACCAAAATGCCATCAAAATTTCAGCAGTGTCGTTAGGGTTTTCTTTTCCCCTTTTTGTTTTCTTTGAAATTTCCCAATCCGTTTCGGTAGGGCAAGAATGCAAAATTTATTAAGCACAAGATGAGTGACTCAACATCCCTAATTGCTACAATTTTGTGTGGAAAGTGTTCAATAAGACTGAAAAAGATGTACAAACTCTGAAACAATCCAGTAAAGAATCATATAACCATAAACAAGGAAACTGGATTGCAAGTGAAAAAAACCCGAGCAAAACGAACATAAATTAAATCGTAAATTTAAAAAAATCAACAATAAAAAGAAGATTAAATACCTGGGTGGGAGCCGATTGATGAGATTAAAAAAGAAGAAGATGAGAGGAATTGAGGAAGAAGAAGACAAACCGATTACAAGGGATTACAAGGGAAAGGAATGAAGAAGTGAATAAGCTTGGGAGGACCCTGGCCGCCTTTATTTAAACGGTGTGTTTTAGTTTTAGAAGAACGCCTCTTTCTCCTTGCATGTTCTATAATCAGCTGGGCTTTTATGATAATCGGCTATTTTTTTTATTTTATTTTAATTTTCTCAAATGGGTCAATATATGAAGATTACCCAATACATAAAAACTCTTTTATAATATATACTAGCCTCTCCGCATGTGCTTCTGAGAGGCTTTTTTATTTATTTAAAAGATTTAAATTTATTTTACAATTAAAAAAGACAATGGGTAGTTGTGTTCCATAAAAATATGATATATTATTTTTCTTTTAATTTTAATTTTTTATATGAAAAAATGTGAATTTACCATATTATCCTCATTTAATTAATAATTTCAATTCTTAATGTTTGCATTAACCAAGGGCATTTTCTGGTGTTTTGAATGTTTTACAATTCTTTGTTTTTTGTTATATAAAGACAGAGAATGGTAAAACATTCAAAATACCAGAAAATGCCCTTGGTTAATGCAAACATTAAGAATTGAAATTATTAATTAAATGCGGATAATATGGTAAATTCACATTTTTTCATATAAAAAATTAAAATTAAAAGAAAAATAAGACAATGGATCCTATTTTTATGGAACACAACTACCCATTATCTTTTTTAATTCTAAAATAAATTTAATTTTAAAAAAAAACAGCCTCTCTCAGGTGCAAAAGCGCATGCGGAGAGGCTAGTATTTTTAAATTGTTATAACTAAGGGGAAATTAAAGAGAAATAAGAGGAATAGAAAGACGAGAATTTGTTCTCTAAACTTGTTATCTTCTTCTTTGATAATCACCTATTTATAGGCTTACAATGATAGGAAGCTAACCCAAAAATTATGAGTTAAAGGCTACTAATTACATAGGTTACAATATATCAAAAGGTGGAGGTAATGGATGTAATGGTGGTCATCTACATTCTATGTATTTATAACACTTCCCCTTGGATGTCTACCATGCATGGAGTATGCCTCGTTAAAAACCTTGCCAGTAAAACGTTACCATTATGTGCATGGAACACTGACACTCGTGCGACACTGCCTCGTTAAAACCTTATCAGGAAAAACTCAGTGAGACAAAAACCTGGACGAAGGAAAAAGTACAATGTGTGAAGATTTTATTAATGACACGCTCCCCCTAATGCTAACAAAATATCTTTAAGCCATATTGTTGACCATATTTATGAATTTCGTAGTTGGTACTGCTTTCATGAATCAATTTTGCAATATTATTGGATGCTCTCCCTGATGCT
The DNA here is from genome assembly GCA_034190965.1 of Prunus campanulata. NCBI lineage: Eukaryota > Viridiplantae > Streptophyta > Magnoliopsida > Rosales > Rosaceae > Prunus > Prunus campanulata. The sequence continues at coordinate 1,626,075 of CM067214.1, read as the reverse complement.
AACAAAATATCTTTAAGTCATATTGTTGACCATATTTCTGAATTTCATAGTTGGTACTGCTTCCGTGAATCAATTTTGCAATATTATTGGATGCTCCCCCTAAAGAATTACTCCCCTTGATATCCTTATACTTCTTTGATGATCCAATACAAATGATATTGATCACACATCCATCATTCACGTAGTGATCTTTGGTAATGCTTGTATAAAATATGTTCTTGCAGCATCATTAGAGGATCTATGTGTGTAATCATTCATCTAATCCTTGTTGAGATTAGAGTACTAAAAAAATATCTAGGCTATTGTAGCGGACTTTTTCTTCTTGCAGCAGCAAGTGGGCTGGGCTGCTGCAAGGAGCAATCTGATACAAGTGTCCCCTTGTGTCTGAGTTCGAAGATCAAGCCCCAAGAATGTCTCGAAAGGGTAGTGAAGCCTTAGGAAACTCCTTAATTACCTTCACCAATGAAAATAGCAATAAATTACAAATAAATCTTCTAGCTTGGCATGAGAGGCTTATGGCATGGGAGCAAAATTATGATAGGTTTAGCACTTAAGGAGAGAGAGCTGTGGGTTCCTATGAGAGACAGAGGTTCTAATGGAAAGAGAAAGGGGTTCTAAGGAGGTTTGATGAAGAGGGAGAAGGATGGTGAAGAATGATGGGTGACTTTAGCAACTTCCGGCAGCTTGACAGTGACTCTGCCAAAGCTATAGCAATCTGCCAGAACAGGGAAATAAGGGCAATGGGCAAGCAAAGCACGAAAATTACTGAGTTTGCAGGTGAGAGAGGAAGCTTGCTCTCTGAAGGGTGTGTTGTGTTGTGTTAGGTAGAAGAGGTCTTATTTATAGCTGCTGGGAATTGTTCTTCTCCAAGAAACCCTAATGGTTTCTTTCCAATCTAGCCAAGCTTTCATCTTCCTTTCTTCTCCTCCCTCTTGACTTACCTTATGGTGGCAAAAATCAGCTCTGCCCAATCCCACAAAATCAGAGATTTTTGGGAGCTCAATGCTCTTCTCGCGGCTGCTTCAGAGAAGAGCTTCTATTTTCACCCATCTCCTTTCTCTTCTTTCTTCCTCTTTCCATAGCCAAATCTGATGAAGGAAAGAAAATGGGTATACATGCTGGTTCAAAGGATGGCACCCTTCCCTGCGCGCCAATATCCCTTGGTCCCTTGAATGCTTTCGCTTAGAACTTGCTCCTTCCATGTGGAACCTCCCAGCAGCCCCTCCTCATGTGGATCCATTGGCTTCCTCGTGGCTTTCTACTTCAACGAAGTGCTGAGGGCCTTGGACTCCTTTTATTCAAATTGTATGGGCCTTTTAATATAGAAAGTCAAGTCATCCAATAAGTGGGTTAAATTCACCAAATATTTGGGCTTGTGGGCTATCTAAGGTAATGGGTTATTTTTTACTAAGGTGATCGGCTATTTTCTCCTTTGCACTTACCCACATATTTAGGCCTAAGAAATGGGCTTGAGTCCCGAGGCTCCCAAGCAACCCAGGCTCCTCATTTCTTGGGCCATCAATGGGCCCTATGACAATTTATTTCCATCCATACCACAACCCACTCAAGTAAGCTCCGGGCATTTGAGTGGCTTGGGCTCACTTAAGCTTGTAGTGTGATTGGGTGTGAAATAATAATTTCCCGCTTGGCATGGCATGTCGTTTGACACGCTTTTAATTATGACGCTCGATAGGATAATTGGCATGGATTTGCAGAGCTAAATGCATCTTTATAATTTTAATCTCGATTTCTAGCGTGACGGATTTTTTATTTGGCATGGCATGCGAGGTGTGGCTTGTGCATGGCAGACTTTTGTGTACTCCAAATCGGGTCTTTTCTCAACAATATATCATTTTGGGCTAGGGATTTATTCAGGCCAAACCATGGATTTTTTTTGGGCCTCAACAACTATTTTTATAAGCCTTTTATTGTATACAATGGCTTGAATAATTTAATATGCTCTCCAATATCAAAAATAATAAGCTTATATTTATAATGATAAGAGCATTGAAACTTTGTATGGTATAATAAGTCATTCATACATATTCTTGTATGTTTGGAGAACAACTGCATATGATATTCTTCATTGGCTCTTCTTCATAAGTCTTTAAATAATTTTCATAACTTTAAACATTTGAATACGTTGCAACGTCTTTGAATTTGAATTCAATCAAGGTATTCACTAAGACAATTTATTCATTTTAAAACGATTGGGTACTTATACTGAGCTTCAGGCTCTTTCATTCATTCAAGATTTCTTTGAGCAATTTATATATTGCATGACACATTATATCTCTTAGGATTTGTTCCTTTTTATTTTTCAGGAAATTGCGTATGGCGATATGTTTTAAACACTTCAAGAGTTCCAACAAAATTCTTCATATATATATTGTAATGATGGTAAACCCATTTCCAGATTTTAGATTATTTATATATATTCATTTTTATAAGAGATATTCATCAAGACAATTGAGTTAACTGTCGATTTACCTCCTGAAGTTGTATGCTACTTTCAATTTGCACCCTAAACTTTTTTTTGGAAAATTAAGTACACTAATTAATTTTTATTGCCAATTCCCCCCTATCGTCTAAATCTCAACATTTTATCCAATTTGCCATTAAATATGAGGGCAAATTGGTCATTTTATATGTTGAAATAATATAAAATAAAATTAAAAAATTATTTTAATAAACAAAGGGGCCCATCCACTTCATCTCTTTCCCTTTTGTTGTAATTAAAAATACAAAGGGGAGGAGCTCGAATGGGAAAGGGAGAAAAGAGAGAGGAAGAGGTGGAGAAAAGGGAGGGAGGCTTGCGGTGGCGGTCATGGGGGAATGGGGGAGAAGAAAATGGCTGGTTGCGGGGGTTATGGGTTCATTAGGGTGGGGAAGAGGAATCATATAATTTAATCCCTATCTTCAATCTTGGGGACTTGTCAAAAAGAGGAATTCATCTTTTACCGAATTCAAAGATAGGAATTAGATTTATTTACGTACATATTATATATATATATATGGAGTCGTTTCGGGTTGAGATACTTGGATTGTGTTTCATGGGTACTCTATACATTGTATGAATGTCTGATTTTTAGTCAGAAGGTGTTGTTCGGCAACGTACGCGTTGAATATGGTATGGTTGTAGGAAGGAACTGATAAAAGGAAGGGAACTTATAAAGTGTTCAGTGTGTGCCTTGGCGAATTTGATGTTATAAATGAATCTAAATTTAATCGTTGGTATAACTTTAAATAATCGTATATTTTCTGAATTGTGATTGTTGATCAAAGAACTACGTGTGACTTGATCCCTCAGTAAAGGTACGTAGGTAGCCTGGGGTCTCACCCAGGTGCAGCCGCAAAATAAATCATATTTTTGTGGACTTTCATTTGATCATTGGGATCGAATCCTATTTATTAGAGTTGTTAAGTTTAGTTTTGAATTTGTTGGTGACCTGAAGCCTGAGCCTGTGTAGGGCAATCTTTATCTATTTGTACTTATGTTGAATTCCGTTTTGTTTGTAAAATGAATTCTGTTAGTTATTCTTCGTTATTGCCCATGTAATGGTTGATTGTAAGGCCAGAGGCCTATTATGTAAATTGTATGTTGTTAACTTGTGCATGCTGCTGGCTGAGTTATAACTGTGTTTTTAACAGGTTTAAAGATTTTGGGAAATGTCCATTTTTCAGGGGAGACTATAGTATTTGTAAGTGGGCCCAACATCGGTGTGATGTCAGAAATTCCTACATGATTCGTCTCGAGTTTCGAGGAATTCGAGGCTGGTCTTGTCAATTTGGTATCAAAGCATTAGGTTCAAATTCCTATGGACTCCGCACTTTGTGTGCATCCTTAGGTTTTGGCAGTATGGTATGTTTCGGTGTGGAATGATGCTTCTCTGATGCAAAGGACGTCACAAATTGTATTAGAGATGTTTCGTAAGTTTGCAACCCTAGAAAACGAAGTGAACCTTATGTTCAGGGTTGCAAAGGTCAACTGTGAGTTGTGGCAAACCCAATCGAGAAGTAACAGTGTTTCAGTGAAGTGTCACTTTACTCGTGTGGGCGCTAATGCCGCGATTGATAGGAGTGGAGATTATAAGTTCTCTAACAGACAAATTCACGAAACATGATGCATTTCTATGCACTGACATACTGTATCTAGTGTGTCCAACTGCATGGCTAAGTTTTCACTCATGTTGTCATTGATCTTGGCACCTTCCCATGTAACTGATTGTAACTTAAATAAACAATTTTCAAACTATTTTCGCGTGGACATATTTGAGGAATATTGTCGTGAAAAGAATTGTGGTGCAGTTTCAATATTTCTAGAGAACTGGAGTTCTCCAAACACCATGGAAGCATGCCACTCAGGCTGTTGTTGGACAAGTCAAGAACATGTAAATGATTCAAGTTGCAGAAGGAGCGCGAAATATATCCACTATAATGATTGTCACTAACAACATAGTTTCTGATTGATTGTGGTGGAATTGACAGTGATCCTTGTAACATATTGGACTAGAGATCCAAAGAATTTAGATTTTGCCATGGGAGAATGATTGGATTTTGGTCAAATCCTATTAAGAAGTTATGAGAGAGGTAGAGAGCGAATAATGTTTCTCTAATTGTGTTCCACACCCATTTTGGTATTTGCCCATGGATGTTGTTGTTACGAAGGTCTAGATACAACAATTTGTATTGATTTTTTTTTTTAAATTCTGGAAACTCTATTAAGTTGCACAAAATCAACTTTAGAACTTGAAGTTGTGGAAAAGTAGCACCCAAAGTGGGTTTGATCTGTAGAGATAACTTGTTGTATGAAAATCAAAGGTCCTTTAACTTTTTAAGGTTGGAAAACCGATCAAACTCAACAAACCCACTCAAGTTACTAGAGGAAAGGTCAAGATATTCAAGATTTTTGAGCTGAAATAGTGACCCAGGAATTTCTCCTTAGAAATTGTTACCCACGAGGCTTAGAACACTTAACTGGGTCAGGTTAGCCACAAAAGATAGGAATTCTCCCTTTATGTCGGTATTCTCAAAGCAAAAAAAAAAAGGTTTAGGTAACTGAGTTGGTTAAGGTTTCCCAGGGAATATGGAACAAGGAGGGAAAATAACAGTAGTAGATGTCCAAAAATTGTAAAGAATGAAAGGTTTAGGTAACTGAGTTGGTTAAGGTTTCCCAGGGAAGATGGAACAAGGGGGAAAATGACAGTAGAAGATGTCCAAAAATTGTAAAGAATAAAGGTTTTCGAGAGAGATAGGAAGTTGGCCAGAGAAATACGTGTAGGTAACATCCAATATCTTGAAGAAATTGCTCATGTTAAAGGTGGAAAAATAACCTATTAGGTTTGGGTTACCATTCAGAACAAGAACCTCTAAGTTTGGTAGGTAGAAAATGTCTGCTGGGAATTCCCCATTCAACTCACAACTGTCAAGTTGGAGAGATGTGGGAGAAGATGCATTGACCAAGATATTAGGCACAGTGAATTTGTTAGAGATAGTTAAAGTAAGCAAATCACATGGAAATGCGTATTTTTCGAAGCATTTAATCGCACTTCTACGCCATGGATTGGTGCCGAGAGAGTACTTCATGGAATTACTTATGAAAGATCTGGAAGGTAATCATGGTGAGACATATGATGATTACAATTTGATAAAGATGATCTTTTCTGGTGTTCCTCTCGAAGAATCGTATTGGCAATATTGTTTGTCAATTCTAAATAAATAGAAAAATAATAGTCTTAGAAAAGACAAAATTTGTTATCCCCAGAGTTATAGGTTGATAGGGACAACTAATCTAATAGGGATTCTGGAAAGATATGAAGTTTGAGTTATTTTTTATAACGAATAAATTTTGGGAGAGATACTAATGAACTAGCATCCAGGTTTGCATTTTGGTGATAATCCTGTGTTAAAGGTCAGGTATGTGAAGGAGTTAGATTATTTTGTCGGAAATGCCAATATGTCAAGTTCTTATGTGAATGTATTTCTTAATTAATTAGTGTTGCCTAGTTTCCTTTTTGTATTTAGCACTTATTATTGGAATTACTTCAGTTTTTGGGGAGTTTTAAATCGAATAATCCTTGGATCGAAGTTCCATCATCAACTCCAAAGGTTGCGAGTACTAGACCCAGTGAGCTTTTGTCTAATTATATAGGGGATGATGTTGGCAAAGCCTAAAATGACCCAATACCAATAGAAGTGATATGTGGACAATTGGTTCAAGGGTATTGAGTTTGCAGTGGGTAAGTAGGTATTCTTGAAATGATCCCCTTGGAAGGTGTGATGAGGTTCGGGAAACGAGGGAAGTTAAGTCTCCATCATGTCACGTCATTGAAGAAGCTATGTGGGAACCCAAGGCACAGATGCGGGCCAAATACCCGTATCTCTTCGAATGACAGGTACGAAGATGCTGGCCAAATATGCTTAGTTGAAGCTCTTGAAACCCAACAGGTCCCTCAAGGAGAAAAACTGCAGCCCACATATTTTGTCTCTCACTTGCCTTGTGACTATGGAAAGCCATACTTGCCTTTTTTTTCTTCTATTGACAGCATGCTTGCCACCACGCTAACCCACTTTTTCAAAAGTTGTGGAACCAATGGCTATAAACGGCTACAAGTGAGACCAACAGCTACAAATGGCTATATTCTTTATTTATTTATTTATTTTAATAGATTTGCAACTCAATTCTTCCCATAAATATCCACCATATCTCTCATAATTTTTACACACCACAACATCTTTATCACTCTTGATCAATTTGTCAAATTTTTTCACTCACTAAATTATTTAATTTTTTGTAATTTTTTTGTTAATCTCTTTTCCACCAATGGCCAAAGGTTCGAAGCAAAAAGGTGCAAATTACTCCATCGATGAAGATGTTGCTCTATGCCAAGCTTGGATAATCATTAGTAAATATCCAATTATCGGTAATTGTCAATCAAGTGGAATGATGTGGAATCAGATAAGGCATCAATTCATACAATTTCATCTCGATGCCCAAGAAGTTAGGTCATCAAAGAGCTTGAAATCGCGTTGGATGAATATCTCCCAAATGTGCAACAAATTCTCCTAGTGTCTTACTCAAGTTGCAAAGTTAAATAAGAGTGGACAAAATAAAATGGACAATATGAGTTTTATAATTTATTAATTTATTTTGCCAACTAATTTAAATTCTTGCATATAATATGTGTAGATTATTGATGCAAAATGACTTTTTTTTCGAGAGGACCAAGAAAACATTCCTTCTTGACCACTATTGGAATGTTGTCCAACATGCTCATAAGTGACAATCCTTTGAAGGGTTCCAATCCTCTCTCTCTGTGAATGCTTCTCCAATGAGTGAATCCATTTATGTAGATGATGATTCATCATATGAATTCGTTCCAAAAACTTAAGCGCTCCCATGAACCTCGAACCCACGGCGAAGGCCTATGGGAAACAAAAAAGTTTATGAGCTAAAAAGAAAGGCTATTGTGGATGAGTCATCTCAAGATGATAAAGAGCTCAAAGAAATTATGAGGTCTTATAAAGATTGTATGATTGAGAACAAAGAGTTGAAGGTTATGTTTAAGGAAACCGTCATAATCCAAACTCTGGCAAGAAGGTGATGGGTCCAACAGAAAAAAGCCGATATTATTGCGAAGAATTGTTCCCATTTGCTAAACTTTGAGGATGAAGTCTATCGTCCCCAACCCTCATAAAATTATGATTTCTAGAATAGTTTAGTTGTTTGTTTTATTTAAAGAATGTTGTAGTTTATTTTATTTAAATTATGTTATACTTTGTTTTATTATTTAAATTTCGTTGTACTTTGTTTTATTATTTTAAAAATGTTCTAGTTTGTTTAACTTAATGAAATGATTGAATTCAAGGACATTGCAATAACTATCGAATTTTAAATACACAACTCCAAATTGCAAGGACATTGCAATTTAGTTATTGAATTCTAAATACACAACACTAAATTTAAAAAGGCAACAATTAAAGTTCTATTCCATATTGCTCCCACAAATGTTAAATGATATTAGATCGGAGGTTGTAGTGGGCAGTTGGATCATTTATTATGCTTCGATTAATAGATTCTATTTGTATATTGCGTGATCCACGTTCATGCAGCACCAGAGCCTCCTCCACATGATATGGTGTGTCCTCAGCATGAGTTATGTCGTCTTGGTCACGCTCATCTTCAATAATCATATTGTGAAGAATTATGCAACTCTTCAATACCTCCAAAATGTCTTCTCGGTACCATTGGCGGGCAGGCCTCGCGACAACTGCAAAATGAGCTTGAAGAATTCCAAAAGCTCTCTCCACATCCTTACCATACGCCTCTTGCATCCTAGAGAATAATTGATGTTGTCGTCCTTCAGGATCCGAAAATGAGTTGACAATTGTGTTCCACTTTGGATATATTCCATCTGCAAGATAGTACCATTGCTTGTATTGTTTCCCATTCAAATAATATCGGACTCGCGGAGCACGTCCTTGAATGATGTCATAAAAAAGAAGTGACTTTTATAATACATTGAGGTCATTAAATACTCTCGGCATTCCAAAGTTGGCGTGCCAGATCCATGTGTCGTAAAAAGCAACCTCTTCAAGCATTATGGTTGGACGACCATGGTGGCTTATGTATGCCCCATGGTATGACATTGGGCAGTTTTTCTACTCCCAATGCATGCAGTCAAGGCTTCCTAGCATGCCAGGAAACCCCCGTACCTCAACTTTTTAGGGTAATTTTTGTAGGTTCGCCCTTGTTGGTTTACGAAGATATTTAGCTTCGTGTAAGTTGTTGACTGCATGACAAAATCTCTTGCAAGCTTCAAATGATGTGATTTATGCTATCTTCAAGTAATCATCATTGAGGTCAGCTACCGTACCATATGCAAGCATACGCAAGACGGCTGTCATCTTCACTTGTGGTGAGAAACCAAGTTTTCCAATGTCATTAGGTTTTTGTTTGAAGTAATCGTTGAAATGGACAATTTGTTCCATTATGTGATTAAACAACTCACGCCTCATGCGAAACCTTCGAAAATCTGACGGGGGAGGCAACAGATGGTTAGAGAAGTAATTTTGAAAAAGGTTTTCATGGGCACTTAGGCTTAGTTTGGTATTGCTGTGCTTTTAAAAAAAACTGCTTCTGCTATGCTGCGAGAATAAACAGCTATGAAGTGAAGCAGCTAAGTGTTTGGTAATTCGTATTTGTAAAAGTGCTGTGATTATAAAAAGCAGTGTCATAGCGTTTGGTAAACTTTTTTTTAGAAGTTTTGTGACAATGTATAATGACCAAAAAGGGCATAATACTGAAAGTGTTATTTATTTATTTATTTTTTTTGTAAAAGACAAGAAAGTTCAATACATTTACATTTTTTTATAAAAGAATCTTGATTATAATATACACTTATCCCAAAAAAAAAAACTCCATGAAACAAATAATTACACGTTCTAAATAATTGTGTTGACAAAGCTACTTTTTTTTTTTCTTTGTTTGGATGACAAAGTTAGTTCAAACTATCATAAGTTACTTAAGTACAACATTTTTGATAGACGTCTAGAACACCATCAACAAAATATAAACTCCAAATGCACTAGACATAAACAAATGTCTAACTAGATGCGTGCATTAAACTTGTAGTGATATTATTTCTGAAAGCTTCCATCTCTTGTCCTCCTTGATCATAAGTTGTATGGTTATGTTGTTGTACATCAACATCCCTATCAATTTCTTCACTTAAAATGTTACTTGGGTTATCAAAATGTTTATCACGTTGAGCATGCATTCTTATATAATTATGAAGCGTCATTGTTGCAATGACTATCTTCACTTGCTTGTTGAATGGATAATTAGGCATATCCCTTAAAATCTCCCATTTTTTCTTCTATACTCCAAAAGTTCATTTAATGACAGTCTTAAGAGAAGAGTGTGCAGGGTTGAATACCTCTTTAGGACTCATTAGTTGGCCACCCCTACAAAAATCAGGAAGATGACATCTTTTGCCTTTATATGGTCCCAAAAACCCTCTCATTTGTGGGTACCCCGCATATACTACACAATACTTTGTCAATTCGAAGATTTATTTTATTATGATATAATTGCATAAAGTGAGTGATTAAAACATGAATGAAAACACTAAAATTAAATAACACCCTATACTAAATCTTACCTCTTGGAGGCTTAGGAAAATTTATATTTTGATTTTGTAACACTGATAAAAACACCCTTGTGTCATGTGTGGTGCCTACCCAACTGGCACATGCAAATGTAAATTGCATATCAAAACTACACGCAACCATAATGTTTTGAGTAGGCATCCCTTTCCTACCAATATATGGTACTTGATATTGAGGTGGTATTGAGGCATGAACATGCACTCCATCTATGGCACCAATAGAATCCTAAAAATAAGAATAAAACAAGAAGTTCAAATATGTATAATACTTAGCACAAAAAAAAAAACTTTTAAATTTGATCATTACCTTAAAGTGAGGCATATATCTAGAATTTGACAGTATTTCTTGTGGGGTGTCACTAAACTCGGGATCAATTGGTTTGATGACATTTATTGTCATACGACATACAATATCCAACATAAGACCAAAATATCTACTCACTGTCTCACCAGAATGTTGGAATCTCTCTTGTGATAACCTATTTCCTAAACCATGTCCTAGCATGTACAAGAACATTCCCAATATTTCAAAAGCACTTACTCTCCTTGATCCCTTCAAGCCATAATTAAATTGCAAGTCATAACATAATATGGAAAATACATCATTATCCATCCTAAACATTCTATAACACCGACTATCATTCCCTTGTAATACTTCCATCAACCAGATATTACCTGTTTGGGAGGAATTCATACAAGGGGATTTATAAACATATTTCACATAATATAATTCAATATAGCACGAGTATAAGCATATATAGCTAGATTAATCTTGTCCTCCTCCTCCTCATCCTCTCCATTATTTAGAATGTTCATAGTTTTAAATAACCTGCAATGTATATTCATGCTCATCATCACTTCCATAAAACATAATCCAAATAACAAATACATAATCTAAATAATAGTCATACATGAAAATACTCATATGAAATAACATAATCCAAATAACTAGTTTAAACCATAAAAACCAGATTTCACATACAAACTCCCCTTATTGGTTGTTAAATTCATAAGTAAGCCACGCAAGTTTGACGTTAGGTGTTTTCATGCTAGTGAACATCTCTCTCTTCTCTTGATTAAAAAAACATCGAGTGGCAAACAACCACATAGTATTTGTAGGTTCACACCCAGATAAGGACACAACCATTTTCATCACTTCAGGAATACTATTACCTATTTGCATCTTCTTCATCAATCAAGTTGCAGTACTTCTACTCTCAACAACCTCAACAAGGCGCTCAATTTGACAAGACAAGTTTGCAGCCCCTCCAATTTTTCCTTTCTTATCTTTCTTACTATTATTGTGAAACTGATCAGAAGCTTTTTTTTCCCTTTCCTTGCAGCATTTTTCAAAGCTTGAATGGTTTCAAATGAATTTGAATCATTTGAACTATCACTTCCATCGACTGCAATTACATCACTCATGGATGCCTCTTGAGTTTCTGGTAGGAGTATACCAGATGAAGGTGCCTAGGCATGTTCACCAGTGGTTGTAGTGTTCATGAACATCCTATCAAGCTTTTCCTCCATCTCAAAACTAATACAGTTTTTTACGTAATTTTCCATAATCAGGATTTATCTACATTGTAGAGAAATGATTGTTAATATAAATGCATACTATGACACCAATCTAAAGGACAAATTGAAAAATACAAAAAAGATTACACACATGGATTTTATTAGTCCACCACTCATCAGATGCATCAACAGTACCCTTGCTTGGATTCCACCCTAGACTTGTTTCTTTCCCAACTAGTTCTTTCCACAACTTCCATTCAATCTTAAGTGCATCCCACTTATTCTTCAACTGAACTTTACCATACTCATGTCCCGTCTCTTTCTTAAAATTTAGTTTCAATTTTTCCCATCCATCTTTGTTAAAGTGAGTGTCAGGACAACGTCTTGCCTCCACCTCCTTGATGCATAAATCATAGAATATTACTATATTCTGGCTATTCCAAGTAGCTGTAGCTCGTGATAAACTTCCCACATTCTTCCTCATCCTTACTAAATCTAAATAAATGAGTCTTAGATAAATCAAAGAAAAGATTTTTTTTAAAAGTGCCAAATAAGAAATCCAAGTTCTGATATATCAATCATCAAAGTCACTGCAATACTTAAAGAAATAATGTCCTAGTTGATATTAAATTAATATGTAATATTTGTTTGTATGATTATGTACTGGTAAGTTTAAGGCTATAACGGATATTCCAGCTGCCATGTGTTGTGCCTACCTCTCCTTCATCATGACAATAGAGAAACCTCAATGTTAAGTGTTGGCAAAGAGAAAAATATATTTCACCCAAAAAACAAGAGAAAAATATATATCTATATATATCACAATAAGTTTTTTTTTAATACAAGAATATCACCATGCTTTTATTGTCGAAAGTGTTGGGCTATAAAGTATTTTTTGTCAAAAGTGTAAGGCTATAAAGTTTCATAAAGTATGGATCAATGGCCCTTCAAACGCAACATAATATAAAACAAAAATCACAACAATCAGAAAAGGATAAAGAAAGGAAGGGCTAAAATAAAAAATATGCAGACCCAAATATCTTTGTTGGCACTAAAACTTGAACGGATAGAGATGAGTGCAACTTACAAGAGATGTGGACGATCTAAGAGATCGATTGAGTGATAGATGGAGATTCTTCCTGTCTTCGGATGCTGATCCTGGATAGAAGGAAGCTAAGACTCGTGAGGTCTATGGAACCGGTGTGGAACCAGCCTAAGACCCTCCGATGCCAAAGTAAGATTGTTTTCTAAGAGCTTTTGCTGTTGACAATATAATAGTATAAAAGTCAAGCTGAAAAGTCTTACCCCTGTACTGTGGTGGAGGGGTGTATTTATAGAGGGCGTTTTGTATGCTCTTAGTACTTTCTTTCGATGTGGGACTCGTGGGAGGGCCCTATGGGGCTGACACGGGTCTTTAGATATTTCGGGCGGGTGCTTCGAGGTTGATTGTGCAGAATCGGTAGGGGGTACCGATTGTAGACGAGATGGACCTATATCAGCTGTTGGTAGCTTTGAGACAACGCCATCGGTAGCCGATGCCGATTGTTCGAGGCCTTGGGTACTTGGGTGAGTTCCCATGATCCACGTGTAGTTGTATGAGTGGAGGATCAGATATGGTACAAACAATCTTCAATACTCTAGTTCGCATGAAGCCCCAAATTCCATTAAAATGTTGAGAGGGAAAGGTTTTACATAGAAACCCCAAATTCCAGAAAACCAAAATACAAAGGCAAGATATCCAAGAGGACATGAAAGATAGAGATACCCAAGAGGAAACTTATAAAGATACTCAAGAGGACATGGAAGATATCTTTAAAGCAGCTTCAGTGAACAGATTTGAGAGAGCCCCTCTTGCCGAGACAACTCCAGAAAACTCAAGGAGCAACTGTAGGAATTGGAGAGTGCAATATGAGATTCGTAGGTTTTGATCTAGAAAAAGATAGGATATAGCGTGTAATTTGTTAAAAGAGATAAGGGCAATATGGGCAATTTGAAAGTTTCATTTAACTCTTAACATGCTTCTCCTCGCAGCAGATTTCAAAAGTAAGGTGTGGGTTGCTTCTTGTTTTTGGCTGTGGATGACAGTAGATTTTAAAATAAGCAAGTTAGATTGGTTTTACCAAATACTCAAATCTCCAAAACTTCTTTTCAAAGCTGCTTATTTTTTTAAGCACAGCAACCCCAAACCAAGCCTTACTCGATCTCTTAATATAGAACGTCGTCGTGATGATGTACCCCCGGGGACAACCATCGAGGCCTTCTCCTTCTTCTTTGCTACTTTTTTCCTTTTGTAGCTTTCAAACATTTCCAAAAACATTATGTTGGCACCTGTCTCATCATTAGAAGAGCTATCATATTCATTGTTGGCCATTCTAGTGCGGTGGTAGAAGAATGAATATTGAGAATATAAGAGTTGGGAGGTGGTATGTTATGAAAATAAGGTGGTTGTTATTGAGATTCATATGAGATAATTGGATCCAACGGTTATTGTAAGATGTAATATGAAGAGTTAGGATTTTTTATTTGAAGCCATAACGAATGGGACCCATATCCATCTACCATTATTATTATCTGACAAATGTAAATGGCATAGGATGGAAGGCCATAACGAAGGGGACCCATATCTAGCTATCACCATGCTACCACAGTTATTATCTGACAATGTAGATAAGATAGAGGTGGAAAACCATAATGCAAGGGACTCATATCCAACTTTGGGAGGACCACCAAATTAACGTTGTGCATCTTGTTTTAATTTAACCATGTTGTTGTATCGTATCTATGAAATAAAATGTTGATTTCCAAATCTTGTCCAAATTTTGATTTTTTTTTTGTCGAAATGTTCAAACAAACAAAAAAAAAAACTGACATAACATGAACAAACATTAAAGTAAAATAGTTAACCAAAAAAAAATCACGTAAATCAAATTACATCATAAAAAAATATAGAGTCCGCCATGAATATAGAGCCTCTCATTGTGGGAGAGATGCCTTTAGAGCCCCAAAGATCCCATCGGAGCTCTAAATGAGGCTCTATCAACCTTTTTTAGAGCCCCAACAGTTGGGGATGGCCTAACTAAACTACAACCTTGAAGCCAAATTGATAAGATTTCAATTCCTTGGTAATCTTTGGACATCTTCAAGGACTTCATGGCTGAGTGGTAAAGGAGGAGGAGAGAGAGGGTGGCTCAGAGAGAGAGAGAGAGAGAGAGAGAGAGAGAGAGAGAGAGAAAGAGAGAGTTCGGGGGAATGGGGAGGAAGAGACAAAAGAAAATAAAGAGAAGGAGAAAAAAAAGAAAGATATAAATTTACAAAAATACTCTTGCTGTTAACCCGCTCTTAACGGGTTAACGGGTATTTGTGAATTGACACGACACGACGACCTGCACGACCCGAATACTAAAATTTTCGTGCGAATTCCTATTGTGTTAAAGGATCGTGTACATTACCAATGAAGGTTGGTCAGAGTGGAAGGTGCTTTAATAGCTTAAACAAGTAGTCTAGGGTTCGAGCTCTTATAGATGCAGAAAATTTTCTTGGAAGAGGTCTTCGCATATGCGCCCTACAGTACCTCGGAGGAATAAACCTGGACCATGCCTTGGGATACCTTGGGAAACCAAAAATAGGGATTGTGTACATTGGAACCCCACAATCCGTGGTCAAGTCTTGTTCCATAAATGAGACTCTGACTAAATTTGACCCGTTGGCCGTATTGATTCGAGTTTGAACATTCTTTTAGGGTTGAGGTTGAGGGTTGTTTCAAAGTTTCCATTTGGAAGATTCCTTATTGCCTTATACTGGGTTTTACAGTACGGAGTACACTCGATCTCTGCCCTTCCTCAGCCACGCTCCAAAATGAGGTTCCTTCTCTCTCTCTCTCTCTCTCTCTCTCTCTCTCTCTCACATTAGACAGATTTATTTGATTTTGTTTTTTTGTTGTGTGAACAGTCGGCACCCGGAGGTTCTGTGGGCCCAGCGCTCCGATAAGGTGTACCTAACGGTGGCGTTACCCGACGCCAAAGACATCAACATCAAGTGTGAGCCTCAGGGCTCCTTCAGCTTCTCCGCCACTGGAGTCCAAGGCGAGCCCTTCCACTTCACTTTGGACCTTTACGGACCAATAACGCCTGATGGTTGCAAAACTAAAGCTGGGTTGAGGAACATCCTCTGCTCAATCCAGAAAGATCAGAAAGGTTGGTGGAAACGGCTGCTCAAGACTGAAGAGAAGCCTGCACCTTACATTAAGGTTGATTGGAACAAATGGTGTGATGAGGACGAGGAAGACACTACTAGTGAGTTCTTTTTTTAACATTTCATGAAGTGGTTATTTTTGCTGTTGCATTTGGAATAAATGTATTTGTATATTTCATTTTAACTGCTTTTTAAAATTTATTTATTACCTTGGTTTTATTTTTAGTTATCACTGTCTTTTTTGTTGCAAGCAAATTTCTGATATACTCTGTAATTGGGTATGTTTATTTGTTGGGTTGTGTAGTTATGAATTTTAGCAACCAGTTTGTGACTTACAAGTTGAAGAGTGAAACAGAAATGAACTTTAATATAGTTCTTGTTATGATGATGGTGTTGTTGCTGCTACTGCCACTATTTTTCTAACCATGGTATGTGAAAAAAGAGCCAGGAGGGGAAATGTGAAGCAGGAGGTGGAATAAATTTCCTCAACAATTCAAGAGATATTTGTTTATGTAAAGGCCCTAGATTGGTAGGTAGAGTAGAGTATGTTGCGTTTTCTATCAGCTGTGCTTGGTGTTGTCTAGTCTGAGTAGTTAAAGATTGAAAGGCGAGAAGCAGCACTATCTGGTGATTTCATTTCCTCACTAAGATGTGTACGAAAGGCTAAAACCTAGCACCTTTACTTTCATAGGCTTCTATTTTTAGCAAATAGGCCATAGGGATTCACTCATAGTTATTGTTATTCAAAGATTAAAAAATAGCAGAGAATGACCAAGCTTCCAAACTTCCAAGTAGTTGGAAAAAGAGAAAGCAAAGATTCACAAGCTACGTGTCTTTTTCATATTTGTAGAGTCAATCGAGTATCTACACCTTCTCGCCATACTTTGTGCTGTAAGGATGTAGAGTTGTGATCAGTGACCTTGTGTTCATTTATATTTCCTAGAGAGGAGAGGGAGATGCTGGGAAGAGAGTCAATTTAGGTGGCAGTTCAGCAATTTTGTTAAACAATTCTAGGTTCCTCGAATACAATCTGGTTGGGAAATGCATCTTTTGGGGTTAAAAGAGATGAAATGCGAAACCATTTCTTTATGAGATCAACCCACATTTTTACTTTTTGGAGAGTAACTACATAGCTGGTTATCTCCAATAGATTTTGATTTTATTTCAGCTATGTTTGCACATCGTTCCTTTTGTTTTTCTCTCTTTTGGGTCAAAATCGTACTCCTTGTAAAAGTCAGTTTATTTGCTGCCAGCTGTATCTTGTCTTCAATAAATCCCAAGTACACAAGTTGCAGTTTCCCCTGCATTATCATGCTGGTCACTGCTTTAACTGCTCCAGCCCACCCCAAATCAGAAAAAAATTCCTAAATAATAGCGTAGCTCTAACCCACACCCATCACCAAACTTCCCCACCTAATGGCTCTGCCCATTCCGATGTGAATGGCTAGATACGTGCCTAGGTGGGCTAATGTCTGTTATCTGGGTGTTGACATAAGACTTCCAAAACTAACGCAAAGTAAGCTAATGGGGTTTTTGGTAGATTACACATTATAATGGGATATCTTGAAAGGGGTCCTTAGTAAGATTTTCTATAGATAGAGGTTATATTAGTATTTTCACTCAGGGGTTTTTATGTCTTTTAAAGACATGACAGGGAAAATTAGGTAATATTTTGGTTTCTAATTTTAGTTTGAGGATTAGTTTAGTTAAAGGTCTGTTTTTTTTTGTTTGTTGTCTTTGTTTAATTTGGGTTCCTAAAGTTCTGCGGAAATCCTTTTTCCAAATTTATTATATTAGGATTAAGATCTGTATAAGTAAGGCTTTGTAAAAGTAATTAGGAAACTTTAGGCGGTTTGTGTTGTTTTAATGATGAGATAATCTAAATATCATAGTCCACAAACCCCACCAACACTCAAAGAGTCAAAGTGAAAAAAAAATATACCAAAAATGATGTAAGAATTAGAAACAACATCCTTAGGTTACCATCAAAATGTCAAGTTCACAAGGGATTTTTAAACTTTTAGTACATTTTGCATTGCTTCTTACGTTTGAGTTTGAGTTTGTTTTGTTTTCCTTCTAAAAGATAGAAATGTTTATATGCATTTTAAAGACATTTCTAATTGAATGTGTTCTTAAACAAACCACAGTAAATTATATAAATTGTGTCGGCTATTAATATTTCTGCTTGTATGCATAGCACAAAACAGCAACCTTGTACCTCCTATTTTCAGACTGTATCCAGCTAAGAAGCCCCAAATTTGATTCTCATCCAAAAACCTTGCATCTAACTTCTACTTTTTGCCCTCTGTTCCAAATCAGCATCTAAGTTATGGTGCCCGAACATTTGGGGATGATATGCTATACAAATTGGGGATCTGGTCCTTAAGGATTGGATGCATTCATTTTAGGCATGATGAAGTCCTTTAAGATGATTCAGGGGAACATATTATTATCAGATTGTGAGAGGTTGTGCAGAATTGTCATGAATGTTACTTACGATGTTATTTTTAAGGTGCATCTTATGATCTGCGTGTGTGTGTGTGTGAGAGAGAGAGAGAGAGAGAGAGAGAGAGAGAGAGAGGAACCGAATAACTTGTTTACTGGTTAACAGCTCTAGCCCATCTTAGTTTTCAAATAGAAAACTTAAATGCCATCTAGATTGTTTTCTTTTTATCTACTTAACATTAATTAGATAAATAAGACTGATTTTCTTTATGTGTATTTGTTGTTTACTGTAAGGTTGATATGAGTTCAGAAACCACATTTTGAACCGGCATGTAGTATCTCATCCGAAAGCCTTTGACATGCTTAATAAAAAACTGGCACCCATCTTCTGTCATGCGTGGTAGCAAAAATGTCCATCACTCATATATCCATGCCTAGCTTCTAAGTACCTCAGGTAGTTTTGACGCAATCTCTCTGGAGATGCAATTATATTAGAGCTTCAGCATTTATTCACAGAAAAGAATTTATATCATCTGAGAAATTTGGAATTACTTTTGGTTTCACTATGGGACGTCCATGCTGGAACTGTAGCAGCAGGCCACCATTAGTAAGGATGATATGACAGCACTGGTCTTGTCATGCTATAGATACCAATGGGTATGACTATCTATAAGATGCTGTTATTGTTCACTTGAAATCCGATGGTTGGCCTTGGGATGCCATTTGGGCTGTATTATTGTTGCCTTTAAATTGATAATCTTTAGAATCATGTGCCGGGAATTTACTTTAGTTCTTGAGAGAAACTTTTCTGGATCTGACTGAACTTTTCTGTGGTCTTTTGCAGCTGATTTGGCCTCTGATGATGACGATGCTGCGGTAAATTTGACACCCTATATCATAGAGTATTGAATTAAGTTAATCTAATCAGGTAAAATGGATTTTTTACTTTTGCAGAATGTCAGTCAAGATGGTGGAAGCAGTGATGATGATGGAATGCTCTGTAAGTCTATATTTCTATTTGTCCTGTGGAGATGTTAATCATAGTTTCTTTATAGAAAGATGTGCATTGGTTGCGTTTTCCTGAATTTTAAAATTATTCCGGTCACGGTTAGCCTTGTGTAGAATTTGCAAAACTTCTTCCACTAGATAATGTGGCAGCGCAGACAGCAAGCCAGTGGCAGCATCCTGTGTTTGCCAAGTTTACTAGTGGTTTGGGTAGTGCGATATGCATTGCATGCCACATACTGTTACGTTGATATATTTCAAACTAAAATTTGTGGACTTTTAGTACATTTGGCATTTCTTCTTATTGTTGAGCTTAAATTTTGTTTGTCGTCCTTCAAAAGATGAAATGTGCATTTGCATTTTAAGACATTTCTAATTGAGTGTGTTTTTAAACAAACCATAGTGAATTATGTAGGCTGTGTGGGCTATTAACATTGCTGCTTTTCTATGCATAGCACTCTCTCTCTCTCTCTCTCTCTCTCTAAAGCCTACAATCACTTTGTCTCCATTATTTTCAACTTTCAGTGAGTCCATTTCTCTTTTAATGAGAAGAAATGCATGCGCTGCATTTTAGGACATTGTGATTTCGGTCTGTTCTTGGAACAATTAGAGAAAATCATGTGAACTGTGTTGGGTGTTAAAAGTGCTGCTTTTGTTATGCATGCTACAAGCCTTTTCCGCATCTCCATCTCTCTCTCTCTCTCTCTCTCTCTCTCTCTCTCTCTCGCTCTCTCTCTCTCAATGTTCTTTAACACCTGGTTTTGGTTCCTTTAACAGATCTTCCGGACCTGGAAAAGGCAAGAAAGTAAGCAATTTGGGATGGGCAGCATGGAACTCTTATGAGGTAGATAGAAATTAGAATAGGGAAAGTTCACTTCATGGAAGGCAGAACTTTGGACATGACAGATCCTTGTAACTATTTGGTTATCCTCATGCGCTAAACTTAGTCTCATCTTTGATTCTAACTCACAGTTTTCAAGAGGCGGAACTAAATTACAGGGATAGTCTGTCCATTGTGAATCTTAAAATTATAACAGCAAAAAAAAAAAAAAAACATGTAGACCAGTTGCTGTTGTAATAGATACGGATCA
The DNA here is from genome assembly GCA_034190965.1 of Prunus campanulata. Lineage (NCBI taxonomy): Eukaryota > Viridiplantae > Streptophyta > Magnoliopsida > Rosales > Rosaceae > Prunus > Prunus campanulata. The sequence goes on along the minus strand of CM067214.1, from coordinate 1,605,656 downwards.
TCTTTAAGCCGACACCTCCTGTTGCTATGTGAAAACGGGTACAACTCGTTGTTTTGTTAATAAATAGGCGGTTTAAAATCACAAATGGTGCTTCTTGTTTATCCTACATGTCGAAAGCCAGTCGTGTGGTTTTAAACTTTAATTTTGTTAGAAATGCCCTTATGTTCTCCATCACATGTACTAATCTTACTAAAATGACGGAATTTGTGAAGTTTCTTGTTTGGCTAACGTAAAAGTGTAGTAGGATTTAAACACAAAATTTATCGCTTTATCAATCTATAAATTAGCGGTGGTGTGGTGGTGGCAGTTGCAGTTTGTCACGCCCCAAATTTTCAACAATTAATCTGCGAAAATAAACAGAACAACCAACAATCCGGGACGCGAAGCTCGGAACCTTCAACAAAAGTACCTAGAAATTTAAACTTTTCTTTCTTGATACAACACCACTGTTCCGAACCACAATGTCAATAATGACTCAACTCTTCTGAGTCAAATATTACATTACAAACTCACATAAATGAACAATCATATATTACATAAACTGTTCCTCAGAGTTTATTGCACACAGCGGAAGTCTAACACTCACCAACACTCTCACACCACACTTTACAGTCTGTGGAACCACCAATGAGCCTCCTGCTCCTCACCTTAATTCTCCTGCTCACCGTCTCTACCACCTGCAGGATTCTCCCCTACACCATTGAATAGTGCACCGGGTTCACCACAGAACAACCCGGTAAGCTTTCTAAAGCTCGTATGAGTAAACCACGTCCAAAGTATAATATGTCAATTACACATAATATACAAACACATGCACTTTCATTAGCACACCAAAATCCTTGTATAACCAAGGTAATCATAATCATCAATATCATCACAATCACAATTCTTTTATTTTACTTAAAGAACTGTTTCGATCACCACCTGTGACCACACCAAAACTCTTTATTTCAAAGTAGTTTTAACACGTCATTTATTTGACAGATAGAAGAGAGAATACTATGAACCTCTAATCTATAACACTACAAAACACCATAGTAGTGTTCACTCATGATTACACGCCAGTCATGAGTACTAGATGGCGCCAGACTAGAGCTCTAACTGTTCTTGGGTCTTGCTCCCTAGGGTAATTTATCCCTCATTATTTGCCACGAGAATGCCCACCTGACAAACTCAGAAGGGATTCAAGGTATTCTCACCTAAATCCATCAACACCAAAACACCAACACCAAAACACCAACGCCAAAACAATATAAAATGTAGTTTCACATTAAACATTGTTTTATAGCCAAATACACCAATCACAGCAATATATATTTAATATATATATTTATGTGGTTATTCACGAATGAATTTCCACCATACATCCACAACATATGTTATATATGGTTAATACACCAAAATCTCTAATAATAATAATTAATTCAAAACAAAATAGGTTTCACTTACCTCATGAACCGTTGATGAACAAGTTCATGTGTTTTAAATTAATTAAAACATTTTATAAAATCACAACCAACATGTTAATTATAGCCATTAACATTATCCAAGGTCACATTATAATAAATATAGTAATTCGTGATTTTACTCACGATTAGGTTGGTTTTACTCACCTCTCGTCCAAGCTGCGTCTTCAACAACTTAACGAATCCTCAATCTCAAACCTCACTGAGCAACTCAATCTTCAATAGTACCTAAGCAAAGTACAAAGCTCAACTTAGCACAAAACTCCAAAATCCAAGATTTCGCATCTAATGACGAAAATGCCCTTTGGACCAACCGGGGATCCAAAGCGATCAAATCTTGTCCAACCAACTCCAAAACTGTGACGTACATGCTGTCGACGTCAAATCATGACTAATGGCACCCATTGTCCAAAAGGTCACTATTTGGGTCCCGTGGGTCCCACATGTCCAACCGACATTCCAAAAATCCGCCTTGGGCCCACAATCTCAGATTTCAAATCCGATTGCACCAATGGGCTCTAAATTGTCCCGACATCACTCTGCAACAATTTGGGCCCAATCCAACGGTCGGATTATTCTACATTACACGATCGAATGGCGATCGCTCGCCTTAACTTTGAAATTTAATAACTTAAGATCGGGACGTCCGATCATCAATCTGTCTGAACCTACAGACTCCTCACAACATCAGCTACAACATAATTAAAATTGGACACGATCCAACGGTCCGATCAACTCCTATCAACAGTCCACATTTGTGAGGCTCCGATCGTCGATTAAACGACGGAATCTCAACAATTTAAACATACTAACATGTTCAGTGACTCCAGGGCTACATTCTGTCTCTAAAGCCCTAACTCAGAATCGCCACCCTGCGCCGCCACGCGCCGCCACCGCCGGTGGTGGTTTGGGTACTATTCCGGCGACGGACCACCCTAGAATCGCCGGTCAAGACCTATGCCAAAATGTTCGTAATACTGAGTAGAACAACTTTAATTCTTACCTCGAGGTCCAATTCGAAGTGTAAGTGGCTCAAACCGCCGGTTGAAGTTGCTGATTTCACTGTTGACGAACCAACTTCGCAGCGCCGCCGTGCCTTCACCACACCTCCGATGACTCCGATTCTCCTTGGGTTATGTTCACAGGATAGCAGGCTTTCTATCTGGGTTGGTGGTGTCGATCACCTCCACCGTACGCCGCCGCAGAAGCCGCCGGAAATCGCCTCTCCGACGAGCTCTCAAACTTCCGGATTCAATTGCAAATTATGAATCCAAACAGTGTCCATCTTAAATTTATAGGCAAAGTCTCTGTTTGCAATTTAGTCCCTGAAACTTCAAACGAGTATAACTTCTTCGTTTCAACTCGGATTCACGAACCGTTTGCGCCTACGCGTTCGTGAGATCAATATCAATTTTCCAATTCAAAAATCATAATTTTCTCACTTCAATTTCTGGTACTTCCTTTGGAAAATCATAAACTTAATCGTAAAGGTATTTTTGTCCCAATTTGAGATTAAGTCACTTAATTCCAATATTTTCACATCAAACCAAATTCATACAACACCCAAAATAATTACACGACTTAATAAGATTTTCCACAAAAATAATAAAACCAAATGTTATTTTTGAGGTCATTACACAGTTACATCATATTTGATGTGTGTGGTAACTGAATCAATGCTTTGAATCAGTAACTGAATGAACGACGGAAGAGAAGCTGCTTATACAATAACACTCCATTATTATAATGCCAAATAGAGTGACAAAACCAACATGTAACTTGTTTTTGGTGTTCTGCCAAGGAGTAAGGTCTTGATAATGATTTACATATGGACAAATGCAATCTACCCTTCTCTTTGCATTTTCCAGGGAGACACTGCCAAACCTGATGCATGACGAAGTCTATTTAGTATCGACAACACGGACAGGGATAACTGGAATTGAATCCCACCATTCTTTTAGTCGTCTGCTGCTTTGGTTCTCCCCCTTGCTCATCCCTAACCTCGATGCCAATGTCATAGTGAAGCAACCCAATATTCCTGCCATTATAACTAACTTCAATGGAACCACTGCAAAACATATTGCTACCGCACTCATCGTCATCATCGCCATATCTGCATGCTGCAATAACAATCAATAATTACTTCAGTTGAATGAAACTGAAAAAAGTAATCAACAATTTTTCATCAGTAAATTACTGGCGAACCGGCAGAATATGATGCGCTGACAAGAACTTCAAATAAGCATGAAAAAAGTGACAATAACATGAGCATTGACATTTGAACCATTAATTGAATTGCCAAGTACCCATCAAATTCATATTTAAATTACTGCGGCATGCTGTCACTCATCTCGGTGCCAATGTTATGCTCACATTTCCGATACTTTTAAGAGAATTTCTTGTTCGCTCACATTTCTTAATTTCCTTTTCCTTTTCTGATATCCCTATAGTTAGAACTGGAAATCAGTGAGTTGTAGAAGTAAATGTATAGCTTGGCACAGTAAATACCTTGCGAGCCTTGGAAATAAATATGGACCACAACTTCATTAATGAAACATTTGCCGTTTTCACCATTTCGTGCACAGTTTGCATTCCATGTTGAGCAGAAACTATGCTTTCCATTGTACTCTGGTCTGATGCAGTGCACACTACTATCTCATTGCATTTTGTATCAAGCCTTTGTAGTCTGGCTCTAAACATCTTTGCAACCAGCCACAGCAAGAAAGCTGCTATTGCTTTGCCAACCCATTCCCTAAATGTTAGTAATAAGTTATTGTTAACTAAATCTCATCACAACTTAGCTTAAGTAGCACTTCAGTTAAAGAAAACACTTACTCGTAAGTCACTATTAAAGCAGCAGCAATCACAACAAGGGTGGTTGACGGTCTTTCCCATGTGAGGACTTCTTCAAACCAAGGCACAGAATTTCTAAGGGGCCTTAGTAACTCCTACATGAAAAAACGGCACAGTAGTGAGGGATGCATGCGAATGTGCACCTAGTGAGGAGACAATCTAAAAAAACCACATCCATACTAGTACACCACAAATATGAGAGGAACATACTAGAGATGGTCACCTAGTGAGCAGAAGATCTTTATAGGGGTAACTTAAATGGTCATATAGGGTAAGATAATGAAGGGCATAAAAAGATCTATACGGGTAAAGTTTGGGGGAAGGGAAGAGGGAAGAGAGGCCTTTTTATAATTTGCTACTGTATATCATTTATACAAATCTGTGCTTTAGGAAGAGGAAAGCGCACATAATGACATTTATAAGTGTATATAATATTAGTCAAATAGAACAATTTCATAATTACTTCAAAGATATACCAAGGAGTAAGGATTTCAAAGTAATTATTCCTGGAGAAAGTAGCTCCACAACATAGATTAGTCATTGTATGAAGAAAAGAAACAGGAAAAAGGGACAGCCATGAACAAATGGAAGAAGATGGTTAAAGATAGTGCAGAACCTCACCACATAGTGGCAATGGAAGAAGCAAGTACCGGATTCCACATGGTGGGATTAAAACCTAGTTGAGCTCATTAAATGGATGTTCCGCTAAAGTGACATAGATGGGGGTAAGATGCTTACCAAAAAGATAGTAGTGCTTTCGCTGATTCCCTCCTCTTTCAGTTCCTTTGTGGTAGCTTTGGCAATAGCAATTTCCTTTTCTTCCTCTCTTGATTGATTAATTGCAGTTTCTAGTTGGAAACTGTCTTCATCTTGAACAGTTGGACTTGTACTTCCCTTGCCAGCTGCTGTTATGTCTAAACGTGAGATGATTGACTCTGACATGTTCATAGTCCTTAGAATGGAACTAGCACTGCATGGGTGCCCGCTATTGACCTTCTTTAGACTCTCAGCAAGCTCTTCCAGAACATAGTCTCCCTTTGGTAACTCATCGAACAAGGAAAAAATTAAGAATCTTGTCGGTGTAGGGGGTGATATTCTTAGCATTTCTCTTGCTGCATGAAGCCTTGTTATTGATAGTATTGTCCTTGCATGCATCTCCCAAGCTTGTATTGGACATTTTAGTTCATACTTTGCAAGGAAACGGTGCATCAGCATAATCTCCTTTGTGAGTGCAAGCCAGTGGTCACGTCTTGTAGAGCTTGTTACCTCAGGAAACTCCAGAACTATCCCCTCTAATCTAGAAAATTGGTGAGACGAGTAATTCAAAACAACAATATCAAGATTTTAACAAACTTTGCGTTGTTGTGTTTCTGTTAGGCAGATGTCGCATCCATACAATTGCCACAAGGAGGGCTAGAAACCCTTCAGCATTTAGCATGAAACAAGTTGAGTCTAAACATGCACTATGAAGTATGCAGCAATCCATTTTTCAATCAAGTTATTTGCTCTACGATGCCACATGGCACTCTAGCGAAGGTTTTAGTTTTTCAGTTTCAAATACTAGTCTCTAAAAATTCGATGCAGAGTAATATGTCCTTACAAATTGGGAGACTCATAAACTATAGCCTTGTCAAAAAGTGGGGCACCCCACGGCCCTGTTGCAGCTGGTTTCACACTTTGCTCCATATCCTTTGAAAGGTTTATTTTAAGGGCATCTTCATATGTTATAATTCCAGAAGCCTCAAAGTAGAGTGCATAATTTGTTAGTGTAAGCCTACCTGAAATAAAAACACCAATTCATGGTTGGCCAGATCGAAGCAATTATTTAATTCTGGGGAAAAAAAAATATAAGTTTGTGATGATCAAAGTTGTCCTTTTAAACAAACCAGGCCAACTTGTTCCTCCGATGTGGCGCACTACTCTCTGTGTGCTAGCAGTTCCCTCCACATGTAAAATGAATTCATCATCTGCAAGCTCCGCACCCTTGGGCTTTGCATGTTTTTGCAAATGTTTTATACATCTACAAAAGTCAAAACAGTACACAAAAGGAAAAACTTTGAACAATCTTTTCAAAACTTTAAATGTAAGCATACTTTTATGATTTACACTACCATTTGTCATCTGCTACCCCGTTTAAATGTATTTGGCTCAGCGGATAACTAAATTAGTCTGCAAGCAAGTTGTTCATTGGCGGACCCAATGAAGGACAACTGCGGGCACTTGCCCACACTTACAAAAAAGTTGCAGCTGTATAATCCCACCCAAACTCATATTTTTTAATTTTTTTTAGGTCATTCTTAGGTGGAGCCCCCCACATGGCCCATCCAATACATACACTTTAAACTTAAAGTTTATATTAAAAAAGAAAAACCCTATGTTATAAAAGAAGAATAAAGATCCCACCAAGTACACATCATTATCCACACGATTGCTGATTTTTTTTTTTGAATAATATGCATGTGGTTAAGATAAGAATAATATCGATGGCTGATTTTTTAAAAGTCCTCGTTTATGGTTCACTGTATTTGAATAATCCACACGATTGTGACCATAGACAACCAAATGTCTTTAAATTTGTAGTAATAGAAAGAAAAGGAGAGACCCTTCCCGTCCGTCAACCACGTTACATATCCAACCAAACTATATCGATGTACACATCATTATCTAAGAAAGTTCTCTTTATTTGAATAATCCACACGATTGTGACCACAGACGACTGAAAGTCTTTGAAGTAATACTCGTCCGTCAACCACGTTACATACCCAACCACGTCACATTTTTTTTATTTTTGCAAAATTGAATATTTGAGCATGTATAAAAACAATTGTGTTAACCACATTTTTAATAGAGATGAGCCCTACATATGTAAGTCCTATCTTGTTGATGTATTCTTAATCAGACTACACAATGTTTGGCTTCCTAACCTCGATAATCTCCATAACTGGGTATGACTGGAAAACTACAGTTAAAAACTAATGCAGATCCGACTGATGTGATAGTTCCAGTAATCAATCTTGCATATGATAAGGTTCAAATTCAAGTATTGGTCAAAGACTACATTTAGATTGAGTTTGGACACGTCAAATGAGTGTTATTGTCTTCTACAATGTGTAGCTGCTAGTCTTTTACAATGCATGTTTGCCATAGAGTGTATTAAAGAGTGTCTCCAGCAATATTATTCGTGTAGATGCTTATTTAGTATGCATCAATACATCATAAAAATGCAATATAGGGTTAGATGCATCACCTGTCAATTTCCTTTAAAAATTTGTCATAGGCAGGAAAATGGAGCCGGTTTCCTGTAGGTGCTGTTAAAGTTTCAAAGGTAAATCTCCCATTAACAACATCAGCAACTAGTGGAGCCAGCGATCCCAACCACACAAATGCATCTTCTCCAACATCTTGCTCATTATCAACCTGCTAGACAGTACATAAAGCATGAATAAGAAAATGCAAGCATACTGACAACTACAAGGAGGAACAGAAGACTATTGTTCAAGCAACTGCCATTACTTCATACCAAAACTTGGTTCAATCCAAAATTCCATGTATGCTTTGTTCTCGAAAAATCAATGCTTTCAAATTAAATTTTAAGAACTGATATAGCTTACAAGAAGTGGCATGAGGTCGGAATAGAACAGAGAGATCTCATCTTGTTCTGTAGAAAATTTTGCAGGTACTTTTTTCTCTTCTTTCTCCTTTGCCACACACTCCTGAAAACCCCCAAAAGATATGACATGTGTTGCAACAACAATAGAAATACTAGAGACGAAAACAAAAAATAATTAAATCCCAATAATAAGAAGTCTGGTGGAAAAAAAAAATGTAATACCATGTGTTACAAAGCTGAATAGGTACAGCAATTAGAAACAGTGACATAATCATCATTTAGGGTAGGGCTAAGGTTAAGAGGATTTAGGGTAAGGCTAGGGGAATAGTTAGAAGAAACTAGCAGAGGTGGAGGTAATTATTAGGAATATTTGAAATAACTAATATGCAATTAAATATTTGAAATGCATATCTTCTTTTTCTTCCCATAAAAATATGAATGTGTCAATGTATTATAATAGTTCAATCAAGAAGTTTCACTATATAATAATAACTTCGTCGCGATATATGAAATCACTCCTCCTCCCAAATGGACCCTGTAAATGATGCAAAAAACAAAAGTAAAATTTATCCACCCTCCTAAGAACAGCTTCTTGGATTCAGCACTTACACCTAAAATCTCATATGATTTTATTCTTAGTTAAACAGATCGAATTTGTCGAAATTGCATTATGAACTTATTTGGACTTTGATAATTTTGCAATGTAACAAACATATAACATATGTACAAACATTACTCTTTAAAACACATGGAGGCATCCAAACCAGAGTTAGAATTACTACCATTCACAATCATATGCAAAGTTGATCACTATTTTTTCTGTTCAATAAAAATGGAAAAAGTTAATCAATCAATCACCGTGAAAGATTCTTCGTCCGCAGAAGTGGGCATCTCCCAGGCAAGCATCATGTTGAAAGTGAAGCGGCTAAAAGACCCATCCGCAATCTTTTCATCAATGGTTTTGCAAATGTCACTAGTCTGCAGAACCTTGGCACTGCAAAATTCTACAAATTTCCTCCCATAACTATTGTTATTATTATTAGTAGCCGTAATATTATGACCAACCGGCGCCGTTTCATCTGCCTTCCCTGTGGTCTTAAATTCCTCCACCAGTTTCTCCACAGGAGTTTCCAATTTTCTGCCACATAACATAATCATTTAACAAATATATATATACACACACACACACAACCAGTTTTATATTTATATACATCCAACAATTTGGAGAACAACATCTATGGGAGGATTTAACAAACATATACACACTTTTATGTAGCCACGTTTGATCTGCCTTCCATGTAGTTTTCTATATATATATATATATATATATATATGTAGAGTTAGAGATAGAGAGAGAGAGAGAGAGAGAGAGAGCGATCACTCACAGAGCACAGTTTTGTACGACGTCGTTGGCTATGGAGGAAAGATGTTTCAATCTGTTTGCCATTGTTGAGTTGGTTGCAACGTTCAGATTAGGTTGCAGAAGCAGTGTGATTTGCAGAGAAAACCTTTGGCTTAATAGGGAGAGAAAGAAGCGGTGAGATGTGTTTCTTGATGGAGTTGCCACGTCTGTTTGGCCATGCAGCATTGCAAGTACACTTGTTGCACGTCCCCTTTTTCCCTCAGCAAAACAATCCTCGCTCCAATTCTAGCAAGCGCCTAGAATGAGTGGCGGATAGTAGCCTTTCGATCAATCAAACGGTATAACTTTAGTGATATATATCTATCTATATATATAAAGCAAAAGGCAGAGAATTGTGAAACATTCAAAATACCAGAAAATGCCCTTGGTTAATGCTAATATTAAGAATTGAAATTATTAATTAAATGAGGATAATATGGTAAATTCATATTTAAAAAAAATAAAAATAAAAATAAAATCAGATAATGTATCCTATTTTTATGGAAAATAACTACCCATTTTTTATTTTCTTAATTATAAAAACTAAAAAAAGAAAACCAATTGGCACACGCGTGAGCGTGTGGCAAGGGGCTAGTATATATAAAGCAAAAGGCAGATAATGGTGAAATATTCAAAATACCAAAAAATACCCTTGGTTAATGCAAATATTAAAAATTGAAATTATTAATTAAATGAGGATAATATGGTAAATTCACACTTTTTCATATTAAAAAATAAATAAAACAAAAAGAAAAATCAGATAATGGATCCTATTTTTATGGAACACAACTACCCATTTTCTTTTTTAATTCTAAAATAAATTTAAATTTAAAAAAATAAAAAGCCTCTCGCAGGCGCGGAAGCGTGTGCTGAGAGGCTAGTATATCTTTATGTTACAACCGGGTTGCAAGCAATTACCTGTTTCTGAATAACCCACAAATAAATCCAAACCCAAATACTTTGCTCTCTTTGGCTCCATCTCACTTCTGATGGTTGCCCTTAGCTCTTGTACCCTAAGATAAGATTTATTTCTTTTTTATACAAAGAAGGGGGAATTCAACGTAGGACCTTGGATGCAATGTAACCACATGAATTAGAAGTCTCTTGCAGATGAATTTATTAATAAAGGCAGTGTAGTTTATCTTCAAAATTTTATGATTTGGAACTACATTTTTCTGTTCCCCCAACAATTATAGATGTTGAAGAACTTGGAGATTGGAAGAAGACTTGGCTTGCCCAACATCCTATGTTTGAAGCTCTCACAAATAAAGAGCTTGGTTTTTGAAATCTTTCATAAACAAATAAATCCTATGTTGGACTTGTATCTTATTATTTTCCGCTTCCCCGTTTGGTTCATAGAATGGATTTGATGGGAAATCATTTCCCATGTCATTTCCCAAGGGATGGGAAATGGTGATTCCTTTCCCATGTTTGGTAATGTCGGGAAAGTAACCCGGAAATATGATTTTATTTCCTTTCCCATGTTTGTTTTGAGTGGGAATTGAAAGCTAATTTTGTTTAGTTTCCCAATTTTACCCCTATTAAAAATATGTTATGAATTAAAAAAATAAAAAAGGAATACCAATAGTTGTTGGATAAAACTATAATTATAAATTATTAGTAAGGACAAATTAGTCAGAAAAATGTGCATTTAATGCTAGCCTTACTTTCCCATGAAAAGGGAAAGTAAAACCCAAGGAGGGAGGATGGGTTCACTTTCCCATGTGCCAGGCAACGATTTCCCATGCCTGACTTACCAAACATGGGAAAGCAATTGATTTCCCATCCCTAAGTTTGCTTTCCCATGAACAAAATGAGGCATAAGAGCACTTCTAGCAGTGAAACCCTGGCCATGGCAAGGGTGGGGCGCTAGGGCAGCTACTATTCACGTGAATAGTGGCTGCCCTTGCAAAAAACCTTGTGTGTTTCAAGCAGTTGCCATGGCAAAGGGCAAACATTATTCATTTTTTTTGTTTTTTTCACAAATTTTTTTACCTAAACAACTAATTTGGACAATATTTTCGCATAAGATATTTGGGTTCGTACTTATCAATATTTATTATAAAATTCATATCCCATAATCGGATAAAATTTTGGGTTCCAAATTTCAGATAAATTTCAAAATTCGAATTTCATGCCCTTCCGATTTCCATAGAAGAAGCCATAATATGATAGAGAAAAATAAAACTTGAAAGTGAAAAAAATATTGAGTAGAAAGTGAAAAATAGTTGAAGGAGAAGTAAATTTCAATGAGGATTTGGTGTTAAAAGTGAAGAGTATTGGTTGGTATTTATAGAAAAAAAATTAATTAATTTTTGGGTTTTTTTAAAAAAAAAATTCGAATTTTTTTCCTTCTTTTATAGCGTGTAAATTGTTAAGATGGACGTCTAGAAAGACGACGATATATCACACGCGCGCGATTTAAATATGAACTGTTGAAACGGACATCTATATAAATACAATTGCATTCAAAATATTTACGGAACTTTTGAAGTCGCGCGTAGCGTGCGTGATTAAAAAAGGCCTCTCGCACGCGCGGAAGCGCGTGCAGGGAGGCTAGTATCTACAAAGTTTAAACTAATGCAAATAGAATGGCCCTTTTTAAATAATTATATTTAATAAATAGTATAGTCGCACGGCTATACTCCTTTGAAATATAATATAATTAAAGGGTATCGCCACTCGTCTATACTACTGCATTTTTATTATATAAAAAATAGTACAGTCGCACAGGGACTAAATTGGCCAAATGGTTAAAACACATGGACTATTTTGACATTTAAGTATACATAATATGCATATAGGTGGAAGGTATGCAACGATCAAGACAACCTGTGCCACCAGTTCCTCTCTAATTGATCTTTCACTTTTTTTATTTTTTTCGTTGTCAATGTATACATAAATAACATGAGATGAGACCAAACTTAAACATATACTTTTAAATTTGTACTAACACTACTACAAAAATCGAAATAGACGACGGTAATCCACCGTCGTGTATTCGGTTTTTCAACTGTCGTGAATTCGACCGACATCTTTTTGATGCATAAAACCACGACGGTAAATCCCCGTCGTCTATTATTTGTAAAGACGACATTTTTACTCAAAACCGTCGTCTATTATATGTAAATAGACGACGCTTTTACTCAAAACCGTCGTCTATTTACATATAATAGACGACGGTTTTTTTTAAGAACTTTCGTCTATTTGATGTAAAAACGACAGTTTTTGTTAAAGAACTATATTTTATTATATCCAAAGACGTCGGTTTTGTTAAAAAGCCATCATCTATTAAATGTGAAGACGACGATTTCTTGAAATATTGTCGTCTATTAACTCTAAGACAACGATTTTTTAGTAAAACCGTCGTTGATTGTATATAAAAAAGACGTTATGGTGTTAAAAGAGGTCATTGATAATATATACAGATGACGGTTTTTCCAATAAAACCATCGTTTTATTATCTTTAGTTTTTTGAAGAGTCAATAGTTATTACATAGTCAACCAATCTTTATTCTATTACATACATACTTCCTATCTATAATTAGAAATAACGGAGATCACAAATTCTACTAATTTGATTTTAACTCCATCAATTTGTTCTTGGGTTGACTTAGCTCTGCCTTCTTGCACATTTTCCAAGTTGTTGGTGTCGGAAAAGGAAAGACCTACACGAAAGAGACCCCAATACTCTTAAACATAAACTTGTTTAGCAGTAACCTAACCTTAGCAAAAAGATCTATGCAGCTCTAGAATGACAGCAGAACACAATTGGCATAATTGCCAAAGTACCTGTTCTTGTGGTGGCACCATAACCTGTTCTTGTGGTGGCACCATAACAAACGAAAAATCAGAGATTCAGAAAATTAACAATGAAATTCCAAAATAATTAAAGTAAACAACAAAAACAAAAAGTATTTTGGACCTGATGATGTTGTCGGTCCAAAAACAAACGGATCTAGTGAGGGATGGGTATGTTTTGCCTCATCTTCTTCGTCAGCTTCTTCTTGATTACGAAGGCCTTGTGGGACGGCTGTGCATATTTATAAAAAACCCAAATGAGAAACTCACTTAAATCCCACGAAATTAGCACAATACATAAACAAACATATATATAGACCGATTTCCATAAGTCTTTCTAGATCGAGTCGTTGAGTTTGATGAGCGAGTTGAGTGCCTGAGAGCGAGATCTTCTTTGAAGAAAGTGAAGGTCGAGATCTTTCAAATCAAACCTTTCAACCAGCTTTGATTCTCAAATACAGAACCTCCCTTTACATCTTATGGATCTGCGAAGACCTCAATCTCTCAACTCCTTCATTGATATCAATTTTTTGATGATTTTGTAGAGAGTTTCATGAGGGTGTTTCATGAGGGTTTCAAGGAGAGAGAGATAAGGTTTTCAGAGACGGGGGAAAATCTGAAAATTTGTCGAGTGCGAATTCACTTAAGTAGCCTTTTTTTAGCGTGTTTTAAAAAACGACGCTTGTTAATGAGAGATAAGGTTTTCAAAGATGGGTGAAAATTTGAAAATTTGTCGAGCGCGAATTCACTTAAGCGGCCATTTTTTAGCATGTTTTAAAAGACGACGCTTTTAAAAAAAAACCGTCATCTTAACATATAATAGACGACCCTTTTTTAAAAAAACCGTCATCTTTACTTCACAATAGACGACCTTTTTTTTTAAAAAGCGTCATCTTTACTTCATAATAGACGACCCTTTTTTTAAAAAAACCGTCATTTTTACTTCACAATAGACGACCCTTTTTTTATTTATACTTTCATTAAATACAACATAAGATTTCGTGGTATCCACTAATGTAAATATTTTAAATTGAAGATCAAATTGAGTCATTGTATTCATAAAGGGTCAAGGAGTGTAGCTGTAAAAAAATCATCAAAATCAGAGTTATAATAACCGCTAAATCTTGATTTTTCGTTTATAACCGTCGAAATGTTTTGTCCCTTTACTTGATCTCTGATTTTTTTTTTTTCCGATTTTTGGCGTATATGATCTCGATGTGTAAACAAACAAGTTTCACGGTTGGATCGTTGAAATTAGTTTCGTAGAATGCGTATGCCATCAAAACAATATATTCACTAACAATTAAGAGTTTATTTATACTTTTATTAAATATAACATAAGATTTTGGGATATCCACTAGTGTAAATATTTTAAATTGACGATCGAATTAGTTCATTGTATTCATATAGAGTCAAGGAGTGTAGCTGTAAAAAATCATCAAAATCAGAGTTGAAATAACTGTTAAATCGTGATTTTTCGTTTAGAACCGTCAAAACGTTTTGTTCGATTACTTAAATCTCTGAATGTTTTTTTTTTCCCGATTTTTGGCGTATATGATCTCGAAGTGTAAACAAACAAATTTGATGGTTGGATCGTTGAAACTAGTTTCGTAAAATGCGTATGCCATCAAAATAATATATTCACTAACAATTAAGAGTTTATTTATACTTTTATTAAATATAACATTAGATTTTGTGGTATCCACTAGTGTAAATATTTTAAATTGACAATCGAATTGGTTCATTGTATTCATATAGGGTCAAGGAGTGTAGCTATAAAAAATCATCAAAATCAGAGTTGAAATAACTGTTAAATCGTGATTTTTCGTTTATAACCGTCGAAAAGTTTTGTCCTATTACTTCATCTCTGAATGCTTATTTTTTCCGATTTTTGGCGTATATGATCTCGAAGTGTAAACAAACAAATTTGACGGTTGGATCGTTGAACTAGTTTCGTAGAATGCGTATGCCTTCAAAACAATATATTCACTAACAATTAAGAGTTTATTTATACTTTTATTAAATATAACATAACATTTTGTGGTATCCACTAGTGTAAATATTTTAAATTGATGATCGAATGCAGTCATTGTATTCATATAGGGTCAAGGAGTGTAGCTGTAAAAAATCATCAAAATCGGAGTTAAAATAACCGTTAAATCTTGATTTTTCGTTTATAATCGTCGAAAACTTTTGTCCTATTACTTAAATCTCTGAATGTTTATTTTTTCTGATTTTTGGCGTATATGATCTTGAAGTGTAAACAAACAAATTTGATGGTTGGATCGTTGAAACTAGTTTCGTAGAATGCGTATGCCATCAAAACAATACATTCACTAACAATTAAGAGTTTATTTATACTTTTATGAAATATAACATAAGATTTTGTGGTATCCACTAGTGTAAATATTTTAAATTGACGATCGAATTGGTTCATTGTATTCATATAGGGTCAAGGAGTGTAGCTGTAAAAAAATCATCAAAATTAGAGTTGAAATAACCGTTAAATCGTGATTTTTCGTTTATAACCGTTGAAAAGTTTTGTCATATTACTTAATCTCTGAATGTTTATTTTTTCCAATTTTTGGCGTATATGATCTCGAAGTGTAAACAAACAAGTTTGACGGTTGGATCGTTGAAACTAGTTTCGTAGAATGCGTATGCCATCAAAACAATATATTCACTAACAATTAAGAGTTTATTTATACTTTTATTAAATATAACATAACATTTTGTGGTATCCACTAGTGTAAATATTTTAAATTGATGATCGAATGCAGTCATTGTATTCATATAGGGTCAAGGAGTGTAGCTGTAAAAAATCATCAAAATCGGAGTTAAAATAACCGTTAAATCTTGATTTTTCGTTTATAATCGTCGAAAACTTTTGTCCTATTACTTAAATCTCTGAATGTTTATTTTTTCCGATTTTTGGCGTATATGATCTCGAAGTGTAAACAAACAAATTTGATGGTTGGATCGTTGAAACTAGTTTCGTAGAATGCGTATGCCATCAAAACAATATATTCACTAACAATTCAGAGTTTATTTATACTTTTATTAAATATAACATAAGATTTTGTGGTATTCACTAGTGTAAATATTTTAAATTGACGATCAAATTGGTTCATTGTATTCATATAGGGTCAAGGAGTGTAGCTGTAAAAAATCATCAAAATCAGAGTTGAAATAACTGTTAAATCGTGATTTTTCGTTTATAACCGTCGAAAAGTTTTGTCCTATTACTTCATCTCTGAATGCTTATTTTTTCCGATTTTTGGCGTATATGATCTCGAAGTGTAAACAAACAAATTTGACGGTTGGATCGTTGAACTAGTTTCGTAGAATGCGTATGCCTTCAAAACAATATATTCACTAACAATTAAGAGTTTATTTATACTTTTATTAAATATAACATAACATTTTGTGGTATCCACTAGTGTAAATATTTTAAATTGATGATCGAATGCAGTCATTGTATTCATATAGGGTCAAGGAGTGTAGCTGTAAAAAATCATCAAAATCGGAGTTAAAATAACCGTTAAATCTTGATTTTTCGTTTATAATCGTCGAAAACTTTTGTCCTATTACTTAAATCTCTGAATGTTTATTTTTTCTGATTTTTGGCGTATATGATCTTGAAGTGTAAACAAACAAATTTGATGGTTGGATCGTTGAAACTAGTTTCGTAGAATGCGTATGCCATCAAAACAATACATTCACTAACAATTAAGAGTTTATTTATACTTTTATGAAATATAACATAAGATTTTGTGGTATCCACTAGTGTAAATATTTTAAATTGACGATCGAATTGGTTCATTGTATTCATATAGGGTCAAGGAGTGTAGCTGTAAAAAAATCATCAAAATTAGAGTTGAAATAACCGTTAAATCGTGATTTTTCGTTTATAACCGTTGAAAAGTTTTGTCATATTACTTAATCTCTGAATGTTTATTTTTTCCAATTTTTGGCGTATATGATCTCGAAGTGTAAACAAACAAGTTTGACGGTTGGATCGTTGAAACTAGTTTCGTAGAATGCGTATGCCATCAAAACAATATATTCACTAACAATTAAGAGTTTATTTATACTTTTATTAAATATAACATAACATTTTGTGGTATCCACTAGTGTAAATATTTTAAATTGATGATCGAATGCAGTCATTGTATTCATATAGGGTCAAGGAGTGTAGCTGTAAAAAATCATCAAAATCGGAGTTAAAATAACCGTTAAATCTTGATTTTTCGTTTATAATCGTCGAAAACTTTTGTCCTATTACTTAAATCTCTGAATGTTTATTTTTTCCGATTTTTGGCGTATATGATCTCGAAGTGTAAACAAACAAATTTGATGGTTGGATCGTTGAAACTAGTTTCGTAGAATGCGTATGCCATCAAAACAATATATTCACTAACAATTCAGAGTTTATTTATACTTTTATTAAATATAACATAAGATTTTGTGGTATTCACTAGTGTAAATATTTTAAATTGACGATCAAATTGGTTCATTGTATTCATATAGGGTCAAGGAGTGTAGCTGTAAAAAATCATCAAAATTAGAGTTGAAATAACCGTTAAATCGTGATTTTTCGTTTATAACCGTTGAAAAGTTTTGTCATATTACTTAATCTCTGAATGTTTATTTTTTCCAATTTTTGGCGTATATGATCTCGAAGTGTAAACAAACAAGTTTGACGGTTGGATCGTTGAAACTAGTTTCGTAGAATGCGTATGCCATCAAAACAATATATTCACTAACAATTAAGAGTTTATTTATACTTTTATTAAATATAACATAACATTTTGTGGTATCCACTAGTGTAAATATTTTAAATTGATGATCGAATGCAGTCATTGTATTCATATAGGGTCAAGGAGTGTAGCTGTAAAAAATCATCAAAATCAGAGTTGAAATAACCGTTAAATCTTGATTTTTCGTTTATAACCGTTGAAATGTTTTGTCCCGTTACTTGATCTCTAATTTATTTATTTTTTTCCGATTTTTGGCGTATATGATCTCGATGTGTAAACAAACAAGTTTGACGGTTGGATCTTTGAAACTAGTTTCGTAGAATGCGTATGCCATCAAAACAATATATTCACTAACAATTAAGAGTTTATTTATGCTTTCATTAAATATAACATAAGATTTTGTGGTATCCACTAGTGTAAATATTTTAAATTGACGATCGAATACAGTCATTGTATTCATATAGGGTCAAGGAGTGTAGCTGTAAAAAATCTTCAAAATCAGAGTTGAAATAACCGTTAAATCTTGTTTTTAAAAAACCGTCATCTTTACTTCACAATAGACGACCATTTTTAAAAACAGACCGTCATCTTTACATATAATAGACGACCCTTTTTAAAAAAAACCGTCATCTTTACTTCATAATAGACGACCCTTTTTAAAAAAAACCGTCATCTTTACTTCATAATAGACGACCCTTTTTAAAAAAAAACCGTCATCTTTACTTCATAATAGACGACCCTTTTCATATAAAAAGGGTCATCTTTACATATAATAGACGACCCTTTTTATATAAAAAACGTTGTCTTTACTTCATAATAGACGACCATTTTCATATAAAATGGGTTGTCTTTACTTCATAATAGACGACCCTTTTTATAAAAAAACCGTCGTCTTTACTTAATAATAGACGACCTTTTTTATAAAAAAACCGTCATCTTTACATATAATAGACGACAGTTCTTTCAAAACAACCATGTCTTTACCAAAAAAAGGACACTTGATTTTCAAAAGACGACGCTTGTCATACCTGTTGTCGTTGTTTTTTGGTCAGATCTTAACTCTGAAGAAAAGCTTTTTAATAAGACGACACTTTTTAATTTGTGTGCGTCGTTATAAAAAAATTCTTAACAGTATCTCCATTTTTTAGTTGTTTAAGTCACTTATCCATGACGGTTTTTTGTTACCGTCGTCTTTTTAAAAACAACGACGGTTTTTTGTTTTACCGTAATCTTTTTCTGGTCGTCTTTTGCCCTTTTTGTAGTAGTGTAATCAAATTTTAGCATAATTTGGGAACACGTATACTCACCTTCAATTTTGATATTTTATCCTTTGCTACATGTCTACTCCAATTATCGGAAGAAAATTGTACCAAAAATAGTGTCATTTTCAAAAGTCAAGAGACAAAAGGAAAATCCTTTCGTTTCTATTTAAGAAGCCATGTTTAACAAGAAAACAATTAATAAGAAATTGCTTAGAGCTGAGCACGGTTTGGTTTGGTTCGGGTTTCACCCAAAACCGTACGCCGAACCGTAGCTTTCAGTGGAGAGATTTCTGGCACCGTACGCCAAACCACCAACTCCGGTTAACCGGTCAAACGGTTTGGTTTTCTCGGTTTTGGTGATTAACCGGTGGCTGCGAAAGAACTGAGATGGAGGTTGCGAGAGAACTGAGATGGAGCCTGCGGGATCTGGGCTCGACGACTTCGCAGCTTGCCCCTCCATCTCCACGGCTCCAACTTATTTATTCCCTTTGTAAAAATGGCTGGTACAGTTTTGTTCTTGTTGGATTACCATACAATAAGAAAGAGATTAATAAGAGAGAGGGAGGAAGATAAGATGAAAAAGCTGTGACAGAATAGAAACAAAGGGAGAAAGAAGAAAGAAGAAAGAGAAATGAAAAAAGAGAAGAACAAGTTGTCCAAAAGAGAGAGAGAAGAAGTGGTGCGAAAAAAGAGAGATCCTAACATTTTTTAATAATATTTATTCTACAAGAAAGTGGTTAAATAAACTTATTATATCAATGTTTACAAAGAAATTTGCTTGCTCTAGTGGATGATGGAATACTATATGCAATTGTGTGGTAATACAGAATAGTAATTTTTTAAAAAAAAAATTTAAGTCTCGTCACAAATACTATGTCAATGAAAGTAGAGGCATTTTCTATGTTTCACTAAAGTGCAATAAACCACCATTGAAGAATAGATGCAAAAAAATGGATGCAAAACCAAATGTTGATGTATGCACTATAGTAGAACATTTGCAAAACCAAGTGCAACGACATCGTTTCATTTAACCCTAAAAACAAAACACACGAGTCTTCTTCCTCGCATAGTCATATTCCTCACAGCCATTTTACAGACTCATCTGTGCAATCTCTTCTGGTTCAGAATTGTCCAGATATGGGGCCGCCTCGCTCCGCCTTGCAACGCCTCCTCACACTTTGCCCTCGCTAAACGTGCAACTCCCGAAAGCCGACCGCCTCAGGCAATTCCCTGCCGCCTCGCTTCGACGTGCGCGAAGTAATTCTTTCTATTCCTTCTAATGATAGGAAATTTTATTTGGTCGTTGATCGTTGATTTGGAGTTGGCCGATTCTTCGTCTGAATTAGAAGAAGCTTGGTCCGAATCCAAGTCTGAGGAACCCGAGCCTCCAACATTACCCACTCATGTTGCTGAGAAGAAACCACCACCGAAGAATCCTGTTGTCGATGTGTTTTCCAAGATGAGTACAATGTTTAGGTTTGTGGCTGGGATGTCTCAAGGTTGTTTGTATGGAATTACCCCAACAATTGTAAGAGCACATCTTGTGGTTATTCATGTGACTTCTTCTTGGGCTTCTCCTCAGTGATATTGGCAACCCCTGCAAGCTCTTATGGTTGAAATGTTGAATAGACAGTATTATCTATTTTGTATATAAAATTTCTAAAAACATCATAATATATATTACAAATATATTCCATTCTTCCTTTGGGAGTCCATGTCTAATCAATTTCTTCATAAAGCAAGAGTAGAAGGCTATGCGAAGTGGTTGAATGTCCTTCTCCTGCCTATAAGTTCAGATGCACGTGTTTAGTGGATGCGCTGGTTTTCTTCCTCCAAGCAACAAACCTTTTCAAACAAAAGCCTCATATATGGGTCAACACGAGGTAGCTCTTCTTCTAGCAGCGCAACCAGACGGGGGTACCGAATCGGCGGTGGAGGGTAAATTTCACAATCTTTGCATGTTTTTGAATAATAAGAATCATAATCCTCTAAGTTATAGGGTTCCTAATCTTCGGAATCACCCACATGCTCTTTAGTAAGGAGACATTGTTTCGACATTGAACTAAGATGCGCGACACGTGGATCATCAAGATCGATAGAGACACGAACGCTTTTTGGACGAAGTTCGGTAAGACGATCCTGACAATCCTTGTACACCTTGATTAGGGCATGATGCTTATCCATAAGAGGTGATATCTGGAAGGGACATGAGGGTGACCTCTACAAAGAAAGGGAAATGGAAGTTTGCCTGAAGTTTCGATGTGGGACTTTGGGAAAATTGCTGTGGTAGTGATACATGTCCTACATTTTAGATTTCGCAAGCTTAGCCTTTGGCAGGATGTTGCCCTTTCACAGAAAAATGTCTCTTATGCACATTTGATTGTGACGATGTCCCCGAGACACACTCAAAAATCAAGGTTATTAAGATGTTAAATTCAACGTTGATTCCCTCAAGTTGATCCAGTTGGGTCTCACTTTGTTCAATGCCCATGGCAACAATGGGGGCACTTAGGAATTCAACTTCTTTGGATTCTATAAGAACTCTAACCCCTTTATTCAAGTTTCTATTTCTCTACTCAAAAGAAATGCTCTTGATTTTCAAAAAATATGGAATTTTGGGATTTCTGTTGAGAATTTTGTGGTCAGGTTTTTGCATGTCCTAAAAATGAAGAGAGGGTTGCATCATCTCAAATGGGTTTACTTTCATGGGCTTTATACTTGTCTTATCTTCTTAAACTCTTGACCCAAAATCCTATGTCAGGTTTAGTTGTTTGCTAAGGTTATAGAGGTAGTTTTTAGTGACATTTATGATGTCAATTTCATGGCGCGTAACTATCCAAGATTGTTCGGTGAAATTGAATTAGCAAGGGTGGCCAAGATTCTTGATGCGGAGCATTTTAATGAAGCTCATCAAGCTGGTTCGCAGAGTTTGTTGACTGTCGATGTGTTTTCCAAGATGAACACAATGTTTAGGTTTGTAGTTGGGATGTCGACGTGCGTGAAGTAATTCTTTCTATTCCCTCTAATGATAGGAAATTTTATTTGGTCGTTGATCGTTGATTTGGAGTCGGCCGATTCTTCGTCTGAATTAGAAGAAGCTTTGTCCGAATCCAAGTCTAAGGAACCCGAGCCTCCAACATTACCCACTCATGTTGCTGAGAAGAAACCACCACCGAAGAATCCTGTTGTCGATGTGTTTTTCAAGATGAGCACAATGTTTAGGTTTGTGGCTAGGATGTCTCAAGGTTGTTTGTATGGAATTACCCCAACAATTGTAAGAGCACATCTTGTGGTTATTCATGTGACTTCTTCTTGGGCTTCTCCTCAGTGATATTGGCAACCCCTGCAAGCTCTTATGGTTGAAATGTTGAATATGCAGTATTATCTATTTTGTTTATAAAATTTCTAAAAACATCATAATATATATTACAAATATATTCCATTCTTCCTTTGGGAGTCCATGTCTAATCAATTTCTTCATAAAGCAAGAGTAGAAGGCTATGCGAAGTGTTGAATGTCCTTCTCCTGCCTATAAGTTCAGATGCACACGTTTAGTGGATGCGCTGGTTTTCTTCCTCCAAACAACAAACCTTTTCAAACAAAAGCCTCATATATGGGTCAACACGAGGTAGCTCTTCTTCTAGCAGCGCAACCAAACGGGGGTACCGAATCGGAGGTGGAGGGTAAATTTCACAATCTTTGCGTATTTTTGAATAATAAGAATCATAATCCTCTAAGTTATAGGGTTCCCAATCTTCGGAATCACCCACATGCTCTTTAGCAAGGAGACATTGTTTCGACACTGAACTAAGATGCGCGACATGTGGATCATCAAGATCGATAGAGAGACGAACGCTTTTCAGACGAAGTTCGGTAAGACGATCCTGACAATCCTTGTACACCTTGATTAGGGCATGATGCTTATCCATAAGAGGTGATATCTAGAAGGGACATGAGGGTGACCTCTACAAAGAAAGGGAAATGGAAGTTTGCCTGAAGTTTCGATGTGGGACTTTGGGAAAATTGCTGTGGTAGTGATACATGTCCTACATTTTAGATTTTGCAAGCTTAGCCTTTGGCAGGATATTGCCCTTTCACAGAAAAATGTCTCTTATGCACATTTGATTGTGATGATGTCCCCAAGACACACTCAAAAATCAAGGTTATTAAGATGTTAAATTCAACGTTGATTCCCTCAAGTTGATCCAGTTGGGTCTCACTTTGTTCAATGCCCATGGCAACAATGGGGGCACTTAGGAATTCAACTTCTTTGGATTCTATAAGAATTCTAACCCCTTTATTCAAGTTTCTATTTCTCTACTTAAAAGAAATGCTCTTGATTTTCAAAAAAATAGGGAATTTTGAGATTTCTGTTGAGAATTTTGTGGTCAGGTTTTTGCATGTCCTGAAAATGAAGAGGGGGTTGCATCATCTCAAATGGGTTTACTTTCATGGACTTTATACTTGTCTTATCTTCTTAAACTTTTGACCCAAAATCCTATGTCAGGTTTAGTTATGATGTTTGCTAAGGTTATAGAGGTAGTCTTTAGTGACATTTATGATGTCAATTTCATGGCGTGTAACTATCCAAGATTGTTCGGTGAAATTGAATTGGCAAGGGTGGCCAAGATTCTTGATACGGAGCATTCTAATGAAGCTCATCAAGCTGGTTCGTAGAGTTTGTTGACTATCGATGTGTTTTCCAAGATGAACACAATGTTTAGGTTTGTGGCTGGGATGTCGACGTGCGCGAAGTAATTCTTTCTATTCCCTCTAATGATAGGAAATTTTATTTGGTCGTTGATCGTTGATTTGGAGTCGGCCGATTCTTCGTCTGAATTAGAAGAAGCTTGGTCCGAATCCGAGTCTGAGGAACCCGAGCCTCCAACATTACCCACTCATGTTGCTGAGAAGAAACTACCACCGAAGAATCCTGTTGTCGATGTGTTTTCCAGGATGAGCACAATGTTTAGGTTTGTGGCTAGGATGTCTCAAGGTTGTTTGTATGGAATTACCCCAACAATTGTAAGAGCACATCTTGTGGTTATTCATGTGACTTCTTCTTGGGCTTCTCCTCAGTGATATTGGCAACCCCTGCAAGCTCTTATAGTTGAAATGTTGAATATGCAGTATTATCTATTTTGTATATAAAATTTCTAAAATATCATAATATATATTACAAATATATTCCATTCTTCCTTTGGGAGTCAATGTCTAATCAATTTCTTCATAAAGCAAGAGTAGAAGGCTATGCAAAGTGGTTGAATGTCCTTCTCCTGCCTATAAGTTCAGATGCGCGCGGTTAGTGTTTGTACTGGCCTTCTCCCTCCAAGCGACAAACCTTTTCAAACAAGAGCATCATATATGGGTCAACATGAGGTAGCTCTTCTTCTGCCAACATAACTAGAAGGATTGGGGTGCCGAATGGGAGGTGAGGGTAAGGTTCCCAAGTGTTTCTGAATGATAAAACTCATAATCCTCTAAGTTATAAGGTTCTCAATCTTCAGAATCACCTACATGTTTGTAAACCGTTTATCCTACTCGTATTGGTAGCCCAGACTTGAGTCTAGCCACATAGACCTGCACACATTGTTGCGTAGATTCAGCTGCACCAAAATTGATTCAGCTGCATCCTCAACTTGTGATACTCGTAAGTGCACGAGCCGTTTGGTAGTATAGCAAATGTAAGTGCGAGGTCGATCCCACAAGGATTGGTGATTGAATGATCCAATTCATTTTCCCTACACAAAACAGAAATGAAAAAGAAAGGAAATAAATAAAACAAGGAAGAAAGAAAATAACTAACTCAAGTAGACTAGTTCCCAAGTTCAATTAGATTAATGGATTGATTCTAGCTAACGTATGATTAGGCCATGGTGTTTGGTCCTAACCTTGTGTTCCTAATTCCCTAATTTGATCATTTGTTGTCTAACCTAAAATTAAGCATTAGGAACCCATTAAGCATAGAAGAACAAATTAAACAACCAAGCATGTATCTAATCCCTGTTGTCGAATGTCCATACATACTCTTCCTATTCATAGTTCAATTCGAATTAAGGCATGGTGTCTACTCTTAATTCAAACTAAGATAGCTAACATGCAAGCCTAAATGGTGATCAATCATTCAAACTAGCATATTAACTTATAAGCATAATGAATAAGAACAAAAACCATAATTGAAACTTGGAAACTAATCAAACTTGAAACTAAAGAAAAGAATTTAGATAATGAAAAGTAAAGTGGAACTAAGAAAAACTTAAGGAAAATTTCAGCACAAATATTTCATTAAAACAATTGAAAACTAGAAAGAGAAACTAAGAGAATTTGAGGAAGAGAAGGGAAGGGAGCTCTAGAGAAGTGTTTGAGAGCTCCCCCCCTTAGGGTGTGTTTACAAGCTTAGAGAACTTCCCTATTTATAGGCCTAGGGGAAGTGAAAATCTGAATTATACAATTGAATTTTCTAAACACACTAACTTCACCTAACACACAACACTTAATTCACCTAACACACTATTGCATTTGAAAACAATTCCTCTTGTCTTTAGGCTTAGTGTTGCAGCTCCCACTTCATCATCTTTTGGCTGCTGCAAAATTCCACTCAAAAATAGGTATTGAATATGCTTCACCAAACTTTCCCACAATCAACAACACTTCATCATGCATATGTCATGCATGACAATGCATTGCAGCCAGCTTGTGGGCTCGTTTTGGGCTTGTGGCTCCAATCTGAAAAATCTGGAAAAATATGGATCTTGAAGCTCATTGTCTTATCTTTCCAAGCATATGCAGCCCAGCTCAAGGAAAAATCGGAAAGCCCTTCAAATGTGATTTTTGGCCCAGTAACGCAGATGCTGCCGAATTTGACCTTAAGTTGCCAAAACATGTATAACTTTCTCTAGAAGACTCGGAATCATGAACCGTAAAATTATACAGAAACTAGACTTCCGTATCTTTCCAATGATATATGGCTCATCATCTAGTTCTTCTTGAGTAAGTACAGTCCAATCCGTGAAGTTGACTGATCTGCAGACATGATTTTGAGCTAACTTGTCTCCAAAATGCAATTAGTGAGTCTCAAGCTTATAACACTGAAACAAACACAAAACTTATTAAAAGCATAAGTTTAACTCAAAAACATAACCAAATCATAAGTTAGAAGGGTATAAAATGATATGTAATTATGCACCGATCACACATAGAATAAGATTAGAGCAAGAGCAAACTGGGGCTGATCCCAGTTGAACCCTCTCCAATGGCTAAGTCAGGAACTATCTTAAGTTGGAGATAAAATGGATGTAGGGTTTGCACAATGAGAATATTTATTACCTTTGTCCAGAGATTGGTGAGGGGTATTTATAGGGGGAAGATGGTGATCAAGATATTTTAGTGAAAGAGATCTATATCCTCTAGATTATGTTATATTTAATGTTCTGTCTCTGATCAACCTACTTTCCTGACAGAGATCAGGTGGTGAAGTGACAAGCGAACATGGATGGGAGGTGCATTAAATGTTCTCTCTCCATCCCTAACCTGTCTACCTGGAGGTTGAGGGGTAAGACGACATCTGGCTAAGAATGGGATGTGCATCGACCGACCTTTCTCCCCTGCCATGTTGTTTTCATTAAATGTCTTACAAGCTTGAGATAGAGAACCATAGTAGTCGGGTCAGTGGCTATACCTTCAATCACAGGCCCAGCCCCCTATTCTGTCATACCCTACCCTGAAGAGCTTATCTGTTGAAGCTGAGGGTATAGCATGTGGTCGGGTCGGTACATAAGTGACCTAGCTGGCTATACTCATGTGGCAATTTATAACAGGCTCAGCTCGTAGTGATGAGATGAGCTATCAACAATGTTCTTTAGTAGGGAGATATTTTTTCGATATTGAACTAAGATACGGGACACGTGGATCATCAAGATCGGCAAGGACACGAACACTTTTCGGACGAAGTTCGGTAAAACGATCCTGACAATCCTTGTACACCTTAATTAGGGCATGAGGCTTATCCATAGGAGGTGATACTGGAAGAGGCATGAGGCTGACCCCTACAGAGAAAGGGAAGTAGATGTTTGCCCAAAGTTTCGATGTGGGACTTTGGGCAAATTGTTGTGGTAGTGATACGTGTCCTACATTTTAGATTTTACAGACTTGGCCTTTGGCAGGTTGTTGCCCCTTCAGAGAAAAATGTCTCTTATGCACATTTGATTGTGATGACATCCCCGAGACGCACTCAAAAATCAGCATTATCAAGATGTCAAATTAAACGTTAATTCCCTCAAGTTGATCCAGTTGGGTCTCACTTTGTCTGATGCCCATGGCAATAATGAGGGCACCTGGAAATTCAACTTTTATGGATTTGATGAGAATTCTAGCCCCCATATTCTAGTTTCTATTTCTCTACTCAAAAGAAATGCTCTTGATTTTAAGAAAATGTGGAATTTTGGAATTTTGGAATTTCTGTTGAGAATTTTTTGGTCGGGTTTTTGCATGTCCTGAAAATGAACAGGGGGCTGCATCATCTCAAATGGGTTTGCTTTCATGGGCTTTATGACTTGTCTTATCTCCTTAAACTCCTGACCCAAAATCCTATGTCGGATTCAGTTGTAATGTTTGCTAAGGCTCTAGAGGTAGTCTTTGGTGACATTTATGATGTTCAGTTAATGGTGTGCTACTTCCCAAGATTTTTTTGCGGTGAAATTGTATTGGCAAGAATGGCCAAGATTCTTGATGTGGAGCGTTCTAATGAAGCTCATCAAGCTGGTTCGTACCGTTTGTTGACTGCCGATGTGTTTTCCAAGATGAACACAATGTTTAGGTTTGTGGCTGGGATTTCCCAAGGTTGTTTGTGTGGAATTACCCCAACAATGTAAGAGCACCTCTTGTGGTTATTCATGTGCCTTCCTCTTGGGCTTCTCCTCAACAATATTGGCAACCCCTGCAAGCTCATGTAGTTGTTGCTCATATGATCCTCCATCGCTGACCTTGTTTTCATGTTGCATATTCTACACATGTCCTCATTTCCGCTTTATCAGCCTACGACTTTTCTTTAGGAATGTCTATAGTGTGCCTTGTCTCATGATTAAAGTTTGTCATGATAAGAGTAAATTATTATTATATATTTATAATTGTCTCTTGTAAACTATTAGAATACAAATTTCATGATGACTACTATAAATAAGGTACATTATATATTATTATCAATACACACGACCTCATTTTCTGGGGCTTTATAATTGTTTGTTTATTATTCTTTATGGTATCCAGAGCCTAGTGACTTATGTTTGCTCAAATATTTTTTTCTCTTTACACTTATGGTTTCCTCCTCTAATGTTTCTTTACATATGGTTCACACCTCCGTTTCCAATCTCTTATCCATCAGACTTGATCATACTAATTATCCCTTATGGTTGGCTCAGCTTATAACTATTCTTAAAAGTCGTGGTCTTATGAAGTTTGTCGATGGCACTAGTGAGTGCATTTTTTAAAGTTACTGATGACTAAGGAAAAACGGCTGAAGTTGTTAATTCAGCCCATGAAGAGTTAATTCAAAATGATCAAATGGTACTTAGTTGGATCAACGACTCTCTTCAACCGTATGTTTTGGGCACTATTGTTCGCTCCACATTTGCTCATAACACTTGGTTATCACTTAAGAAATGTTATGCTTCTCTGTCTCACAATCGTATTCTTCGAATCTGCAGTGAGTTATTATGTACTTCTCATGGTGAACTTTTTACTTCTGATTTCTTAGCCAAGATACACATGTCTTAGTCAAGATACGCACGTCTTAGTGACATCATCCACTGTTCATAAGGCCTTGTAGTCGAGGATTGTTCCTCTCTTGACCACACTCGCTTGAAAATAAGTATGGATCAAGAAGCGCATCCACCACTCACCATCCAGTTGGCACACCCAATGGGAAACTTGTCAAAATACAGAAACTGTGTTTTATACCATCACCTGAGACCCGATTTCGAGCAAAGCAGAAGAAGACTATCAACATGAGTGTTGAAATCCCAATTCAATCTTAAGATGCTATGACTAATGTCGTTGTGCTTAACAAGTTGTGGGTAGTACGATTGCAACTACAGATATCTCAGCCGTGACAGTCGATTTCATATTCAACTGACCTGATTTTGGTAGGTTGAAGCTTTTGGCGATTTCTTTACGAATGGCCTTTAGTTAGAGTCATCACTCTTGGCCGATCTAGAGAGAATAACCGCCAACATGTGCAAGTTACTTCACAAAAGGCTACCCCTAGTCAGCCGCTAGCTTTGCCAATTGAAAAGCATTAACGAGACAAGGGAAAAAGCCAAGAAAGACCACACGACGATGAGAGTAGCCATCATTCAGCCCTTCAGAATCAGCATCGTGGCCGATTCGTGCCAGTTTTCTTCTAGACCGAAGGGCATTTTCCTCAACATAATTTGGCTCAGTTCGGTCAATCTCCAAGGACCGAAGGATTTGAGCAACATTGGAAGGCCGAGAAACCTACCGAGAAACTTCAGAAGACCGAACGACCAGTTAAGAAACCTCTAGTAATAGAACCACAATCACCTCCTTTTTTAGGTATGTAGAAGGCCTATCCTATTAAAATTTAAAAAAAAAAAAGAAAAAAAAAGGCAAGTTGTCTGATGCCATGACCACTTGAGCAACCTCTAGTGATGGAACCACAACTACCTCCTTTTTTAGGTATGTTGAAGGCCTATCCTATAAAAAGGGCAAGCTATTAGCTCGAGATGCTATATTATATGCTGCCTTAAGTGATCGTTTCATTGGGGGTCAAATTAGCATGTTTCACATTTATGAAAATGAGTATACTGAATTAGAGAGTGAGAATGTGTTGGATGTCTACGCAGAAAGCTTTAAATTCCATCAAATGAGGGGTTATAGTGCATTATATTTTGTTGTGCCATCATACGATGTAACTTTAATCAATGACATGATTGAATGATTGTGCAAATTAGGCTGGTAAGTTAATAATGGATTCACTTATTATGTATAAAAACACTTTTACCTAATTTTTTGTATTATTATACATTCTTTAATTTTGTTGCACTGCAAACTTAACATTCTATCATTGGATATGTATGATCATTGACATAGTTTGTTTTAATTTGAATATCTTTTGTAGTTTTGCAGCACTTTGTTGTTACCTTTTGGACGCCTGCTTCTGAGGGTAATCTTGACGTTTTAATCTTTGATGATTCATCCACAATTGCTTTACATTGGGGTGAAGTCTTATTCGAGTTTGAGATAAGCTGTAGTGTCTATCCATATGTTTAGCAGTGCTCACTCACATGGACAATAGTCTTAATTATGTTTGTACCTTTGACATTTATAGCCCACTTCTCACATACTTTTACGTAAATGTTATGTATTGAGAAGGACATTCAGGCAAGGTGCTTCCTCCTAGTTGAGGAGCATTACTAGACATTACTAGTGCCATCACTAACGCCTCTCAGTTGTTTGTAATCTTGTAATGACCTAGATGGTCACTATCTGTTTTTCTTAAATAATGATTAAACAAAAATAATTATTATATATATATATATATATATATATATATATATATATAGTTTTACGTAATAAATATTTATCTAATTCTATTACATATATTCTATTCTATTATATATATGTGTATTACTTATATATATCTTATTCTATATGTATTACTTTCATTAGTTAAATGATTCTTGAATAGGTAGTAAGGTGTCAACAAGGCATGCTAGTAGGCTTGTCAACTCACCATGAAGAAATTAGAATAGGATTGAAGTCACCACAACGTGTCTTCATAATTCTTTTATTATCTATTTTTGACTTGGAGTGCAAGGCCATATTGATATATTACTTGGAGATTAAGTTCTTACATAAGTGTTGATATTATCATGTACTGTAGCTATCGTCTTCGCTACACTATAAATAGACCATTCCATTCTTTTGTTTTTCATTCTCATTTCAGCCAAGTTGTGAAGCATTTGTAAGTTTGCATGAGAAATGAGAGAAAAAGTAAGAGAGAAAGAAGGAGAGAGAGTGGTGATGAAACTCTTGGAGCTTGGTTTGAGTGGTAGTATATGAAGATAGGTAAACGAGTTGTCTTGCCAATTTATTTAAAGGGTTCTCATTAGCAAGGTGAGTGGTTTATGAAATGTGTTCTAAAAGTTCTTATTTTGTGATAAAATATGAAAACCATGAATTATCGTCGATTTATTCTATTTACAAATATCTATCTATTTCAAGTCAAGGATGTCTAATTTGGTGCAATCTTTCACACTATATATATATATTGATTGGAATATGAAGTATGTATTATTCATGGAACATGAGAACTTCAATGTTGGAGTATCTGAGGGATAGATGTGCCACACGGGGACATAGGGCAGTGAGGCCAATAGGGGTCACGTGGTTGGTTACATGCTATGAAGGATAATCGGGATATGAAGGGATGATGTGATATGATCTGGATTGGTGTATCTTTTCATGATATTTTGTAGAGTGTGTAAAACGGCATTACTTGACTGCCCTATTACATAATCTACTCATTGAGCGGTGGTTGCTCATTCCTCATCTTGTTTAATTTTTCAGATGAATTAGTGGACAAGACAAGAAGTAAATCGGTTGAAACCGAATTAGATGAGAGTGATTGAGATTTATTTATTAATTGTAAAGTTGTAAGATTTTGGGAGCTATTTTTATAAGAGAAGTTTATTTTCAACCCATGTATCGGCTTTCTTTGTATTTCTTTTTATTTTATTTTACTTTTTATTTTTCTCACGCACCGGGCGCGGGGTTTCCACTGACCCCCGGGTTCGGGGCGTGACAGTCACAATGGCATCAATCCATCATAGAGTGAGTACAATTGGAATCATTGAATAGTTGGAGAGCTTTTGCACCCCACTAGATGGAAACTTATGCAAGACATTTTACTTGTGTCACTAACTAATGTGGATTACACTCTTTCCAATTGTTGAATGTGTGAGTCATAGTTAAAACAAAGTATCAAGACACACAGTGGGAGTAGGAGCATGACTATTAAAGTCGAAGGAGAAGTCACAAAGAAGAAGGTAAAGAACTCCAAAGGAACCTACTTTCATTACGAGGATGGACAATAAAAGGTAAATTTCTAACAGTTAGAACTTCTACTTGGACATTAGATCTATACACTAGTTTGTAAATGTTACAAAGGGACTAGTAAGAAGTAGAAGACTCCTTAAGGAAGAGTAGTGCTTAACACAACGATGATCGCTACAAAGAGTATTTGGAAGCTGCTTCCTTAAACGTTTTACATTAGGGGTATATGAATTAAAATCATTTTTACATTCCTAAGAGAACTTAATTTCATCTTTAAGATGGACATATTGTTTGGTTTGACAAAACTGCATTATTCTTTATCAACAAGTAATTGGATTGCTACAATCCGATTAATGGCCTCTTTTCATTTAAGAAACGAATGATAGAATGACTGTTTAGAAATGATGATGCCTCAAAGACCCAAAATGTCTAAGAAAGGGATTGACTCTACTACAAAAGTGATACCTAAAAAGGCTTTTCTCGCTTTATAGCATTCACCAATAATCACTCTCGGTTGGACTATGTGTATCTCATAAAACACAAGTTTGAATAATTGGAAATAGTTTTATAGCATGTTTACTAATCCATAATTGGATTAGAAGGAATTGAATTGAAGAGGAGTTGGATTGAGGAGAATTAGATTCCGAATTCCTATTGAAGTTGTTTAATAAACCATATGGATTGAGGAGAGTTAGATTCTGGATTCCTATTGAAGTTGTTTACTAAAACATATGGAATTCAGGTATGAGTGATCCTAATTACTAAAATGTCCTCGTTGTTGGGTTAAAGTGGATGACAAATTTGGAATTTTTAAAATTGTGTGAAGATATAATGAGTAAAAAAGATGAATTCCTAATGGGTTAGTTATCCAGGAATTAGAATACCACCTCCCACCCAAGAATTGAATTCCTCCTAAATCAAGAATTCAATTCCTAATTTTGTGTGGGTCCAACTTACTTTTTAATTCCTTAAGCCCCGTTTGGTTCATGGGAAAGGAGGTTTGTGGATAGAAAATCAATTGATTTCTCATGTTTAAGTCTCGCACATAGGAAATGGTTGCCTAGCACATGAGAAAGTACGGGGAAAGTGAAGCCCTCTTCCCAACTTGGGTTTTGTTTTCCCTCATCATAGGAACGTTTGGGAAAATGAGCCAACATTAAATGCACATTTTTCATGACCATTTTGTCCCCATTAACAATTTAGAATTACAATATATCATTAATTTGATTTAATATGGGTATAATTGGAAAATTATACAACTTTGTTTTTCATTCCTACTCCAAACAAACATGGGAAAGGAAATAAAGTGATATCTCCTAGTTATTTTCCCAACATTATTAAACGTGGGAGATGAATCTTCAATTTCTTATCCATTGGGAAATGACATGGGAAGTAATTTCCCCTCAAATCCATTATGTGAACCAAACGGGGCCTTAATGTGAAGTAAAACACAAGAATCCTCCATATGTAGAATTCAATTTCTAATTCGAATTCCAACTCTTGATTAGTAAACACACCATTAAAGTATTCAAGAACGTATAAAAGAGAAACATATTGTCAATAGTATTAAAACCCTTGATTTGATCAAGGAAATGAATACTAGAAAATAAAAGTTTCTTTGTTATAATAAAGGAACATGACATCATATTATAATAGAATTCTCCTAAAGATAAATAGAACATTAATTGTTTTGGTTCGTTCCATGATGATTAATTGATATCCTATTACGATAAGCGTGGTTAATAGTAACATACTTGCCAAACCTAGTACCTGCCGAAGAACTTCCTAAGATGTATTTGTAATGAAATTCGACTCTTAATGATGATAAGATTGGAGTCATAGATATCAAAATGGTTGATATGCATAAGAGCTAAATTTATTGAGTATAGGTTTATGGAGTGTCTAAAGGAAACCTTATGACATTGCTTCTATCAACCGACAAACAATAGTTGTTTCCCGAAACGCACGCACACTAATAGAAAAATAGACACTGCACTGTAGTGTCTAAATATAGACACTACAACTAAAATTTTATAGACACTACATGAGAAGCATCAAAAGATAAACTATTTTGAATCATAAACACATATTCGGCCACCCGCACATACACTAACATAAAAATAGACAATCAAATGTAGTATTTAAAATATTATAGACATTGTGTGATGGTCACCAAAAGGTAAATTAATTGAAATCATAAACACTTATTCGCACATGCGCACATACATTAACAACAACAAAAACTTACACTCCAAAATATTATAGACGTTGTGTGACAAACACCAAATGGTAAACTATTTTGAATCATAAACAAATATTCGTGCATGCACACATACACTAACAATAAAAATAGACACTGCAACATAGTTTGTAAAATATTATACACAATGACATGACAAACCCCAAAATGTAAACTCTTTTGAATCATAAACATCTGACCTCTTCGTAATAAAAAAAAATTAAAAATTTTGACCCAAAAAATATTTATAAAATAAAATAAAATCGAAATAGCAATACAAAAAAAAAGACGAGGAAATAATAATATTAAGGGAAATTTACATAAATATCACTTGAACTTTTAGGCATGTATGCCATTACCACATGAATTTATAATTTTTATTTTTAACCACCTAAACTTTGTAGAGTGTTGCAATCACCACCTACGTCTAACTCAGTTAAAATTTCCGTTAAGTGTAAGAGCATTTTCGTCAGTCACTATAACTAAAACTAAGTATAAATAATTAATTTAAAAAATAAAAAAAGGATTAACCTTAATATCAAGACTTTACTTTGGAATCATCACAAGCCAAGATTGGTGCTTAGTCGTATCAAACTGCACAACCCTCCAAAATGGTCATTGGTTGTGTCTTAATTCACTACTTTGGTGCCCTTGATATTCTGAAGTAGCCTATTTCAAATCCCTCAATATAAGTCATGATATAACTATAAATAAATAGGAATTGCAAAACTCGGTAACAATGCTTGTAGTGAGTTTGCTCTTCAATTTTAACACTCCACGCTAAGAGATGCCAACAGCCAAAGAGTAGAGTAGGTTTTTTTTTTTTTTTGGTCAATAAGAGCTTTCAATAACAGGAGAGCAACCCAACAGATTACAACTCAAAGAGAGGAAAGCAAAGCCATGCGACAGAAACAGAAGTGCATGCACAGCAAAAAAAACTCAATAGACCCATACAAGCTGCTACAAGAAAGAGCCCCACAGTGTGGGAGTGGTTCGACAATCCAGAAACAGAGAGTCTTGGCCATCTTGAACAGCACATGCTATGTGGAGGCTGAAGGAGGGCAGGGAAGGCCGTCACGATTTAAGATATGCACAAGAGAGGTGGGGGGCCTGGATACCCAGACTTCCGGACTCGACCTCGATAGTGCCAGCAACGCAAGGTGATCTGCCGCTTCATTGTTTTTCCTACTGGTCCAAACCCAGTTACAGTTTGAGAAATTGGAGTTGCATTCACGGATCCTTGATAGAAGTGGATAGAGATTCCATCTTCCACGCTTTATGTTTCCTTTCACGCTCTCGATCAGTTCTTTGGAGTCAGATTCAAAGCAAACCTCTGATAAGCCCAGCTCATATGCCCATTTGCAACCCTCAAAACCAGCAATTGCCTCAGCCATGATCGCAGAGTCCGCATGGAAAGATAGGCATTTCGCTCCCCTGAACTCGCCATTGGCATTTCGTGCAATAAGACCTGCTCCTGCTTTGCCAGAGGATGCCGACCAAGCAGCATCAAAGTTAACTTTAATAACATGGGCTTCCGGTGCAGTCCAAGAGGTAGGACTTGGAGGGGGTCCGTCGCAAGACCTCCTCACGATCTTTCTGCTATTCAACACAGCCAGCTCCTCCACTTGAGAAAGAATGGTTTTGATGGCCAAAAGAGGTTGTGGTTTACATAGATCAAACACAAAACGATTCCTTGTTTTCCAAATAATCCAGCATGTAACAGCAATAATGCATGATATGCGCCCTTTTTCCTCCTTAGTTTGGAGCCCATCCGTGGTACATTTCAGCAACCATTGGTCAAAGGTGGTAATTCCCTGTTTGTCAATTTTATAATTAAGAGGGCCACCAAACCAAATCAATTCTACCCACGGGCAAAAGAGAAGCAAGTGTTCAATAGATTCCTCATGAGCTTGGCATATGGGACAGAATGGGGTTCGAGCAATTTTGCGTTTGTAGAGAGCCATTGCCGTAGGCAGTCTACCATGAGTCGCACGCCATAGAAAGTTTTTTATCTTTGGTGGAACCTCAGCTTTCCAAATATTTTTCCATACCAAGGGGTCTATCCGTGATGATGTGGAGGCGTTTCTGGCAGTGGTCTCAACCTGCAGGGCATGGATGCAATGGTACCCGGACCGTACTGAAAATTTGCCATTCTTTTCCCCAGGCCAAACTAATCTGTCGTCCTCCCTTCCATTCCCTATAGGGATAAGCTGGATAGCAAGCTTCTCCTCGTTAGTAATTGAAGCTTGAATCGGGGTTAGGTTCCAGGTTTTGGAATCCCAATCAATTAAAGTTTCCACCCTAATGTTGGGATCGACCGAGGCCTGTAAGTTGGGGTGGAGTTTACCGTCATGAAGGGAGGGAATCCAACAGTCCGTCCAAAGCTTTGCTTGTCTACCATTTAGAATTTGCCACCGAGCTCCCTGAAGAATGATCTTTCTTCCCTCAAGCAAGCTTGCCCAAGCCCAAGAAGCTCGTCCACCTTTCTTTGCCTCCAAAAAACTGCATTCTGGGAAATAACGAGCCTTCAAGAGTTGAGCCCATTGGGAGTTTGGCTCCATGATTAATCTCCAACATTGCTTGGCTAGCAAGGCCAAATTGAAATCATTAAAATCTCTGAATCCCATGCCTCCTTGTTTCTTTGGAAGCCCCAAAGTAGCCCAACTGATCCAATGCACTTTTGTCTCATCTTGTTTTTGACCCCACCAGAACTTTGCAATCTCTTGCTCCAGCTTTTGACAGAAAGATTTGGGAAACTTAAAAATTCCCATGGGGTAAGTTGGAACTGCCTGTGCGACTGATTTGATTAGAATGTCCCTTCCGGCTTGTGATAATAAACCTTGCTTCCATCCTCCAATCTTTTGCAGCAACCTTTCCTTCACAAAGTTTAGAGCCTCACTCTTTGACCTGCCCCAAAGAGTAGGCAAGCCCAGGTATTTCCCAGTATCCATAACAGTTGGCATACCTAGGATAGATTCCAGCTCTCTTTTTAAATCGTCAGGAGTGTTGGGACTAAAGAAAACACTAGATTTTCCCAAATTGATCTGTTGTCCTGAGGCTCTGCAGTACCCATTTAGAAGATTCATCATATTGCGACAATTTTGAGCATTTGCCTTGAGAAAGAATAAGGCATCATCCGCGAAGAGAAGGTGAGAAAGGATCGGGCCATTCCTGCAAAAAGAGAGACCCTGCAATAGCTGTGTATCACATGCTTTTTTTATTAAGGAAGATAGGGCCTCACTTACAAATAGGAACAAATAAGGGGAAAGGGGGTCGCCTTGACGGATCCCGCGGGTTGGCTTGAAATAGCTTCCTGGCTTGCCATTAATAACCAATGCTAACTCCACCGATTTAACCAAGCTCATGGTCAGCCGCACCCACTTCTCATCAAAGCCCAACTTCCTCATCATGGCCTCCAAAAAATTCCATTCGACTCTGTCATATGCTTTATTCATATCCAGTTTCATGCCCAATTCAAAAGACTTGGTGGATTTTCTAAGCTTCAAAAGATGGAAAGCCTCATGAGCAAGAAGGATATTGTCTTGTATTTGTCGGTTTGGGACAAATGCATTTTGAGCAGGGGAAATAATCTCAGGTAGAAACTGTTTCAATCTGTTGGCCATAACTTTAGAGATAATTTTGTAGGAATAGTTACATAGGCTAATTGGGCGATAATGAGTAACAGACTCAGGATTTGGGACTTTGGGGATTAATACAATGTTGGTGCTGTTTAGGATAGTGGGATTACAGCTTTCAGCAAAAAAATCCTTCACAAAGCCTTGAACCTCCCTATGGATTATGTCCCAATAATGATGGTAGAAAATCCCTTGATATCCGTCCGGCCCTGGGGCCTTAAGAGATCCCATTTGCATTGCTGCATCTTTAATTTCTTGAGAGGAAATTTCCTGTAATAGAGCAGTGTTAGTGTCCTCTGTGACAACAGGATCCACACAAGATAGGATATCCAAATCATCCTCCACACCATCAGTTGAGAATAGGCCTTTAAAATGTTCCTCAATCACTCTTCTTGTATATTCATAGCATTTTTGGGAAAGGGGAGGGTCGGGGGGAGGATTGGCCTTTTTTTTCAAGATCCATGAAAACCATATATGAAGAATTTGCTTCACGTTTTTTCCCAACATCAATGAAAACCATAGCTCTACTTTTTCTTAATCTTCCAAGGGCTATGAAAATCATGTGATGCATGCCTGAACTATTTTATAACCCACCAAAATCTCATCTATCTTCGAGTTTAATTTCACAAGTAATCGAACTCCTCATTATTGTTGGTGATTGATATATTTTTTTTTAATTCCTTTTAGTTACAGTGAATGACAGAAACAAAAAAAATTAACGAAGTTAGACGTAGATGGTGAATTGCAACACTTCACAAAGTTCAGGTGGTTAAAAATAAAAATAAAAAGTTCATGTGGTAATGGTGCACATGCCTAAAAGTTCAGGTGGTATCTATGCAAATTTCCCTAATAATAATAAACTATACTTACGTAGTGTAATTTAACTTTTTTTTACTTAAAAGAAAAAATTGAATTGGTGAACAATAACTTTCTAATTTAATAAGAGAAAATGATAATTTGTGTAAATGAAAAGAAAAATAGAAAATTTGGGATAAGTCCAAAATTGATAAGATAAGTTGAGTTTAATCCTCGTGTTTGTTGCCGTTGATACAAGTCCTTTGACTTTTCTGCTTAGTAGGATGACATTCCTTTTTTTATATTTTAGGCTTATTTAGACCAATGCCCCCTAAAACTACAGTCAAATCTCACTTTGCCCCCTCAAACTTAAAATGGCCCACTTACCTTGCTTGACCGTGGTTTTGGTGACCCACTTTGCCCCCTGCCGTCAACTCCGTCTAAAAGTCCGTTAATTATGATGACGTAACAAGGGCGTCTGTGTAATTTTGTACCGATGGTTCATTATTCACCAATTAAGGGGTGACGTGTCAAGTGGAGCCCACCTCCACGTAGATAAAAATATAATTAAATATTATAATGATTAAAACTAATTTAAAAATTAAAATAAAACATTAAAAATTTCAGAACTAAAAAAAATATCTTTCCCTACCTCTTTCTCTCTCTTTACCCAACCCTCTCATCCAGATCCCACCCACACCTATTCCCCTACCCAGCTGCACCAACCATTGCCCTATCTCTCTCTCTCTTCCAAATCGCTCCCTCCCCCCCTCCTTTCTTCAACAACCATGAAAAATAATTAAAAGAAAAAAACATGCAAGTCATCATCTCCCCTTCATATCTCCCTCCTTCTCCTTCCCCTCTGCCTTCCACTCCCACTCCCCCTCTTATCTTTCTCTCTTCCCAGCTCTCTCTCTCTACCCCACTCTCTCCCATCTCTATCTTTCTCTCTCTCTGCACTCTTTCTCTCACTTTCTCAGATAATGAACAATTTTGTTGAAGAACACAAACACCATAGCAGAATGAACTATAAAAAAGAGGACAAAAAGGTGATGACCGCAGCACCACAGAGAACATAGGAGACCACCACAACAATGGCAGCCTACAAGTGCATACAATTTAGAAACCCAAAATTGCCCCATACAACTTTGACTCCCAAACAATTGCACCCCACCCCAAGATCTGCTCGGTTCAGCCCCAGAAAATCAGATCTTGCCCCCACCCCGCCGTTGTCGACTTCTTCATTTTGGCAAATTTTGATTTGGGGATTTTAGGGGCAAGCTCAATCCACTATCATGCTGAGTGGTTGAAGGTGCTGGGTGGGGTTGGGTTTGTGGAAAGGGATGTGTGGTGGTGGGTTGGGTTGGGTTTGTGAAAAGGGATGGTGGAGTGGTGGCAGCAGTAGATGGGTGTGGGTTGGGTTTGGGGTGCATAGATGGGAGGATTGGAGGAAGGTTTTTGAGTTTTTCTTTGAAGTTTATTTTTAATTTTTAGTTATTAAAATATTTAATGATTTTTAAATCTTTG
Organism: Prunus campanulata; assembly: GCA_034190965.1. Taxonomy (NCBI): domain Eukaryota; kingdom Viridiplantae; phylum Streptophyta; class Magnoliopsida; order Rosales; family Rosaceae; genus Prunus; species Prunus campanulata. The sequence goes on along the minus strand of CM067214.1, from coordinate 1,565,235 downwards.
TGGAGGTGGCCTCCACTTGCCACATCACCCACTCAATCGGTGTGTAATGATCCATATTTATGAAATTACCAATAAGCCCATACCACGTCATCAGTTTTAACCAATGTCTAAAAAATCGAAATTATCGCCGAAATGTCGGCGATAATATCGTTATTTTCGCTAGGCGATATTCTGGGAACAAACCAAATTATTTCGTGCAAATATCGATATTGTCGGCGAAAATATCGATATTGTCGGTGAAAATATCGCCGATATATCGATCTCGATATTATCGAGCAACGCCAACACAAAACGGTGATAATCAGGGGCGGACGGATATGAACTGGCTGGAAAAATGGCTATGGACAGCTTGTGGAGGTCTGAGCAGACCCCATGGCAAGCAGAATGACGACCGCAAGAGATGCACGCAAGGTGCTTGACGGAAAGCCACCGCGACGAAAGGCCACAGAGGTTGTATTGTTTGCTGCTGGTGAGACCCTGAATATTACCTTAGATTGTTGGGATCGATCTCACGATCATGTAGGAGAAAACGGTTCGTCAATCGGAGCCCCACAACCAAAGTTATGAATTTTAGAAGTTTTTAAGAGCTTTTAGAATTGAAGTTGCAGAGCTCTCCGAAGAAGAAGAAGAAGAAAGACACAACATGTTTGGGTTGTAATCCAGCGCTTCTCATTTTAATTCCTTTTGAAATGATGCATTAACAAGGCGCCACATGTCAATTTTTAATTGGACTAACATCATAAATTCATTAAAAAGTCATATGTGCTCTAAAAAATTCATTGAAAATTATCCCAAACTTGTAATCACGTCTACTTTTATGTCGTGACTTCCAAATCACATGTACTTTTGGTTAGATTAATTGTGTAATTGACATGGATTTTGTTCATATTTGATAAGAATTTTGATAGACTAATTGTATAATTGTAAAACTCTTATTTATATTTTTTTAAATTGATATTGTTATATTGTTATATTTTCTTTTTTTTGTTATATTTTCTTTTTTTTCCTTCTTTCTTTTTTCTTTCTATTTAAGTGGGTTGCCAGCTCGCTATATAATCAACTTAAATCAGTTAAATCCATCATGTAATGCATTTCCTTCCAATTTTTTATGATAAACTAATAGATAATTGCTAAAATAAACATCCTACAAAGTTTCAATAAAAATTTCCAAGTTTTGCTTACAATTTCCGTGGTTTTTATTCAATTTTTATCGATATCGATAATATCCCGATATTTCCATCGAAATTTCCGTGTTTTTGGCCTACCGATATTTCCGATACAACCGATATTTAAGACCTTGGTTTTAACAGAGTTTTGGATGAAGTTGACGACATGGGGCAAAGTGGGTCATCAAACCACGGTTAAGAGGGGTAAGTGGGCCACTTTAAGTTTGGGGGGGCAAAGTAAGATTTGACTGTAGTTTTAGGAGGCATTGGTGTAAATAAGCCTATTTTTTATGATATAGATATATTAATTTTATTATTTTTAAATTATCTATTTGTTCCTATTATGCCCCATGAAGTATAAATCTTGTACAATAATTACAAAATTTTATTATGATTTTAATATAGGGATATACATAGGTTAATAAATCACATAATTTTAGAATAATTTATTATTTTAATAGTTGTTCAAGCATTCGTCTCTGCATTCCTTGAGATTCATACTTTTGTTCACCCAAGAATGCGTAGTATCTAACAATTTCAAGCCAACGAATTTGAGAAATTCATCTTAATTTGTTTTCTGATAGCTTAAGGGTTTATTGTGCACACATCCTAGAGATGAGTCCGCCAAATTCCATTTTTCTTGAGACTTAGGCTTGAATCGTTTTAGACACTGGTAGACTGGATTCTCAGCAATACAATTTCCATTCGTTCCAGAGAAGCCATAATGATCACACACATCTCTAGGTCTTCATAAATGGGCAGTCCAAGCTTGATCTTCTTTCTTCCAATGAAAGTGAATACAAGAATGAATATGAATATCCATATCCATATCCATCCTATTGTGTAGGTAAAGTAACATATTTCTATGCTCTCAACTTGGTGTATGGTAGGTGTTTTAGTTTATGCACATGAGTTTATGTAGATATATTATCCTATGGTGTAGGTATATTGTCCTATTGCATATTGCATAGGTATATATATGTGTATTTTTTTTTCATATTTTCGATAATATGTAATAGTATTTATGTACATTTTTTTTATAAGTAACATATAATTTTATTCGTCTATTTTTGTATCTGACTTATTTTTAATCTTCTAATTTATGTTATTAACTTATAGGTAGTCTTCTAATTTATGTTCCTAAATTATAGGTAACACGATTTATCACTAAGTTTTTTTCGTTGCTAATAATAACACTATTGACTTGTATGTCAGGTACATAATTTCATGTGAGTGCTTGTTTGGTATAATATGTGGGTCTTTACTTTTCATTGATTAAACTGTATTTTATTCTTATATTAGGTAAATATTATCAAGGAAATAATTCAAAATTTAAATTCTAAAATTCAATTACAAGGAAATAATGCATTAAATTTAGATTTTCAATGTGTTTTCCTTATTTACCTCAAATGGTAAAATTGACACCCAAAAAAAAAAAAGTCAAAGGACCTACATCTAAAACAAAAAACACGTGGACTAAACCTAATAACAACTAATCATTTTGAACTTAGATCTAAACCGCCCAAAGAAAAATAATTTAAGTTGATGTTCAGGATTGAGGATTCCTATCCTTATTACTAAACTATTATATGGGAGTAACAATTTTCCTTTTTTTTTTTTTTTTTTTAATAATTTCAACCTTGTTTTCCAATCTTAGATTTAATATTAAATTTTAAAAATGGTAGAAATTAAAAATAATAATAGTTATTTTCTTTATTCTCTTTAGAGATTTTCTATTTAAACCCCGCACTTCTCTTTGTTTACCCCAAGACTTAAATCATTAAGCTGTAAGTTTTATTATTGTGTAAAAAGACCAAAAAGGTCATCCAACTTAATAATTAACCCTAGCATCTATACACACACCCCACCACTCTTTACTCTTCTCTTTTAAAGACATAGAAAATTGACGAGCCTACCTCTTTAAATATGCGTGGGAGTTGATGGAAAGACTTGTTGATTATCAACTCAACAAAACCCAAGTGTTGGAATTCCAATTACAGTTCTTGGAGAGAGGTAAAGTTGTACTCTTTCTCTAGAAAGTATTAAATTTTTGGTTTAGGGTTCTATTTGTTTGTGTTTTTTTTTATGGGAACAAAGAAAATTGTGGGGTTTAAATAGAAAATCTCTTTTATTTCTTATTTTTTTCAATTTGGGGAGTATTTAAGGGTAGTTTGGGAAAATAGTGGGGTTTTCTTAGAAAGTGTGAAAATTTAAATTAAAAGATGGGGTGAACTTAGAATATGGGGTGAACTAAGAGAAGTGTGGGGTTTAAATAGAAAATCTCTTCTCTTTATCCGTTGCTAAGTAAAGCACGGCCAACTTGAGCTCCAAATAGGCTGCAAATTTCAACTTTAAACCTAAAGCCATAATTTGGAAACCAAACAAATAAACACAAGTTGAGAGCTTTGAATTACTGGGACGGCCATTTTCAACTCATTTCCTCATCGAAGCCCCCAAATCAATGACGAATGACTCTGATTCCTCCTCTCTGATTCGCCTCAACATTGGTCAGCTCCCTCTCTCTGTTGTAATCCATCTTAATATGAATTTGCTGTTTCTTGCAGTATCAAAAATGTCTTTAAATCGATTCGATTGCTCTGAAATGGAAGTGTAAACCCTAAATTTTAATTTGCTCCCTAGTCTCTGAAAAGAATATATTTTTGTTATTTTGGTGCCTGGGAAAACCAAGCAAAATAAGAAAAATGAATTGAATATTTTAATTCTACGGGATGAGATTGGGAAGAAGTTCGGCCATGTAAGGCAATTAGTGCAACCTTTGAATGGAAGAGCTGTGCATATGTGTGTGTTTAACTAATTGAAGTTGTAAATAGTTGATGATGTAGATTAATTATTGGACTTAAACTTTTTGATAGCGTACCTATACTATAGAACTTGAGAATTGGGTACATAATTTGGTATACTTTTATTGTTTGTCAACAGGAGGAAAGAAGTTTTGCACTACTATTGATACTTTGACTCAGCGTGAGCCGGATTCCATGCTGGCTGCTATGTTCAGTGGTCGCCATACTCTGTGTCAGGACCCCGAAAAGGTATACACTTCTGCTTGGTTGGAGCAATTTCTGTCTTGCATTTTCATCGAATGTTAGATATGGAGGAATGAAGCTCGGATAAATTCTATTAAACAATTGTCGCTTGACTAAAAGATGTGGATCAATTTCAGCATAGTTTGATTTTTAAATCAGTCTATTTAGATTAAACACTATACTACTGTTTAATGAAATGGTAAACTTCTGCATCAAATGAAACCAACTAGCTATTAATATGTCAAGCAAGTTTTTCTTCCTCATGCAGTTTATTAGAAGATTGTTAATTCCTTCATTTGGGAACCCTTTTATAAAAACTTCTCAAATATTTTATATCCTTCTTTTATTCTTGCAGGGATATGTATTTCTTGATAGGGATGGCAAACATTTCCGGCACATCCTTAATTGGTTGAGGGATGGTGTTGTTCCCACATTAAAAGATTCGAAATATACAGAACTTCTTAGGGAGGCTGAATACTATCAACTTCTTGTAAGTGTGGTTTTAATATTCATTTATTCTTGTTTAGAAGAGTTGGTGATATATTTTGAGTTCATCAGGATTGCACTTTGATTCATGTTGTATACTTGTTTATTCAAATCATTAGTTCCTTCTCATTTAAACTGATGGGAGGTTCAAATAAACTTGAATGCTCACTGTTACAAATGTAAGTGATTTCAGTTTGCTAAAGAAAGTTTTGATTCGATATAGATTGAAAAATGTCATAATTTCTGTAATATGGTATGCTAGGCTTGAGAGAGAGCACTACGGAGGAAAATCATTTGCATGGATCTCTTTAGAGGGACTTATTCAATGCCTGTAGTGCTATTTCCTACTTGTTTCTAGTCATGTGTGGCCCATGGGAGCAATTGTCGTGGTTGCCAACTTGTCTTTTTATACTGGTCAGTTGGCCTTATTTACTATCCAAGTGAACTCAAATACACAAGTGATGTAATTAATCTTTGTTTCTTATAAGGCGTCATTTTTCTATCTACATTCTGTTATGTAAGTGTATATGATATATAAGGTAATGTTCTCTTGCGATATACAGTCTAGCAACATAAGCATCTTAATTGCCAAACTGTGAATCTGGACTACACATTCAAGCAATGATCAATGTGGTTACTAGTTCAGATTCAGTCTATTAACATAAAATGCTTATAATTTGAGACTGTCGGCAATAAAACAAATCTTATATATTGCAACTATACAACTCTAAACCATTTTATGTATTTTTCTCTTATCTCTAACTATGTTGAAGTAGTGGAGTTTTATACCTGTGCTGAGATTCATGCATCAATCTACTAATAAATTTACACGTCAAACATTATTGCCATTTATTTCTCCCATCACAACTAATCCTGCCATATTTAGAGATGGGTGCTGCCTCTTTCTGTTTGATCAGTAATCTTGTATCAACAATTCTATGAACTTATGAAACTGTTTCAGGGACTGATAGATGGAATACATGCTATCCTCAATAAGAAGGAGGAGGACAAAGAGTTAGATACAGAATTAACACGTACTGATATCATCAAGTGTATACAGTCTGAGAGAGTCAGGTTTCGAGGTGTCAATCTTTCTGGCCTTGACCTTTCGAAATTGGTAATTTCTCAGGTTCTCAGTTCTGAAACAGTTCTAGCAGTAGATTTGTGCCTTGTAGGATTTGTTTTCTAGAAATTTGGAAAAACGCATTTCAACTGCAAACTACAATAAGCTAGTTTCCGTTTAGAACATGTAGCATCAGCATTACAGGCACGGAATGGGGCACTCTAAAGAGATCCATGCATCTATATTTTCTCTGCAATGCCCTCTTTCAAGCGTAGTGTACCGTTCCTTTTATAACCAAAATTTATTACATTTTGAATTTAATTTTGAATATATGTTAAGAATGAACAAATTTTGCTCTAAGCATGTTGAAACCACTTACATTCATTGCTAGATTATTTAAACCTTCTATGAATTTAAATGAAAACCAACCGAAGTTTCATGCTTTAATGCACTTGCTAGTGAATAAGAATATCAAGCAGACCACTAGTAGTATCTATTTGGGTCATGATGACAATTGGTATTCACCAAATGTTCTGCACAGCACACAGGACCTGAAGGAATTCAAGTACTTTACTGCAGCTTTTCTACAGTTGATTTGAAGCTGCTCTAGAAAAGCCAGTTTAAACTTAGCCAGTTGTGTTACCAAATTGAGGCATATGAGTGCTACTTTCGAAATTGATTCTTTTTTTTAATTAGGAACTTCTTTTGGACGGTAAAAATGCAAGAAAACCTCTGTTTGGTACTATGTCTTTGATGTTGTGGTCTTATTTTATCAATGGAATTGCAGGACCTGTCATTTGTCGACTTCAGCTATGCATGTCTGAGAAATGTCTTTTTCTCACGTGCAAACCTTCATTGTGCTAAGTTCAAGGTAAGTTTAAGTGATAGATGGTACATCTGGTCTGTTGAGAACAACTACTGTTATTTATTATACATGCTATATCTTGTTAGAAATACCCACTCTATTTTCTACAAAAGAACATCGACCTGGTTTAGCATCCACGATCCAAAGTTTTAATTGTACACTTGTATTAAAGTTAAAGATTTTCTACTGTTTATTTTATTTCGTATATAAGGTTATCATTTCTTTTTATAACATCAGCATGACTATTGAAGCTTTCATATTTTTGTCACAGGATGTGGATGCTGAGGGTGCCATTTTTCACAATGCAACTTTGCGGGAGTATGGCATTGAAATTCCCCAGCAGTGATATTGATTATATAATATGTATAATATGTTAGTGGGCTGCCTGATTAATGCAGTTATCTTTTACCTAGGGAAGATGTGAATTTACTGGGGCAAATCTCCGTGGAGCTTTGTTGGCTGGAGCTAATCTTCAGAGTGCAAATCTACAAGGCAAACTTTTTTCCATTCTGATTAAACTTTTTTCTTTAATTTTTTTAACTTCTAGTAAGTTTATGTGCCTCTTGTTTACCCCTATTAAGACTTCGAATTTGACTTTTAATCATGTTTTACCCTTTTGCAGATGCATGCTTGATTAATTCTAGCTTCTGCCAGGCAGACCTGCGTTCTGCACACCTACAGGTTCTGCATTTATCAATTTAAATATGTAGCTCACTTATTTTTCAAGTAATTGTCCTTCTTGGTTTTCCAGAACATCCATTAATGAGATAGTAACTGTTTGTCTGTGATGCTTCATGCAAGAAAGATGAATTAGTAACTGTTTATCAATTTAAATATGGTGCTGAACATATTTACTTCCATTAATGAGGGCAAAGTTAACTGCACGTCTTATATTCTGTCAGTTGCCTGTATTACTTTGATTCTTTTTTCTTTTTATCCTTAAGAGTTGATTCCCAATAATGGTTGAGCTTATTTTTCCTACTTCATTCCATTGTCTTTTATACAGATTTTGTTACCCAAAAAAAAAAAAAACAGTAAATAAAGTCGTGGCTTTTAACGAATTAAAGCAAAATAGAAATTTAGGCTTAGAATTTTTCTGTGGCACATGAATGAAATTGCATCTTAGAGGGTGGTGAATAGGACATTATATTTTTCTTTTACAAGCTAACTATAATGGATCTGGATCCTCTGCTTGCTTTTTCTCTGCCATGATCTGCTTGACTTTTATTCTAAGTATGACACCTCATTTAAAATATATCTAATGGCTAAAAAGACTGCCACATAATTTTGAATAGAATAGAAAAGAAAAACCTTTAACAATAACTAAAAAAATAAATATTGTCGTCCCTGTATTCACATCAAGTTTTTCTTCCTCATCTTGATTCTCATGTATTTGGGACAATATGTATCACCCTCCGAAGTTCAGGAAATACAATTGAAATTACTTTTCTAACACATTGAACATTATCTTTCTTTTCTCACATAAGAAAAGATTATTTCAAAGCATATTGATAAAAATTGAAGAAAAAGAACATGACGGTGCTGGCATGGCTGCAGAAAATATGCAGAATTTTGCAAATGCCTATTTGGCCAAATACATGACTAAAATTTTATGTTTGAAATCAACAATAATTTTCCATAGTAAAATACTGGAATTGAAGTGTTTGTTAAGAACAAATATTTGAAATTGAAGGACCCAACACTTTTTTCCCCCATTTAAGGATTGATATTGATCATCTTGTTTGGTTCTTGGGAGAAAACCTGATTTGGTTAAAGAGAATTTTACTTCCTAGGTTTGATGTTTTTTTTAGTGTTTAAAGATGATGTGTTGTCAATTTTTTAGCCTTTAGATATATTTTAAATGAGGTGTCATGCTTATAATAAAAGTCAAGTAGATCATGGCAGAGAAAAAACAAGCAGAGGATCCGGATCCAACTATAATTCTTGCCCCTTTTTTTCGATTTCATATAAATGATATGATTATTATCAATTGACATAGGATTTTTTTAAAAAATATTCTTGAAAAGAGAGCACAACTCTTAACAAATCTGAAAATTTACAGTATTAAGCTTAGACATATATGTCTACCATTCTGGAAAACCTTAGATGCATTAGAGTTTGCTTGATAGTTTATAATGCGTGCCAATCTTGAAACTGCTGCTGTCAGGAAATATTCCAGCAGCTGTTTCAATTCAAATAGGAACACTTTAAGACATCCCAATCCTCTCCTTTGCAGCATAAATTTCAGATTCCATGTTGGTTTTATTTGGGAGGACTAATTCCACTTCCTACTTGCAGTATGCTCTTTATGATCTCGGCTCATGATTTTGCTTTTAGCGCTTATAGATAATTGATTTCAGACTACAACGAGCACAACGATAAATCTGTCTAGAAAAGCCTTTCTGTAATTCGTATTCACCGGCTGATTGGCTTACTTATTGTGAGCTTTTGTATGTGATTCCTTCTGTTCGTTGCCAGTGAGCTACACAATAACGATATTCTTTACAAACTAGTAGTGCCAGTCCATCATGGGAACCTACTGCATATGTGAGATAGTATGTTTCTTTCTAAATGACTCATAGTCATAGAGCATGAAAACACAAGGACCACTAGGAAGATGACTCTGCTATTAGAAACTGAAGGAAATAAGAAGGAAAGTAAAAGATGTCCACCAAAAATATTGCAATAGAGAAAAAAGCTGTCTCTCTGTTTCTCCCGCTCTCACTGTTAATCGTTATGAATTCAATATTGTTGTATTAGGAGGTTGCCAAATATTTTCTTTGGTGTGACTTCATTTTAAAAAATAATAATAATAAGAGAAGAATTTCCTGATTTTCATGCTGATCGCACTGCAATTAATCATTCAATCGTTTGTTTGTCAATGAGTGCAAGATGCCTTAGGATTTGGTACTTAGAGGGTAATAATATATTACTTGTTTCTCTTATTTTTTTCAGAATGCTGATCTTACAAATGCCAATTTAGAGGGAGCTATTCTGGAAGGAGCAAATTTGAAGGTAAACTGGAGGTTATGTGCCAAAAAAAAAACATGTAATCTGAAATATGTCTCTTATGCTTAAGAGATTAAAAGCATTCCTATAAATTGATTTTGAGAGCTCAATTATCCTGTTTGACTTCTAAAGAAGCTTATGAATTGTCATAATTCTAAGTTTTCTGAACCACGTAGTTCCATCGGCTTGCTAATACATTGCAACTAAGGGGAGATATCTTTGCTCTCCCTTTTTTGGAGGAGAACAGTACCATTAGAATAGTTTTCATTTTCTACCAAAACATTTTTGCCTTTTTCTAAAGCTTCATTTTCTCTGAGATAATAGACGGAAGGGGATAGAGATGTAAAAATGATTCTTCCATTCCCTTGTTTGTTTCACCTTTATGGAAGGATTGGGGACCTGCATTTTTCTATCAAACAATTAATGGGTAGATTGGGGACCCATTATTTGTACTTTGTAATAATCTTTTGCTTCTGATTCCCTACATATAACCAAACTAGGGAAGGGACATTCAAGAAGAATACCATTTTAGGGATTAGTTCTAATGTTCTACTATTAGACATTTCAGCCTTCTTAGTACTAGGGCAATTAGTTCTCATATTTTAATCCGAGACATTTCAGTTTCTTTCTCTCCTTGAGTTATCTTTGTTGGCTATTTCCTAGAGGTATTTAGTTATATACCCATTCTTAGCACTAGTGATATGGATAAACCCTACACCATTTAATTTCTATAAACAAACCCAAAAAAGGACAGCTGGCCCGGTTGAATTATTTCCTAACCCAAGCTTCCTTCTTGGCTATTTCCTAACCCACGCTTCTTTCCTTTCCTCTTCACAACCTGGTTGCCTACCTAGTAATGTGAGGGGGGACATTGAATTACTTTAACACCCCTGGGACATTTTCAATCACCAGGATTCCTAAGATTTTTTGATTCTCGGGATCCCTAATGGTGAAGGTTGGATAATTTTAAGGTGAATTAGTCTTTCATGCTTCAGTGAACATAATAAATGTCGGCAGTGAAACTCTATTGCTAGATAGAGAACATAATAATACCAAAATGTTTATCATATTAGATTTGGCGTCAAATTTGTGGTGCGTTTGGGAAAATGTCTAGTGATTACACTAGGTAGTCATTGGAGGTGAGTGGTAAAAGAAAAGCATTGTAAGATATCCATTGAATTATTTTAAACTTTGGATTCGGCATTCTGAATATCTTGACATTGGACTAGGTAGTCATTGGAGGTGAGTGGTGAAGGTATAAAAGGAAAAGCAATGTAAAATCTGTGGTGCTTTTTCTTTAATGATGCATTTTGAATATCTTGACATTGGAGAGGAAAATGGTTTTTTGGTTATTGACACTGCATGTGCAGTAAGAGTCACTTTTTTGTTACATATTCTCGTGCTTGGTATATACTATATTGTATATTTTTTTTCCTACATGCTATAGGCAACAGGTTTTATTTAATTGATGTTGCATGAGTAGGAAGAGTCAGTTAACAATTTGGTGCTGCATGTCTCTTGCTTAGAAGTTGTGCCAAATTTATTCCTCGATGCTTCCGTGAGATGGACTTATCGTTAATAAATGGTTCATTAGTAATATATCATTAAGTGCAATTTAAATTAATTAGGGAGTGTACATGGGGCAGGGGCCTACAAGTGGCGAACAAAGACAAGTTAAAACGAAATATTTAAGAAATGGCTCAATTGAAAAAATGTATTCATGTGGCTGACATAAAATAAATTGAGTTCACATATTGAAATATATTTATGGCACCTATCTTTTAGTTTGCGGAGCCAACTTTTGTTCATGTTCTTCCTCTCTCTCTCTCTCTCTCTCTCTCTCTCTCTCTCTCTCTCTCTCTCTCTCTCTCTCTCTCTCTATATATATATCATATTTGTGTATAATTGCATGTGAGAGGCACACATTTCTTATACGTTATTTGATTTAATGTTGAAAGAAAGAACTCAGCATGATTTTTTGAAACATTAATTCCGTGATTAAGAATGTTCATATGTATGACAATCATATAAGCTGGTATAAGAGGTTGTTATGGAGAAATACCCCATGATTACCTAAAATGAATATCAAAGAAAAAAATCTGTAGTTTCATCTTATATCACATTAAGTTTGCATAAATGAATCTTAAAAGAATCTGCTCCCTACCGCTCTCATAATTGATTTGTTTGGCTGAATTTTTTGCGTGCTAGGGTGCCAAGTTGAGCAATACCAATTTGAAGAATGCAAACCTTCAACGAGCTTATTTACGGCAAGTGAATCTTCGAGATACGGTAATGAAAGCTGATCGGCATTCTGTGACTTTTCTTTTGGTTATTGTTTTCAAAACCAAGAAATAGATTGATCAGGTTACTAAACATAAACAATGTTGCATTCCAAGTTCGGTATTTACTTTCCGCTCTTGAATTTCATTAGGGATGCCTGGGCTTATGGCTTTCCTTTTGTTCATCTCAACTCTCAAATTGTAGTATATTTTTACATGTGCATAATCTAAGGTCCATTGTAGCATTGAGAAGGCCAAGATCTTTTCTTGATAACTTAGTTGATAGTTGTATCTTTCAAGGCAAGAAATTGAGGATATGACTGTTCTTTTTATGTTTTGAACAGCATTTGGAAGGTGCAAAGCTCGACGGTGCCAATTTACTCGGAGCAATGAGATGACACTCAGTGTTGCTATTGTAGATCCTGTGGAGGTTTGTAATTCTGTTTGTGTATAACCCGTCTGCCAAGATTCCCATTGTCCAATTTCTGGGTTGAGGCAACCACCCTAATAATCAAATGATGTGGTTTGTACATAAATCTTAGACCCAAATTCAATTCATTTGGTGATAAATGTCTAGTAGTTGATAAAGATGAAAGGGTAAATTACGACAACGGTCGCTGAATCTGTACCCGATCTTCACTTTCGTCCTACAATACAGTTCTTGAATTTAACTGTGGTCCTCGTACTTCTACGTGTGTATCGCTTTCCGATTATCAATTCCTTCACATTTTTTGTTAATCAAAGGGATAATTTAGTAATTCTACCGTACATCAGTAACAAATTAGAATAAAATGTATAAAACAAGATTTAAGAGTGAAAAATCAAGGAAAAAAAAAAACTTAAATAAGTGGAAATTTTGCCCATGCTTCCTCCCCGCACCTCTGGACCGCATCTGCATGATCATCCACTGCTCTACATATCTCCCCTCCTCTGCACCACAGGGACCGTAAAATTTGACCGACACCTCAATAATTGTTCTGGGGGCCCAAATTCAAACCTAGACTCAAGTTCAAGGATCATCACCATAATTATTTCATTTTTTTACTTTTTAATTAAGAAATAAAATTATTAATTTACACTTCAAACCAATAGAAAGGTTAAATTATTCTGTGTGTCCTTTTTTATTTATTTATAGAAAATATGATATTGCATTAGTAAGAATTAGCATGTTAATGGAAGTCTGGTTAAAACATTCTTAGAGAAAAACAGAACATCGGGAGAAGAAAGAGTATCACTCATGTTATTTACTAAACATAAGAGTCAAACAAGAAAGAAGATAAAATTACTGTGTCTTTATCCTTGTTATTGTCGTTAAAAAGATAACATTACTGGGTCTGTATCTAGAACAGGAAAGAAAATAAAAACCTTTCACTTTCATTGAAGATAAGATAGGATAAGGAGATCTCAAAAAGTTTGACGATAAAGACAGCATTGACACATTGGGCCAAAGTGATGGTTACATAGAGTTATAATGTTTCTTGGAACAGGATAAGGCTACTCGTAATGTCGGCAAGTTATTCACCGTACACGTGTCAAGTACTGGAACGTAGACTTAAATGACTTGGTCGAAATCATGAGATTAATGCTATTGGTGGGTGGACGCAAGTCTCAGTAGCTTTATGTGAGGATCGTTGTTGAAAGTTTTGATAGCAGATTGTCAGAAAGATTCTTGCTTATCCAAAGCGTTGGCAAAATCTTCTTGTAGGGCTTTTGCTTTTCCCAATCTACCATTCTTTTTCACCTTCAAATTCACTAGGAAAATATATTGACTTGCGATGCTTTGAAATGTTGTTTTATGATAAACTATGTGTCCCCTTGTATTTAGTTATTATTATTTCAATGCGAGTTCTAATTACCAAATGCCAAATTCAAAACATGTGACTTACAAGTCTAAAAATGACATCATATTGGGTGTAAACATAACGTTAACGTAAGGCACATTATATTTCAAAGATAATGTCGGTCATTTTCCGATATTAAATAGCTTTTGTTTATACATTCTTAAAAAGAACGGAACATGATAAAAAAGTTTTGAAGCGAGATTAGACAAGTTTATAAGTTAGAATTAAGATAGATTAATGGCTCGATTCCTTCGTACACGAGAAAACCTCCACCGGACATACCACCTACACATGATAATAAGGTAGGTCTTCTTGATCCCATTTGATATCTGTTGTCTTTATTAATAGCTTGTTGCATATTAGTCATTTTGTTTAAATGATTCTTCATAAGCTATAGGCTATGCTCACGGCCAAGAGACAAATACCTAATTGGCACAAAACATGGCCAACGGGGAACAAAAAGAATAGTCATGTAGTCATATATATAATTAATTTAAGGTAAGACGATCTTACCGACATCCGAAAGATGTGGCATATCGAGTGATGGAGACTGAGAGTAGACTCAGACAAACCACTTCTTTTCTCTTACTTTAATATCGCATTTGCCAGCGTTGTACGGAGCTCATTGGCTGTGGGCATTTTTGTAATTTCTGTCAAACCAGTTACACCTCCCGAAACTCAAATTGGATAAAAGCGATTCTGCTCATAAGCGCTTTTTTTTTAATTTTAATTTAGAAGCGCTTCTATTAGAATGCCTTGAAAAAAAACATTTGGACGTGATCCCTAGAAAAGCACTCTAGGTGCTTCTACAAAGGCAATTTTATCAAGTTCTTCCACCAAACGTTGTAAGAAACGCGCTTTGTTGTACCAAATAAGCCCTTATAATTTAAAATAAATTAAATTAAAAGGAAAATGAAAGGTGTTGTGTGTTTCCCTTATAAAAAGGCATCTTCACGTTCCTCTCTTCACAAAAGATCAAAATCCATTTATATTTTCTAGAGAGAGAAACAATGGCAGGAATCGTTCACAAGATTGGAGACGCCCTCCACATAGGAGGAGGAGGAGGTAACGAGCACAAGAAAGACGAGGAGCACAAGAAGGAAGGTGAGCACCACAAGGACAAGAAAGACGAACACCACAAGGACAAGAAAGACGACCACAAGAAGGACGGCGATCACAAAGACAAAGACAAAGACGACAAGAAGAAGAAGAAGAAGAAGGACAAGAAGAAGGATGGCCATGACAGCAGCAGCAGCGACAGCGACTAATCTATAATATTCTGGTAATCCATCATCTTCCTCTGCATTTTGTTTCATTAACTTTTGATGATCGGATATATGTGCAGAAATATTTATTTTATAATTTTAGTAAGTTATTTTTGCATGTATCTGATTGTGATTTGTCTATAAGCTAAAGTGCAATACAGTTCTATAGTCTAAATTATTCTAGATTAAATAAATATAGGGAATAGGGTTTCTGCTATGTCTTAATATTGAGATCTATGATGTAGACACGGACTTAGCCAAGTTGGCTAGAGCAGATGTGCTTTTGTACCCGAGTTCGCATCACCCTACTCCTTATTTAGATTAGATTAGATTAGAGTAGAATATCGTTTTTATAAAAAATTAAAAAAACAGTGAGATCTGTGACATGATCTAAATATGTTTAATTAAGAACAACACGGCTGTGTGGAGGATCTGGATTCTCAAATACCAAGATGACAAATAATGAAAATATTGTGTGCAATGAATTTGATTTTCTTTGCCGTTGCTTAATGAATTTGTTAATCTCTACTTAATTATATTTGTGTTTTTTTTCATTTGCCTTGTAGGTGTTTGGGGCGTCCTGAGATGAGAACATGCTCAATTCCTATTTCCTTTCCGTTTACGACCCAACATTATGTTTTACATTTGAAGAAAAGAAAAGGCTTGTTCCGCAGCCCAACCCCGAAAAAAAAAAAGAAGAAAAAAAAATTCGTGTTTGATGTTTATCTGCTGAATGCTGTTGCTAGTAGTAGCTATATATGTAAAATGTTTCTAAGCAGGCACTGAATATAAATGTGAAACCTCTTACCGACTTTCATATGAATAAGGATAAATGCTTAATATTATCTCTGTCTTTCGTATTCAAGTGGTTTGTTGTTTGTATCTTATGCTTGTTCTGTCTCGATTAACACCATCGCCCCATCAAAATGCACCTAAATTAATTGATGCATATGTCAATTCTTACTTCCTACAATGTACAATTTCAAAGAAATGAAGAAACGAAGAAACAAAGAACATCACTTGCGGTAGTTTGACCATGGCCGAAATACGTGTACAATTGTGTTCACTTGAGGTAGTTCGACCATGGCCGAAATACGTGTACAATTGTGTGTGCGCTAGAGAATTTTTCGTAAGACTTTTATAAAAACTGACATTGATGAAAATATAAACCTTGACCGAAAAGATGAAACTATAAACTAAATTTTGGCTATATACAATAAAAACTCTGTAATTAGTCATGTCCACTCGTATATATATAACAACTGCGAACTAAGGTTTTTTTTTTTTTTTTTGTCAGCTGCAAACTAAGGTTATGGAGGAGAAGTTGCACAATCATAAATAGTGCGAGTTGAGAAAGCGCGCGCAAGAGGAGTAATCTTAGCCGTTAATTCCATCCGACGGTGTACCAAAGCCGTACGCCGTCGTTTGTTCGGTATGAGGCGAAATTGCTTCATCTCTAAACCCTGTCTAAACCTTGTTGGGTTCCCATTCTTTGATTCTCACTCTGCTATCTCTCTCTCCAGGTGCGGGAAAAGAAGCTTCTTCACAAGAGGGATTTAATTTTGGCTTTAGGCAATCGGTGCTGCTTGGGTTCAACTGGGGCCTTGTCACAAGGTAAAAAGCAAAAAAAGTAAAGAGAAGAATTATGTTACAGTAATTTTTCACTTGCAGATCTTTATATCATTTGGAAATCTTATATTTATTGTATTTTTCATTCCCCATTTTGGTGCATCTTCAACCAACCCACATGCAGAAGTGCTTTGGCTTACCTTCCAGATGGTTTAAGGGAGAAGTTGATTGAAACAGAAGACAAATGGACTGGATTTCAGGGCTCTTTCAACGACAGATGCCCTTAGTTAGGTTATTTAAGCCATCAATCACTGCAGGAAGCTGATTCCTTCCTCTCCACAAGTCACACCGGAGCTGAGAAACAGTGTTTGTGTCTCTAAATGCAGAGGCTAAGGATCCATGAATTATGACTTAGAATTGATACCAAACATAACCACAAGGCTGAGATCACCGAATTGAAATCACATGACACTACCTATAAATGGATGTTGATTTCGTAAGTAATGCTCGAGTTTTATTGCGAGTAAAAAGCCATTTCCCTTTATTCCAAGTGATGACTAAGGGATCGTTTGGGTGTGATTCTAGATAGGCCAAAAAACACTTTTATGGAAAATCACGTCTCCATATAATCATTTTAAATTGTTTTAAGTGATTTTATGGAGAAGCACATGGGAGGTACTTCTCCTCAGAAGTGATTCTGGCTAGTGGCAGTTCTAGGATTTAAAAGCCAATTGGGCAAAACTTGCATACTAAGCTCGATGGTATGAGTGAATTTCATTAATAAACATAAAAATATACACCTAGTCTGGGGGACATAATGAGCCATACCCTCAGATGCATCTCTATCCATAAATAAAAGTTCAACAAATACAAAAGCTAAAACTAAAACTAAAAGTAAATGCAATGCAATGCAAAACAAAACAACACTATTTAAATCTAAAATTTAACCCTGCGAGGCTTGGAATTCTTAAAAGATAGTCTATAAATAATATATAGAAAGAATTTTAATCAAACAAATTTTCATAATAGCATATCAACAATATCAAACCAAAAATTATAATTCATCCATAATTAAACCCTAGAATACTCAATTTTAACAAAATCCCAAATCAAAGCCATACAATAATTCATCCCTAATCAAAGCCCTAATTAATTTCAACAAAATCCCAAAATTATAATTCATCCCTAATTCCTAAAATACTCAATTTTAAATTAAAACTATAATTAAAGATATATAGCAAAGGAGAAAATGAGAATAATACTTGTTGACAAAAGGAGAGGAAAATATGTTGTTGCCAAGTTGCCCACCCAAGATAATAGAAGATGTAGCCAATAGAGGGAGAAATTGACCCATAAAAGAGAGAGAGAAACTTGCTGCTGTCGGGTAGCAAAGAGAGAGAGAGAAACAAGAAGTCTAATAGCCAAAAGAGAAGAGAGAAGATATGGGACCACCTGAATGGGCAACATATGTGTAGGGCTTGCTTTTAATTTTTTTTTAATTTTGAGATGGACTTATGACACATGTAGATAATTTTTTTTTTATTGGGCTGGACAGGCACCCAGCCTACCCTGTGCATAGCACCGCCCATAATTTTGGCATATTCATAATCACTCCTAAACAAGCCCTAAGATTAAGAATAGAAGAAAATGAAAACTATTGCAAACTCTCCATTGTATTTGGTTAGATTAAAATTTGACATGTTGGTAATATATCATCGGTAGAAGATTCTCTTTGTAATTGTACTTATTTTTTATTTTTAAATATAGTGGGTGACGGGTTGGCCCCACAATAAATAACGCCATAGAATACAAGTGGTACCACTAGCTGCAACAGTTGGATGCCATATAGTTTCACCAACAAAGACCCAAAATTAAATACAGCAACTTACCATCCACCACCAGCTGTTGAAAAATTAGACGCTATCATCATGGTTGAATGTAGGGGTGGCATTTTATACCGAAAAACCGCAAAAATCAACCGATAATTTACCGCAACGGAACCGCAATCGCGGTAAACCGAATCGTATTTGCGGTATTGAGAACCGAACCGCATTTGCGGTTGCGGTTGCGGTATTTGAAAATAGAAACTTGCGGTTACCGCAAACCGCGAATATAATTTAAACTAGCCTCTATGCACACGCTTCCGCGTGTGCGAGTGGCTTTTTTTTAATCACGCGCGCTACGCGCGACTTACAAAGTTTCGTTTTAATTTTTTTGCAATTGTATTTTGCTAGATGCCTATATCAACAATTTTAATTTTTTATCGCCCTTATTTTTCTTAATGCCCGTCTGAAAATTTCGAAAATATCCTTGATAAACTAATATTTTAAAACGCACCGATTTTAATTAAAGCAGGGTATAATTGTAAAAGAACAATTACACAGAACTTTAAAAAAATTAAAAACAAAAGAAAAAAGGTACAGACCCCACTCCAGAGCAATTGCTCTTCTTATCAGTTTCTTTATTCTGGCACGTTTTATTGAAAAAGGATGAAAGAAAAACTGAAACCGTCCAAAACCCACCATGGCCCTCAAACTTGGAAACGCATTTCCTCCCTCCCATGTTTCGCAGAGTAAGAATCCTCATCTAATCACTGCATAAAAAGGTCTTCTTCTTTTTTTTCTCGGTTTGTTTCTTCATTTGTGTGTGATGTCGAAAATTGAGAAGTAAATTATAAATTGAGTTTGGTTTGTTGTTACAGGGAGGAAGATTGAAGGAAAAAGAACTGGAGCAATCAATACTGGAACCCCCAGTCTGCTCATCAATCTGGTAGTTCATGTCTTTGTGTGGCTGATTTTCTCTTTGCCTGTGTTTATTCCAGAAAATTGGTATAAAATTATGGTATGATTTTGTGTGCTTATTTTCGTTTTTTCTTTTTGTGAATTTTCAGTATTTTTAAGATGTTGCAGTGTATGAAAGAGTCAAGAAAATTATGGTATGATGCTGTTAAAACCGATTCGACGTTTACTCAGATTCTAAATCAGACGGTCCATCTCGCATCACCAACCCTCAGTCTCAGGTGATATGACGCCCTGCCTCTGCTTCTTTCATATTTGAACTGTTTCCTCTGCTTCTTTCATATTTGAACTGTTTCACTTGCATATATTCAGCTTAGCATTCCAAGTGTTTGTTAAAATGCCAAAGTTGATTTTAGTTTGAACACTTTGTTGGTCGGCTTGATTTTGTATTACCTAATTTAGCTTTGTAAATAAGAATTGGGAAATGAAGAGAAATGAGAAAATCTTAGTTCTTTATAATAAAACTAATTTCAACGAGTGCAACAACTCCATAATGAGGGTGAAAATGAAATTAGAAGTGAGAACAGTGAAGAGATTTGGTGAAATTTGTAAGATTTTTTAGTGTTGGTGAAATTTTGTCTTTTTAGTTATTTTCTTTGTTATATTGACTTTTTGAATAATAGTTTCATGTACGAGTATGCCATGCTTCAAGATGCCAAGTATGGTCAAGTTTTCATGTGTTTAGGCTTGCACAAAACTCCAGTATTTCTTCCTAGGATTCATGTTGTATGGATATTAGCCTCTCACCCTGTGCTTTGCATGCTTGAGGCCTTTTCAACAGAACCGAAGTTTGAGAAAACTGTTGGAATCAATGGAGTGGGGAATAAATTTTAAAACTCAACCGTGTGTGTAAGTTTGATTTCACTATTTTGTTTTTGGCCGCCTTTATATTATTGTATGGTTTCTGAGAAAAGGGTCAAATGAAAAAAAAAAAAAAAAAAAAAATTAGTTTAGTTATCTAATAACCATTTCCCTTTCTCTTTAGTTTTAATCCGTATAGGGCAGTATAGGGCAGCAGTTCCTTTCAGTTTTTTTACGCTCTCATCTTCTTCTTCTTCACTTTTTGGGGTCCAGCCATTAGTTCAAGAACTCGTAGTCCAGAATTGCTTCAATGACTCCGGTTCCATGCTTTTTGTTTAATAATCTTCAATCTGCAGAGCATCAATTCTTTAAATGCTACGAATCTCTCTCTCACACAAAGTTATCCCTAATTTATGTTTGATTGACTGAAACTTTGGCTAGGATCTAGGTCTGTGTTTATGTTTGTGTTTATGTTTGTAATTACTTATGTGTTTGACTTATGAAATTAAAAGGTCTTTGGAATTTTATCTCAACAGATGGAATCGCCTCTCACCTTGCACTCTCTGACGCATAAGGGTTCCATAAGAAGCAGAGGAAACTATATTTAAGGTTAATGATTCTTCATTTCGTTATATTTTGTATTTTAAGTTTCCAATCAGCATACATTAGTTTAGTTGGAAGATGATTTTTTCCTATTGGGTTCTCTCAAAAGTTGTCCATTATTATACAATCCCTTTTTTCCCCCAAAATTAGACTTTTTAATATTGGCTCTACTGTAACTAGGTGTTCTGTTATCTGCTTATAATTTGGGCCTCCAAATGTGCCTAACAAAGCCATGGCCTTATTTCTCTACATTCATGTGTTAGTGAGAATCCACGATTTCTATTTTTGTCTTTCTGGAAGACGCAGGTGACAAAGGAAAAAGAAAGCAAACAAATCACCCCTTGGGATACTTTTGGGTTGTTTCTGACTGGAATTGGGTGTTGGTTTACATTTGTTATTTGTTTACACTATCACTATTATTTTCTTTTTTCTTTATGTTTATTTTTTGTTAAGTGTCCAGGTCATTCTAGATCCAGATTCAGTTTCATATTGATGTAAAGTGTCCAGTTCATGCATCAACTTCTATTTTTTATGTTACGAATAAGATTATGCTTTGATTTTTTCTTCTTCTTTTTTTCTCAGATGATTATTTTTGATACAGGAATTAAAAGCAAAATGAGGATCAGAGTTGGAGGGAATTCAAGAGTAACAGGAAAGCAAAACAAAAGGGAAGCATCATGGTGAGTCAACATAAGCACCGATCATGACTTCTTTGAGCAGTGAACCAAAGTCGCTCTTCTTCGTGGACAAGTCCAAAGGTACCTCATTCATACCTTTGTTTTTTTGTTTTTTGTTTCGAGTGACATAATTGTCTTTTTTCGCTTTCAGTAATTCAATTGCTTCTGTACATCAAATCCCAATTTCAGTTCAACTGCCAGAATTAGATTTTTTGAGTTTAGATAAGGTCGCTTTGTGTAATCCCTCTAATTTTACATTTGTATTGTTATGAATTTCTGATTTTAGTTTTGGAATAGATTTATTTATTTATTACCATTTATTGTTTCGTATGAAAGGGTCTTATGCCAATGTACAAGTTTATAACAACACGTTTTGAAGTTTCTGAAGTTCACATTCCATCAGCAGCTAATGCAGATGGGGTTGTGGATTTAATTTATGGGATAATTTGTGTAGCCTGTAATCATTGAGAATGTTTTGTTAAGGGCATTTTTTAATGGGTTTTATTTTTCGTTTGGTAGAATGCATTTTATTGTGGTTTCAGTGTTTAGGGTGATAAAGTGGTGGAGATGCAGATGGAGGTGTGGGTATTTTGGCTCGGTTAAAAGGAAATTGCAGATTTATGGTTTGGTTTAAACAATTGTGTGGCTGTGTGTTCGCTTTAGGTGAAGGTGTCGTGATGCAAAGGAAACTATGTTTCTAGGTTGAAATTCTGTGTTTCTATGTACTAATTGGGCGATTTCTCAATGTTTCTATTAGGTTATTTCATATGGATGCTAGAAGGGACATAATTTGCTGTGGTGGCAATTACACTCTGAGCTTTTCTCATTCTTCCTGTCAAAATTTAAATAAACTGTGTAATTTGATTTCTGAAAACTGCTTTTGTCACTAATGATATTTATATGGATGCTAGAAGTTTTGGTGAAAATTAAAGTTTGTTGAATTCACTGTTTCAAGAATGTCATCTCTCATTTATAGCGGTTGCTTTATCGAGGAATGTCATATATGAACCTTTAAAGTTGTTGGCTTTGAATAAACCAAACACTTGAAGTTGAAGAGCTAATCTGTTTTAGTATTTGAAGGGCGTGGTGAAGCTGAAAATAACACATCCATAATGACACACTGCGATAGACTTATTCCGTTTTTCTGTTTAGGGTTTAGTATTATTAATATCTTGCTTCATATTAAGTTTTTTTGTTGTTTTCTTCTTTATTTTTTATTTTTTTCTGTAAATGCAGATCCAATTTGCTGCATGAGGCTTCCAAAGAAGATAGTAGCAGGAGACCATATAATTGTTGCAGGAGGAGGTTCATGTACAAGCAGTAGCTAAAAGGATTTTAATTGTCATGAATTTTTTGTTTTTTGTTTTCCTTTTTCAATGGTTGCAATACTAGCTTCAATTACTATATTTTGGTGTAACGAGTTTTGTTTTAAATAAAGACTTATTCAATTGCATATGTTCCAAATTCGGTTCAATAGTTAACTATGATATTTGTTATCAACAAATACAAAGAGGAATTTAAATTAGTTCTTGCATTTGTTTTAAATTCTTTTCAATATGATCAACTATGATAATTGATTTATTTTTTATAAAGGTTATCAATGAATGCAATGCAACATATGTTACCAAATTATTAAAAAAAGAACTTTTAAGGACAATTCAAACTAAAAATTAAAAACAGTAAAAAGCGTTTTACCCAAGCTAATAACAGGTATTTCAAATTAGAGGGAAAAACAAGGAAAATATTCAATTCCACCAAACAGAAAATTCAAACCAAAAAAAAAAAACCACAAAGAATCCCCCATAGCTCCTAAAGCTCATTAGACTAGCCTCTCTGCACACGCTTCCGCGTGTGCAAGAGGCTTTTTTTTAATTACGCGCGCTACGCGCGACTTACAAAGTTTCGTTTTAATTTTTTTGCAATTGTATTTTGCTAGATGCCTATATCAACAATTTTAATTTTTTATTGCCAGTATTTTTCTAGATGCCCCTCTCAACAATTCACAGGCCATAAAACAGAGAAAAAAAAATATTGAGACGGGCATCAAGAAAAATAAGGGCGATAAAAAATATAGATAAAAAAAAATTACATTTTATTGTTTAATTGTAGCCGTTAGATTAGATGCGATCAGACCTAAGCCTCTCTTCTCTCCTTATGCGATCTCACTTTCTCAAGTCTCTGATTCTCATTCGTCTCTCTCTCTCTCTCTCTCTCTCAACTCTCAAAATTGGCTTCTCTCTCACAGACCCGAATCGAACTCATCTCCTCCTCTCTATCTCTCAATCTAAGTTCTGTCTCTTCTCTCTCAACTCAACCTCCACCACGCTCACTCAACTCAAGCTGTCTCTCTCTCTCTCTCTTTGTGTCTCAAGCTCAATTCAAACCCGCCGGCCGCCACTGTCAACAGCCGCTCTCAGCCTCTCTCAAGTCTGTCTTGGTTGATTTTGAGGTAAATTATGGTGTTCCTAATTTCTGAAATTGATTGTTTCAAAGTTAGGGTTTCGAAATTTAGGTTTTAATTGGGAATTTCTAATGTCAAATTTGATTTTTGCAGGGATTGTTGCTGAAGTGAATTAATGGTCTGGAGATTTCTGTTTTGATAGCTTTGAGCATTTGGTTTTGCAGAGGTAAGTTCTGTATTTTTGTATTTGGTTTTGGCGTCATCTTAATCTTAGTGTGTGGAATAGATTGATGATAATGATATAATCAATTCGAACCCCCTTCATTTATGGGACGGCTAATTAGTCTAGAAGAAGAGTATTATCAACCCATTCAATCTGATGGGTTTTCTTAATTACACTTCAAGCAATCTTTAACTCTACAGATTGGGAATTTTTTTTGTAAATAACCTTCAAATGTCGCTTTTTAAACAATAAATTAAAACTTGTTTATCTTTATAATATTGAAAGATGCCCTTTAATCTGATGAGGTCTCAAGTTCATATTAGTCAAAGATTCTCAACAAATAAGTCAAAAAATAGGTCGCCTACTACCAGTCAGTTGCTGCTCCAACAAATACCACTCTTTATTATTTTTCTTGAATCTGTTAATGTTGTTTTGAATCTGTTAATGTTAATTCTGGAATCTGTTAATGTTTTGAGCTTGGTTTTGAATCTGTTAATGTTAATTAAATTCTGTTTTTGAATCTGCATGTGAATTAAATTCTGTTTTTTTTTTCTCGGAACTCATTCATTTGTTGTTGTGTTTTAATTTGGTTGAGTTTAATTTGTTATTAATATTCTTTTATGTTGTTGCTTTTGTGTTGTGTTGTGTTATAGATGGAGTCTAGCCACTCTAACACACCTAATGCCTCTAGAATCTGTTAATCTTTTGCACCACTGATTGTGTTTTGTTGCAAATTGTAACAGTTGTGTGTATTGAATACCTGGATACATAATCATAGAAGAATTGTCAGAAGGATTCTTGGATTGCAATGGCAGCTTCTGCAAAGACTCTAACTGCTGAAAGCCATACTTTAAATGGAGACTGGACGGTTGTTTCATCCCGTCGTGGAAGACAAAGATGAAATCCTCCAAAAATTACAATTCAAGTACAGAAGCAACCGTTGCATTGGACTCCAACTGATTTCGAAATCAATTTCGCCCGAGAATCAAAATTGATGCAGAAGATGCAGATCTGTATGAAGAAATTGGAGATGTCTCAATTCTTTCTTAATTTACTGGATGAAATCCAAACTCCAGAAATGATGAATTACTTCCGTAGGGTTTTGAGCTCGGAGTTGAAGATGAAGATGGTTATATATGGCATAGGCAGCATTGAATCGTATGAATCCCCTCGGTTGCAGTTGAGCCTTGCCATCTTGCTGAAGAGAAAGTTCAATTGGATTGGAGATATAGAGGTCTTTGATCCCATTCTTTCTGCCACAGAATCTCGGGTTTTGGAAGCTCTTGAATGTTCTGTGTTATCGATAAATGAACAAGGTCGGCGTCAGGTTGAGAAACCAACAATGTTCTTCATGCCACATTGCGAGGCAGAGCTATATGATAATCTTCTACAAGCGAATTGGGAAGCGCGGCTTCTGAATTGTACAGTATTGTTTGGGAATAGCTTTGAGACATATGAGCAGCATCTATCAGAGTATAAGAACTCAGCTATTGTTGATTCGACAAGGCATATCTTGGCTGTTCGAAAATTCACAGATGAGTTTAGGATTAAGACAATTTCAGATACTTATTTCAGTGCCTTTCATGATTCGAGTTGGCACTTTTTCAGGCCTGTCCTTGAGACAGAGCTGCAGTTGAGCAATTTGTAATTGTGAGTTGTTGAGAAATTTGCTGATGATTGAAACGTATTATCATATTTAGTACTCCATCCTATTGCAAAAGTTGTTATTATGAGCCTCAAAAGGCCTCCGTTTTTGGAAATGGTATATTTACTCATTACTTTTAGCCCTTTTGGTGGGTTTTTTAATCAAGTTTCGGGGCAAGATCAAAACCCGCAGAAATCCAAGAAAGTTACAACAATGAAAACCAAGCTAGAAGAAGAAGACAACATTAAAAGGATGGGGGGAAGGTGAAAATATACAGACAGACTTAATCCTAAAGTAGCGGGCTCTTCAATCACTTTGCTTCACCTTCTTCAATCACTTTGCTTCACCTTCTTCTCATCTCGCTATCTTTAACTTCAACTTCAACTGCATCAATTGCCTTGCCTTCTTCTTTCTCTCTCAATTCCATCAAAATTTCTATGGCTTCTCTTGTTCTTCTCTTGTCTGTACTTGGGGGGCGGCCCCATAACACAGATCTAAGTAATTTGTGGTGGCAACACTTCCTCCTTAAAAGTCATAACTGGATACCACCAAACTTTTAAATACTTTTTAAAAGTCAGAATTGAATACTACTAGACTTTTATATACTCTTTAAAAGTATAAATTGAATACCTCCAGACTTTTAAACTCTATAAAAGTCATTAAAAGTTTGAATTGGATACACCCCCCTTAGATTCAAGTTCAGGGATCATTACCATAATTAATTCATTTTTCACTTTTTATTTCACTTTTTAATTGAGAAATAAAATTATTAATTTACGCTTCAAATCAATAGAAAGGTTAACATAATTTGACACAAAGATGAAAGTGAAACGGGTAAAAATGCAAGGACTAAATAAAATACGAGTACAAATTCAGGGATCATTGCGTAGATAACCAATGTTCAAATCAAATATCTTTTTTACCTATTCCCTCTCCCCAAATGGAAAAGAGAAAGAAAAAGTGAACTTCACGATCTCTATCATTATATGGATTGATAATCAATGCATCACTTCTGCTCGCTTAATTCTCTGTCCTTGTTTTTTTTTTTTATATATAAAGAAAATATGATATTACATTAAACCCATAGGAAACATTACATGATAAAAGTTAGCATGTTAACGAAAGCCTCGTTAAAACCTTCTTAGATAAAAACAAACCATCGAGAGAAGAAAGAGAATCACCCATGTTAGTGACGAAACAGAAAAGTCAAACAAGAAAGAAGATAAAATTACTGTGTCCTTTATCCTTGTTATTGTCGTTAAAAAGATAAAAATTACTGGGTCTGTATCTAGAACAAGAAAGAAAAAAACACTCTCATTTTAATTGAAGATAAAGATAGGATAAGTATATCTCAAAAAGTTTGATGACAAAGACAACATTGACAAATTGGGCCAAAGTGATGGTTACTTGTTGTTATAATGTTTCTTAGAACAGGATAAGGCTACTCGCATTGTCGGCAAGTTATTCACCGTACACGTGTCAAGTACTGGAACATAGACTTAAATGACTTGGTCCAAATCATGAGATTCATGCTATTGGTGGGTGGATGCAAGTCTCAGTAGCGTTATGTAAGGATCGTTGTTGAAAGTTTTGATAGCAGATTGTCAGAAAGATTCTTGCTTATCCAAAATCTTTTTGTAGGGCTTTTGCTTTTCCCAATCTACGATTCTTTTTCACCTTCAAATTCACTAGGAAAATATATTGACTTGCGATGCTTTGAAATGTTGTTTTCCTCTTATGTTAAACTATGTTCCCCTTGTATTTAATTATTATTATTTCAATGTGAATTCTAATTACCAAATGCTTCAAAACATATGACTTACAAGTCTCAAAATGACATCATATTGAGTGTAAACATAACGTTAACGTAAAGCACATTATATTTTAAAGATAATATCAGTCATTTTCCGATATTAAATAGCTTTTGTTTATACGTTCTTAAAAAGAACGGAACATAATAAAAAATTTCAATAGTAGAAGCGAGATTAGACAAGTTAATAAGTTAGAATTAAGATAGGTTAATGGCTCGAGATCGAGCTTCAAGAAATAGTGAATGGTCTTATCAATACACAAATGTATAACTCCCAATCATACACGAGAAAACCTCCAACGGACATACCAGATGGAGGGAAGTTGTTCTCCTCCTCCTACACATGAAAATAGGGCAGGTCTTCTTGATCCCATTTGGTATCTCTTGTCTTTATTAGTAGCCTGTTGCATCAGTCATTTTGTTTAAATGATTCTTCATAAGCTATGGCGTTGACACCCTATAGGCTATACTCACGGCCAAGAGTCAAATACCTAATTCGCACAGCAGATGGATTATGGACAAAAACATGGCCAAAACGGGGAACCAAAAGAATATATCACGGACACGACAATTGTTATCCATCCTTATATTACTATGAATTGATGTTGACCTTTCAAATGATAGTTGGAGTTGCACATCGATTCATATTCAAAAGGAAAGTAATTCTCTCTCTCAATGAATCGTCGTTCAAAAGAAGGCAGCTATCAAATATTGGGTACAAAAATGCAATATCCACGGTAAATTAATTGGGCACAAACCACTTATTACAAAACCAGGATGATTTTTGGCATGCTTGAAAAGAGAAGGGCCAAATACAACAGAAAAGAAAATCCATTCAAGCTTGTACAATGGAACGCACAATAACCCTTTTACATGTCCTTCCAACACCAGTGTAAAGTATCATCGGATGGTACCGTAGAACTCTAGGTCCATGCGGAATTTGAAAGAAGAAAACTTATTCGGAATCTTTTATATTTGTAACCACTTTGCTTGTCCTCGGAGGAAGAAACAAAAATAATAATAATAATAAACGGTGTGATTTCAATTATTTCAAAAGATTGATGTCAATACTGTTTGTTTGACATTATAAGGGCATCTCTCACACAATTAAGCCCACAAAATAAACTAAACATACTATAAGCTCCACAGTAATATTTACTTCATCTCCATAATCAGAATATTGGGGGAAAAAAACCACGGAGAAATACATGAAATGAAAAACAACTCGACTTTGACTGTGAGATTGTGTACATAAAACTTGGAACAACCAGACCAATTAAAGCTAAGCCATCTCATATGTATGCCTACATAAAATAACAGTGTATGGTCATCTTCTTTAGAATATTGCAATCAACACTTGGTTGAGACCGACCTGCAAAAAAAACTGGGTTAAGTACAGAGATAGAGTTTATGAATGGCAGTTCCAGAATTAAGACCTATGTTAATTTGTAACTGCCACTGAGTCAGTTCATAGTGCTAAATGCAGCTATCTGGCACACAGATATGACAAGCCAAAAGAAAAAAAGCAAAGTAAAAAAGAAAAAAGAGGCATGACATAAATGGGAACCTCAGCAGAAAGCATCAGATATGCATACAAGCAGATTGGCTCCATTACAATGTTCAAGAATGATGTAAATACTAGATAAAAGAGTTCTTATTCAAACCTCAGCAGGTTTCTCGGTTTCATTCCTGGACCCTCCCTCCCAATAATATAACAACTTGAACAATATAAGGAAACTTCAGGGCGATTGCCCCAAAAAGGTTATGTAGAAACATGAAATACATAAGTACTCTCCCTAAGACCAGCTTAGATTTCATCCTCCTCGAATGGATCTCGTTCAGGGTAGTCACCAACCTGAAATTGCATTAGTCACATTAGTCAACTCCATGAACAAGTCATGCAGGAAATACACAAAGGCACTCAATAGACTGTTAGCTAAAAGGTTTGAAGTTAGAATTTTACAATGATATTACTTATCCGTTGTGAATGAATATAAAGAAACCCTTTCAATTAAGTCTTTAAAAGCAATTTCATTTCACATAAGACACTTCAGATGGAAAAGGTATGTGCACTAGAATGGTAGGAATCCAATTGCATTTAACAGTCATTGCTGACTCCACGATTTGCAATTAACCAAGTCATCATTGAGGAATAGTTCCTAAGCTAACTCCCCGCCTTAACCTTGAGTTCTTCTTCTAACGTGTAACAGTAAAAGTCTTAATTTTTTTTTATTGAAAAACACTCACACCTTCTAGATTAAATTGTCAAATAGGACTCCATATATCGAATTTTACCTTAATCATTGACAAATTTCATTTATCATACTTTTGCAACAGTTCCCAGTAATACAAAATCTATGAGTCCCTCTTAACAAAACTACCAGAGACATATCACTTAGTTATCACAGTTTGCAACATTGGATGACAGTCCATACCAAGAAGGATATAGGTGAACTTTCAGCTTATCCAGGGCTAAAAGGTGAGCCCCAAACTATTGTTCTGTTCATGAAGCGGTTGAAATACCACAGATGGGTGACAACCTATGAGCTAACAGGTCATATTAAACCTTAAAACAAACACATTCCTGTTCCTTGTGAAACAGCCAATCGAACCAAACAATAATATACTCCACATCTTGATAGGAAAATCAGGAAAAAAAATCATTTCGAAGTGTTCTAGAATACAAATGCATACGAACCTTTACTTTGTCTGGCCGAACGATTCCACCATGAAGTGGGGGGCAATTGAAATATCTTGTTCCTTTCACCCTATGATATGAAGAAGAGGAATCTCAACCAAATAATATGCAGAAAACAGGAATGCAAATTTAAAATAGGCAATTCAAAAATGTCCACTCATGGTATAGCAAAATCACAACATGAAAGAATTTTGGTTCTAGCGGATTTAGTAACATACCAAAGATCACCAACACTGTAATAGACACCAATTTCAAGAAATATAAGGTTGTATGTGCAGAATTTCAGAGGGAAGAATATTCAAAATTCACCAATCTTAGAAACTAGTTCAGTGACAAGAATGGCTATTGATTGGATTCATACACATATGGGGTGAGCCCTAAATTCTCCAAAGAATTTAAAATTGTATAATATGAGTTTAGATTCCATTATCTTCGTAACACATAACAATTAGTGTTTCTTTTTGCTCGTAGTGCACTGTAATATAATGTTGCACTGAATGACACAAACATGATTTACCAAACCTGATAAAAGAGAGAAAGAATGAAGAAAAGCATGCTGTAACAAAACATGTACACTACTAGCTAAAAGGAAGAACAAAAATAATAAAGTAGAAGGGACAAAAAAGTGTATCTTTACTACCAGACAATATTACATGTTATCAACCAAAACCAGATGAGAAGCATCCACCAATTTAACACACACAAAACCAAGCGTCAACCAAGAATTTACTTTTTGCAGGTCAAATGAGAGTTATATATATTATTTCCTATGGGAATTTTCTCCTTGAGCAAAATATACTCACGAGAATGGAAAAATTGTGATGTACTCAATCAAAAGATAGCAGACATAATATATTAGCTCATAGTCTAGCTTATAGATACTAGGCTCTCTTTTTTTTTAGGTTGAACTACTCTACTATGTTGAATCCAAAGACTTGTAATTGAAATCTGCTTTTATTTCTTAGATATTTAATACATTAACCACACACAAAAAAAATCACGTAAACATTATCTTTTACATCACTCTATGTAGGTTTCTTTTATTTGAACAAAACAATTTCTTCACATGCACTTTCTGTCCTCAACGTCTATCACTAGATGCACTCACAACAATAAATGATATTAACCTTGCTATGATTATTCTAAGGAAATGAGAAATTGTTAGGAACAACAGAACCAAGAATATACCATTTTTATGATTGGCACATGAGATGCCAAAAACAAAACATAGCACGAGTCAGGAGCTCACTTACATGCCATCATGCTTTCCCAATGGTTCAAAAAACACATATTGCAAATGAGATAGCTCCGAATGGAATTACACCCTGAGAGAAATCATTATTAAAGACAGACAAACCTTCATACACAACATGGCCCAACCCACCCCCATATAAATCTAAGAAATTTTGTAGGGCATGGGAAAGAAATCACATGCATATGATTCTCAGCAGCCTTAAGCCTCCTACTTGCATTTTGGAAAGAAAAAATTAATTGGGAATAGCTCTAAAGGAATCCCTATTTGACCTCTTTCCCTTCCCCCAATCTCATGGTGTAAAATTAACTGGAAACAAAGGGAATGCAAACCTAAAGCATAACGCTCCATCAATGCTTTACTAATTTTAGCATCTAATCGCAGTGTAATCTATAGGTTATTTTCTTTCTTTGTTGTGAAAAACAATGGGCACAGATGCTTTACATGAGTCCATAATAATTAATAAATGCGAAGACCTCTGTTCAATATTTTCACCCAGGATAAAGTCAGCAACCAAAAGAAAAAAGATTCTTAGAAACAAACCATCAGACTCTGAGTTTCTGAATATGTCACTAAACGACCACGTGGATTCCCAGTAAGTTTAAGTTTCGTCTGCAAGTAGAAAAATTAATTAGAGCAATGATCATATATACCAAAAAACACTACATAAGAGACTATACTGAGGGCCTCAGTAAAAGGTAAAGAACAGAGTGAGATTAAATGATGGCAGGGGCTTATCTTTCACTACGACATGATCTTATTACTTACAGGTAACTTTGATACAATGAACATAATCTTTTCATTTTTCACAATATAAAAATATTATGAAAGTTGAAGAGTCAATAACACATTTAAATCCATGCACTGACAGGTACAAACCTGCTGAGGCATTTCAACTTGTGTATTTAAGGAGCCTATTGCTTTGTATTTTAAGTTTTTTTTGCCACTTTTCAGCACAGCTCATGCACTTATCAAACCAGCCTGACCAAACAAATACATTATAGAACCATATCATCAGAAGAGAAAATAAGCATGATACAATGGTGTACCTCCACAAAAGCCACAGGAATGAAATACCCATTTATTTACTTTAACACTAACCAAAATCATAGATATGAAACCAATCTCAAAACCATATCAAATGACCCAAAAAAAAAACACATCACCCAATCCTTAGCTAAAATCACAATCACAATAAAGAACAATAAATTAGGGTAATCTCAAGCCCAGACCAGATATCTCATCAATTCCAAAATTTTAAATGAATAAATAATAAACTTTAACGAAAAATTCAAAACGAAAAATTAGAGCAAAAACTATGTATAAGACTTCAAATAAACTTTAACGAAAAAATTGACATCATCATCGTCCTCAATCTTTATGTGCTTCCACTCATTCGAGGCCACCAAAATTGAGAATTTTAAGCAAACCTTGTCTTCCCTGCTGTTTGTATTACCAATCTGATGCACACGGTCCAACAGTTTAGCAAATTTGATGGTCCGTGGAACTATTAAGCCTTTTGACTCACCCCCTTCGTATTTGCACATCTTCTTCGAGGTGACCCATTTTCCATTGTAGCACATGAGAATAACAATTGTCTCCATTTCTGACCATGACAAAACAACATTTCATTAACACAATATAACCACAATAAACATACAATACAATAGCAATATAACTACAATATAAAAGCAATATAATGCCAATATAACATCAACATAACAGCAATACGACAGTAAAATAAGAAGAACACAACAGCAGTACACCAGTAACACATCAGCAATCACACTATACAGATCTACTACATCAAATGGAAAATCCCAAGTTTCAAGATTCACATATCCAGACCAATCTAAGTGCAATTGGTACAAACCCAGATGAATGAGCATGAATATTCAACAAAACCTAACCCAAAGCAATTAAAGCCAAAACGAATTTAACACAAACCCAAACAATCAAAATATAACCCATTTCACATAATCCCACTGATTTTAAGAAAATAACCATCAACACTACCTTTTCGAGGTCGGCAATCCACTACAGCTTCAAGGTTGCAAGCAGCTATTCAGAAGACATACCTAAAGGGAGGGGTTCGAGACTCCAAACAGAGAGCAAGAGACCGAATAGGGGGAGAAAGAGCTAGAGAGAGACAGAGCTGCGCTATGAGAAAGAGAGCAAAGAGAGAGACAAAGAGTTGCGCTAGAGAGAGAGAGAGAGAGAGCCAAGAGAGACACAGAGAGTTGCGTTAGACAGAAACCAAAGAGAAAGAAAGCTGTGCCAGAGAGAGAGAGAGAGCTGAGTGACCTAAGAGAGAACAAAATTTCTGAACTTGTGAAAAATCAACAATAAGTGGACAATAATTTTATATTTATAGGTTATAGTTGTACAAAAATTGGGAAGGGGTGGTATTTTTAGTTCAAATTATAAAATTGGTGGCATAGATCGCTATTTCCCAAAAAATAATACATCTAGAAGTGCTCCCTAGAAAAGCACTCTAGGTGCTTCTACAAAGGCAGTTTTATCAAATTCTTCTACCGTTGTAAGAAACGCGCTTTGTTGTACCAAATAAGCCCCTATAATAAAAAATTAAATAAAATAAAAGGAAAATCAAAGGTGTTGTGTGTTTCCCTTATAAAAAGGCATCTTCACGTTCCTCCCTTCACAAAAGATCAAAATCCATTTATATTTTCTAGAGAGAGAGAGAGGGAGAGAGAGTAACAATGGCAGGAATCGTTCACAAGATTGGAGACGCCCTCCACATAGGAGGAGGAGGAGGAGGTAACGAGCACAAGAAAGGCGAGGAGTACAAGAAGGAGGGTGAGCAACACAAGGACAAGAAGGACGAACACCACAAGGACCACAAGAAAGACGACCACAAGAAAGACGGCGATCACAAAGACGACAAGAAGAAGAAGAAGAAGAAGGACAAGAAGAAGGATGGCCATGACAGCAGCAGCAGCGACAGCGACTAATCTATAATATTCTGGTAATCCATCATCTTCCTCTGCATTTTGTTTCATTAACTTTTGATGATCTGATATACGTGCAGAAATATTTATTTTATAATTTTAATAAGTTATTTTTGCATGATTGTGATTTGTCTATAAGCTAAAGTGCAAAACATTGTGTCTTTTATTTTGTATATGTACAAAGATATAGTCTAAATTATTCTAGATTAAATAAATATATGGGATAGGGTTTCTGCTACGTCTTAATATTGAGATCTATGATGTAGACACGGACTTAGCCAAGTTGGCTAGAGCCGATGTGCTTTTGTACCCGAGTTAGCATCACCCTCCTCGTTATTTAGATTAGATTAGAGTAGAATATCGTTTTTATAAAAAATTAAAAAAACAGTGAGATCTGTGACATGATCTAAATATGTTTAATTAAGAACAACACGGCTGTGTGGAGGATCTGGATTCTCAAATACCAAGATGACAAATAATGGAAACATTGTGTGAAATGAATTTGATTTTCTTTGTCGTTGCTTAATGAATCTGTTAATCTCTACCTAATTATATTTGTGTTTTTTTTCATTTGCCTTGTAGGTGTTTGGGGCGTCATGAGATGAGAACATGCCCAACTCCTATTTCCTTTCCGTTTACGGCCCAACATTATATTTTGCATTTGAAGAAAAGAAAAGGCTTGTTCCACAGCCCAACCCCCAAAAGAAAAAGAAAAAGAAGAAAAAAAGTTTAAGTCGTGTTTAATGTTTAAAGGTTTGTAAAATGTTTCTAAGCAGGTACTGAATATAAATGTGAAACCTCTTACCGACTTTCATATGAATAAGGATAAATGTTTTAATATTATCTCTGTCTTTCGTATTCAAGTGGTTTGTTGTTTGAATCTTATGCTTGTTCTGTCTCAATTAACACCATCGCCCCATCAAAATGAACCTAAATTAATTGATGCGTATGTCAATTCTTACCTCCTACAATGTACAATGTCAAAGAAACGAAGATACAAAGAACATCGCCTGCGGTAGTTTGACCATGGCCGCAATACGCGTACAGTTGTGCCGTGCGCTAGAGAATTTTTCGTAAGACTTTCATAAAAACTGACATTGATGAAAATATAAACTAAATTTTGGCTATATACAATAAAAACTCGGTAATTAGCCATGTCCTCCTAGGCCTAGCCACTCGTATTTATATAACAACTGCGAACTAAGGTTATGGAGGAGAAGTTGCACAATCATAAGTGAGAAATGCTAGCAACCTTCTCTCTAACCTTCTCCTTTGGACCTTCTCCCCTCTTTGCTTGACATGTGTCATTCTTTCTACACTTAAAATAATGCCATTAATATATTATACAAGCTAACTTTTGCTTTCCAAGTTTACCCTTATTACATGTATTCAATTTATCCAAAAAAAATTCTCAACTTTCTTACCATCTTATTATTATTTTTTATAAAGAAAATATCTGTTTTTAAAAAAAAAAAAAAAAAAAAGAGGAAATGTCCCCCTTTTTTTTTAACGTCATGTTTAGACTTTTAAAAAATATATATATAAACCCTTTGTGTTTTATAAATAAAATAAAATAAGGGACATTTCCTCTTTTAAGAAAAAAAGCACATATTTTCTTTTAAAAAATAATTTACGTTAAAAAAAGATTAATAAGATGGTAAGAAAGTTGTGAATTTTTTTTGGATAAATTGAATACATGTAATAAGGGTAAACTTGGAAAACAAAAGTTAGCTTGTATAATATATTAGGGAGCTTTAGTTTTAAACCATAATATAGTTTACTAATTTAGTAGAAAGAAATACAATTTCATCTAATTAGCATAAGGCCAAAGACCAAAATGAGTACCCAATTTTACAAAAATATCATTAAAAAATATCAAAATTACACACAATGCCATTCCTTCTAAGGCAAGCATACTATGCCACATGTCCACATCTAGCCAACCACCACCGCCGGCCAACCACCTGCCTCCGGCCACCTCCGACCAACCGCCGCCGGCCACCTTCGACCAGCCGCCGCCGGCCACCTTCGACCAGCTGCCGCCGCCGCCGCCGGCCACCTCCGACCAACCACCGCCGGCCACCTCCGACAAGCCGCCGCCGACAACCTCCGACAAGCCGCCGCCGGCCACCTCCGACCAGCCACCTGCCGCCCTTTATTCACTTTTTTAAAAAAAAGAAGATTTTGTGTCATTAAAGGGACTCGAACCTTGACCCTCAAAGGAAGAGGGCTCACTCACAAACCACTACACCAAACTTGATTTTGTAATATTTATTCAATTAAACAATATTTATATAAACGATCAACGGTTTTAAAAATTAAAAAAAAATCAGAAGCAAAATGGAGGAACCAAGATGAAAGTACTAAAATGGAAACTGCGATGCAGAAATAGAAACTGCGATGCAGAAATAGAAACTGCGATGCAGAAACAGAAACTGCGATGCAGAAACAGAAACTGCGATGTAGAAACAAAAACTGCAATACAAAAATAGACACTGAAATGCTGAGCCTGGGCAAAAATGCTCAGCTCTAAAGTTAAACAAAACAAAACAATAGTTTTTTTTATTCAAAACATGTTGGGAAGCCTATACTCTTTCAATTGGTGAGGTTGAAGGCTAAGGAAAGAGCAAAAACCATGACAACAGATATCAACAACTAAAATAATAAGGATGCAAGCTGGAGATTTAAACAATAGATCTTTTTATTGATGTGAAGTCTGATATGAAATTAATATCACAAGAACTGAGCAACTAACAAAAAATGGCACCATAAATGGTACTGCTTTTTCGCTCTAGTTAAACTATTTGCATTTTAGCATTTTGTAGATTAGTAAATGTACAAGCATTCATTTACTAATTCTTCTTCAATTGCATACGAATAACTTATGTTACTTTCGAAGAGAGAACTCATATATTGCCAAGGAAAACATTAGGAAAGAAATGAGATTGTTTCAAGGAAATATTAGCATTCAACATTTATACTTATGTGCAGACAGCATTCAAAACTAACTATTTTATACAGTGAAGTATCAATGTTTCCTCTGTTTAAATCAGCCAATTGACCCTCTCTCTTTTTTTTTTTTTTCTTTTTTTCTGGGCTTGAATACAGTACAGGAATAAAACCGCACACAGACTATGAACCAAAAGGGCAGGACTCAAATAGGTTATAACTTATAACTTAAATATTTATCACGTCCTCCACAAATCAAATTTGAAATTTGAAATTGGTCAATATACACCCAAATCATGAGGTACAAAAATTTAGTTAAAGCACATAAGAATTTAACCAAAAAGCACTTCATCGGGAAACAAAAATTAGCTGCATAGCATCTATATATATATGCAATTCAAAGTACCTCCTTTAGCTATCATCAAACAAATACGAAACCTGTAAGCTCACACAAATGATACTAATATTCTAAATCTCCATTCAACTTTGTTCTCAAATAAAATTCATTAATATATGAACCTGCTTTGATTTTTATTCTGAACCACATAAACGAGGCCATGAAATTCCAACTCCTAAAACAATCCCCTCAGCAACAACAAGACCAAAAAGTAATTGTAAAAAACCACAGAGCACCTTCTTAGCCTCCCTTTTCCATGGCTTTCACAGCCGCTCCTCAAGCTTCACACACTTTCTTACTTGGGAGCCCAACAACAGCAGCAGCAACAAGAAGAGGAGCAAGGGAGAAGACGCCGGTCAAAACTTGACCGGTCCAGTGGCTAGGTGGCCGACGTGACAGTGGCTGGGGGGTTTTGTCGGTGTCGGTCGAAACAGAGGGGAGGAGAAAGGGAGAAGACGCGGGAGAGAGAGAGAGAGAGAGAGAGAGAGAGAGAGAGAGAGAGAGAGAGAGAGAGAGAGATCTGAGAAACTAATGAATTTGGGTTAGGTTTTTAAATGAAAAGGGTATAATTGTATTTTTAATGACTAATGTAAGGTGGGTCAACAAATCTGGTCTTCCTCTTTGGCCTAATCCAAAATAACAATTCTTTTCTTGGTATTAAAACCCAAACCAAAATATCAAATGTCTTAAATACTAAAAAGTAAAGTTATCTATGTCTAATACCTAATTTTCCTAATATATTAATGGCATTGTTTTAAGTGTAGAAAGAATGACACATGTCAAGCAAAGAGGGGAGAAGGTCTAAAGGAGAAGGTTAGAGAGAAGGTTGCTAGCATTCCCCATCATAAGTAGTGCGACTTGAGAAAGCACGCGCAAGAGAAGAGTAATCTTAGCCGTTAATTCCATCCGATGGTGTACCAAAGTCGTACGCCGTCGTTTGTTCGGTGTGAGGCGAAATTGCTTTATCTCTAAACCCTGTCTAAACCTTGGGCTCCCATTCTTCGATTCTCACTCTGCTCTCTGCTCTGTCTCCCTCTCTCTTCAGGTGAGCTTCCTCCTTCTCTCTCCTCTATCTCGTTTCTCATTTCTGGGGATTCCCCAGACTGTCTCCTCATTTCTCATTTCTCATGTCTCCTCTAGGAGACATAGATTCATGTATTCTCATTTCAATGCTGCTTAATTGATTGTAGCTAAGATAATGGAATGGGAACTAGACATGGATTGTTCAAACAACTTGTGGGTGACCTCTCTTTCCTCGACTCTACACCCTTTGCGAAGCTCTTGGATTCATGCATTCGAACCAAGTCAGCACGCGATGCACGTCGCATCCACGCTCGTGTCATCAAAACCCAATTTTCCTTAGAGATTTTTATCCAGAATAGGCTTATTGATGCTTATGGAAAATGTGGTTGTTTGGACGATGCGCGTAAATTGTTTGATAAAATGCCTCAAAGGAACACTTTCACTTGGAACTCCATCATAAGTACATTAACAAAGTTGGGTTTTATTGATGAGGCTGTGCAGATTTTTAGGTTAATGCCTGAGCCTGACCAGTGCTCGTGGAATTCGATGGTATCAGGGTTTGCCCAGCATGACCGCTTTGAAGAAGCTTTGGAGTACTTTGTCAAATTGCATGCGGAGGATTTTGTGCTTAATGAATACTCGTTCGGTAGTGCTCTTAGTGCTTGTGCAGGTTTGAGAAAGTTGAAAATGGGTGTCCAAATTCATGCTTTTATTGCTAAGTCATGTTACTCGTCCGATGTTTATATGGGATCTGCACTTATTGATATGTACTCTAAATGCGGGAGTGTTGCTTCTGCACAAAGAATTTTTGATTGGATGAGTGACCGGAATACAGTTTCTTGGAACAGTTTGATTACTTGTTATGAGCAGAATGGTCCAGCAAGTGAAGCCCTAGAAGTTTTTGTGAGGATGATGGATGGTGGGTTCAAACCAGATGAGTTAACTTTAGCCAGTGTGGTAAGTGCATGTGCAAGCTTGTCTGCAATAAAGGAAGGTCAGCAAATATATGTTCGTGTCATAAAATTTGACAAATACAGGGATGATCTTGTTTTAGGCAATGCATTGGTTGATATGTATGCAAAATGCAATAGAGTAAAGCAAGCCAGATGGATTTTTGATGGGATGCCTGTTAGAAATGTTGTCTCCGAAACATCAATGGTAAGTGGATATGCAAAAGCGGCAAGTGTAAAAGCTGCAAGATTGATGTTTGCAAAGATGATGGAAAGGAATATAGTCTCTTGGAATGCACTTATTGCAGGGTACACACAAAATGGGGAAAATGAAGAGGCTGTTGGACTCTTTCTCCTCCTGAAGAGGGAGTCTGTTTTGCCAACCCACTATACATTTGGGAATCTACTCAATGCTTGTGCAAGTCTAGTTGATCTGCAGCTTGGCAGGCAGGCTCATGTACACTTATTGAAACACGGATTTAAGTTCCAGGTTGGGGAAGAGCCTGACATTTTTGTGGGAAATTCTCTAATAGATATGTACATGAAATGTGGATCCATTGAAGATGGATGTCTGGTGTTTAAAAGTATGTTGCAAAGGGATTATGTCTCATGGAATGCCATGATTGTGGGGTATGCACAAAATGGTTATGGGACTGAAGCTCTCGAAATATTTAGAAAAATGTTGGCATCTGGGGAACAACCTGACCATGTCACTATGATTGGTGTTCTATGCGCTTGTAGCCACGCAGGGTTGGTTGATGAAGGAAAAGAATATTTTTACTCTATGAGTGAAGAGCATGGTTTGGTACCATTGAAGGACCATTATACATGTATGGTTGATCTGCTTGGTCGAGCTGGTTGCCTTGATGAAGCCAAACATTTAATAGAGGTCATGCCAATGCAACCTGATGCTGTTATATGGGGGTCTTTGCTTGGTGCTTGTAAAGTTCATCGTAACATTACCTTAGGGAAGTATGTGGTGGAGAAGCTCTTAGATATTGAACCTAGGAACTCTGGACCTTATGTTCTTCTCTCAAACATGTATGCCGAGCTCGGGAGGTGGGGTGATGTTGTAACAGTAAGAAAGCTGATGAGGCAACGGGGAGTTATCAAGCAGCCAGGTTGCAGTTGGATTGAGATACAGGGTCGTGTGCATGTTTTCATGGTGAAAGATAAAAGGCATCCTCAATGCAAGGAAATACATTATCTTTTGAAGTTGCTCATTGAACAGATGAAGCAATCTGGATATGTCGAAGATGCTTGTGATCATGAGATTTGTGAAGAACATGGTGAAACAGAACTAACCTCATTGTACGACGTTGATATGTTGGAAGATGCAGCTCTCGGGTGATTTGCCTACAATATTGTTTTCTAAATGCACTCTCCAATATTTTCCTCTATAAATTTTGATAAATACTTTTCTTCATTCCTGGAAACAAAAAAGAAAATAGAGCCCAAAGAGTCCTGTCACAATTCATTGTTATCATGCCTATTTTCTTAATTTCATATTATGGCGGACTGGGCTACCTGCCCATTATGGGTCTGCTGTGCGGTTGGTACGGCACTCAATTGCTACAATAGATCAACTTTCGTGTTCCTAAGCATCCAACAATATGGTAAGATCTGCTTTTCCCTTCACTTGATAAGATAGTGAGAGTTTGAATTCTTATGGTGATATCTTTGTATTCATCTTTGACATCCTTATCTTTATTTGCTTTATATAATTTTTTGGTAAATCAAGAGAACGTAACATCTTCTTTGTTTGTGTAACATCAATGTATTTTTTATTATTATTCTTTTCAGAATATTTTGATGTGATTGTTTCACAAAGCTAGCATTACTTTGATAGCCTTGGTGAAGCTCTCTTAAATTGTGGTTATATTTGTAACAGCTATAAAAATTTATAATATCTCTGTGAACTCTGTGGTAGCTGAAGCATGTGTGACATTGTTTAAGTTCTTTGAAGTGCAAATTCATAAGAGTATAATTGATCTTGGGCCTTCTCACCCTTTGCCAATTTGGTTTGAGTTGGATGCTCACATTCGAACATCGTTCAAATCAATATTTTCCTTAAACCCCTTTTCCCTATTCACTTTTCCATTCAAAAAGTTATACAAGAATCGGCTGGGGAATTTTAGTTTATTTTATTCAAATTGTTTGAGTTTTATTATATCAAACTTGTTTCAGTGTCCTCAAAGACTTTTTATTTTGTTTTAGTTCTCTCTCCCTCATCTTAACAACTAAAGGTTACTTATGATTTAAGTGGGTGAACTGAAAGAGGTTAAATTGGGTTCTAAGTTTCAACTCCAAGGCTGGGGAATATGATTATATAATTTCAAGTATGATTTAGAGTTTAGTGACTTTGCGCTAATTTCATTTCATAAATTTGCATGTTAATTTGGAAAGTAGTGCATGTGTTATGTCCTAGTTCATTTTAATAACTCGTGGGTGCACTGTATGGTGATGGGTGGGGATTTATTTTCATAGTTTGATGATCATTATAATCTTTTTGAATTGTTTTAGGATTATTCTGAACTTTGGTCGTTAGTGGAAAAAGTTTAGAATTGAATTTCTCATTTGTTTTATATGCTTTGAATTCAGTTATTTGCTTCATAGTTTAGTTTATTGGACTTGGAAAGAATCTCTGCAAACATTTTGGGAAAATAAGGTTTTATCTCAATGAACGAAATGCAAATCTTGAAATAGTTTTTTTGAGCTTGGCATGTGATAATGGATAGGATTTATTAAATGTAATTTCCTGTATAAGGATGGGGAAGTTTGTGCACCATTTGTCCCTCCATAGTGGCATTTGTTCCTTTGTGGTTGAGTATATGGCATATGTCCCTTCGGAGTATTTACATTAATCATAGGGATCTTACTCCACGGACCAGAGGAGCAATGTTTTTTTTTTTGCTGCTATTATTAACAAAGCATCTGCTGTGGTGGGAGCTTCTATAATGAGGGTTTATAGTGAGGAGGCTATTTAAGGAGGCCCATCTCACCATCAAAAGGGGTGTAGACCCCCAATGCACCCCCCCAATGTACTTTGTATTTGGTTATTGATGGTGAGATTTCACCTCCTCAAATAGTCTCCTCAAATTAGCTCCTCATTCTAGCATCTCCGGTGGTGGGAGATGCTTTTGGTAGGAAAAGGAGGCCCTATCGTAGTAAAGGATGTGAAAATGGATATTTCAAGTGTCTTGCCAAGTTACGTAAATCTGGGAATTAAAAAGAAAAAAACAAAAAAGACAGGACACTTGGGCCATCTGACAATCCCATGCATGTGGAGCCTTTTTTCTCAAATCCCTTTGGGCCAAAAATCAACATGGCAGCCACTCGGTTTATTTCGCATGTGGATTCAACTTTTCAGAACTTGGGCCTAAAGCGAAACATTGAGGACGAGCGAGCTAGCATGATGGAGTCTCCAGGGAAAAAACAAAAGCATGATCACGTGCCTCTATTAAACATTGAGGAGGCTGGAACTGAAACCACGTCAAATGAGGCTACCACTGGGAAGGGTCTGGCGGTGGCTGAAGGGTCACAAGGAAGGAGGATAGTGAAGGCTAGAAAAACCTCATGTAAGGAAATCATCAAGCCTAACGATGCGAGAAGCAGAGCTCGTGCTTTGTTGGAGAGTGCAAATCTCACTGAGGTCAATGTTGCTCAAGCGGATGATTGGTCACATGTCCATATTCAAGCAACTGATCAAGAGTCGGGTGGTGCAACCCGAGGTGGTGGCGGCTGGCCTTCAACAGCCGCACGTCAACCATGAGCTACATCCTATGGAACTGTCAAGGCCTTGGGCCGGACTTGACAGTTCGTACCCTCCGGGGTTTGATTCGTAAATTTCGGCCCACTGTTGTGTTTTTAATGGAAACAAAATCAAAGGACAACAGAATTGAAAGTTTGAAGCGTAGTTGTGGTTTTCAAAAGGGTTTTTCGGTCCCCCCAGTGGGCAGTGCTGGAGGCTTAAGTCTATGGTGGAACGATAACATTGATCTCGAGGTAAAGGGGTTCTCCAAAAATTTTATTGACACAATCATCACTGATAATCAGAGAGGAATGCATTACAGGGCTTCGTGGGTTTATGGAACGCCATATAGAGAGGAGAAGGAAGCTTGCTGGGACTTTCTCGAAGGTGTCCTCAGATATACCGACCTTCCATGGTTATGCGGCGGCGATTTCAACGAAATCTTATGGTCTTTTGAAAAAACAGGTGGTTCTGAGCAGCCTTCCAAAAGGCCACGCTACCTTCACAACTTCATGGAGAAAGCGGGGCTCATTGATTTGGGTTATCAGGGTTCGAGCTTCACATGGAGGGCTCACAGGCAGAATGGCATTTTTGTTCAGGAAAGACTTGATAGAGTTTTGGGGAATTTACTGTGGCAGGAATCATGGCCTAATACTTCCATTAGTCACCACCCGGCCATCGGTTCTGATCACAATCCACTGGTCTTGGAAACAATCAGGTATCACAAAATTCATAATAGGCAGTTCAAATTTGAAGCCTATTGGGCCGATGAGGTGGAGGCTAAACAGATCATAGAAAAAGGTTGGGAAAAGCAAGTTCATGGTCCGTGGATTCATAAATGGAAGACTAAACTTCAATATTGCACTACCCTCCTTCAAAAATGGAGCAGAGAGAAGTTCTCGAACAATAAGAAGAGAATGGAGGTCCTACATGCTGAGCTAAATGAAAAACAATTAAGGTGGGATGAGAATCATGCTGAGATAAGGCGCATCACCCGGGAGATAACCGAAACCGGGGCCAGAGAGGAACAATATTGGCACCAACGGTCTAGGATAAAGTGGCTTTCAAAGGGGGATGCAAATACTGCTTTCTTCCACCAATCTACGCTTGCTCGTAGACGACAAAATTGTATCCTTAGAATTAAGAGTGATGATGGGAGTTGGCATGTGGG
Source organism: Prunus campanulata (assembly GCA_034190965.1). Classification (NCBI taxonomy): domain Eukaryota; kingdom Viridiplantae; phylum Streptophyta; class Magnoliopsida; order Rosales; family Rosaceae; genus Prunus; species Prunus campanulata. Next base: position 1,520,530 of record CM067214.1, on the reverse strand, counting down.
TGAGCAAGCTGTCAGAGAGGTGTTTGAAGAGCATTTCAAGAACTTGTTCAATTCTGAGGCTCAACCCATTAATGGTGACATTATTGATTGTGTTGACAATGTGATCTCCCAAACTACCAATGATAATTTATTGCAGGCTATTACTATGGAAGAGATAAAGCAGGCTGCAATGCAGATGGGAGGCTTAAAGGCTCCAGGTCCAGATGGATATCAGGGAATTTTCTTTCACAAATATTGGGATACTATTTATGATGAAGTCAGAGGTATCACAGAGGATTTCTTCTTACACAATCAGAGCCTTGGTGCTTTGAATATTACAAACCTTGTCTTAATTCCCAAAATTCCGAACCCTGAGGGAGTGATGCAGGATGCATAAGAACCTAAATTGTTTAGTTTCCTAATTTATTTGTTAGTTTCCTAAATTCTTTAGTTTTCCAAGTTCTAGTAGGATTTCTAAGTTTCCTGTTTTATTAGGAATAGGATATCTGTTTTAGCTGGGGATTTTAATCCTATTGTCTCTAGGTTTTAGTTTGCTATAAATACCTCTATGTAGTTCTTTAAAATTTAGCTTTGAATATTGATTAAACCTTCTCTTAAACTCTCTGATTTCTGCCTGCCTTCTATCTTTCTTCCCTTCAGCTTCTCTTATTCTTTTCTGTCCTATTACTCTGAGTGCTTAAACTAACGCACCCAGGGCTGTACTACATCAATTGGTATTCAGAGCCTCTTCCTCCGCCGCTATTACTCTGCTCCGTTGCCTCTCTTGGTTGTCATGGCTCCCAACATCACTGTTGCCAATTTGGCTGACCAATTTCACGAATTCAAGGCGAAAATTTCTGCCGATGTCACTAATTTGGACACTCAATTCGCCAAATTGATGGCTGATCAAAAAACTGAATTTTCGTCCGTGTCCACAGATATTGCCAAATTACAAGCTTCCGTGCAGCTACTCGTCCACAACCTCTCAACCGCGACTCCTGCCCCATCCTCCACATCCACTGTTCTCTCTAGTTCATGCACACCTTCTCTCCAAGCTGGTCTCCTTCCCAATCCGTCTCAGGATTCCAGGTTCAAAGGCCCCCTGGGTCTTCCATCCTCTTCTGCGGGGACCTCTATGGTTCGGTCCGAACCCACTTTTTCGGCAGGACCTGCACCTCAACCCCATTATACCCAACATATGATGGTTTCTCCTCTGGTGGACGCCACTATCCCGCCCTCGCCGCCCCGACCGCATGAACACCACGTCGCCCACCGAAACTTGGATTTTGAGATCGCCCGTCATGCCAAACCTACCGCCCCTGATTTCGATGGTCGCGGGAATCCTACTCTCTTTGTTGATTGGATCTCAGCTATGGAAGATTATTTTGAATGGTACGACATGTCCGATGCACAACGGATCCGGTTCGCCAAACTCAAACTCGTAGGAGCCGCAAAGCAATACTGGAAGGCTACTGAGCATCATCTCCAACAATTGGGACAAACCCCTGTGATTTTATGGGATGAGATGAAATTGAAACTCCGGGAACAATACCTTCCATCTTTTTATCGTCACCAATTGTTAGATCAATTATGGACTCTTTCCCAGGGTACTTCAACAGTCCAAGACTATTATTCTCGCTTTGTGGAGCACAAATTGCGTTCTGCCGTGCAGGAAGAACTGGCTGTCACAGTTTCTCGTTTTATTCATGGCCTTCGAATTGACATCAAACGCGAGGTCAGTAGGTCACGTCCGGATGTGTTAGAAGATGCCTATTGCCAAGCCTTGGAAGCCGAGACATACATGCGACCACAACGTCGATATCCAGGATATCCTGGCCAGCCTGCGACCGCCAACCAAGCCCGCACTACCACTCCGGGTCTGAAGTCTGAATTTTCTGGACCATCTAATCCTACTGCACCACCTACTAAAGGATCAACCGTCTATACTAATTCCCACATTGAATGTTTCCATTGCCATGCTAAAGGACATATTGCTTCTCGTTGCCCACAACGCACATTAACTATCAACGCTAGCACGGACGACCTTTGTGATGTAGAGATTGTGGAACCTCTTGAGGGTATCTATGACCCAGAAATTGACGATTGTTTTGATGACGACGTACTAAATCAAGTTTCTATTATGCGTTGTATCTATTCCGCACCCGCGCCACCTGATTCCTGGAAACGCACTAGTATTTTCCACACCTACGTTCCATGCAACAACCAAACTTGTAAACTGGTTATTGATGGTGGTAGCACCATGAACGTCATCTCCAAATCTGCTGTTACTCGTCTTAATCTTCAGCCTGAACCGCATCCCCACCCTTTTCACGTAGCTTGGGTTGATAAAACTAAACTACCGGTCACTGAGCGGTGTCTTGTTTCCCTTAAGCTAGGGCCCTGCGATGAAGACATTTATTTGGATCTACTGCCTATGAATGTTGCACATGTATTACTTGGCAGACCGTGGCTCTACGACCACCGCGTACAGAATTGTGGCCGTGAAAACACATACACTTTTCAACATGAAGGCAAAAGTATTACTTTGCGACCAGCCAATCCTGCGATTAGACCTACCAAGACTATTATTACCACCTCTCCATCGCAGAAAGACAATGCACCAGGTCATCGGTTGGCTTTATTATCTTATGGCGACTTTGAGAAAGAAAGTCAGGAGACAGGGGTTGTATTTGCTCTCCTGATCAAAGAGATATCTGCAGTCCCTTCCTATAAGAAATCTGAACCTCTACATCAGCTCCTCAATGAATTCTCTAATGTCATGCCTGATGACCTCCCAGATGAATTACCACCCATGAGGGACATTCAACATGCCATCGACCTTGTACCCGGATCACAACTTCCGAATCTTCCTCATTACCGCATGAACTCGTCTGAACGTGCTGAACTAAACACGCAAATTCAAGGTCTATTGGATAAAGGATTTATTCGCCATAGCATGAGCCCATGTGCTGTACCGGTGCTTCTTACTCCCAAAAAAGATGGCTCTTGGCGAATGTGTGTCGACAGTAGAGCTATTAATAAGATCACAGTTAAATATCGGTTCCCTATTCCACGACTTGAGGATATGTTGGATGAGTTGGCAGGTTCCAAATGGTTTTCCAAGATTGACCTTCGTAGCGGTTACCATCAAATTCGTATTAGGGAAGGTGATGAATGGAAAACAGCATTCAAAACTCCTGATGGATTGTATGAGTGGCTAGTTATGCCATTTGGAATGTCTAACGCGCCTAGCACATTTATGCGCGTGATGACCCATGTTTTGCGTCCTTATATTGGAAAGTTTTTGGTTGTGTACTTTGATGATATCCTTATCTACAGCCATTCGAAAGAGGACCATCTGGAGCATCTCCAAACAATTTTTCATATGTTACGCCAGGAAAAGTTGTTTGTTAATTTGAAAAAGTGTTCCTTCCTTCAAGAACAAGTTTTATTTTTGGGATTCATTGTTTCCGTAGCTGGCATTAGTGCTGATCCTGACAAAGTTCACGCCATTATAAATTGGCCGCTTCCTTCAACTTTAACTGAGACTCGAAGCTTTCATGGGTTAGCATCTTTTTACCGACGTTTTATTCCTAGTTTCAGTACTATAATGGCTCCTATTACAGACTGTATGAAGCAAGGTGAGTTTCGATGGACCCATGCGGCCACCCGAGCATTTGAGGCGTTAAAACAGAAAATGACAGAAGCACCTGTCCTACGCCATCCAGATTTGACCAAGGTTTTTGAAGTAGCATGTGACGCATCTGGTGTTGGCATTGGGGGCGTCTTAAGTCAAGAAGGACATCCTGTTGCCTATTTTAGTGAGAAGCTTAATGAGGCAAAGCAAAAGTATTCGACTTACGACAAGGAATTCTACGCCATAGTCCGTGCGCTACATTATTGGCAATATTATTTGTTACCAAATGAGTTTGTCTTATTTTCTGATCACCAAGCGTTAAGGTATCTCCATTCTCAACGTAACGTCAGTAGCCGCCATATTAAGTGGACTGAGTATCTTCAGATTTTTACCTTTGTGATTCGACATCGCCCGGGAGCTGATAATAAGGTTGCTGATGCACTCAGTCGAGTAGGCGTTATCCTTCAAACATTGACTGCACAAGTTGTGGGTTTTGATAAAATCAAAACTGAATATTCTTCTTGTCCAGATTTTGGTCTCATTTTTCAGGAAATTACTGCTGGAAACCGTCGTGATCATGTTGATTTTCTGCTGCGTGATGGTTATCTCTTTCGTGGAGCGCAGCTATGCATTCCCCGTACCTCTTTACGTGATTTCCTTGTGTGGGAATTACATGCTGGAGGCCTAGCTGGACATTTTGGTAAAGATAAGACCATTACTCTAGTTGCCGATCGATTTTATTGGCCTTCATTGAAGCGAGATGTCGCTCACATCCTAGCCCAATGTCGCACTTGTCAGCTTGCCAAGGCTCGGAAGCAAAATACTGGCTTGTACACTCCTTTGCCAGTTCCGCATACCCCATGGAAAGATTTAAGCATGGACTTTGTTCTTGGCCTTCCTAAAACGGCACGCGGCCATGATTCTATCCTGGTTGTCGTTGATAGGTTTTCTAAAATGGCTCACTTTCTGCCTTGTTCCAAAGCTGCTGATGCTTCTTATGTGGCCAAGTTATTTCTTAAAGAGGTCGTTCGTCTGCATGGGCTTCCTGTTTCTATTGTTTCAGACCGTGATGTTAAGTTCGTTAGTTATTTTTGGAAGACCTTGTGGAAGCTCTTTGGTACTTCTTTAAAGTTTTCGTCTGCATTTCACCCTCAAACAGATGGTCAAACAGAAGTGGTTAATCGTAGTCTTGGAGATTTATTACGATGTTTAGTCGGTGATAAGCAGGGTAATTGGGACCTCATCCTTCCTGTAGCAGAATTTGCTTATAATAATTCTGCCAACCGAACTACAGGTAAAAGTCCTTTCGAAATTGTTTACGGTGTGCTGCCACGTCCACCCATTGATCTTGCTCCCCTTCCTATTGATGCCCGTCCTTCGGAATCTGCAACTACCTTTGCTGAGCACATTCGTCACCTACATGAGGAGGTTCGTCAGAAAATTTCTCTAAGTACGGAAACATACCAACTTGCTGCCAATACCCGTCGTCGCGCTCAAGACTTCCAAGAAGGTGATTATGTTATGGTACGTGTTTGCCCTGAGCGATTTCCCAAACATTCTTTTAAGAAACTTCATGCTCGATCGATGGGTCCTTATCGTATCCTTCGCAAGTTGGGCGCCAATGCTTACTTGGTAGAACTTCCTTCTGATGTTCATATCAGTCCCATTTTCAACGTATCTGATTTGTTTCCGTACCGGGGTACTTTTACTCCTCCTGTTGCGATTGAAATGACTCCTGCTATCATTCCTCCTACTGCTCCTCGCATGCCTGCTTCCCATGCTGTTCCTACAGATCAGATCTCACAAGTCTTAGACCATGAAGTGGTGGCTTCAGCCCTTGGGGGGTTTTCTCGTTTTTTGGTTCGTTGGGTAGGACATCCAGATACAGATGCTACTTGGATTACTGAAGATGAGTTTCGCCAGCTTGATCCTTCTCTTCTCCGTCGAGTTCAAGATGACTTGGTAGCAGCTGAAGTTTCTGATACTCGTCCTCCTCTTGTTCATACTTACAGTCGGCGCCGTCGTCGTTAAAATTGCGGAGTCAAGTTCTTTTGACCGGAGGAGAATGATGCAGGATGCATAAGAACCTAAATTGTTTAGTTTCCTAATTTATTTGTTAGTTTCCTAAATTCTTTAGTTTTCCAAGTTCTAGTAGGATTTCTAAGTTTCCTGTTTTATTAGGAATAGGATATCTGTTTTAGCTGGGGATTTTAATCCTATTGTCTCTAGGTTTTAGTTTGCTATAAATACCTCTATGTAGTTCTTTAAAATTTAGCTTTGAATATTGATTAAACCTTCTCTTAAACTCTCTGATTTCTGCCTGCCTTCTATCTTTCTTCCCTTCAGCTTCTCTTATTCTTTTCTGTCCTATTACTCTGAGTGCTTAAACTAACGCACCCAGGGCTGTACTACATCAGGGAGTTTCTCATTTTCGCCCGATTAGCCTATGTAATTTCTCTTTCAAGATTGTATCTAAAGTTATGGCAAATAGGTTGAAGGTTTTTTTGCCACATATTATCTCTCCGGCTCAGAATGCTTTTGTCCCAAACCGTCAAATTCAGGAGAATATTTTAATTGCCCATGAAGCTTTCCATATTTTGAAGCTGCGAAAGACAACAAAAATGTACGATTTGGGCATCAAACTTGATATGAACAAGGCTTATGATAGGGTGGAGTGGCATTTCTTGGAATCGGTCATGCTCAAGATGGGCTTTGATGTTCGTTGGGTCAATTTGGTGATGAATTTGGTTCGAACTGTGCAATTCTCTTTGGTATTGAATGGGGTGCAAGGCGACACTTTTACACCAACGAGGGGCATTCGACAAGGAGATCCACTATCACCATACTTGTTTTTGATTGTGAGTGAGGTCCTCTCCCTCATGATTAAAAAAGCTTGTGATGCTAATTATTTGCAAGGCCTTAAGTTTGGAAGAAGAGGTCCTATTCTCTCTCACCTTCTTTTTGCAGATGATGCCCTTCTTTTTATCAGGGCCAATACTCAGAACTGCCATAATATGCGAATGTTGCTGGATGGCTACTGTCGTGCGTCTGGTCAGCGAATCAACTTCGGGAAATCAAGTCTTTTCTTTAGTCCCAATACTCCAGCAAGTATCCGCAGAGAGTTGGGTGCCATTCTTGGTATGACTATGGTAGATGACCCAGGTAAATACTTGGGTCTTCCTACAATGTGGGGGAGGTCTAAGAAGGAGGCGCTGCAGTTTGTGAAGGAGAAGTTGCTGCGTAAATTAAGCGGGTGGAAGCAGTCCCTTCTCTCACAAGCCGGTAGGGAGGTCCTTATCAAAGCCGTTGCCCAAGCTATCCCGAATTACCCTATGGGAGTTTTCTTATTCCCTAAAACGTTCTGCACGAAGATGGAGTCTGAGATTGCCAAGTTCTGGTGGGGCCAAAAACAGGAGGAAAGGAAGAACCATTGGGTTCGTTGGTCTGAATTGGGCTTGCCAAAGCATGAAGGGGGTATGGGCTTTCGTGACTTTCATGATTTCAATTTGGCTCTGTTAGCTAAACAGTGTTGGCGGCTTCTCACCGAACCGGATTCTCTCTGGGGCCGTTTAATCAAAGCTCGATATTTCCCTGAGTGTAACTTTATGGAAGCCACCAAGGGTAGTAGGGCGTCGTGGGCGTGGGCTAGTCTTATTGAAGGAAGGAAGGTGATCCTAAATGGGGCAAGATGGCAGATTATGAATGGAGCGCAAGCGAGAATATGGACTGATAAATGGATTACCAACATACAAGGAGGTGTTTTGTGTCCTGCTCCTGGTGCCTCTGTGGATAAAAATGCTACTGTGGAGACCATTATTGATTGGAATTCAAGGTCATGGAAGCTGGATTTAATCCGGCCTCTAATATCTGCGGAAGAAGCTTTTGCCATTCATCGGATACCTATCGGAAGCAGCTCGGAGGTGGATCACTTGGTGTGGCCGGATGAGAAAAATGGAAAGTACTCGGTAAGATCTGGTTATCACAACATTCATACCCATCACCACCGCAGCTCCGCGCGTAGGCCCTCTTCCTCTATGTCCATTGATCCCAGGGTCTGGAAGTTGATTTGGCACGCGGATGTCACACCAAAAATTCGCCATTTCTTTTGGAGGGCTTTAAATGGCCACGTGGCTGTTTCATCTGTTCTTTATAAGAAGAAGTTACGCAACTCTCCTTTGTGTCCAATTTGCAATGATCATGAGGAGACAATTGAGCACATGTTATTGCTTTGCCCTTGGGTTGAACCTGTTTGGTTTGGAGGCCCCCTAACCTATAGAATTGATAGGCAGCAAATCTCTTCTTTGCATACATGGTTGCGGGAGTGCGTGATTACAGGTCTTAATACAAAGGAGGAAAGAAGCCGAATTATTTGTCAGATTGCATACACATGCTGGAATATATGGAAGGCTAGGAATAGAGTGGTGTTTGACAACTACACACCCCAACCCCAGCAAACTCTCAAGGCCATTCTCGATCAGGTAAAGGAAAGACTTTCTCTAAAGCAATTTATCACCCCTTCCACCATCAGATCCGTTCATTCCCCTGCCCAGGCCTCATGGGCAGCCCCTTCTGAGCCTTGTGTCAAAATAAATGTCGATGCCGCTTGGCGGAAAAGTACTTGTCGTGCGGGGGCTGGCATAATTATCCGTAATTTTGAAGGGAGATTTCTTGGGGCCAAAGCTGTGGGTTTTCAAGCAGAGAATGCTCTAGTGGCTGAGGCAACTGCATTATGGGAGGGCTGTAAGTTTGCTAAGGAGCGGGGTCACAACATGGTTTGCTTTGAGTCGGATTCTCTGGAGCTTATCAATTGTGTTCGTGGCTCTTGTGGTCTAGGGAGCTGGACTCTATTCCCAATTCTTACACTTATACGTGATGAGCAACGGTGTTTTGAAGAGTGTAGATGGAATTGGACCACCAGGAATTGTAACCAAGCGGCGGATCACCTTGCGTCGCTGGCACTATCGAGGAGGAGTACGGAAGTTTGGGCTGAACGGCCCCCCACCTCTCTTGTGCACATCCTTTGCAAAGATGGACTCCCTTGTCCTCACCATGCTTAAGTTGGCTGTTGATTGGTCTTGAATTGTTTTTGACATCCTTTTGTTTGGATTGTCTCTTCTGTCGCTTTATTCTTGATCAGCCTAATTGCTTTGTTTGTTTTATGGCTTTCCTTGCATTGTATGTTTCGTTGCATGGACAGGCTTGTTCTCCTCTGTTTGGGCATGGGCCTCTTGTTTTAGGGGTTTCCTGTGCGTTTGAATACAAGATCTTCTCGACCAAAAAAAAAATAAAATAAAAATGTTGATGAGCTGCAATAAATCTTGTTTTAGTATTGTTCGTTCAACGATTCTGCTTGTGTTTCAAGTTTATATCCTGTCCACCAGTTAATTCTTCTGGCATTTCATAGCTGCTGTGGTTTTGCTGCTTTCTGTAGTAAGAAATCTGTTTAACGTTTTGTTGCAGAGTATGATAGGATTGATTGCGTTGTGTCATGAAGATGGATCTTGGGATGCTTCCGACGATGAATTGTATGAAGCATGTACTTTGGGCAGGTAGTGGCAGAAGAGGCATCACCAATTCCATATGGTGGTTGTACACTTGAGACTTACTTTCGTCATTGTCTTGTCTGTGTTTAGTTGTTTTCCATGCATAATTGAATTCAAGTGGCTCTCTTATCTAGCCTTTGACTGTTGATATAAATATGTAGATGGTTCACTGGTGATGGCGTTATGGCGGGAAAAGAAGCTTCTTCACAAGAGGGATTTAATTTTGGCTTTAGGCAATCGGTGCTGCTTGGGTTCAACTGGGGTCTTGTCACAAGGTAAAAAGCGAAAAAAGTAAAGAGAAGAATTATGTTACAGTAATTTTTCACTCGCGGATCTTTATGTCATTTGGAAATCTTATATTTATTGTATTTTTCATTCCCCATTTTGGTGCATCTTCAACCAACCCACATGCAGAAGTGCTTTGGCTTACCTTCCAGATGGTTTTAAGGGTGAAGTTGATTGAAACAGAAGACAAAAGGACTGGATTTCAGGGCTCTTTCAACAACAGATGCCCTAAGTTAGGTTATTTAAGCCGTCAATCATTGCAGGAAGCTGATTCCTTCCTCTCCACAAGTCATACCGGAGCTGAGAAACGGCGTCTGTGTCTCTATCATCGGGAGAAGATCCTCTCCATGAGTGATTCTGACTTAACCACAAGGCTGAGATTCACCGAATTGAAATCACATGACACCACTTATAAATGGATATTGATTTCGTAAGTAATGCTCTTGAGTTTTATTGCGAGTAAAAAACCATTTCTCTTTATTCCAAGTGTTGACAAAGGAATTGTTTGGGAGGCATTCTAGATAGGCCAAAAACACTTTTATGGAGAATCACTTTAAATTATTTAAGTGATTCTTTCCATATGCTTCTACCCATGAGTGATTCTGACTTATCCATAATCAGTCCTAAATGAGCCCTAAGATTAAGAATAGAAGAAAATGAAAACTATTGCAAGCTCTCCATTGGACGCTAGCATTCTCGTACTTGGTTAGATTAAAATTTGACAATTATGGTGATATATCATCGGGAGAAGATCCTCTTTTGTAATTGTACTTAATTTTTTATTAATTTTTTATTTTTAAATATAGTGGGTGACGGGTTGAGCACAACAATAAATAACGCACATAGAATACAAGTAGTACCACTAGCTGCAATAGTTGGATGCCATCTAGTTCAACAACAAAGACCCAAAATTTAATACAGCGACTAACTATCCACCACTAGCCGTTGAAAAATTAGACGCTATCATCATGGTTGAATGCCAGCCTTTGATCTCCGTGGGCTCCACTCATCCATGGCTAGCATTCAGTCACCTGAAAAATTAGCGGCTTTGGGGAAGTGGGCATCCCTTGTTTTCTCCTCTTCCTGTCGAACAAACAAACATTGGGTCTAATCTAATCTAACAACAAAAGCAGCGGCTCTTTAACCTTCTTCTCATGCGGCCACCCCGCATACTAGTTTATATAAAACCCAAAACAAGTCATCTCGCTATCTTCAACTTCAACTGCATCAATTGCCTTGCCTTCTTCTTTCTCTCTCAATTCCATCAAAATTTCTATGGCATCTCTTGTTCTTCTCTTGTCTGTACTTGGAGGGCGGCCCCATAACACAGATCCAAGTAATTTGTGGTGGGCAACACTTCCACCTTCTTCTTGTTCTAATTCTTCTACTGCCATAAACCCACCGACCAGAAATGGAAGCAGCTACAAATGCAATGGCCAAGCACAAGAAAATGAGGTGATGGTAGCTGTGGAAGATCTCCTGCAGCAGCTAGAGTCTAGGGTATCTGTCGACTCAGTTTGGCCTTAATTAGAGATAGAGATTTCCTTTTCACTTTAGTATTGGGTCTGTCTGTATATTTTCACCTTCCCCCCCATCCTTTTAATGCTTTGTCTTCTTCTTCTAGCTTGGTTTTCATTGTTGTAACTTTCCTGGATTTCTGTGGGTTTTGATCCTGCCCGAAACTTGATCAAAAAACCCACCAAAAGGGCTAAAAGTAATGAGTAAATATAGCATTTGCCAAATCGGAGGCCTTTTGAGGCTCATAATAACAACTTCTGCAATAGGACATCGGAGTACTAAAAATGATAATACGTTTCAATCATCAGGAAATTTCTCAACAACTCACAGTTACAAATTGCTCAACTGCAGCTCTGTCTCAAGGACAGGCCTGAAAAAATGCCAACTCGAATCATGAAAGGCACTGAAATAAGTATCTGAAATTGTCTTAATCCTAAACTCATCTGTGAATTTTCGAACAGCCAAGATATGCCTTGTCGAATCAACAATAGCTGAGTTCTTATACTCTGATAGATGCTGCTCATATGTCTCAAAGCTATTCCCAAACAATACTGTACAATTCAGAAGCCGTGCTTCCCAATTTGCTTGTAGAAGATTATCATACAGCTCTGCCTCGCAATGTGGCATGAAGAACATTGTTGGTTTCTCAGCCTGACGCCGACCTTGTTCATTTATCGATAACACAGAGCATTCGAGAGCTTCCAAAACCCGAGATTCTGTGGCAGAAAGAATGGGATCAAAGACCTCTATATCTCCAATCCAATTGAACTTTCTCTTCAGCAAGATGGCAAGGCTCAACTGCAACCGAGGGGATTCATACGATTCGATGCTGCCTATGCCATATATAACCATCTTCATCTTCAACTCCGAGTTCAAAACCCTATGGAAGTAATTCATCATTTCTGGAGTTTGGATTTCATCCAGTAAATTAAGAAAGAATTGAGACATCTCCAATTTCTTCATACAGATCTGCATCTTCTGCATCAATTTTGATTCTCGGGCGAAATTGATTTCGAAATCAGTTGGAGCCCAATGCGACGGTTGCTTCTGTACTCGAATTGTAAGTTTTGGAGGATTTCTTCTTTGTCTTCCACGACGAGATGAAACAACTGTCCACTCTGCATTTAAAGTATGGCTTTCAGAAGTTAGAGTCTTTGCAGAAGCTGCCATTGCAATCCAAGAATCCTTCTGACAATTCTTCTATGATTATGTATCCAGGTATTCAATACACACAACTGTTACAATTTGCAACAAAACACAATCAGTGGTGGAGAGCAAATCAGTGTTACATGTAAAATTCCTAATTTAATTTAGGAACTCAATTTCTTGGGCAAATGCAAATCCTCTTGTTTTTTTTTTGAAACTTAGCGATATATTGCATTCATTGATCAGGCACAGAAGCCGTTAGCCAAAGAGGCCAGTACAGAGGCCATAAAGACCAGTACAAGAGCCGAAAAGGCCATAGCAATAACAGAGCTTGACACCCATTTAGGGTTGATACAATTGTTGTGGAAGAGCAGAAACCATATAAGGTTTTCCAGATAGAGCGGGGAAGAACCCCCATCCTGGCTGCGCAAGGCCGGAGATATTGCGGTAAGGAAGACCGCGAGCCCAGAAAGATCAGGCATAGAACACCAACATGCCATAAGCGGCTGAACTACAAATGCAACAAGCACCAGAGCCTCTTACAAGTAAAAACTAGAAGAGATAGATACTTAACACCAAAAATGGGTTAATACTAAGCAGCACAAAGGCTGTAGAAATCCGCACAGCAACGCTTAGTCACCCTACTTGTCACCGAATCACAGATCTGAAGAAGATTTCCAGCAAATCTGCAAAAGAAACAAACAAAGCAAAAAAACAAACGGCCGGCGAAAGCAACCGCGGCGGCCACAGGGGAAAACCACCTAGGCCACCGAAAGCCAGAGCACACCCCGGATAAGCTAGATCCAGAAAAGATCTTTCGGAGATGCTAAGCAGCAGAGCAACAAAACCACCCAAACCCACCTGCGAGAATGAGAGAAAGGCCCAAAGACAAAGCAAAAGAAGAGGTAGAGGAAGAAGGCTCAAAGAGGGAGGGAAGAAGTGGACGGAAAGCAAGGGAAGGAAAGGAGAGGGGGGCAAGAGGAGAGTGGGGGGTTGAGGTAGAGACGGGAGAGAGGGGAAGGGAGGGGGGGAGAGGAAAAGGAAAAACACCCACCCCCAAAGGGGGTGGCGGCTGAAGCTCCAAACCTTGGGTTTTCTTTCCAAAGGAGAGAGGGAGAGTGGCTAGGTCTGGATTATGTCTCAGCGCCTAAGATTACTATGATGTTTGTTGCAAATCCTCTTGTTAAGATAGGAGTCCAACCACAAGATTCAGATTTATGATCTCCAAATCCAAATCAATCCAACCAACTTCCTCAGTTGAAACAGGCATTCATTTTAATCAAAACCAATCAAGATAAATATACAAGGGGAAAAATCATAAAAGAAAGAACACCTACAACTCTGATGAGCATCATTGATCAGATAATCTGCTACAAGCAAAAGAATGGAAACAGGACAACAATTACCAGATTTCTCCTTGCTAACATGTTTTCTAAACTACTTTGAGACTCAAGAAAGCAAAATGTGATAAAGCTGGTCAACTGAGCGGGCCAACAAAGCAGAAAACTTTAAACAGTGGGATGAAAATTTTGAATTGGATATGGATTAACAATACTAATCAACAATTAAAGGCCTAAGTTATGAATTAAATCACCTTGCCTGGGTCGGGTCTTCTAATGGAACGACAGAGGAGGACGAGATCTACCTTTTGCAAATAGATCGCGGACAGAGGTGACCGAAATTGGCCGGAAACAACCTCGACACCGGAGGCAACGGTGGCGCGACTCCGCCTGTTTTCGAGCGTTCTGTCGCCTTCTGTGGTGGTGTTCCGGGCCGGCGGTGGGGTGGGTTTGGTAGAGGAGGTGGCGGCGAAGCTCTTTCGTGAAGGTGGAAAAACCCGGGTCGCCGGCCCTTCTCTGAAATCTTCAGGGAGACACAGAGAGAGAACAGTAAGAGGTGACGTGTGCTTTCACTGGGCTGGCTGTTGGGCTTCTCAAACATTTCCGAAAGGATTTTCAGTCATTTTGACTCCCGAATTAGAGTGCTGCTAAATGATCTCTAAAATTAACTTAGTACATCATATTTAACTATCAAAAATATCCATGATACACCTATACACTCTATCACACAATACCTTAATACCAATCTTAAACCAAATTTCTCTTTTTACATGAATTTGTGCCCTATGTTTATATTTATAAATGTATTGAATTTATAGACACACACATTGAACTTATTATTTGATTTCACAAGTTATATGAAGGAATTTTCATGGGCCCTCAACATATTATTTGGATCTAAACCAGAAAAGCTATAAAGGAATTTCCGATGTTTGTAGCAAGTCTGCAGCATACCCACATGGTCATGGATATCTTCAAATCATCAATATTAAATAACCCAGAAATTGCTCCATTTGAAGAACAAATTAGGAAAAACTACAGTAAACCCCCCAACCTATAGGTTCAATTACGATTACATCCCAATCTATGAGACATTTACAATTACATACACAACGTCACGAAAAATTACAAGAGAGCCCCCTCCGTTAGCGAGACCGTCAGGAAATCTATTATCTGCCTACGTGGCATTTGCGGGACCCATTTTTAATTGACGTGGGGTTCCACGTGGACAAAAAAACTAATAAAAAATTATCTACTTTTTAAAAATAATAAATATTTGTTTTAAAAAAAAAATAAAAACCTAAACAACTCTCTCTCTCTCTCTCCTTCTCCCTCCCGACCCACCCCAACCCAGAACTCTCCTCTCCTCTCAAGCATATGCCCACCCCGCAGCCACCATCTTCCCCCTTTGCTCCTCCTACCCAGCCAACCCTCTCTCCCACCCGACTCAACCCCACCTCTCAGCCACCCCTCTCCCGTCGCCCACCCCCAAACCCAACTCTCTTTCTCTCTCCTCCTCCCTCCCAACCCACCCCAACTTCTCCAGAAACCTAAAATTGGGGCTTTTTAGTGTTCTGCAACCTTCAAATTCGAATTTGATCAATAAATTGACCAAGTACAAATGAGGTTTTGAAATCGATTTGAGTTTGGTGGGTTATGGCGACTGGCCTGGTTTTTTTATTTTGATTTTGATTTTGGTAGGGGAAGATGGGTTCAGTGAAGTTCACAGAGTTGGTTGGGTGTGTGGCGTGGGTTCCTGGAGGAGAGATCCAACAACAACACCTCATCCGCCATTGAAAACTAGATTTGAATTGATTGATACAAAAACTTACAAAACTTAGCTTAAGTATGGGGCAGTGGATGGTGGTGGTGATGGACAAACATTCAAAGCAGAAGCAATCAGAGTATGTCATTGCAAAGCTCATCCTTCTTCTCCTCAAATTTAAACCCATTTTTAAACAACATTAGGAAATACAAATCGTCAAGATATTTGGAAAAGAAGAATATTGGTAAAGTACTGTGATAGGTTGATTTCCAAATTTCCAAATTTCCAAGACAAAATTCCTCAAGAAACTGATAAACCCAGAAACAAGATTAATTTTTGGAACAAAATGACAAAGTTCAAACAAACATAAACTTGAAAAAGAACAGAGCCCAAAAAGGCAGATACTTCACCAATAACAAACGATGAAGATACTTCCCCAAATCTGGAAAAAAAAAAAAAAAAAAAAAAGAAGATACTTCCCCAAATGTATTGTTCTAGCTATAAGAACGCAAAAAACCCATATAATTCCTCAAATTTATACTCATTTTGCAGATCCTAATACTGTTGTAGCTCTGGCGAGATCTGAAGAACGACGACGAGCTCGCAAGGTCTTGAAAACATCCCCCATGGCGTGTCGCGAAGACCCATTTTGCAGATCCTAATATTGTTCTAGCTCCGGCGAGATCTAAAGAACGACGACGAGCTCGCAAGGTCTTGAAAACATCCCTCATGGCATGTCGCGAAGACTCAACCACCTGGGTTTTACAGATCGAAGATTTCTAGGTCCAAGAGAGAGAGAGAGATTTCTAGGTCCCTGAGCTTGGGTGCCGCTCATCGGAACTGTGGGGGGCTGCTCAGTTTGGGGGTGGGGGAGGTGTGGCTGCTGGGTTTTGCCAGATTTTTATTTTTATTTTTTATTTTTTGCTTTCTAAATTTTGAATTAATTTAACAATAATAAATAATTTAAACAGTAAAATATTTTTTAATTAATTTTTGGTCCACGTGGAAGTCTATATCATCAAAAAAATGGGTCCTATTTTTGACACGTCAGCATTTAACAGACTGACTAACAATTTGACTGACGGAGGGGGCATTTTGTAGGGTTTCCGTGACGTTGTGTATGTAATTGTAAATGTCCCATAGATTGGGATGTAATCGTAAATGACCCTATAGGTTGGGGGGTTTACTGTAGTTTTTCCAACAAATTAAAACCAATTTCCAGAGGAAGGTTACAAAACATTGTGGGCAATGAAGAACAAATCAAGACAGTATAACCCATTTGATAACAAAATCAAAATGAGATTTACCAATATCAGAGGACACAACGCTAGTATAATGCTACGACGACGGCATTGTTGTAACCGTAGAGAAGCGAATGCGACGACGGTGTTCGTGTGACGGTGGAGGAAACGATGTTATGAAGGAAGTGTTGTTATGTCCGGTGGAGGAGATGACAACGGTGTTTGGGGTTTAGGGTTTAGGGTTCATAATTCAATATATCATTTTTGGTCATTCTATATTAGGGTAAATTAGTAATTCAATAAATAGTTTGGTAGTAGGGTTTACTTAGTTAATTTTAGGGTTCATTTAGCAGCACTCCTTGAATTATTACCCCAATCTAACTTAACCTCATGAACTTAAAAGTCAGTCAATTTAATTCCTGAATTAAAAAATACCACCAATTTCACTCTTGCATTAAAATTTTCAAATTTCATCCACTTTTCCGTCCAAAAAGTCACATGTCATCCGTATGAGTTATTATTTGATTTTTTTACTATCTAAAATATTTAGAAAATAGAAATTTTTTTTAAAAAAAAACCTACTAGCACTCCCACCCAACACCTCATCTCCTTCCCCAACGCACTACAACTAGAAGCTTCTCTCATTCCCTAAATCTCCCTCTCTTATAACCTGGGAGACACAAGCCGACGCCATCTCTAATAACCTGAATCCGAATCCAAATTCGTACTTCAATTCCAACTAGTAACAGTTTACTGAACTTGAAGACCAAGGCATTATTGTCCTCAACTTTATCCTCAGCCATTGGTAATGTATATTCTTCATTCCTCGAATTTCTTTTGCTTTGGTCGAGAAATTTGGGGATTAGGGTGGGTTGCATGGAAAATATAGGAAAGGAACCCGGAGCACTGCGGAGGTCTTGATCAGGTGGTGGGATGGGTCTGTGGGGAAGGGGCTAGGTTTTTTATATGAGAGATTCACTGTTATACCAAACATAGAAGCCCAAATTGTTTATAAAAAAAAACCCTATATGAAATGGACTTTAGAAACACACCCGAAGCCCATTTACAACATAACAAAAAGGCTTTTAACTTTTTTTAAATTACTAAACTGTCATTGATTTCTTAAAACAAATCCAATCCCAAAACCTCATAAAAAAGCCCAAAACACTCAATAGGCATCAAAGTAATTTAATAATCAAAATTAAATTCAATAGGGTTAGCTGTCATTTTTTGGGTTTGTTTATAGAAATTTAATGGTGTAGGGTTTATTTGTAGTTTAAGTGCTAAGAATGGGTATATGACTAAATATCTTTTTTTTTTTTTAATTATAAATTTTATAAAGCTTTTTTCTATTTTTTTTTCTTTTGATTTTTCTTTGGACTGTCTGAAATTACTTTGGACTTCCATTGACCATGACATCCATGTTAAAGCTTTAATTCACGCGTGATAAGTGTCTACAAACTCGTAAGAGTGAACTCTATGAAATGGGTGTGAAGAAGTTTATCAAAACTCATCCCGAACAAATATTGACCGAAATGCAAAATTGTATGGGTACCAAAACTCGTCCCCTATTTCCAAGGACAAAATTGTACTTTCACATAGAAATTCATAAACAAAAAATGAATTTTCGGGACTGAATGTTGAATTGAATTTAAACCACATAGAACGGAATATTAATTTTTGACAATTTAAGCAAATTTTCAATGATAAAAGAAGGAAAATTACATCACAGAGATGGAGACTTCAATAACTTAAAGTACATTGAGACTTCAAGTTATCGGAAGCATGATGCTCCAACTAAATGATTGAAAGTGTATATATTGTTATAAATCCATACATTATGGGTTTATAGGTTATGGATGCCCACAATAATATCCATCATTATATATTTGTAATCTACCAATATTTTTGTAACCTATCAATTATGGGTGGTAGGTGATTTAAGTCTCTCTACCCCTATAAATAGTGGCACCAAATATGAATGAAACACAAGTTGATTTGAGCAAATTATACTGTCTCTTTCTTCCTCTTTTTTCTCCCTACAAATTCCCTAGTTTCAGAACACGTTATTAGCACGATAGCTCTTGGTAATGTTCTTCTCTATAGCTTAGTTCATCCATATATATACATATATATATATTTTTTCTTTTATATACAAAACTCGATGATGGCTATTTTTTTTTGTGAAATCATGTTTTTGACATGATTTAAATTGCCGAGAGTATCCCCCAATGAATGCATGAACATGTAGTTTTTGTTGTTGTTGTTGTTATTGTTATATAACCACTATTCATTGAAAACTTGTTGGCATGCATGTTGTAGCTAATAACATGAGTAGTATGCAATTATCATTATTATTATTATTATTTTCTTTCTTTCTTTTCTCCTTTTACGTTTGTATTTTTATCTTATTTAAACACAATATGTTATGATGAGTTTTTTTTTTATTAACAAGAGGTCAGGGCCTGAAGTTCCTCGATCCTCATAATAGATAAGGACCTGAAGTTCCTTTATCAAATCAGAACCTAAGTTTTTGTGATTCAAAATAATTGAAGGCATGAAGTTCCTCAATCTAATTGTCTAAACATCCCAAACCAGAAGTTTTGGTGATTATATTTATGTTTACTATATCAACAATTTTTCTTGAGCTCTAACACATTCCATTTTCTTTTATATAGAAAATGTTGAACTTGGCAAAGCTCGAATTTGTTGCACTTAACATCTCTGGAAAGAACTACCTTTCATGGATCAATGATGCTGAGGTTCATCTTGAGGCTATGAACCTAAGGGAAACCATTAAGGAAGGCAATGAGGCATCCTCTGTGGATCGAGCGAAAACCATGATTTTTCTCAGACGCCACATCCATGAAGGCTTGAAGTGTGAATACCTTACTGTCAAGGATCTGTTGGCCCTTTGGGGAAATCTCAAGGAAAGATATGACCATCAGAGGACAGTTATTCTTCCTAAGGTTCGCGATGATTGGATGCACTTGCGTCTACAAGATTTCAAATCAGTGGCTAACTATAATTCTGCAATGTTCAGAATTAGCTCCAAGTTACGACTTTGTGGAGAAAATATAACTGATGCAGACTTATTGGAGAAAACTTTCACCACATTTCATGCCTCCAATGTGGTTTTACAACAACAATATCGAGAGCGAGGTTTCCAGAAGTATTCAGACCTCATATTTTGTCTACTTCTAGCTGAACATAATAATGAGCTTCTGATGTAGAACCATGAGTCTCGTCCAACTGGATCTGGACCATTCCATGAAGTGAAAACTGCCTTGGCACCATCTCATAAGGCATATGCTACCTCATCACATGGCGACCGTCGTCGAAGACGTGGTCGTGGTAGGGGTACCCGTAATGGTCAAGTCCAAAATAGTAATAGCCACCGCTTGGGTCCAAGAAATACCCAAGCATCTCATAACCACCAATAGTGGAACAAACAAGACAAGGCAAATGACTCCCAACCTTCAGCTAACAGGGTGATTGAGGAAGCATGTCATAGGTGTGGTACAAATGGGCATTAGGCACGTGTATCCCGCACACCAAAACATTTGGTTGATCTTTACCAAGCCTCAATCAAGGGCAAAGGAAAAAAGGTTGAGACATATTGGATGGATGCTGATCCAACAGAGTTAGAACCAATGGATGCAACTCACCTTGATGTCTCAGACTTCTTTGTTGATATTGATGGCAAATCTTTTGATCCTATGATTAGTGATGGGATACTCCCCAATTAATTTTATTGATTTTTTTTTTTGCTTTATGTTGTTTGAGCGCGTTTGAGTCGAGTTTAATTCCTGTTTTTTTTCCCTTTCACATGTTAGTTTGGATCTTTTTCATTGAATAAAATCGAATAAAAGACTTCATTTGAATAACATTTTTTTTCTTGTTTTATTTATTTTTTCTTCGAACAACATCTTAATACATATATATTTTCTTATAAATTTAAAGGCAAGCAATACAATCATGGATCCTCTCATCTTGGGAGAAATGACGAAGATATTTGTCTTGTGGATAGTGCAACTACGCATACAAAGGTAACTACCATATTAGGTTCTGCAAACCTAATTGACGGCTCTGGAAGA
This sequence comes from Prunus campanulata, assembly GCA_034190965.1. Taxonomy (NCBI): domain Eukaryota; kingdom Viridiplantae; phylum Streptophyta; class Magnoliopsida; order Rosales; family Rosaceae; genus Prunus; species Prunus campanulata. The sequence continues at coordinate 1,499,979 of CM067214.1, read as the reverse complement.
GCTCAATTTTTGTTACCCAATGGGACTCAATTCTCCATTGATAATGCTTTGTACTCTTTGAGATCGAAAAGAAATTTACTCAGATTTAAAGACATTCGAATGAACGGGTACCATATTGAAACTAGAAATGATAATAATGTGGAGTATCTTTGCATTACCACCAATATCAACAGCCAGAGGCGTATATTGGAAACACTTCCTGCTTTCTCTTCTGGGTTGTATTATACAACCATCAAAGCAGTTGAAGTCCAAGCTATCATGAATCAGAATTTCATTGACCCAACTACCTTCATGCTTTGGCATGATTGTCTTGGGCATCCTGGATCCACAATAATGCGTAGGATTATTTCAAATTCAAATGGACATCCTTTAAAACCTTACCATAGTACTTTGTCCATTGACCAGTCTTGCAAAGCTTGCTCTCAAGGGAAATTGATCATTAGACCTTCTCCGTCAAAACTTGACTTTGAATGTCCATCTTTCTTACAGAGAATTCAATGGGATATTTGTAGGCCAATTCACCCATATTGTGGACCATTTCGTTATTTTATGGTTTTAATCGATGCATCTACAAGATGGTCACATGTTTGCCTATTGTCAACTCGTAATGTTGCTTTTGCTAGGCTCCTTGCTCAGATAATTAAATTACAAGCACAATTCCCTGATTATCCAATAAAGTCAATTCAACTTGATAACGCTGGTAAGTTTACCTCCCAACTTTTGATGCCTATTGCATGTCACTTGGGATTGATGTTGAGCACCCAGTTCCCCATGTCCATACTCAAAATGGATTAGCTGAAACTTTTATTAAGCATCTCCAACTTATTGCTCGCACTTTGCTATTGAAGACAAAGTTGCCAATTTCTGCTTGGGGACATGCAATTTTACATGGAGCATCCTTAGTCCGCTTGAGGCCCGTTACCCACCACCAATTCTCCCCTTTACAACTTACCTTTGGGAGACAACCTAATATATCACATTTAAGGGTCTTTGGTTGTGCAGTTTATGTGTCAATTGCACCCTCACAACGCACTAAAATGGGTCCTCAACATCGATTGGGAATTTACATTGGTTTTGATTCATCAACTATCATTCATTATCTCGAACCTATGACATGAGATACTTTTACAGCACGTTTTGCGGACTGTCACTATGATGAGACATTCTTCCTGCCGTTAGGGGGAGAAAAGACCGTTCCTGAAGAACGGCGAGAATTGGGTTGGAACATATCCATTATGTCTCATCTTGACCCTCGTACAACTCAGTGAAAATGAAGTACAAAATATTGTCCACCTTCAGCAAATTGCTAATCAAATGCCAGATGCATTCACTAATACAGGAAAAGTGACAAAATCACATATACCTGCAGCAAATACACTAGCAAGGATTGATATCCCAATTGGATTAACCAATGTTGCAACAAATGAATCATCTACTGCATGCCTGAAGCGAGGTAGACCCATTGGTTCCAAGGACTCAGCTCCTAGAAAGCGAAAATCGAAAGCATATCTCAATCCCAATGAAAACGCTAATGAAGATATTATTGGGAAAGAGATTCACCTTGAATCTACAATTCATTCGGAGAATGAAAGTGTCATTGAAAAGACACAAGCCACTAAAGAGGAAAAGATACCTAATACAGAAATTTCTGTAAATTTCGCATGCAATGATGAATTATGGACCGTAGTGAAATGGTTATCGATGATATTTTCTCTTTCGCAGTAGCTGCTGAGATTATAAAAGGTCATGAAGATATTGAACCATGATCTGTTGATGAATGTAAAGGAAGGCCTGATTGGCCAAAGTGGAAAGACGCAATCCAAGTTGAGTTAAATTCCTTGGAAAAACGTGGTGTATTTGGACCTGTGGTTCAAACACCACAAGGTGTAAAACCTGTGGGATATAAATGGGTGTTCACAAGAAAACGTAATGAGAAAAATGAGATTGCAAGGTATAAGGCACGACTCGTTGCGCAATGTTTTTCTCAAAGGCCTGGGATTGATTATGAGGAAACATATTCTCCTGTTATGGATGCAATTACGTTCCGTTATTTAATAAGTCTTGCAGTTTCAGAAAAACTTGACATGCGTCTTATGGACGTTGTTATTGCATACTTGTATGGGGAGTTAGATGCTAATATTTATATGAAAGTCCCAAAAGGACTCAAGTTGGCAGAATCAAACACTAAATCAAGGAACATGTATTCCATTAAGTTGAGACGTTCACTATATGGGTTGAAACAATCCGGACAAATGTGGTATAACCGTCTTAGTGAATATTTGATTAAGGAAGGCTACATCAATGACCCCATATGCCCTTGTGTTTTTATAAAGAAATCAAATTCTGGATTTGCAATTGTAGTAGTGTTTGTTGACGACATGAACTTAATTGGAACTCCTCAAGAGATCATTAAAACTGCTGAATATTTAAAGGGTGAATTTGAGATGAAAGACCTTAGAAAAACTAAATATTGTCTGGGCTTGCAGATCGAGTATCATCCCAATGGTATTCATGTCCATCAATCAGCTTACACTGAAAAAATCTTGAAGTGATTTTATATGGATAATGCCCACCCGTTGAGCACTCTAATGGTAGTTCGTCCATTAGACACAAATAAAGATCCATTCCATCATAAAGAGAATGATGAAATGATACTTAGTCCAGAAGTTCCATATCTTAGTGCAATAAGTGCTTTATTATATTTAGCCCAATGTACTAGGCCAGATATTGCATTTTCAGTAAATTTATTAGCCAAGTATAGCTCGGCTCCAACACGTAGACACTGGAATGGTAAAAAACATATCTGTGCTACCTTCGTGGAACAACTGATATGGGCCTGTTTTATTCGTACGAACCTTCCAACGGTCCAAATCTTGTTGGATACGTGGATTCTAGGTATCTCTCTGATCCACATAAGGGTCGCTCCCAAACTGGTTATGTGTTTACTTGTGGAAATACAACAATCTCATGGCGATCTACAAAACAAACTTTGGTTGCTACCTCTTCTAATCATGCAGAAATTCTTGCGTTTCATGAGGCCAGTAGAGAATGTGTTTGGTTAGGATCCCTAGTTCATCATATTTGGAAAACATGTGATCTTTCTTCAACAACAAAAGCTCCGACAATCATGTATGAAGACAATGCTGCTTATATAGCTCAAATTAAAGAAGGGTTTATCAAGGGTGACAGAACCAAACATATACCACCAAAGTTCTTCTACCCACATGAGCTTCAGAAGAATCAAGAGATTGAAGTCAAACAAATTCGTTCCCAAGATAACCTAGTAGACCTCTTCACCAAAGCTCTTCCGAAGTCTATATTTCAAAAGTTGGTATATGGTATAAGAATGCGATTACTTTACAAGCAATCAAATTATTGAAAATCAGGGGGAGACATCAATCGCGGAAACTCCTCAGTTTTACTATATTGGATGTATGTGCAATGTACTCTTTTTTCCTTCGATCAGGTTTTTATCCCATGTGGTTTTTCCTGACAAGGTTTTTAACAAGGCAACATTTAGCACGTCCAACATGATGTCATTCTATGGTGGACATCCAAGGGGGAGTGTTATAAATCCATACATTATGGGTTTATAGGTTATGGATGCCCACAATAATATCCATCATTATATATTTGTAACCTACCAATATTTTTGTAACCTATCAATTATGGGTGGTAGGTGATTTAGGTCTCTCTATCCCTATAAATAGTGGCACCAAATATGAATGAAACACAAGTTGATTTGAGCAAATTATACTGTTGTAAGGGCTTTTTTCTTCCGGGCAGCAAGTGGGCTGAGCTGCTGCAAGGAGTAATCTGATGCAAGTGTCCCCTTTGTGTCTGAGTTCGAAGATTAAGCCCTAAGGATGCCTCAAAAGGGTGATGACGCCTTAGGAAACTCCTTGGTTACCTTTACCAATGAAAATGACAACAAATTACAGATAAATCTTTTAGCTTGGCATGAGAGATTTATGGCATGGGAGCAAAATTATCATGGGTTTAGCACTTTAGGAGAGAGAGTTGTAGGTTCCTAGGAGAGACAGAGTTTCTAATGGAAAGAGAAAGGGGTTCTAAGGAGGTTTGATGAAGAGGGAGAAGGATGGTGAAGAGTTTTGGGGACCTTAGCATTTTTTAGCAGCTTGATAGTGACTGTGTCAAAGCTTATATCAACCTGCCAGAACAGGGGAAATAAGGGAAATAGGCAATGATAGCACGAAAATTACTGAGTTTGCAGGTGAGAGAGGAAGCTTGCTTTCTGAAGGTTATGTTGTGTTGTGTTGGGTAGAAGAGGCCCTATTTATAGCTGCTAGGATTGTTCTTCTCCAAGAAACCCTAATGGTTTCTTCCCAATCTAGCTAAGCTTTCCTCTCCCTTTCTTTTCCTCCTTCTTGACTTACCTTATGGTGGCAAAATCAGCTCTGCCCAATCCCATAAAATCAGAGATTTTTGAGAGCTCAATGTTTCTTCCCATAGCTGCTTCAGAGGAGAGCTTCCATTTTCACCCATCTTCTTTCTCTTCTTTCTTCCTCTTTCCATGGCCAAATCTGATGAAAGAAAGAAAATGGGCACGCCTGCTAGTTTAAGGGATGGCATCCTCCCCTGCGTGCCAATACCCCTTGGTCTCTTGAATGCTTGCACTTGGAACTTGTTCCTTAGCCTCCCAGCAGCCCCTCACATGTAGATTCCCCAAGTCCCTTCGTGATTTTGTCTTCCAGCTGAGTGCCAAGCCTTTAAGATGACCACATGATCTATCCAATAGATGAGATGACTTTATCAAATGTTGGGCTTTTTGGTTGGCTTATTCTAATTGGAGCTATGTGCTATTTTGGTTGGGCTACTCGAGTTGAAGCAATGGGCTATTTTCTCTCTTGTGCTTACCCATGTTTGGGCCTAAGAAAATGCGCTTGAGTCTCGAGGCCCCCAAGCGACCCGAGACTTCCATTTCTCAACCCATCAATGGGCCCCATGACAACTTGTTACCATCCATACCACAACCCACTCAAGCAAGCCCCGAGCATTTGAGTAGCTTGGGCCCACTAAAGCTTGTAGCGCAATTGGGTGTGAAATAATAATTTCTCGTTTAGCATGGCATGTCGCTTAGCAGGCTTCTAATTATGACGCTTGATAGGATAATTGGCATGGATTTGTAGAGCTAAATGCATCCTTATAATTTTAATCTTAGTCTCTAACATGATAAATTTTTATTCGGCATGGCGTGCAAGATGTGGCTTGTGCATAGCAGACTTTTGTGTACTCCAAATCGGGTCTTTTTCCAATAATATATCGTCTTGGGCTAGAAATTTATTCGGCCCCAACCATGGATTTTTTGGGCCTCAACAACTGTCTCTTTCTTCCTCTTATTTCTCCCTACAAATTCCCTAATTTCACTATATATATATATATATATATATATATATATAAAATGCAAAAATTGTCTTCATTTGATATAGTATTTAATTATCTTATGGGCATGTTGACAATTGAGATCAACAAAATCAACATCAATGTGGAAATAAACAAATCAATTGCAACAACCAATAATTAGTCTTTCTTCCATACATTGTTGTATGACATATCCAACGTTGATTAGTATACTATACCCTAATCCAACTTAATGTCATGACTAACACAAAGCCCACATTTTCTCCTAGCAATGAGGCCAAATTTACGTTACCTGGACAAAAAAAAATAATAAAAAATATAACCATTGTTTTGAATGTGTTAAATGAAAATATAATAAGTTGATTAAATGGCATGGCCCTTTATGGGCATTGGGGTATTTTGGACCTGAAATTTCAAATTTTGAGTCTTTCTTGCTTGTACCGGAGATGGTCTAATAGAGGTAGGCTTCACTAATACAAGTAGACCCCACTTCTATTAGAAAGGCTGATACACAGGGACGGATCTAGGATTTCAAAATGGGGTGGGCTAAATTTACCTTATGTACAAAACCTAATTGCAAATCCCTAATTGATAATTCATGACACTGAATTGAAAATCCCTAATTTATACTTCTTGAACCTTAAAAAATCCCCAAATTTCAGTAATAATAAATTGAGGAAAGAAAATTGTAAGATTCCACCATTAAAATAATATTTTTTTGCTAAAATTCCTGTTCCACCAATAAAATATGACCTACCAAGAAAATTGAACATGTTGAAGAGCTAATGCGTGAAATGGGGTAGGCTATAGGGTGGGCTACATGTGACTTTGGGCTGGAAAATAATAAAAGCCCAGGTTAGCCTGTGGTCGAATTCGTCCCTGCTGATACATAATGTGTCACTCCCTAAAGTCAAGGTTTGACAACATATATATATATATTTTTGTTAAAATGATCCTTTCTTTAGATATATGCCCCAATCTCTTATGTCAAAACAGTAAGGATTTTTCATTGGAGAGCATTCTTTACAAACCAATGTGATAAAACATTAAAACATTCGTCAACAATTGAACACTCAAGCTGCCACAAGTCATTCTTAAGTAAAGCAATGCCAATAGCAGAACATCAAATTTATTCTTGCAAACGAGTTTTACACTTTCATCATCTACTAAAAAAATAAATTAAAAACAAAAACAAACCTAGTTGAACTAATTTAGAACCTGAAATTATGTTCCTTGTCATGGAAGGTAGATAGAGGACTTCATTAAATTCTAAGACCAACCCAAAAGAAAGTTTTAGCTTGACATTGTCTACTGACTCCCTGCAAAGAATTTGTGATGTTCTTATAAGTTATAACATAATGTGTAAAATCATCAAGAATTTCGAGGAATTAAAACAAAGTTAGATTCAATACAAACGCAAACATTTTAAGTACCTTTTTTTAACAAGCCATGCCTTAAAACCCTCACCGTCTTTCCTCACATGACCATCTTCTTGTATGAAAATGATTTAACAATATTTGTTTTAACAGGCTTAATTAAGATTTTGTGATCCTTTAGGAGGGTTAGCATTTTTACCGTATACGTTTGTTGAAGTTTGTCAGTATTTCTATTTATTTGTGTTTGTTGATTTACATTAATTTTATGTAATTTTATGATAATATTTAATTATTATAATTTTTTATGAGAATTATTATAATTTATATTCATATTTTCTATTGTTCCTCCGATATGTGGTATTGAATTTTAAAAATTAAAAATACGGGCATGTCTCTTAATAGTGAAAGCTCGTAATGCTAAAAAAAATGAACACTTAAAAACATTAAAGCAATGAAGTAAAATACAAAAAGTTCCAACACAATAAAGGGATTAATAGGGGGGAAAAAAGAAAAAGGAACGCTAAAAAATAAAATATGAAAAGAAAATGATCTTAAAATTGTATGTTATCTGATGGTCCTTCTCCAACTTGAAGAGGAAGAATGTCAGCAAAGAAAAAATAATATAGATATTTATAAAAATACCCAATCCTAGACATGTATTTATAAAAATACCCAAGCACTATTTAAACATAGAAACATACCCAAAATCAACCCCACAATCAACAATTGTATATTTTTTGGGTGTGTTTATAAATGGGTTTTGAGTGTGTGTAATGATGGGTTTTGGGTATGGTTATAAAGTGTTTTGGGTGTTGGTATTTTTATAATTTCAGGGCCCATTTTGGGTATTTTAGTGAAACTCCCTAAATAATAATAAAGGGGAAGAAGAGAGTTGTTCAAGTACAGAGCCTCAGAGGTCACATGTAGGTTAATAAAAATGTTATTTTATGGGTGATATTTTTATATAGTCCACTTATTTAATGTTTCATGACTCGTGTATTCTTCAAGCATGCTAAAAGTGTAAGAAATGAAGAGTTCACATGGACCAAAATTGAAATGCGTAATGCTAAAGAGATCACGTTAATGTACCACTTTTTAAAGATCATATATAATGTATTTGGACTCAAACTTAAATTTCATCTCCAAAATACAACCTTTCATGTATACAACTGTCTCAAACAGTTTTATCCCGAACCCTGTAGATTCAAAATTAGAGTCCGCATCTTTATTAATTGTATTTTTGATGGATGATTTAACAATGTATGTACAAATTCATGAAACCAAGACACAAAATAGATGACGGTATAACTTAAAACCATCGTCGTGTTTTAAAAGAAGACGGGTTTACAAAACCGCGTTGATATGTCACCTTATACACCACTAAAATCGAGTTCGGTTGTCTCAATTTTTAAAACACGACGGTTGTGAATTACAAATGTCGTCTTTTAAAACACGCTAGTCTGCTTGAGAGTGACCAAACATCGTCTTTTAAAACACGCTGGGCTGAGTGAGTTCAGCCTCGACCTAAAAAATTTCAGATTTCCCCCCAAGATCGAAAACATTCCCTCCCTCAACTCTCGCCCTCTCTAAACTCTCTTAAACATTCTCTGAAGCACTTGTCTCTCTGAATCTTCCTTATCTCGCTCCCTCCCTCAACTCTCGCCCTTGACCTAGAGTGACCGCTTAAATTCTGCGATCGTCGTTACAGAGCTGGTCATCACGCGTTGGACGGTGACTCTGAGGACCACGCGAACCCCTAAGAAGACCTCCACGAGAGACTCCTCCATCGAAATCAACAACCCAACTCTTTCTCTTCACTTGTCTATCGTCTACTCCACTACGACTTTACTCAAGGGTTCTTATACGAAAACCAAGTTTATAAATAGAATCTTTGCTTTGGGTTGTCTTGCATCAGCTTTAGAACCTCAACTTCACCACCATGACTGAGGTATATGCCATACTCAAGCTAAGCTCAGGTATAATTTAATATGAGATGCTTGTGTTTGGGTTTTTTTTTCCTTCTGTGTTTTGCTGATTTTTTGTCCAAATTTTACTTATTTGGGTCTCTTTAGGTATTGGGAAAAGTAAGATAATATAAATTGGGTGAATTCTAGGAGTAATCTGTTGTTGTCCTATGTTGTTTTGGTTTGTCTGGATGCTGGGAAAATAAAGGAAAAGTAAGAAATTTGTATATGGGTTTGTTGTTTAACTGGATTTAGATCTTATGGATATTTTTGGGGATTCTTCATATATCTTTTCCTCTGTTTCTTCCTCTCTCTCTAACTTTCTTTTCCTCTTTTTATGTCTTCAAATTTATTTCTAGTGAATAATTTGTAAGTTTTGATGCAAGGGAATTATATGTCAATTTCCTAGATTAAATCATTATCTTGTTTGCGAAAGAAAACAAATTGCTACGATTTTTAGCTTTGATTGTTGTTTCTTAATATGTCTTTTGGTTTCTACTGCAGTCTTTCAGGTGTTTGATGTTTCTTTGGTGAGGAATTCCGAAGGTAAGATCAATTACTAATTTTCCTGGATTTACTTTGCTCCATTTAAATAAATTGAGATTATAAATGTAGTATAGAGATTATAAATTGAAGTAATTAGAAGGTAGTTGCTCTATTTTATGTCTAATGTTGAAACGAGATAATAAAAAGTCTGTGAAAGGAGGATTAGTACGAGGTTATCTACTGGGGTTTGCTACTTGCCAATGAGAAGAAAAATCTAAATCATATTCTTGTGTTACTCAAGTTTGTTTTTGTCTTATGGTTGGTATGCCTCGAGTGTGGAATGATTTTATCTTTCCAACGAGATGGATTTGCTCTGTATTCCTTGCCACACAGGGAGTCTAAGATTAGTTCAAGGACCCTTGTTTCTTTTGAGTAGTAAGGTACGACCCTTTGGTTTTATATGGAAAATATATATATAGCCATCATCTTTTGGTTGTATGCTCAAAATCCTCTTTTCTTTTTAAACTTTTACGGATCTTCCTCGCAATTGATTTGGCTTTGGACGGCAAAGATGCACAAACAGATCTTTGGAATATAATATGTAGGGATGAGTACATGGCATATGATGTATCTTTTTGGTTGCTTGTACATGATTGTTTTTAAGTATAGTGACAATCCACTCTGGTTCTCTATCTTTTTGGTTTCTTTGATTGCATTGTTTCATCCATTTTGTTTTTCTCTTCCACCTTGCTACAAAAACAATTACTGTTATGACATATTTTTTTCTCATATGATGTATCATACTCTTTGGTTTACTTAATCAACTAACTCTATTTCTTGAATTGCCCCTATACTATTGCTCACCTAATGATGGTTTTTTGCAGACAAAACCAATTGAATTGTTTGTTTAAAAGAGCTCTGTGTGTGATGTAGAATCATTCTCATATCCCATGCTAGATTTTTCACTCTCTCTCTCTCTTTCTTAGTTACGCTCTTTTGTCTTTGTTGCAACAATGGCATATTAGAACCATAAAGATGGTATCTAAAGGGATTTCCTCCTTTTTCTGCCAATCTGTCTAAACAGTTTCATTAAATGGTTGATCTTTTTGTATTTGTGGTCATCTAAAAAAAAATGTTGCTAATATTTGGATTTAGCATGACAGATGCCAATCAATATGAAGGTGCCAGTGCAAGGGAGGGGGGCTAAGGAAATAGTCTCAAGAAGAATTTATCAACAAGAATTGCATTTGCTGCATTTGAAGGGTGAGTGAACTTTGCATTTGTCCAATTCTATGGTTGTGTTGTGTGTTCCCTTATTGGTAACTGGCTAGATTTTAGATTTCTAGTTTGTTTTTTTGTTTTTAAGGAATGCGAGTGTTTGTAACTCTTTGATAAGATCAGCACATCGGCTGCTTCTTGGTTACCTATCTAGGTGCATTCTTTTCTGCAATTATTTAGTGATGGATAATATGCTGTTGTTGGACAAAAGACCAAGCACTTGATATTTTACCCGTAACCCATCTTGTTTCTTGTATGTTTTTTTTAACAGGCTTGTCCTTAATTTAATTCTTTGTATAGAAAACATGTGAGTGTCTCTACCTTGAGTCTGAATATCCAATCATTTGTTTTGTGTTGTCATAGGAAATAGGCCATTTGTTTGTTTACTTGATTAGTGGCTTGGAGACAATAGAGTGACTTCTATATATCCTTTTTGTCTTGTGTCCATTTTTTTTTCTTGTTTGAGACATGAATCACTAACAATCTGAATGATAATATCACTGGCAGCTGCTGTTATTTATATAATAACCCAACTATTGGATGACAAAAGACTCTTAAAGGTTAGAAAATTATGGTCCCTATTTATTCTACAGTAAGTTTATTTAGGTTATGGTTATGAATTGTTCATATCAAATTTGCACATACACTTTTGAAATTATAACTTGCCTTCAAGATTTCTGTTTTAGTAAGATCCTTGATTTCATTGGTATTGGTTGACATGTGTATAAATTTCAATCTAATTTTGGTTTTGCAGTGCAAGAAGGCAAAGCTAACTCATACACACAAAAACAAATTGATCAAATTCAGATCGAATGGGCATCAATTATGAGCAATCACATGTAGCTCCTCTATTTATAATTATAGTCTAATGCAACGAATATGGTATTTTGTATGGATATAGTAGGAATCAAGATTGGAGCACTCCTTTTATTTTATTTTATAGAATTATAGGTAGGAAGTATGTATGTAATAGAATAAAGATTGGTTGACTATGTAATAACTATTGAATCTTCAAGTTTTATGAAAGGAATAATTTTTGAGCGTATATATTCGTTAATAAAGCATTATAATTGGTTTTCTAATTAAAATAGTTGTATAGAATCATATATAGGAAACAAAAAACTAAAATGTAATAGCTTGGGAACTTATTAGACGACAGATTTAAAGATAATAAAACGATGGTTTTATTGGAAAAGCCTTCGTTTGTACATATAATCAATGACCGTTTTTAACACAATACCGTTATCTTTATATAGAATCAATGACGCTTTTTAACAAAATACCGACGTCTTTGCCCATAAATGACGACGGTTTAACAAAATACCTGCATCTTTTAAACAAAAACCGTCATCTTTACCCATAAATAACGACGGTTTTTTATAAACCGTCAGCTTTACCCATAAACAACGATGGTTTTTAACAAAAGATTGTCGTCTTTACATCAAAACAGCGATGGTTTTTAGTAAAAATCGTTGTCTTTACAGATAAACAACGACGGTGAAAAGCCATCGTAGTTTGATACTCCAAAAGATGGCGGTCGATTTAACGATGGTTTTCAAAGGATCACAACGACGGTTGATTACTGTTGTCTATTTCATTTTTTTAGTAGTAATAGTGCATGGGAAGAACTTGGGTTGCATCTAATTTAGATGAATTAATATTATTATTTTGGTCATTGGATTAAATTTGAGCCCATGATATCTCCTTTGTTGAAACCACTGTTATAAAATATGCGGCGTTGGATTTAGGGATACCATTGGTTTTGAATTTAGAAAACAAAAAAAAACAAGTCACCCATACCAATATGGGTGTGTGTCTGTTCGTAACCAATATAATTTAGCCAATCCACATCTAATCCAATCTAGATTGGATTTTGATTTTTCCAATCCAATCCAATTGGATCAAAAATTTAATTCCAATCCAATCTAATCCAATTGATATTGGATTGGATTGGAAGATCGGTTTGATGGTGAAAATAAGAAAATATGAAACATTTATCTTTAGATTGAATCTAATCAAACATATTAATAGACAGAAATGTAAAATATAAATAAAATACTAGAGAATTACTTTGATTCTATAATATATTAAACATAACTAGAAAAATAAGTATGAAATTAACTAGATTGGATTGGATTATGACAAGCAAATTCGTCATCAAATCAAATTATATCGGTTTTGAAAATTAGAAATCCAATCCAATCAGCCAAATTATCAAAACCGATTAAAATTTGATTGGATTGGATCAGTCAGTTTGGGAGGATCTTGCACACCCTAGTGGCCGACACACTTGAGTCATGAGGGGCTCTTACAAATGCTGATGTGCATGTGGCTGCACAGTTGGCAAAGTTGGGCTCCACCACAGACCAGTACAACTCAAATGTGGTCTCATATTCCTCCGAGTTTCAAGGGCGAATGAAAAAAAAAATGGCATAGCCCTTTATGGGCATTGGAGGTGTTTTGGATTCCAAATTTTGAGTCTGGCTTGTTTGTACCAGAGATGGTTTAATAGAGGTAGGCTTCACCAATACAAGTACACCTCACTTCTATTAGAAAGGCTATTACACAATGTGTTACAATAATGTGATCTCCCTAACATTTTTCAATTGAAATAGATAAAAACTTTGGGTTGCCCATATGACTTCTCAATTTACATAAAATGAATGGAAATTTCCAAAATTTATAGTCTTGTAGCCATAATATTTAGGCCTGTAAACGGGTTGGAAATGGAGCGGAGCACTTGAAATCTGACCCAAGTCAATTCAATTCCAAAATCCGACGGATCATTAACAACTAGATTTATATCCGATTTTGTTGAATTATTTGATATCGGATCCGAATTCTTTTATGTCATATATACAAATAATTGAAAAATGTTTTTATTTGTTTACAAAATTCACAAGCATATATATATATATTGAGCTTCTATTGAGGGATCCCTCAAATAAGCTTATTCGAGGGACACTCTTAAAGGGCCCCACTTCGTATTGTATTTTACTAATCTAAAATGTTTATTTTGTAGATATTCATTCAAATATCATCTCTATAAAATATCACTTGAATCTGATATCATTTGACCACTCAATTGAATTATTGAAATTTTAGTACTTTCTTGAAGCATCGTGTTCATTGATTTTATAGGACACAATTAGATATCGAAACGGTTTCCGATTTGTCTAATTTTTTGCAAGGATGATCTATGAATGTAGACTTAAAAAATAGATGGTTTAAAAATTTAACACTCGGCCAAAAGTCCCTTCCGCTCTAGGTTAGGGTTTTGTGAAACAGATTAGGGTTTTGTGCGCCGCTCTTGCTTCCACGTTACGGCAAGGCTCTTTTCTGCTCTTCTAGTCTAGGCGGGACTGGTTCGACCGTCTGCAAGTACTTGGGGAAGGGGGGTATCAGTTCTCTGCGGTGTGTGAGAGTTTCTTAATAGCAGTTTAGGGAGTGATGGATTCTATAGATGAGATTGCACAAGGCATCTCGAGTGCTTTGGCAATTTCAAAAGAGGAGGCCGTTGAGATTGTGAGTTTGGAAGAGCTAGACAGTTTGCGAGCCGTGCAGTTCTTACTAGTGAGTCATTTGCTCACGCCAAAGGTCTTTCATCGGGATTCCTTGATTGGGACCATGAAGTCGATTTGGCATACACATGAAGGGTTTATAGTTGTGCCTCTTGATGACCCTCAGTGTATGCTCTTCTCTTTCCAAAATGATTTCGATCGACGCAAAGTAATGAGGGGTGCTCCATGGACTTTTGACTGATCCCTTTTGGTTTTGGCATTCATTGATGGCAGCGTGGATCGTATGACAGTCCTGCTAGAGATACAACACTTCTGGGTTAGAGTCAGGCGTATCCCACCAATTTTCTTAACTCTGGCTTTGGGTGAAAAGATTGGTAATCATCTTGGCACGTTTGTGGCGGTTAATAAAGGGATGAATGGGGATTTTTTAGGGAGTTTTCTGCGCGTTCGAGTTGGGTTAAACATCACTGATCCATTAAAGCGTTGGATCACACTACGGTTGAATCCAAATGAACCAGCAAAGCAATATGACATCAAATATGAACACTTAACCTTTTTCTGTTTGTTTTGTGGCCGACTTGATCATTTGGGGTCGGGTTGTGCTTTGAAAATGTCTAGTGATGTTGTTACAGAACAATATGGACGATGGAAAACACAGATAAAGGATGTGTTTAGTATCAGGTTGGTTAGTGGCTCTAAAGGTCAAGCGGTTGGATTGGGACCCTACAGTCGATTACAAGCTCAAGCAAAACCATAATAGGCTCCTTTGTCTGGTGTGGTTCCATTGTCTAGTGTGGTTTCGTTGTCTGGTGTAGTTCATCCTTTTGAGGAAGCCTTCGATACCTCTAATGGTGGGGTGACACTAATGGAGGGGGAGCAGGAGACAATGGTTTTGTTGGCCAATTCGAAGAAGCCTTCGATACCTCTAACGGTGGGGTGACACTAATTCGAAGAAACGCAGAATTATGTGGACAGAAGTTGATGAGCAGAATTTAACGAAATCTAAGCCCACTGTAGAACAACAGTTTTGTGAAGTTCCGGAAATGACTTGTTTTGATTTTGGTGGCTCTAGCCTTAAAGGGTTGCACTTTGGAGGGAATGTTCCATCATATCTCATAGAGAATGAGGGGGTTGGTCCTAAATCATCTATAGTGTCTACCTCTGACAGGCAGGTTGCTATGGGAAAGAGAAAGAGTGTCGAGGTTGGGGGTCAGCGTGCTCAGGTCAGACTTCTAAAACCTAGTGCAGTGGAAAGTGTGGGGGATTCGAGTTTGCGAAATACTGCTAGTTCTACTGCAAATCCGTGATGGTCTCCGGTGAATGGGCCCATCACGAGAAATGACAAAATTATGCTGGAATGTTCGTGGTCTGGGTAATCCACGAACATTCAGTGCTCTGAGGTACCTACTCAGAGACAAAAAGCCCGATGTCATCTTCTTATCAGAAACCAAGAAGACGATACAACAAATGGCAAGGGTAAGTGCACAGCTAGGTGCAATTGGGCAATTTAGTGTGAGCCGAAATGGCCGAGCTAGTGGTCTGGCTTTATTGTGGCGGCACGGGGTGAAGGTTTCTATTAGATCTTTTTCTTCAGGGCATATTGCTGCCATGATTGAGGGTGTGACACAAAATTGTTTCCGTTTTACGGGTTTTTATGGTAACCCGAACCTTGCATCGCGGAAACACTCTTGGGAATTGTTACATCGTTTGGCGGATGGGTATTCGGGTCCTTGGGTAGTGGGAGGTGATTTTAATGAAGTTTTGGAGCTTAATGAGTATTTGGGCAGACGATATAGACCGGCGTCACAAATGCGGGATTTTGGCATGACTCTTGAGGATTGTGGTTTGACATCGATGAAGTATAAAGGTTACAAATATACTTGGACAAACAATCAGTCTGGGGACGACAGAGTCCAACTTCGGCTGGATAAGGGAGTGGCAAATACTGCGTTTTTTCTTGCTTTTCCAGGGGCGATAGTTCATCATGTGAACTCTTTGGTTTCTAACTACCTTCCTATCTTTATACATTTTGGGGGCTCAGAGTCGGTGCGTTGGGCTTGAAGATTTATGTTTGAAGAAATGTGGACTGAAATTGATGGGTGTACGGAGACAGTTGCTCAAGCTTGGGGAAAGGACCAAGGTGATGTGGTTACTAAGATAAAAGCTTGCCAACAGTCCTTACTGGGTTGGAATAAATCCAAGGTGGGCCATATTCCCATGCAGATACGTCGGATTCAAGGGCAACTTGATGGATTAAAAAATAAGCCGCAAACAGATGATGTGGTGCGATGTCAGCGTAGACTAGCTGGTGAGTTGGATATTTTACTCGCAAGAGAGGAGATGCTCTGGCAACAAAGGTCTCGAGTTTCTTGGCTTAAATATGGGGATCGAAACACAAAATTCTTTCATGCACAAGCTAAACAAAGGGGATGAAGAAATTTCATGCAAGGTATTTTTGATGATCATAATGTGTGGAATACTTCTAACAAAGCCGTTGGTTCTGTTTTTTGTGAGTATTTCAAGAAGCTATTTACCACTAATGGTGAGACTGATTTTAGTACGGTACTGGCAGCAGTGCAACTTAAAGTGACTCGGGAACATAATGAAAGACTGAGCTAGCCTTTTACTATAACTGAATTGGAAGGTGTGCTCACACAAATGTTTCCCACTAAATCTCCTAGTATTGATGGGATGCCAGTTCTGTTTTATCAGCGGTACTGGCACGTGGTTGGAAATGATGTAGTCAGTTTTTGCCTAAATGTACAAAATGACGGGGCGAGTGTGCGAGAGATCAACCATACTCTCATTACCCTTATCCCAAAGGTGGACAATCCAATACGGGTTACTGAGTACAGGCCAATAAGACTATGCTTGGTTCTTTATAAACTGATATAAAAAACAATGGTGAACAGAATGAAGGGCATTATGCAGGATGTTATCTCGGAGTACCAAAGTGCCTTTGTTCCTTTTCAGTTGATTACTGACAATATTATTGCTGCTTTTGAAAGCATTCACGCCATTCAGAGAAGGGGGGGAAGTGCTCAAAAAAAGATGATATTGAAGCTTGATATGTCAAAAGCCTACGATAGAGTGGAATGAAATTTTCTCGACTGTATGATGAGGAAACCGGGGTTCAACAACAAATGGGTGGATTTGATTATGGATTGTACTTATACTGTATCCTTCTCGGTGAAAGTCCGGGGGTCGGCAATGGGTTTTATTACTCCTTCTAGGGGATTAAGACAAGGGGACCCTCTCTTGCCTTATCTTTTTCTCATTTGTGCAGAAGGTCTCTCGCTATTGTTGTCTCAGGCTCAAAGGAATAAGCAAATTCGCGGTGTTGTAGTGGCCCAAGGCGCTCCTATCCTTTCTCACTTATTTTTTGTAGATGACAGTTTATTATTCTGCAATGCTCATTTATCTTACTGTTATAATCTGATGCTTCTTCTCAGAATCTATGAGCGTGCGTCAGGCCAAAAAATAAATTTGCGAAGTCTGCAGCGAGCTTTAGTCCTAAAACAGATCCAATCATGAAGTGCCTTATTTCTTCCATGCTGGGAGTACGTATTGTGGATTGTCATATATGTTATCTGAGGTTGCCCACTATTACTGGACAGAGTAAACACCGTTTGTTTAATTATGTGAGGGACATGTTGTGGAATAAGCTTCATATGTGGAATGTTAAATTGTTGTCAACGGCAGGGAAAGAAGTTCTTATTAAGGCAGTGGCTCAGGCGCTCCCAACATACACAATGGGGGTGTTTCAACTGCCAAAAGGTTTATGTCAAGATTTATCTGCAATGGTGGCGAGATTTTGGTGGGGGAAGTCAGGAAAGCGGAGCATACATTGGAAGAGTTGGCAGAATCTGTGTCGACCAAAATGCTTAGGAGGATTGGGGTTCAAAAATTTTAAGGCTTTCAACCAAGCCATGGTAGCCAAACAAGCATGGCGGCTGCTGGAGAACCCTTCCTCTTTGGTTGGTCGAATCCTTCAAGCTCGCTATTTTCCGAATGGTGATTTCCTTACAGCTGGGTATGGTCAGTCACCTTCTTTAATCTGGCACTCAATTCTATGGGGAAGACAAGTTATTGAACAAGGCCTTATTTGGCGTATTGGTGGTGGGACATCTGTGAGGATTTTTCATGACAAATGGATTCCAAAGCCTTATACCTTCTTGCCTCTATTAAATGGAGGTCTTTCTGTGAAGGCTAGAGTTACTGATTTAATTACGGCGTCGGGTGGGTGGAATAGGACTCTCCTGGATTCTTTTAGTGACGAGGACTATTCGGCAATTTTGAGCATTCCATTGCCATTAGTTGGGCATCTTGAAGATAAGTGTTTTTTGTTTTTCTCAAAAAATGGTAAATACTCTGTGAAGACTGGGTATTGTCTTGCATTAAGACTTTGTGATAGGTCAATAGGGAGATTGGAGGTTCCAACTCTGGAACTCAGTGCACTTTTTGGAAAAAACTTTGGCATTTGGAGGTTCCAAATAAGGTTAAAATCCTACTTTGGAGGGCAAGTTTAAATATTTTTCCTACAACACTAAACCTTGTTCATAGAAAGGTACTAGTCTCAGCTTATTGATCGGTGCATATTTATATATCATTTTGTACCCTTCTAACTTATGATTTGATTATGTTATTGAGTTAAACTTGTGCTTTTAATCCATTTTCTGTTTATCATTCAGTTCATTGGGCCTTAGGTAGCAATGGTGGCTTTGGATAGGAAAAGATGCAAAATGGTGCAAAAAAAGCAGATTGAGTTAGCAATTTGTTTCGGCCTTAACTTCCTCCTCCCAACTTGTATTGGCCCAATTAATATGTGGTTGGAAAGAAGAGATTCTGAACTTCAAGATGGACCGCTAAAACGTATCAATTGATGAAGCCAAGCCCAATCCATGGGCCCATCAAAATGCACACCATACATTCCAGTCTATTTTAGGCAGTCAACTTGCAAGGCCCAAAACATACACTTATACTGCTCAAATGGGAATACTTTCTTCATACAAGTTGTTCCAATGGATGTCTATTATGACATATCCAAATTTGAGCCCCATTGGATACATATTGAAGCCTCAGGCCTTCCTACACCAAGCCTAATTTAGAAGAATTCGTTTTTCCAGCAACACATGTGCAATAGCAAAAGAACTTTATTAGCCAGCAACAAAGACTAGCAGCACATGGGTTGGCAGAAAATAAAGAGCCAGACCTCCATGCTAAAAGAAGAAACCAGCAAACCCATGTGAAGAAAGCTTGAGGTGCAACAAAAGAAGTATGGGATGGAATTGATTCCAACCACACTAACATAGACAAGATGAAGTGGGAGTTATGGGTTGTATTCAAAGAGGAATGGTGGTGTTGGATTTCATCATGATGTTCCTCCCTCTTAGCCCTATAAATAGAGAAGTCTTCAAGCTTCATAAAAAACACCCCCAAGGGGGGAGCTCTCAAACACTTCTCTAGAGCTCCCTTCCCTTCTCTCCCTCAAATTCTCTTAGTTTCCTTTCAAGTTGTCAATTGTTGTAACAAAATGATTTTACTAAATTTTCCTTCAAGTTTTCAAGTTCTACTTTAATTTTATTTGTAATGTACATTTTTTCTTAAGTATTCAAGTTTAATTAGTTTCCAAGTTTCAATTATGGTTTTTGTTCTTATTCATTATGCTTATAAGTTAATTTGCTAGTTTGAATGATTGATCACCATTTCGACTTGCATGTTAGCTATCTTGGTTTGAATTAAGAGTAGACCCCATGCTTTAATTCGAATTGAACTATGAATAGGAAGAGTATGTATGGGCATTCGACAACAGGGATTAGATACATGCTTGGTTGTTTTAATTGTTCTTCTATGCTTAATGGGTTCCTAATGCTTAATTTTAGGTTAGACAACAAATGATCAAATTAGGGAATTAGGAACACAAGGTTAGGACCAAACATCATGGCTTAATCATACTTTAGGTAGAATCAATCCGTTAATCTAATTGAACTTGGGAACTTATTTGCTTGAGTTATTTCCTTTTTTCTTGTTTTATTTATTTTCTTTTTCATTTCTGTTTTGTGTAGGGGAAATGAATTGGATCATTCAATCACCAATCCTCGTGGGATCGACCTCGCACTTACATATACTATACTACCAAACGGCTCGTGCACTTGCGAGTATCACAAGTTGAGGATGCAGCTGAATCTATTTTGGCGCAGCTGAATCGACGCAACACTTATTGTTCTGGTTGTGGGACGGCGACGGAGGATGTTATCCATGCTTTTTGGGGTTGTAAATGCAGCAGAAGGTTTTGGGTGCTAACTTCCTTCAACATTGATTCGGTGGCTAGACAAGGATCTTTTGCTAATTTCTTGGAACTTATGTTTCATACTCTGTCAGACTGTGAATTGGAACGTTTTGTGTGTTGTTGTTGGAGAGTTTGGAAGCTTCGCAATGAGGTCCTCTACGAAAAGACCGTTGATGGGCTCTCTGAGATTGTTGAGGGGACCATGGAGGTTTTGGAGCAATTTAAAATTCATAATGCTTGCACCAAGCCACCAAGGGTGCCATGTTTTATTAGGTGGATTAAACCTCCCTCTTCTTCGTTGTTATTCAATTGCGATGGGGCGATTGGACAAGCTGGTTGTAATAGAGGGGTGGGTGGTGTTTTAAGAGACTCTGCAGGTAACTTCATTTGGGGGTATGCGGATCAAGGTCTAGCAGGTTTGGATGTTGTGGCTACTGAATGTGCTGCTATACACATGGGATTACTGAAGGCTGCTGAGCTGGGAATCTCTGATTTTTTTGGTAGCATCAGACTTGCAAGAAGTTGTGGCTTTACTGAAGGAAGGTGGGGAGCTATGGAGTAATCTGGGTAACCTTGTGGATGACATTAGAAGGTTGCTAGTACATTTGTGTGTTGGTGATGTTTTTTTTCAGCCACGTCTGGGTAATCGGGTTGCTCACTCTTTGGCGCAGTTTGGGCTGCGAGAACAACATCATTCTTTTTGGGTTGGTCTTGCTCCTGACTGGCTTGTATCACTGTTAGTAATAGACTTGGAGGGTGGGTAGTTGTTTTTAGTTATTGGTTTTGGATGCTGTGGTACTCTTTTTCCTTGACCGAATTTCCTCCATTGGGGGTTTTTATGGCAAGGTTTTAATGAGGCCACCTCTTGTTGCATTCATGTTTTGATTGCAATTTGTTCGGTTGATGGTTGGAATGAAAGTTTATTATTCTTTGATCCAAAAAAAAAAATAAAATAGATGGTTTAGATTGTTGACAAAAAATTCATAAGAAACCTTAAAGGATGTCCCTCAATTAAAATTATTTAAAGGATCTCTCAATAGAAAGGAACTGTATGTGTGTGTATATATATATTAAGTAAGTAAAAATAAAATAAAATAAAATATATGTTAAATCAAATCAAAATAAGAGATCAGATTAGACAAGATCCAAATTTGTTCTATTAACTTAACGAATTAACGGATTCGGAATATAATTGAATTATCGAATTACGCCACCAAATTCATCTTCTATTATTTACATCGGATTCAGATCAAAATTCGATTCATTGAGAGCTCTAATAATATTTCAAATGGATATTTGACTATTCAATAGTTTCAAGTCTGATTGCAATAGCAAGAGTGATATAATCAATGACCCTTCAACAGTTTTCTCTTTTCGGGTAAATAAGTCAGTAGAGTTGGCTTTGTGTGCTGCAAAGTTGCAACATCACAATCAAAGAAAGGGTCATGTTATGTAATTGGAAGAGGCAAAGACAAGGGTGCAGATTTAAATACAGCAAATCACATTAACCTAGCTTAACGCTCACAAACGAAATGACGCCACGTGGCAAACTTTAGCTATATGTTGTTGGGCCTAATTGTCTTTCCAACACACAAATGAAACAAAATCTTAATAAAAAAAGTTCATAGTGCCTGTTTGTACATGGCATTGTTATTAGTTAATTCGGCAAATAATGATACTAGGATTTAGTCGCCACCCACAACCAATTCTTTATAATTACTTCGCAATTAAACTCATAGATGTTCACATACGGTTCTAAATTTTCAATAATTCAATTGAGTGCTTAAATGATATCGGATTGAAGTGATTTTTTTATAGAGATGATATTTGATTGAGTATCTACAAAATAGACGGTTTGAATTTGTGAAATACAATACGAAGTGGGCCATACAAAAATGTCCCTTAAATAAGTATTTGAGAGATCTCTCAACTGAAACTCCCGTATATATATATTGTTTTCTTGTTGTATAATTAGTTTATGCTCCTAGGAATTTTCAATGAGATGGAGCATCTGTTGGCTTCTTTATTGATCCCACTTTGCTAGCCAATTGACGTAAGCCTTGTTAGAAGGTAATTAATTAGATTAGCAACTATAAAAATGAATTTATGTGCATAATATAATGCAAGAGTGAAAGTAACTTTTTGTCCCCTCCAAAACAACAACTGTGATCTTAGGAATTATACAGAAGAGGAGATCCTTAGAGACGCCGAATAGAACAAGTCAGCATTGTTTTTAACAACCCCCACTTGGCACAATCTCACCAAAGCCGGCCTTGGCATTCCCTTCTCTTATACTCCAAACTTTCCACCTTCACTTTCTTCCATATTTCTCAATCTCCCCGCCTCTCTTTTTTCTTGGTTTTTCTTGTCTACCTCCTAACAACCCCAGAAATTTTACCCATTAGTTTAAGCTTGTATCCAAACTGAAAAATCAATCAAGATATGGACAGGCTCATAAGTTTGGAGCCATCAAATTTCGTTGCAATAAGGATCGAACCGGGACAGAAATGCTACGGCCAGCTTACTTTGCGCAACGTTATGTACACGATGCCGGTGGCCTTCAGGCTTCAAGCGCTGGTCAAGAATCGCTACACGGTGAAGCCCCAATCCGGGATCATATCCCCCTTAGAGAAATTGACCGTCGAAATTGTGTATCATCCTCCACCAGGGTCAAGCCTCCCTGACTCATTCCCTTATTGCCATGACTCTTTTCTTTTGCATAGCGTGGTTGTGCCCGGAGCAGCCATCAAAGACTCTTCGTCCACGTTTGATGCCGTTCCAAGTGACTGGTTCACCACGAAGAAGAAGCAAGTGTTCATAGATAGTGGTGTGAAGATTATGTTTGTTGGTTCACCAATTTTGGCACAACTTGTGGCAGATGGTTTGATGGATGATATTCGGGAAGTTCTTGAGAAGAGTGATCCTTCTTGGAAAGCAGCCAACTCGGTGGATTCAGAGGGTCTATCTTTGCTTCACTTGGCTATTAGTCAAGGCCGGCCTGACCTTGTCCAGCTACTTCTCGAGTTCGAGCCTGATGTAGAGGCTCAGAGCCGGTCAGGGTCTAGCCCACTTGAAGCCGCGGCTTCATGCGGGGAGGCGTTGATCGTGGAGCTTCTATTGGCCCGGCGTGCAAGCACTGAAAGATCCGAGTCCTCTACTTGGGGTCCCATTCACCTAGCGGCAGCAGGTGGGCACGTGGAGGTTCTTAGGCTTCTTATAATCAAACGGGCTAATGTTGATGCAGTGACAAAGGACGGTAGCACGGCTTTACACCTTGCAGTTGAGGAGCGAAAAAGGGATTGTGCCAGGCTCTTACTGGCGAGTGGGGCAAAAGCTGAAGTTCGTGACAGCAGAGACGGCGATACGCCTTTACACATCGCTGCCAGGTTGGGGGACGAGTACATGGTGAAGCTGTTGCTGCAAAAGGGTGCTAATAAAGACATTAGAAACTTTGCAGGCCGAACAGCATATGATGTTGCTGAGGAGAACGGGCACACAAGGCTGTTTGATTCGCTTCGACTTGGCGATAGCTTGTGTATCGCTGCGAGGAAGGGTGAGGTGAGAACAATTGTCAGGCTGCTTGAGACAGGCGCAGCCATCAATGGAAGAGACCAACATGGGTGGACAGCTTTGCACAGAGCTTGTTTCAAAGGGAAAATCGATGCAGTTCGAACGCTGCTCGAGAAGGGCGTGGATGTGGATGCTAAAGATGAGGATGGATACACGGCCTTGCACTGCGCCGCAGAGTCGGGGCATGCGGATGTGATAGAGATGTTGGTGAAGAAAGGAGCTGATGCTGAGGCTCGAACTAATAAAGGTGTGACTGCACTGCAGATTGCTGAGTCTTTGCACTATGTTGGGATTACAAGGATACTTGTTCATGGAGGAGCCACAAAAGACAACAATATGGCACATCTCCTGTCACAACAGGCTTCAGTTGCATTTGGGAAGAAGTCTATGGGTCTAGAGGAGGATCTCAAGGGAGGGATGAAGAAGAAATCGAGTCGAGCTAGGGTTCTTCGTGGAAGCTTCGATCGTTCTATGCCATTGGCTGTTCTTTAGCTATGCTGGATTATGTTGGGGGTATGGATGTTTTGTTGAATTAGGGTTTGTCACATTTAGAGGTCACAATGACTCTGCTTTTGTCTCAAAGTACGTATATGCAGCAGAACAAGTTGTAGACTCATTCATAACATGTTCATTCTAAAACTCCTAAATATTTTGTTATTAAACAAACTTCTTTATCAAAATTGATTGTAATTCCCTAGCTATATGTTAATAAATATCGGATGTATTGTATATGCCATAACATCTACTGCATAGAAGAGAGGCACAAGACAAAATGACAGCATGATCATTGATCTGGTTTGCTCGGATTTTTGCCCATTCCGCATGTTTTTATTGTAGTAATCTTACAAAATAATAAAATTATCACTGTTGTTTTTGGAGCTTATAATCTTTTGCATAGTGTTGTAGTATCTAGCAAGGCCCAGATAAACTCTCAGGCCAGCCTTTCAACAATTGTGTGATGCAATTTATGGAACAACATAAATAAAATGGCCCAAATTTTTTTTTTTACTGCAAACAGATTCAAAGTTTTAGTTATATAAGTCAGAAAACGTTAAAATGATGCTTTCACTTTGGCATCTTGACATTGTAGTTGGTGGCAATGTCCTTCCAAACAATCGGTGCAACATCACCTTCAAAAAGTGCACCAACTTATAACCAATAAAACAAGGCTTATTTACACTAAAACCCTCTGGAACTACGATTAAATTTCATATTACCCCCTCAAACTTAAAGTGACCCACTTACTCCACTTGACCATGGTTTGGTGACCCAATTTGCCCCTTACCGTCAATAACGTCCAAAAGTTTATTAACTATGATGACGTGATAGGGGTGTTTTTGTAATTTTATACACATGGATTATTATCCACCAATTGAACGGTGACGTGGCAAGTAGAGACCACTTCTATATAGATAAAGATATAATTAAGGAAAATGCTAAGCTTACCACATTTTTCATACCACATTGATACCACCTCTCTAATAGAGGTGGGCCTCATTGTATTGGTGGGCTCCACCTCTATTAGAGAGGTGGTATCAATGTGGTATGAAAAATGTGGTAAACCTAGCATTACCCTATAATTAAATATTCTAATTATTAAAACAATTAAAATAAAGCATAAAAAAATTGGTTAATTTTCTCTCTCCCTCTATCTCTCTTCCTTTCTCTCTCTTCCCCTCCTCTCTCTTCAAACAGCTTCACAGCCAATCAACACCATCGAATGCTTCACAACTTTGGGGAGATCCGATGGCTTAATCAGGTTGCAGACGCTAACAAATTTCAGAACCTGGTCTTTGCGATTGTCATCATCGACACCAAAATCAAAATGCTCGTGGAACATAATGGTTTTCTGTCATCCCTGTCAGCTCTCTCTCTCTCTCTCTCTCTCTCTCTCTTACAATCTTTGCTACAAAACCCAAATTAAGGGTTGACAAGAAAAACTCAAAATAAGGAGTTTTGTAGGTATGAGAGTTTTGTGGGTATGAGAGTGGTGGATGTGGGCATGGTTTGAGAAAGGAATTTTGTGGGTGGTTGCAAAAATGTGGGGCTGCAGTGGATTGGGTGGGTTGTGGGTTACAAGCAATTGATTGGGTTATTGTTTGTGTATATTGTTTGGGTTGGTGTTATATTCTCATGAGTTTTTCTAGAATTTTAATTGAAGAAGAATATTGATTTCTTGGTTTTTGGGTTTTTTTTCTTTTTCAATGATGGTGGTGATACTGTTGAGAGTACTGCTGAAAGGTCAAGCCTGTGCAAGTGAACAAGGTGGAAGAGAGTGCTGCTGGAGTTGTTGGAACGAGAAAGACAACTACTTCGGAGGTCAAGGATGATAACATGGCCAGAGTCCTCATCATACTCCACATCGTCCCATAACTAGGGATCATCATTTGGACCGCGGCCCGTGGGTCGAAGTGTGTAGTCTACGCTCTGATAGGCCAAAGTCCGACCCGATCTAATGGGCCAAAGCTCGACCCGGCCTGATGATTAGGCCCGTTATGCCAAGCCCATGCTAAGATTGGGTAGGGTTTAGGGCTAGTATTTGAAACCCTTGGCTTGGCCCGACTGAACCGATTTAGGCCCAACCTGAAAAAACCCAATTAGGCAGGGCCTAGCCTGCCCCGACAATAAATAATGAGTGCTGCTAAACGAACCCTAAAATTAACTGAGTACACCCTACTATCAAACTATTTATTGAATTACTAATTTACCCTAATATAAAATGATCAAAAAGAATATATTGATTTGTGTACCCCAATATGTACACCATCCTTAAGACTTGACACATGTCCATTGTTATAACTATGGTCAACTCTTTAATTTTAATCTTTTAAAGTATTTAAAACCAAAAAATAAAATAAAATTTTAAGAAGAGAAAAAAAGCTCTCTCCTTCCCGACCCACCAAACTCTTAGACGAGTTGAGATATGCTGTCCCCAAATTCCCAAACTACCAAATCTCCCTAAATTCGATTGAAAACCCACATCTCTCTCGAAAGATTGAAGACAATATATTTAATTAAGAATTAAAATCTTCGTTATTGCTTGAGCCTTTGAACCCATGCCTTCAAACAAATTGACTTAATTTTTAACATACAACTCGGAATCCAGGAGAAGTGTATTGATCCCAGTTGATTTTTGTATGCATAAAACTTAAACAATCAATAACACAAACCAGGTGGTGGTGGTCGCACAGGAGAGAGATAAAAGAAGAAGAAGAAGAAGAAGCAGGAGAGAGAGAGAGAGAGAGAGAGAGAGAGAGAGAGTTTTGTTAAAATATTATTTTATTATTATTTTACTTTGTTTGTTTGTTTATTTTAAATAGGGTGTATTTAGTTAAAAATTAAAGAGGGTGTACCATGGGTATTTTTGGTAGTTAAATAGGGTGTACTTAGTTAATTTTACATTTTAATTTAAACATTAGGGTGTACTTAGATCGTAGGGTGTACTCAGTTAATTTTAGGGTTCGTTTAGCAGCACTCTAAATAATAATAGTATAGATATATAAATATTCAAATATGTCCACAGCCCATTGAAAAAAAGAAGCCCATACACCAAGGTTCTATTCACAAGTGGGCTAATGCAATATGCAAAGCCTGGTAAACAGAAAACAAAGAAAAAAAATTCATATTTAAATAAATAAAAATGTGTAAAATGCAACCTTTGCATAAGACAAAGGTTCCCTAGAGGCAGACTCGTCAATTGTAAAGCTTTGTTTCAACTACAACAAGGCAGAGCACTCATCAACGTGGCGCCAACTGTCCGCACAAATGAAAAATTGTGAGTAGCAGCAATGAGAAATGGCAAAATATGACACCTTAAAGACATAAAATTTGGCCACTGCGATTCCATTCCCATGGAAATTATCATTTCTAATGTATGGCTAAGTGTGGAGAAGTTAATTAAACTCCTTTTATACGCACTCAACTCATACAAAAGTTGTTTCACTCCATACGCTACAAAATAATCCAAAAAAAAAAACCTAGAGTCAATGGGGAAGAAGCCAAACATACTAAAGACATGTAGTGAGAATTCAATTTATATGTATGTGAAAAAGATTTTTTTTTTTTTTTTTCATATTTCATTGTTGTCTAAAAATGTGTATAAAAAAACTTTGAAAAAATTTAAAAAGGGCCGACTAGTTTAGTCCCGATGGGCCAAAGCCCGGCTGGGCCCAAAAATCCCTATTAAGCCTAGCCAAATGAGCGAGACTGAGCCAAGCACATTGAAACCTTGACCTAGCCTAGCCAGGCCCAAAAAAATTAAAAAGCCTATAAAGGTCCAACCCAGCCCAACCCAATGATGAAGCCTATCATGAGCAACAGTTGATGAGTTCATAATGTCATACATTTACATGTCTTCTTTACTTAGTGTTTTTGCTTAGTTTCTCTTTATTTTGAGTTACTTACCTCTCTTTTTGTGTTTTATATGTTAAGACAACAAGATATCACATTTGATGCAATCCATGCATGTTAAGGACTAATTGGGATGAGAAGAATATAAGCTTAAAGACAAACCCAACTTGGGCTACACTCGCTTGTTAGTCTAGTTTCGTAGGTCACCTTGAAAGCCTTATTTCAGCGATCTATACAGCTCGGATGAGGGGACATCCTTGATAGCCATCGTTCTAATAGGTGTCTATTATAACATATCCAAATTTCAGCCCCATTGTTTGATACAAGGCCACACTAGACCCAATCGGGAGTCCTCCGCACGTCAAACACCCAACCAAGTTCACAAAAAAGTCTTTGTTGGTTGCTATCACATTTAGGCCCCGTTTGGTGAGTTGGACTAGATTGGCTGGGATTGGACTTGGAGTGTTAGACCAGATTGGCTTAGATTGGGCTAGACTTAAAGTCCTATTGAGTTGTTTGGTAAAGCACTAGACTAGACTAGACTTAAGTCCAATCCATTGTTTGATACAAGGCCACACTAGACAACATTGGACTTCATTTTTTTTTTAATTTCAAAATTAATTTACTATTTATTAGATTATTTAACATTAAAAAAAATTTAAAATTTTTTTGTTGGAATCATAGCAAATTTTAAAAAATGCATCAAATTACATAACCAATATTTATATAGAAAAATTATAGAACCAATACATTTAACGAGATTGGGACTTCATTAAAAATAAAAATATATAATAACAAAAAAAAAAAGAGATTGGGTCATGAACACTTAGAGAAAAAACTACAATACAAACTGCAATTTAGAAATTTTTTGCTATCACTTTAACGAATTGTTCATGCATGAATTTTGTAAACAAATCAATTTATCGAACTACAATGGTAAATAAGTTAGCATAATAAGATTGTGATTTGATGCCTAGTATAATTAGGTGCATATTCAAGCTGTAAAGCTTAATTTCTAAGTTATTAGTGCTCTCCAAACCTACGATTATATGTAACTCATTTTCTATAAATGCATGTGTAGAAAAGGATAAATTAAATAAATTGTGTATCCATGAAAGAAATATTTTTTTAAGAGATGAATTTGTTGGACCATAATGGTAACTAAATTAGCATATTAGGTTTCAAGCCAGAACAAGTACGACCAAAATTCAAAGTATATATATTCTTTTATTTGTAATAACCCGGTCTTAAATTCATAGTTAAATATTAAATTATTCAAGAAAAATACAATTTTACCTTGGAAAAATTTAAATGGTTTAACTAGTTGATTTTTTTATTCGGGGAAGATTAAATAATCAAAATAAGAGGAAACAAAAGAGGTCAATTAGGACCACCACTTATATTTACTATATTTACTACAACAGTTTGAGAATAGAGGGCTATTTGTTATAAAGTTTAGAAGTTCGTGTTGGCCCCCAATTTGCGAAAATTGTAAGGTGTTACACTATTTCAATTACTTTTTTCTTTTTCTTTTTTTGTGTTGGGTAATTTAGAATCACTTCACTTTTAGCTTGTGTACCACACTTTTATCGTCACAGTATTATGATAAGAAATTCAAACGAAGCAAACTATAAGTAAGAAGGTGGTGTTATTTATTATTCATTCAAACATTTAAAGAACATATTGGGAGAAAATAAGATTTTAGGTGCACATCATAAGTATATGATATATATTGTTTGTATAAAGTAGCATTAATTATGGCATTTCCTTCTGTGCTTGCGGGTGTGCAGAGAAGTCTTGAGGAATGAACTTCAATATTTTATCTAGCTAACACTTACACCAACCCTCGATGCATGGGCATTTTCCGCATACAATAGATGTTTGGCACGGATCACGAACAACTGGACCCCTTGCTTCAACTCTAAATTGCACACCTACCACAATTAAGATTTCAATCATTCATAATAAAATTGGTTTTTGTCTTCATTGTGAACATACTGCTTTATGCATATGTTAATGTTACAAAAATATACATTTAAACTCGAGTTTATGGCTGAAAATATCGACAATTGTTAGGTCAAAGTAGATAATTCATATATGCAGTTGTATTGTTCAAAGAAGTCAGCCCTTAGAGTTTGCCTAGGTTGTTAGGGTTAATGATAGGACCCGACCCAATTTCCACTTTGGAATCCGAGCCGGATCCTGTGTGTGTCCGACACCTGGCAAGTGCCGAGCACAAATGACCTAATTGCCCTTCTAGTCAAGTTTCAATTAAAACTGGAGTTTGACTTCTACCGAAAATTCAGCAGTGTCTCCCCTGTAAATGGACCACTCCCAAAATTACACCTATTAGACAAGCATAAGAATATAAACACCAACTGCCAACATGCAAATATATACATTCTAACAGTTAAACATACGTTCTAGGGCAATATCAGAGCTCTACACAGAAGATTACAAGTATAAAATAATTATACAAGACCCTACGTTGTCAAGGGATATGGCGGAAGATGGACTCGGCCCGGTGGTGGCGCACTGACGCACGACTACTGTCTGGGGACACAAAACATTAAAAAGTTGAGTGGACCAAAAACAAAGCTTTAGAAAATAGAATATGAACATACTAACCCCTCTGTAAAAACAGTAAAAAAAACTAAAAGATTGTCTTATATATATACACATACTGAAATCAATGCAATCGTATATATATATAGAATCCATCACACACTTGATCAAACATTAATTTCTTGAAAGCATTAAAATTAACTTAAATCTACCACCTAGGTGTACCCATTAATAATTCTGTCAATTCCTTTAGTTTCCGTCAATTCCATCATCGTGCCATCGGAGTGACACGTCCTTGCAGACCTCGGGAAACACAAAGTCACCCGAGCCGCAATCCTCACGGGATTACCTGACCCGCATACCTCACTCCCACGGTCCCGGGTACCTCTAGGACTCGCGGAGCATAAGTCAAGCATGCTAACATATCTGAAGGCAATTGATAAACCGAAGGCAACAATCTAATCCATAGACAACACATATAAACCGAAGGCAACCTTTATTACTCTTGGGTACCTATGATGGTTTCTAAGAAAATATAATTCCAAAAAAGTTAATGAGAAATGAAATAATTTCTTACTTGTCCCTGAACTCTGCTGCCATTTTATCTGTTAATTATCTAAAACTCTGGTATGCCACAATCTCTAGGCACTCTCAACTCGGCAGCATATATAATAAAACATATAAAAGCGATAAATCAAGCTATTAAAACTCTAATCAATGAATAAACTCATTCAAGATCAAATAATGAGATTAAATTGCATAAATTCATTTATGAAAACGAAAAAGGTCCACTCACAGATGCTCTAAGCTAGCTGGATCCTTTGAAGGTCCTTCCTGCGGGTCACTTGGTGCCTAGGTGCCTGAATAACCATCATAATATTTTATTAATAACTCTGCTCAATAATATAATATTAAATTAAAAACCCTGACCCCCGGTTCCTAAAAGTGCATGTGTCGCTTAAAGATCATTCTTATGCCCACATTAGCTTTTCTCTCAATGGGCATAACTTAGAAGTAACTCGAGACTCAAAAGCGATAAAGTCCCAAAAAGTCAACTAGGGACCCCGTGGGGTCCATGACCTTCAAATTCTGATTCGATCATTCCTAGAGGTTCCAATCTGCCTAGGACACATGTCCCGAGAGTTTGGTCTCGATTGGACGGTCGGATTGCTCACGATCGCATGATCGGACGAACGACTGATTTTCCGTAATCCTAACCCTAGGGTTGGCCTTTTTGGAGTATCCGGGCCTCTGATTAACGATCCGTCAAATCCTACACGATTCTAAAATTACCTAGATCAACATACTCCTATTTGACTACGATCCAACGGTCCAAACATATTGAACCCGAAAAGCTGACTTGAAACAAGAAAGAGCACAATGAGGAAAGCTGACTTGAATGAACCTTTCAACATATCTATTCAATTTGTTGAAAGCTAAGAAGGATTATAGGTTTCTACGTGCTACAAAACTTGAATTCGGAGTCACTAGTTTTTTAAAAGACTTCAATATATATAGGCGAATTTGAAAAGTATTTTCTATGATTGCACATTTCGGTGAGGTTGGATTCAACGAATTGTTCATGCATGGATTTTGTAAACAAATCAATTTATTGAACTACAACGGTAAATAAGTTAGCATAAAAAGATTGCGATTTGATGCCTAGTATAATTAGGTGCATATTCAAGCTATATGGCTTAATTTCTAAGTTATTAGTGCTCTCCAAACCTACGATTATATGTCACTTATTTTCTGTAAATGAATGTGTAGAAAAGGATAAATTAAATAAATTGTGTTGATGAAAGGAATATTTTTTTAAGAGATGAATTTGTTGGACCAGAATGGTAACTAAATTAGCATATTAGGTTTCAAGCCAGAACGAGTATGACCTGAATTCAAAGTATATATATTCTATTATTGACATTGTTTGTTGGTACAAAAGTATGACTTTTAGCAACTCCATGATGAACGCACTGGATTCAAAGAATTGTTCGGGTATGGATTTTCTAAAAAAATAAATGCATCGAACTATAATGGTAAATAAATTGGCATAACAAGATTGTGATTTGATTCCTTAGATAATTAGTGGCTTAAAATTATTGAAGCAATATAACTTAATTTCTAAGTTACCAATGCTTTCCAAACCGACAATTATATGTAACTTATTTTTCACAAGTACATGTGTACATAAGTATAAATCCAATAAATTGTGCATTCATGAAAGGATTGTTTTAAGAGATTAATTTGTTGAACAAAACGGTAAATAAATTGGCTTATTGTATGACTCCAAAGTCGGCGTTGTTTGTTGGTACATAAGTATGAATTTCAGTAAATCTACGATGAAACCACGGTAGATTGGAATTTAGATTTCTCAATATTATCTGACTGAAACTAAGGCCATAATCAAATCCCAATATGTTATTGAATTAATGGACCGGGACAGTCTATTTTTAAAAATACAATAATGCTACATGGCCAAACTTGCTTACCAACTTTTTATATGTGAAAGAGATACTGGTTTTTTTAAAATTTAGGTCTTTCGTGTAATTTGGTGGATTGAACACTAAACTAGTAAGAAATAATAATATTTAGCACACACTACATAAATTAGTAATATTTACTTGTTTTGAGATTCAGAACTACATGCTTGAGACTAAAATATACTGTAAGAATCCGATCCTAAATTAATATTTAATTGTTAATTTATTCAAGTAAAAGACAATTTTTCCCCGGGAATATTTTAATGGTTTAAAAGTTGAGTTTGTGTTCGGGAAGGAATATGGGGAGTTCATTTGTACTGTTGCATAGAGCATGTCGAGATGAGTCCGTAGACACATAGTGGGCTCAAATAGGAGTTGTAACGAAAAAGTTACAATCAAAAGAAGTTCAGTGGCACAATCGTAATTTTTTCGAATTTCAGTTTTTGAAACCCAGATTTTTCTTCTCCTTCGCGAGATTCACGAACAGCCGTTTTCAAACTCAGACGCCACAACTTGCAAACTCTTCATCTCTCACTCTTCTTTCCATACATACCCATATCCAGCCTTGATTCCAAGTGAATCAATCAGAAAATCGAGCCAAAGGTGAGCCCAAAAAGGGGCAATTTCGAAACCAGAATTTTCAGTGGCAACCGACACCATTTCTGGCCAACTCCAGCCACCACCCGCCACCCAATCACTCCCAAAACATCCCCTACCTTCCCTTTGTGTTTTCCCTCGAAGACCTGACTTGATTTCATCCCAAAACCGTCAAATCCAAACCTAGAATTTCTAGGTTTTTCAAGAGACATAAACGTTTGTTTGGGCTCTTTAAAGGTGGAATTGATCGTCGAGCCAAGGTATAAAGTTACTCCCCTTGATTTGCTTAATCAGTAGGTATGATTATTGGCCGGGGGTTTGGAGTTTTTCGATCACTGGAAAATTGCTCTACACACCCGCCGCTGGTGGCAGTGTGTGGCGGCGCGTTGGCGAGGTGTCAAGGTTGTGTTTTTGTCCTACAATGTTCCCCACGTTGTCTTGAGCACAACGGTATGCTTGGATTTCAATTTGGTTACCGTTTGATCATCGATCAGATATCGCATATTAGGCGTTATCTTGGTTCGATATGTTCGGACCGTTTGATCGACTTCATTTTCAAATATGTTGATCTAGGCACCTGTAGGATCGGGTGGAAATTCACGGATTGAGAGTCGGAGTCCCGGATACTTCAATTCAATAATTCAAAGTTTAGGATAAACAATAACCGTTTGATTGTGCGATCTTGAGTAATCCAACCGTTCGATTCGGACCAAACTTACAGGGCATGTTTAGTAAAATTTGTTAAACCTATAGGAACTCTCAGATTGGTAATCAGAGGTCGTGTACCCCACGGGGTACCGGGTTGACCATTATGGGAAATTAATCGCTTGTTGAACCGCGGGTCTTTTCAGACCATTCCGCATGTCAGAAATGTTGAAAATGGGCCTAGGAACTTTCTTAAATTATGTACACGCATTTTTTAGGACGGGGGTCAGGGTTTTGATTAAATATATGTGGTTGAACTATTTTATTAATTAAATGTTTTTAATTGCCTAAATAGGTACTCGGGCTTCATTGAACCCATAGGAAGGACCCTCAAAGGGTCAGGCTAGCTCAGATGTCAGTGAGTAGACATTTGTTTTCTAAATAGTTTTAAGAAATTCTTGAATGGTGATTATTAATTATTTTGCTTATGTAATTGGTAATTTATGATTTTCAGTTTTCTAAATAGTATTTTTATGTATATTCGAATTTAGTTTGAGAACTATTCTGAAGGATTTTTCATGATTTGGTTAAGTTAAGGAATTATGTATGGCTTTCGCTTTCCAAGCAGTTAGTTTAAATTCAAATATTTCTTTTATCAAATTCTGTTTATGTTAAATTATGAATTGCTTGGAAAGTAGAAAAGAAAATAATAACATGATATAAGGATTTAATTAGAACTAGTAATTTAATTTTTCAGGAAATGTTCTTTTTTTAAACCACCGTAGGTACCCAAAATGTTGCCTTCGGATAATTTGTTACCTTCAGTTAAAATGATGTCCACAGACATCTTAGTTACCTTTGGTTGAGTCGGCGTGCATTTGACATTTGCCCCACGAGTCTTAGGGATATCCGGACCGTGAGCAGCGAGGATGCGGCTCAGGTTGACCAAGTGTCTCCTGAGTCTTGCGAGGGATGCGGCTCATGTTAACTTTGTGTTATCGAGCCCTGCGAGGATGTGTCACACTATGTGACACAAGGAATTGATGGTATAATGTTTAACATTTAAATAAAGAATTTAGAGAGAAATCTTAGATGAGAGATGATAGTTGAGAGGAGAGGAGAGAAGAGAGAATATATAAAAAAATCGCAACTCCATAGATGCATTAAGGAAATAAATCTACCTTCAGAATGGCACAAAGAGGCGTTGAGGTCACATGGGAGAATGAAAAGAAGAAAAAGAGACGACGAGAAGAAGGAGGTGCTCTGCGTACACAGCAAAAGCCAAAGGAAGAGGCTTCGAAATCCATTGTTCTGCTTAGGCTTATAAAACCCTCATTCATTGGATTGGTATCCAATCAAAACATGAGGCCTAACCAGTCCAAGTGTGCATTTAGGCCCACCAAACAACACATAGGATTTTAGTCCATTTTAATTGAAGAAGTCTAGTTTAGTCCACTAAAAACATTTATTGGGCAGCAACTGAGGTGTGATTCACCAGCCAGAAGGGAAGATGAATTTGGCACTTTATAAATAGAGAGCTCCAGCACATCATCAGATACACTCATTCATCCATTACTCATACACACATTCAGATTCTATCATTCACTCCAAAGAGAGAAGAGAGCTAATTGTAGAGGAAGAAGAGAGCTTGGAGCAGTCCTAGGAACTACCTTGCTACCACCAACTAGTTCTTCTCTTCTCTTTATTCTCTTTGTCTTATTTTCTGTATTCA
This sequence comes from Prunus campanulata, assembly GCA_034190965.1. Taxonomy (NCBI): domain Eukaryota; kingdom Viridiplantae; phylum Streptophyta; class Magnoliopsida; order Rosales; family Rosaceae; genus Prunus; species Prunus campanulata. The sequence goes on along the minus strand of CM067214.1, from coordinate 1,463,744 downwards.
TAGTTATGTTTAACTAATTCATTTAGTTAGGACTTAATATTTGAAACCCTCAGCCGGGCTCGATTGAGCCCATTTAGGCCCTGCTTGGAAAAGCCCAATTAAGCTCGGCATTGGCCTGACAATAAATAATAATAGTATAGGTATATGAATATTCATATATGTCCACAGTCCACCGAAGAGAAAGAAAAAAAAGCCCAATACACAAAGGGACTATTCACAAGTGGGCTAATGCAATATGCAAAACCTAGTAAGCAAAAAAATAAAAATAAAAGAAGATAAAAACAAGGGAGTTTCACTAAAACACCCAAAATGGGGGCTGAAATTATAAAAAAACCCAACACCCAAAACACTTTATAAACACACCAAAAACCCATCATTACACACACTCAAAATCCATTTATAAACACACCCAAAAAATATACAATTGTTGATTTTGGGGTTGATTTTGGGTGTGTTTCTATGTTTAAATAGTGTTTGGGTTTTTTTATAAATACATGTCTAGGATTGGGTTTATTTATAAATTTCTCTAAAAACAATAGCTATTTTTCGTTTCCATGCATGTTTCCAAATTCCAACGGTTACATTGGATTTTATAATCACCTCCAAGTCCAACAGCTACTTTTTTAATTTGAATCCAAATACCCTTTTCGTTGTTGTTTAAAAATGTGTAAAAATAAGATATAAAAAGACTTTGGAAGAATTTAAATAGGCCCGGCCCAACCCAATGACGAACCCTACCATGAACTAGTGTGAAAACAAAGGAAATGCGAAAGAAAATGAGTTGATGATGTAAGTGCCATTGTAGTAATCTTAGAAATGAATATAATTATCATTGTTTTTTTTTCCGGGAGGGGGGGGGGGGGCGCGGGGGGTATCTTTTGCAATTTGTGGTAGTATACAGCAAGGCCCAGATAAACTCTCAGGCCAGCCTTCAACAATGACTCCTGTGTGATACAATTTATGCAAAGACAGAAATAGCATGGTCCAAATTATTAGCCCATACAAACTTTCTGCTAAAAATACAAGGATATGAGGAAAAATTAGAGCCCGTTTGGTGGTGTTTTCGGAGGCCGTTTTCAGTTTTCATTCTCTGAATATGCTTGTAATTTGCGTTCGATGGTGAAGTTAAGAAAAAGCAGAAAATGTATTCTGAAAACAGATTCAAAGTTTTAGTTATAATTGGCATTTTGACATTGTAGTTGGTGGGGCAATATCCTTCCAAATAATTGGCGCAACATCAACTTCCAAAAAGTACACCAACTTATCACTAATATAAAACAACGAGGCATTTTCCAAGTAAGATGAACTGATAAACGTTTTAGTTTGACTTTTCTCCTCCATCCTTTTATTTGAATTTTTATATACAGTAAGTCTGATTACATCATTTCGTATTGCTAACGTCCTTGAAACAATTTTTTTGTGTTTTTTTTTTCAAAGGAAAGCTTCGAGTAGAAAAGGGAACAATCAATGGTTGGTGATGAAAAAGGCTTGTCATAGATTACCAACCAAGGAAAGGAAAAGGATTTATCCTCTTTGAGGTGGGTTGGTGAGTTTAGGTATTGTATCAATGTAATCTGTATGTTCAACAGATATCTTTCTTACCTACTACTGACTGGTTTTGGCTGACCTGAGCTTTCTAGAGAAACATACTAATGTTTAATAGTCTTTGGTCAATTGGGTTATCAGCACAACACAAACATGGTACAAATTATCAACAAGGAAATTCAAGTATCCCACTTTCCTTTTGAGAAGCAAACATGGTATGGTAGCACTTTAGCAAGTCTTGGACATAATTCTTAAAATCCGGGTTCAGAAATTTTCATCATATGGTGTTGTTTAGATTATAATTTAATTTGTATATATCGTAAAAAAAAATTAGAAAAAGAAAATTGTTTTGAGAAGATTATGAATATGTAGAAAATTGTAGTGATACATATTTTTAGATACCCAATCCTAAAAAAAAAAACAAAAACAAAAATAGGAAGATCTGGATCCAAATAACATTCCCTATTCTGGCCATAAACAAAAGAAACACTATCATGCAATCAGAATAATTTCTTTTATCAATAGAGAAAGGGGTGGTTAGAATCGAACTTAAGACATCTTTTAACATAGAAAAGAGAAACATTACTCGACTAATAATTACTTGATACAATCCAAATATTGAAGAAGTGAAGAACTTAGACCAAAACAAAAGAAGGAAACACATGAAATAAATATAAAAACAAACCATGAACTTGAAACTTTGAAGGTGGCTTACCGTAAGGACTCGTCGCTTTGGGTGGTCGAGCAACTGTGTATGATTTTCTTGAAATTTTTCTTTTGGAATCGCTGGGAAGTGAATCGTAGAATAAAAATGCGGAGAGGTTTGAGAAACTGAGCTCGATCATGATTCATGAAAAAAGAAAGGTTTTTTTGCTTGGACTGATATCATAAAAAGAGTTGATGATGTAACTGCCAAAAGCCTCGCAGATTTGCATTGCTAATTCCGATAATACAGTCCGTTGTGTGTTCTGTGTGTGCATTGGAAAATGCAGGTGGGAATCCGAATGCGGAAGTCGATAAAATAGAAACGACGACGAGGACAAAAATGGCAACTGATGAAAAGTACTGCAGTCAGTGCGCTTCACTAATTTATTATCACCTACACCTACCATGGACAAGGCGTGTATTTCACACGCTCTGACATCACAAAAGGGGCGTGGGCATTTATTTTAGCTCACTCAAAACTCGTCACAAAGCATTGAATTCTTTTCGTTTAATTCTAAAAATTATTTTCTTTTTTTATACAAAAGCGATAGTGTTTTATTAACGATGAAGGATGAAACAAGTACAAAAAGTCGGGCTATGACTTGAGCCATCAGGTTCAAGCCTCAAACTTTTAGTTTGTAAATTAAAGCCATTTTTCATTGGGCTAGACCCCGTTATGACAAAAGCAATATTCTAAATTACTCTAATGTACAGGAAGGAGATTCGAACTTAGGTGTGATGAGGCAGGCACACTTCTTTAATTAACTGGCTTAATCCACATTTGCAACAACAAAAAAACTTAGGGTATGTTCGATATTCTATTTGAATCTAAATTTTTAAACTTAAAAACATAATTTGAGTCCAAAGCCTAAAAATCTATTTGGGATGCCCAATTTTGAAAATCCAAACCCAATTTGAGTCTAAAAAAAATATCCAAATATTGAAAACAAAAAACAAATGTTCTTTTTAGAATTTTTTGCAAAAGTGATTTAGAAACAGTTTATGGGCCAGTTTGGCACTGCTTTGCTGTGAAAATAATCTCTGTCAGATTTGCTATGAGAGAAAGTAGTTTGGCGTTTGATAAACATTTTGTTAAAAGTGAAGTTGGTACAATAATTAATTTCTAAGTGTTTGGTAAATTTTTTTTGTGAAAGTGTTGTGAGCTGTGTATAATGACTAAAAATGACATTATGTTGAAATGACTTTTCTGTTAAAGTGTTTAATAAAAGTTTATGAGTTCTTTACTTGAATAGGAAATCAAATGCCTTTTTTTTAGAGGACCTATTTATTGAAAGGAGCGATAGTATACTAAATTACAGTACACTATACGGATGCTAAGACTCGAATTCATGACATTTCCTAAAAGAAACAATGCTTTAAATCACTACGCTAGTGGGTCTTTTACTGCCTCTTTATTTATTAGAAGTGCTTGTTTTGATATAGACTACATAGGTAGGGATTGTTGGAAAATGAAAAAATGAAAAAAAATAAAAAAAATTAGAGCCTGAACTGGGTACAAGTATGTACTACCGACAGTTAGCCTGTGCTTGGTATACACGCTGTACTTATTCCGTCCCAACCGAATTGAATCTGGCCGCATTTGAGCTAGCCATTCAATTCTTTTGACTTTCCCCACCGACATTTCCATTGTCCACCCAACCAAATATTCAAATTATCTGATTGGGCCACCAAAAGATCAAGATCTAAACTAAAGTCTTCATCACCGCATATGAAGGACTTCTAACATTTCAGCCATTCTAGTTTATTCAGAAATTCTCTTATGCGGATATCCGGACGTTATTATCGTGCGGACGCAGTGTATTTTGTACTACCCCTCTCTGTTTTCCTGCCTGTTTACAATAGGATCCGCACGATAATAACGTGCGGACATCCGGATAAGAGAATAACTGCTAGTTTATTTATTATTAGTATTAACGATTAAATGAACTTTTAAGTGCTGGTATTTTCACCACTGTCTTATTTTTCTACTCATCTTATCTTTACATTCATTATGTAAATTTGAAAAAATACGATCCTATTTTTCAACCCACTATTATTTCTAAAATATTAGTTAATCATTAAATCAACCAAAACCCAAAATCTCTACACACACCTCAAATTCATCAACAATGGCAGTCACGAACCACTCTCTGCACCAAAACCATCATCAACCAAATCCTGCTTTTCAATATCTCTTCCAAGCCCTCGACCCCATCTCCCTCATTGTCTCGCAAAACCCAAAACAAGATCAAGAGCCAGTCCCCTGTGGCTCATCACATAGAGCTACATCATGGGGAGAGGACCCAGATACAAAGCCTTCGTGGAGCTTAGAGAATCAAAGCTGCGAAGGAAGTATCTGATGTTGGAATTTTAAAAAGATTTTAAAAATTTAACCATTTTGATTTATTTAATTATTTTGGCTGTTTTATTTTATTTACTGTGGGGGTTATAAATATTTAATTTTTAGGTTTTGCATGTTATTGGATGCCTACCAAAGGCCACTCCTCCTTCACATTTGAACAACCACAATACAGCATCAGAAATATTACATACCACAATCACCACAATCTGATTCTCTCCTCTTTTACTTTTTATATTTTCTGTACTTATATTATTATTTTGGGCAATGGTTCTGTGACTTGGATACCTATATCCGTCTATGAATGTACTCATGGCAGATCTTGAGCTTGTGTACAAGTGGTCGTATCTTGGAGTCTTGTAGACCGCCTGTACCTGCACGTAGGGAGGCTACAAAGGCTTTATGACATCGTCTTTAACGTGCTTCACCGTACCAAGCTCACATTCTTACTTATAATTTATTTTGCTTTTACTTACCTATCAATTTGTTTTTCTTCAATTTCATTATACCCTAAAAGCTTTCCAATTTGTTTATATGTTATTTATAATATAAATATTTTTGTATTTGGCTTTATGAAAAAGGAAAACTATAATTTTTATAACATCTGAGGCTAGAAGAGGCTGAAGAACTTGAATTGAAACCGAGCCCATTGAAGAAACAAGTCAAATTTCACACCAATACGACCAAATGAAGTACATGGTCCTCTGCCATGGCTCATTTGGTGCCTAATTTCTCCACTATGTTGAGAAAAGAGAACCACAAGCCACCGTCTTCTTGAGATGGACCTGCCAGCGAAGTGTTGGTCAAAAGCAAATGGGGTTTTGTCAAATTCGAGAGGGATTAAGTTGGTGGCCGCAAGGGAGAAGAGGATTGATGGCAAGGAAGAGCTATGTGAGTATGGAGGAATTGAAGGGTTTGTCTGTTAGATTTCATACATGTGTTCATGATCTTTCACACAACCTAAAATACATAGAAGACATATCTGACGTCATCTTTCTTGAGTACACAATCTCAGAACTCATTCAGTTGCAGCAGCAGCAGCACGAGCAAAAAACACGAACGGCTTAAGACATATGCACTCTCTTTATGATGAGATTAGGGTTATAGAATATTCTGACGAGAGCAAGGTCTTAAGCTTATATAGGGCTAGGTCAAGTCGTCTCTACTCATCACCGAGGGCCGACGTGACTAACGCTCTAAGCTCATCAAGCAACGGTTCACGCAAAAGGAAAAAAATAGGACCCCTTTAATTGGCTTCAAAACTTTCCTTATTTCACAAAGTTTTGGGCCTCAAGGTATAACCTAATTTAAACTCTTATCAAACTTTGATAGGATCTGACCCAAATTCCACTTTGGAATCTGAGCCAAACCCTGTGCGTGTTCGACACCTGGCAGGTGCCGGGCACACTTGACCAAATTGTCCTTCTAACTAAGTCTCAAAATTCTTCTTCTTTTTTCTCAAGTTTGACTTCTGCCTAAAATTTGGCAAAGTCTCCCCTGTAAATTAATTAAATGTTTAATTAATAAAACAGCTCAATTAAAACATTTAATTAATAAAATAGCTCAACCACAAATATTTAATCAAAACCCTGATCCCCGGCCTCAAAAGTGCGTGTACATAACTTAAGAAGGTTCCTAGGCTCATTTTCAACAGTTCTGACATGTGGAATGGTCTGAAAAGACCTGAGGTTAAATAAGTGATTAAATTCTCATATTGGTATTTTGGTCCCCCGTGGGGTCCACGACCTTCGATTACTAAACCGAGAGTTCCTATAGGTTCAACACAATTTACTAAACATGCCCTGCAAGTTTGGCTCGAATCGAACGGTTAGATCGCTCGCATTGGACGGTTACCATTTACCTAAACTTTGAATTATTAAATCGGAGTATCCGGGACTCCGATTCTCGATCCATGAATTCCTGCACGATCCTAGAGGTGTCTAAATCAACATATTTGAAAATGAAGTCGATCCAATGGTTCGATATGATCGAACCCGGATAACACCTAATATGCAATATGCGATATCCGATCGACAGTCGAATAGTAACCAAATTGAAATCCGAGTATACCGTCGTGCTCGGGACGACGTGGGGATCATTTTAGGACTGAACCCAACCTTAACATCCCGCCAACGCGCCGCCACCGCCAGCGGGTATCAAGATTAATTTTCCGGCGATCGGAAATCTCCAAACCGACGGCCAATATTCATACCAATAGATCAAGCACATCAAGGGGAGTAACTTTATACCTTTGCTCGAAGATTAATTCAACCGTTAAAGCCCTCGAACGAACAATTTCTTCTTTTGAAAAACCAAGAAAGTTTTTGGTTTGGCTTCGTCAATTCTGCTTAAAATTGGGTCGGGTCTTTGAGGGAAATTACAAAGTGAAGGTAGGGGAGTGTTTTGGGTGTGATTGCACAACCTGTTGTGGCCGGAGTTGGCTGGAAACGCCCTTCGACTACCATTGTTTTGAAATAGCCCGATTTTGGCTCGAATTTTGGGTTTAATTTCTTGGATTTGGGGCTGGAAATTGGTATGGATGTATAGAGGAGATAGAGACGAAGAGAATGGAACTGGTTTCGTGGCCAGAGAGGGCTGGATGTGGCCGAAATAGCTGCCGGAAGTCACGGTGTCAGAGAGAGAGAGAGGTTTCAGATTTTTTAAAAACCTTTATTGAAATAATTATGATTTTTCCACTGGGCTTCTTTTGATCGTAACTTCTTTGTTACAAGTTCGATTTGAGCCCAATATGTGTCTATGGATTCAACTTGACATGCTCTACGCAACACTACTACTAAAATCCCCAAATTCTTTCTCGAACAAAAAGTCAACTTTTAAACCCAATAAAATATTCCCGGGGTAAAATTATCTTTTTCTTGAATAATTTAATAATTAAATATTAATTTAGGATTGGGTTATTACAAACCTGATATAACTTGGTATCTAGTGCACTAATCTATATAGGAATATAACATTGTCTTCTGCTGCTGGCGAAGGGGGTTTCTATTTTTTCCTTATTTTTTCATAACTTTTGAGTTCATTCATTGTTTACTAGAGATGTATTATGATGCTCAATGGGGATGTTGAAATTGATGCTGATATAGAAGCGATTATTTTTGACATTCAACAGTTGGTTTCTTAGTTTAATAGGACAATTGGTTTCTTTACTAGAGGTGTTTGCGTTTGCTCCCCATCGATGCAAGTTTTGTGTTTAGACAAGTGTTTGGGATTTTGTGGGTACTGAGCGGCTTTTAATATCCCAGCAGAGGATGTAAATATTATTAGCATTTGTTTTGAATGAAAATTTTCAATGCTTTGACAAAAAAAGAAAAAAAAAGAATACATGGGTTATGAGGTGAGGTTTTTTCCTTAGGTCCTTAGAAGTCATTTTACATATGGGTAAATTTGTATTTAAAATTTTGAAGATAAGGTGGGTGGGAAAATAGGACAGGGGGGTGGAAACAGTAGCACTCTAGACTTTTTTTGTTGTTGAATCTGTTAAATAGACTTTTATACTTGGGAAATGCCACTTTATTTTTCTTTCTACCCTCTCATTTTTGTTGTGTAAAGAGCATTTCCAACAACCTCTTTAACAACTTTGAAATTCTAAAAAGGTGAGCCACATCAGAAAAACTCTCTCCAATCGCCTCTTCAACCTCAGTCATCAAAACTGCGGCCTCTTTCTCTCTCTTTAGGATTGTTAGGTTAACCTTAGCTCTTCAAAACATTTAATTTACTTTGGAAGAATCAAAATCATATAAAAAAAATTCTAAAAATATTTATTTTGCTTGTTGGGTTTGATGTACAACTACTTTTAAAATTTAATATAATTTTTTTTTAATCATATTGGATAAATGTATTATTTTGGTCAACTGCAAAATAATTTTACTCGCATTAAAAATTAAAAAAAAAAAGAATCACGTTTGGTTGCTGGTTTATCCAATATGACCTTGGATAATCATGTTAAAAGACCAAACAAAATCTAAACAATATGACCTTGCTAGTTTATCCAATATGACCTTGCTGGTATTAAAATTTAATATCATCATGATCATGTTACAGTAATTGCTTAGAACACCATAAAAGGCCAAACAAAATATAAACAAGCAAGTGAGCCCATGAAAACTCAATTTCAGTTGATGTATGAAAAAGTTCAAGAACAAAAAAACAACAAAGGTTGGAAGAAAAAAAAAACTTGTTAAAGAAAAAAAGATGGAATTATGGAAAAAGAGTTTGGAACAAAATGACAAAAAGTGGGAAGCTGGCGAGAAGAGAGAAGATGAAACAATCATATTATTGAATACCAATGAAATGCCTCCGCATCTTGATGAGTGCTATCTAGGGGTGGGCATCAATCTGGCCGAACCGATGAAACCGGTCAAACTGAACCATAATTACCGGTTTGGTTTGGTTTTGACCAAGAAAAAATCAAACGGTTTAAAAACCAAACCAAACCGTATATAGTTTGGTTTGGTTTGGTTTTGAGCTTTTGTAAACCGGTTTAAACCAAACCGAACCGTTTATGTGTATATTTATTTATTTATATTTTATTTTACATGTGTAATACTCTAATTATTTCATAACTATATATGAATATTTGAATTGAGCTATATTAGTTAGTGAAATATGAAGTTTTATGACATTTTGAGCTTTAGGATGGTTTCGTACTCTAGAAAATGATTTATGTATGAAGCAAGTTGTGAATTTTTTTGTTATAATTGGGCTAACAATGTTGAAAAAATGCAAAAAGAAATAAAATTGGACTTAGGCCCAAACCGGCAGAACCAAACCGAACCAATCCGTCTTAAATTGGTTTGGCTTGGTTTGGTTTCCTTTATAACTTTTATCCAAACCGAACCAAACCAAACCGTCATATTGTAATTGGTTCGGCCGTGGTTTTGAGGTGAAATCGATCCAATCCGGACCGTGCCCACCCCTAGTGCTATTGTCGTCGTCAACAGGAAATTCTGGGAAAGGGATTTAGTTTTAATTAAATATTATTTATTTTCCATAATGTTATCTTTTTCAACAAAAAAAAAATGAATGTTATTAATTATTATTGTTTTAAGTCAAATATTATATTAATTGAATTGAAGAGTATGATGGGGCACAAAATATTAAAGTAGTAAATAAGGCTTTTCAAACTACCACTTAGGTCAACAAACTTCAATTTGAAGAGTTTTATTTGCTACTATTGTTGGACTCTAATCCCTTGTTTGGATAAAAAAACATAGAAATTTAGAAATTCTGCATGGGAAAAAACATGGAATTTGGAGATTATATTTCCCAACTTTAAATTCTATCTAAAAGTTGTCATTTCTAAAATCCCAAGAGATTGAGTTTTTAAAAAAGACAACTTTACAAATAAAGGTTAAATTCCGTGTTTTAAATCCGTCATCCAAACAAGAAACTTTACAAATTCTAGAACATTAATTTTCGTCATTTTAAAATCCGTCATTTATGAAATCCTTTGTACTTTTAAATTTCCTCATCCAAACGCACTGTAATAGTTTATGTTAATTGAAGTGATTTAATTTCAAAATAACAAAGGTTTTTTTATTTATTTAAGGAGTCCACTCGCGAGGAGAGAGAATTGAGGTTTTGAAAAACCCATATGTTAAGGAGTCCACTCGCAGGCCCCCCTTGGGGGTTGGCGGCCTCCTTCTAGTTCCCCCTCTTCTATGTCTCCTCCCCTCGTTTCCCTTCCCCTCCCCTCTTTTACCTTCCCCTCCATTCTCCTCTTTTCCCTTCCCTTTTCCTTCCCTTACCTCTCCTCCTCGTTTCCTTTCCTTCCATCCCTTCTCCTTCCTCCCATCTCCTTCTACTCGCCCCTCCCCTATCTTAGGTCTCTTCCCCTCCCCCATCCCCCACCCCACCTTTTTTTCCCTCTTTGTTTTTTGTTTTTGCAGGTTTGGAGTTTCCAAATTACTTCTAATTTGTGTGGTTCGCCTCTCCTTGGTTTTTTGCTGAGAAGGATTGGTATTTTGGCAGATCTAATGTCTTTGATATTCTATTTTCTAGTTGGTAGTCGTCGACGGGTTGCAGTATGTGGTTTTTGTCTCCTAACAGAGGTGGTCGATTTGTGACACTGGCATTGAGCTGAGTTTTTTGGCCCCTTACAACCTTATATGTTTTTGTGTTATAGTTCTTGTGGACTAATCGACATGGTGTTCTATTTGATTTTGACCCAATGCATGCTGAACAAATCTTACGTTGTGCAAAAGACGATGATTCTGATATCATAGGAGGCCTTCTTTGACAGTACATGAGAAGCGTTGGAGTCTTCTTCCGAATGGGTTTGTTTAAGTTTAATGTTTATGGTGTGGTAGAATGGTATTAGAGATGATTGTCCTATTTTGTATTCTTGATTTTGACTCTTCTGTTAGTCTGTAGCATGTGTGGTACTCTTTCCTACCCTAGAGCTTTTTTCCTAGAAAAGTTTTAATGAGATCATTGTTAACACATGTTGCTTACTTTGTAATATTTCTTGGATTATTAATGGATTTTATCTTTGTCTAAAAAAAATAGATTCAATTTCAAGGATCATTCATGCTACTTAAGAAATCAGTGAAATTGAAAATCGGTTATTTATTCAGAATGTGGAGCTCGCCACGATAATTTTTAAGGGGTAAGGGAATGGTAAATTGTAGGCACATGCTCATGCTTATGGGGAAGTAATGATTTCTTCTTGTAATATTTCAATGTGGCAATGGGACTCTAGATGCACCACAAAATGGAAATATTTCAATTTATCCACTATTCCCTTGCCCTTAAAAAAAAAAAAAAAAAAAAAACCCCTCCCACTATCGCGGTTGTTTTTTGCCAACTCCGGCCACCTCCGACCACCCTGTTTGTTGCAAAATATCCTATCACTCCCCTCTTCAAAACCCTGCAAAGACCTGACCCATTTGGACATCGTGTGTGGCAAATCAAAGCCAAGAAAATATGGCCACCACATCAAAATTTCTCAATTTCCTGCCAAATCCGACCCAATTTCGCTCTGACCAAGGTATAAAATTCACTCCCCTCATCATCATGCTTGACATTTTGGTATAGGTGTTGCCTATCCATTTGAAGTTTTTCTATTGCCAGAAAATTATTCAACCCATCAGGCACTTGATAAGCCTAGGAATATCTTGTGCTAATGCATTTAAATATCAAGTCCCTGATCAGACGATCACACCAACAAAAAGGCATTCAAACCCCCATCTAGAATTATAGCTTAAAGGACCGTTCTAAGTAGAAGAACTTGGTTACTCTCAATTCAATTATCACGACAGCACCAATGGCTCATGATCAAGGTTAGTGTTTTAATATATGCAGCCTATCTAGTTTAGCATGGTGAACCTTTGGGAAGTTATTATTGTGTTTCTCTGAAGGTGAAAATTGTGGGGAATGTGCCAATTGAAGGAAACACTAAATCCTAGTTATATTTAGCCACAAAGACAAGGTTACAAGTAACCTTAGGCAACAAAAGCTTTAAAATTTTAATTTTTAAGCTTTAACATAACTAATTCCAAGTATCTTGAGGTTTGGTTTAGATTGTTCTACTCCTAGGCATTCTAGACTAAGAGAAAAAAGAATAGAAACTTTACCCTTGAAGCACTACTCAAGGTTGACATCCTTTGAGTTGATCACCTTATGAAAGGCCTTGAAGATTCACCAAATCACCAATGGAGGTGATCTCTAACTTTTCCACACCAAGGAAGATGGAGGATATGATGCAACCTAGGAAGGAAAGGATGCTAGTTCTCACTTCCTAGGGTGGCCAGTTTTGGCTAGGTGGGAGAAGCAAGGTGGTGTTCTAACTCCTCTCTTGAAAGTAGCTGAAAAACCCTAATTTTCTCAAGTGACAAAGTTCACATATATAGACACACAAGAAGGAGACCAAAGTATCCCTCTAGGTAAGACCAGCCATGGGTTTTCATTGGGCCTCTTGGGCTCATGTGGTCATCCTACTATGTCCACATGTCTTAATTAACCCAATGGGCCTTGAACCCGATTTTATGGTTTAGGCCCAAACTACCCTTTTGTCGCATTATCTTAATTAATTCAATCTCCATTAAATTAATAAGTCTATGCACATCATATTTATTTCCTTTCATCTAACCTTATCAGTGTGCAATCCATTAGGTTCTAATCGGCGAGGTAGTGGTCGATCCAAAATTCTTTATTGATCGATTGTGAATTAAAACTCCCTTTTAATTCTCCCTTTATGAGAACTAGATTATATCTTTGTTCTCAAGGCTTCCACAAACCGTGAGTGACGTCTAGCAACATGTCACGTTTGCCCAATCCAATATAGAATGGGGTTGTGAACCTATTCAGTTGAGATTATCGTGCAATACGGTCCTTCTCTTAATCAATGCTCTTGATCACGCTAATTGGGGAATGGAATTCATGTCAAGTCGTAGCATGATCTACTATCTCATGTGATTGATTGGAGCATGATCATAATCTCTACTATTGATCTAGCTCGTTGCTTTGGCCAAAGACTTTTGAATCACATCTTCTGAGCATTCTCCTTCTTTAATGAAGATAGAGATCCCTTGTTGTACACTCAAATGTCTCTATGAATTGATCATGAACCCTAGTCATATCTTTGGGTTATGCCCAATGGAACACAATGCTTCAACATGGCTAAGGCCCTATGACACTTTCATGAGACAACTCACGATGCCTCAGGTCAATGACTAATTTGCACTATTCCAACTTGAGAGATCCTGATTGACATGTATGTAAAACTTCCATTCAAGTTCTCTCTGTTGATCGCGTTCAGTGAATTCATTCTCTAATGAACACCCATACACTTATCTTAGTGTCTCCACATGAATGACTCAAGACCAGTCATCCTCCTGATTGAGCATATATAGTGCATGATGGTCCTTGTGGATTATCAATGTCCAATTGATTATCCAATGACCATGAACAGTATGTGGACGGGGTATAGAAAGGTCTCTTGAACTTAACTTCTTTAAGTTATTTTCTAAGTCTCACAATCCATGAACTTGTTGGTTGAGTAAATAACTAAGATAATTACTCAAAACAAAATGGTGCCTTTAATTAATTAAGTGAAATATCCTTAGAGTTTACATCTTATGAATGGCTCTAGGGCATACTTCTAACACCAATTACAGGGGAGACTCTGTTGGATTTTCGGTAGAGTCAAACCCCTTGGTTTTTTTTCCAGACAAGGGTGAAGGGAATTTTAGTAATATGGATCCAACATCTGTTGGATGTCAGACATGCGCTATGCTCGGGTCCCAAGAGGAAATCTGAGGGTGTGGGTCCTTTCAATATGTGTATATAATGCATGTTTGGTATATTAATTATAATAAAAAGATTTGTGGTGGTGTTCATGTGCATATATACTCCGTTATATATTTGCTATTTGCTACAGGGAGCTTGAATGATTCCTTAAATAATCTTATTTGAGGGACATCTTTGATGAGCTCACTCTATATTGTATTTGAATTATCCAAAATCATTTAAAGACCGAATTAAATGTTTGTCATTTTAGTATTTTCTTGAAAAAATGGTGTTCATCGATTCTTTTGGTTACTACTAGATATCTTAATGGGTTTCAATTTTTCTAATTTTTTACAAAAATATATTTGAATGAAGACTTTAAAAAAATAGACATTTTGGTGCAAGAGGAATGTACCTGAAGTAGTTAAGAGTATTTATCCATGCACTCGATGTCTTAGGTCCGGTTCGCTTCCCACCCCACCCCCAAACCCCCAAATATCGCTTGTATAAATAATTATATATATATATAAAGGGTTCTATTCATTAAAGTAAAATTTGTGGTGAAAGTGTCACTTTATTTGAAGAATCCCTCAATAAAAATGGACTAATATTTACCAAACTTGTTTTTAATTTATAAAAATTGCCTTGTTCCCAACACCACAAGAAGTTCTATTAGTACGGAGGAATGTTCGTCACTGTCCGTTATATTCAGATGGGTGTGCCAATATCAACTTGATTTGTAGAGTAGAATAGGAGATGAGCGTTTTAGTAATTTGCAACTTGTAGTTTATTAAACTTCTGAAAATAGTTTCATTGTTAGTAATGTATGTAATGCATTAGTTATTTGCCTTTTGTGGTCATATGAATAAAAATTATATTTGGTATTTAAGAATATTATTTTTGTTTTTTGGGAATTTATTTAAATTTCAAGGAAGCAGTTTTTGTGTCCTCAGCTTCTTCTATTAAATTAAAAAATGTTTCTTTTTTTTTTTTTTTTAAATTTAAAAAAATAGAATTTTATTACATCAAAAATGAAATAAAGAGTACAGAGGACACATACTCTATTAAAAATATTTTTTTAAAATAAAGTAAAGGTAACTCATAAGTTTCATTTTCAGAAACAGATTGAATTAATGGTACGGAAGATTGAGGTGTAAAGATTTTTGAATCAAAGGAGTGTGCTCTTTGGTGAATAGGCCAATTTAAAATAAACTTCGGTAATAGAATTGATATGGCTTATCAATCCTGAAACGTGCAGCGTATAAAATAAAGGAACATAAAGAGAATTATTTTATGTGGTAAAACCCCACCTTTGGGGAAAATCCACGGGACTCCTCTGTTTAAAACAAAACCACTATAGAACGATGATTACAAGAAGTACTCACACTTATCCTAGAGACATTCTAGATAATGTTTACCGACTTCTTCATAACTCAACTTTTGTCACGGGATGATCTTTCAATATGTAGGCTTTTGTGGTGAAGCACCCAGGCACTGGGCACACTGTGGGTGGGTTGTTCCACGCAAGGGGTGTGCGTAGTTCGATTTGATCCGATTTTCCCCTCAAATTGGAACCGAAATCGAAATTTCACACAATTTGGTTCGGTTTAGTTTTCATAGAAAGTGTCTAGAAGAACCGAACCAAATCCGACCTATAAGATTTTGGTTTGGTTCGACCGGTTTCTAGTTTGGAAAGATAAAAATATGAAGATGTGAAGAAGAGAGAAATAGGAAGAAGAGAAAAAGAGGTAGAAGAGATAAAATAATAGAGAAATTTGTGAAGAGATAAAGAGGAAGATAAATAGAAATAAATATGTGGAAAATAGAGAAAGACATAAGCACAACAAGAACGGGTGGTTTACTAAAAAGAAAAAGAATTTGGTCTAGAGTTGTTATTTAGTTGGGTATAATTTAGAAATTGAAACTAAGACATTTGGGTGTTAATTTGGCTAAAAGATTTACATATGACTTGTAGTTACTAATGTGATTTGATATAAATGAATAAGAAAATTTAACATAATCGGTTTGGTTCAGTTTAGATTGTTTTTTCAAGAGAAGAACAGGGACGGAAACCGATCCAAAGCGATCCGGTTTGGTTTTTGATCCTAGGTTGAGTTTTTTGTCAACACGGTTTTTTTTCCCATTTTTCAGGCTCGATTCACCAGTTTAAATGCTCACCCCTAGTCCACACATTGTTCTTCAGATCCGACCGCATGGGTATTGATGGACCTAGTCGGCCTTTCTTATCCTACGGGCCTCAAATAAAAGATTTTGGGCCTTGTATTGGGCCTTTTAAGCCCGCCTACCTCATGAAGTGATGAGACCTCTCTTTTTGACAGATTCATTCATATTTGGTATCAACACAGATATCGGAAGAAGGGGAATCAAAATTGTAAATATCAATTAGAATTCTCCCATGTGTAAATATCAATTTCTGAAATTGTAGTTTATAACAACTAGAAAAGTACCACAAATATAGTTACCAAAAAAAGAAAACCCCACAAATCGCCTTTATCAATCACGTGCATTGTCTTCTCAGAGCTCATTGCCTTGAGCTCTCCTCGAGTGTAATCCTCACCTTAGATGCAAAGACCATTAATTGGGATCACGACGTCTCATTCCCAATGGAGGTCGTCTCACACCCACTAATTAATCAAAGCCAATAATCTGCTTTCATTGTTGGAGCCTCGGCCTTAAAACATCATGATGCGTTTGGTGGATGATTTCTATTAATTAGATTTTATGGGATGATTTTGAGATCTCTGAGTTCTCAAGCTACAGATGGCCTCATTTTGTTGCTCTAATGGTATTTAAAACTGAAAATTGTTAAGTGAATGTGGTTAGTCTTTTAGGTATTTGATTAAGAATATGTAAATAAATGCGGGGAAGTTACGAATGAAAATCATTCATTTTCTTCTTATGAGTAAACATTAATTAATTTTGATAACGGTAACAATAACTCCTCAAAATATCAAAATCTTGTCGCATTTGATTAAGAATATGTAAATAAACGTGAGCGGAAAAGTTACGAATGAAAATCATTCAGTTTTTTCTTATAAATAAACATGAATTAATTTTGATAACGGTAACAATAACTCCTCAAAATATCAAAATCTTGTCGCATTTGATTAAGAATATGTAAATAAACGTGAGCGGAAAAGTTACGAATGAAAATCATTCAGTTTTTTCTTATAAATAAGCATGAATTAATTTTGATAACGGTAACAATAACTCCTCAAAATATCAAAATCTTGTCGCATTTGATTAAGAATATGTAAATAAACGCAAGCGGAAAAGTTACGAATGAAAATCATTCCCTTTTTTTCTTATAAATAAACATGAATTAATTTTGATAACAGTAATAATAACTCCTCAAAATATCAAAATCTTGTCGCATTTGATTAAGAATATGTAAATAAACGCAAGCGGAAAAGTTACGAATGAAAATCGTTCCCTTTTTTTCTTATAAATAAACATGAATTAATTTTGATAACAATAATAATAACTCCTCAAAATATCAAAATCTCACATTTGATTAAGAATATGTAAATAAACCCTAAAAGTTATGATGAAAATCATTTGTTTTTTTTCTTATAATTAAACATTAATTAATTTTGATAACAGTAACAGTTACTCCTCAGAATATCAAAACCTGGTCGCATTTTCATAGCTGCCATAATTTTGTTTTACTATATTATCTTGCGTTTTAAGTATAAAATCGGGTCCCATCACACCTACTCACTCAACAACAAAACATGTCTCCCCAGCATAGTTTTTCGTACAAATCAAAGGGTATATCAGGTAATTGAATCAATATTTAGTGCAATAAATAAATTCAGAAAAATGTAATCTCCCAAACATAGTGCAGACAAGTGGCGTCCTCACCAACCCCAAAAAACTCTAGTCACCAACTCTGAGTCTATTTTAGAAAAAGAAAAAGAAAATCAGTCTCCAACTTTTTATTATTATTATTTTTTAAAAAATTATTTCATAATTTCCAATTTAGTTCTCCACAAATTTAACCGTTTCAAAATCACCAAAGAAGTTTTAATATTCGTGGGGAGAGGAGACGATGTTTAGTAAGCGCTCTTCAGGCGCGTGATGAACAGTGGGTGGTGTTGGATATCCTGCTATTGCTATGCTGTCCACAGACGGTTCAAACCTTATAAATGCATTCTCATTCTCACAGGTAAAAGTTTACCAACAGGCCATCCTTGCGCTTGTGTGTGCTCTAGGTCGTGGGTTCGGTAATCCACGGTACCAAACCAATATTTAAGTGGGGGCGCCGTGGCGGTGGGTTGCTGCATTAGTCTCTCCGGAGTTTATACAATATGGGTGGGTCCAATAAGCCCTACTATGAGGTGGTTTCTTGATGAAGAAAAGTTTAGGGGAGGGAAGGCTACCCCATCCCAAAGTCAGGACATACCAAGACCTCTTTGAGAACTTACAAATAGGATTTTAGCCCATTTTTTGGTTTTTACAGATTACCCCACCAAGATGGATTGTTGGTAGCGGGAATCGAACCGAGGCCTTAATAGCGAAGAGAACAATCCTTACCAACCCAACTAACCCTCGCTAGCTTAAAACGCATTTCTTTTGCTATAACCTCATAATTTATTTTTATAATTATAAAAGAGTTCTCAAATTTGAAAAAATTCCTATGCATTTGGTTCCCACATGACCTCATGTTGGTTCCACTCCAATACTATGTGTCTAGTTGGAAGGGCGACGTAGTACATCTGTGGGATCGAAGAATTTCTTCTCAAATTTGATTCTCTCACCTCTCCAATTTTTTTTGATACATTATAGTAATTCCTTTATATTTTTTTCCCATGCATCACACATACATTTAATTGGATCATGATTCAACTTAATTTTTTCTCTCGATAACATTATATATGTCAAGGTGACACTAAGTTTTAGATTCCCAATTGATGTATAGATCCCAAAAAGAAAACAAATGAAACGCTGACAGCCGGACACATAAGTTGTTTTCCAAAAATTGGTGTTGGAGTAGTATTCTTGTTATATTATTTATAGAACTTTCAGACTCCATTTGGATGAAAGGATTTGAAAGAAGGGATTTGGATTTGACAACAAAGCTAAATTTGCAATAAAAACAAGGGCTTTTCACAAATAGGCCAACTTTAACATGACATATTCTACAAAAATCTTATAGAGCCTATTTGGAGAGAAAAATAAAAAAAACTAGCCACTTGTCATTTTCTAATTGGGTCCTATAAAATTTTAACACACTAGAACTAATTAGAAAATGACAAGTGGCTAGTTTTGGGCCGTTCTCTCCGAATAAGCTCTATATAGATTTTTATATAATATATCATGTTAAAATGAGTTTTTGAATAAATATCTCTACAAAAAACAACCACATCAGGTTGAATGTATTTGAAATAACTAGATGTTGTACATTTGAAATTCATTTGTTTTCTTCTTTCCTTTCTTGTCGAAATTTGAACATACATGAATTAACTCTAATAGTCTATACACATCATCTTTTTAACCTTAATTATAATGTCTTCTAAATTCATAGATTTGAAATCTCTCCATCGAAATGAAGCCTTAATCTTTTAAACGTCCTAGATGTTTGGCCTTCAGCACATTAACCCCACAATTTTGTTTCATTCTCAAATTAACAGTAGACAACTTCCAATTTACAGCATAAACACATTTAATTAAAAATTTGTATTTAGTTTCGTTTTTTCGCTATGAAAATCAATCCGTTTAAAACAAACAAATAAAATTTAAAAGCAAGATGAGAAAACGGAATTCATTCAAAGAAACGGCTGCAGATGAGAATCTACGTATATTACTCCTCTCTCCTATGGTCTAATCCTCTCCGGTTTCCAACCCCACCCACCAAGCAGTAGGGGTGGGACCCACCAAAGGGTTCACCTACCGCATCGCCCAAAACCCACCACACGACCCAAAACAAGCGCGTCGTCTCCAGATTAGTTAAAAAACAACAGCACGATTTCAGTGTCAATAAAATTAAAGTGTCAATAAAATTAAAAAAAAAGTCCGGAAAAAAATAAAAAGAAAAAACTGAGAAAAGAAAAAAAATAAAAAATTAATGAGCGTGGGAAAGAGTGGGCAAAGGCAAGGCAAGGGCAGAATCCCAGATCTAAGCAGAAAGCCACGCAAGCGCATTTGGCTATAAATAAGGCGAGAGTGAACCATTCGAACTCGCTCCTCTCTCTTCTACGCTAGTAACTGAACCAAGCGAAGAAGAAGAAAGAACCAGTCAAGTCTTCTTTACCTCCGAAAGGTACGAAGACCCTCCCTCCATTTTCTGGTTCTGTTCCTCCTCTTATTATCTCTCTCTTCTTTTAGGCTTCTCTCCCAGACCCCTGTGTATTGCTGTTTTTTTTTTCTCTCATCTTTTCCAACCCTTTTGCCATGCCAACGTGATCTAGAGCTTACCTTTCACTCTTTTGTCTACCATTTGTAAAAAAATTGATTTGATTTTTTGGTTTTACGCTGAGATCTACACTGGTTAGTGTCCACTTCTGCGATTCTGTGTTGGATTTTGCGAAAATTTTGGATTTTTCGGATACCCTTTTGGTTTAATTGAATGAACATTTGGTGGCATTGGGATTTTGGTTTTTGGGCATATTGGGTTGCAGATCTGAATCTGTTATGGTTTTGGTATTTGCAGATCTGTTTTTGGGTTTTGCTGTAGGGCTCTGAGTTAAGTGGGTTTCTTTTTGGCTGTTATGATTTTCTTAAAGATAAGGTCAAATAAAAATTTGATTTTCTTAAGTGGTTCAGATAAATTCCCTGCATGTAGCTTTAGATCTATAAGTGAGACCATTTCTCTTTCAACGGTTTCTCTGCTATACCACGATTTCAGGATGAGATTCCTTGCTTTAAACATTAGATCCATAAGCACAAAGTTCTGCTATATAAGGTTGTAGGTTCTCTGGTTGGATTTGATTGAGTGTTTATAATTCAAGCATCTATGTAGTTCTTCAGGATGTCTCAGTATCAATATTTTTTCTTTCATTTCCACATGAAGATAACAGAGACGTTTCATAATTTTTTTTTAATTCTTTTAAATCAGTTCTGATATTATTTAGTTACATAATAATCATAACTAAGGAAGCTCTATTGTGAATCTGTTGTCATTTGAAATTTTCGGGGTATAAACTTTTGTTGTTCTTGATTTCAATCAACTCTTTTCTTGAAGCAAAAAAATGGTGTGTATAATTTTCTCTCTGTCGGGGTGTTTTGAATGGTTGACATGATGTAACTTAAACTTTTTTAAAACTATTTATTGTCTGGTCATCGTGAAAATGTTTCTTTTTCTAGTTGTTAAGTCAGCTAAGTTGTGTTGTTTGATCTGATCAAACAGAGAAATGGCGTCTCACATTGTTGGATACCCTCGTATGGGCCCCAAGAGAGAGCTCAAGTTTGCTTTGGAATCTTTCTGGGATGGGAAGAGCAGTGCCGAAGATTTGCAGAAGGTGGCAGCTGATCTGAGATCTTCCATCTGGAAGCAGATGGCTGATGCTGGGATCAAGCTCATCCCCAGCAACACTTTCTCATACTACGATCAGGTGCTTGACACCACTGCATTGCTCGGGGCTGTTCCACCAAGATATGGATGGAATGGTGGTGAGATTGGATTTGACACATACTTCTCCATGGCCAGAGGAAATGCCTCAGTTCCTGCTATGGAGATGACCAAGTGGTTCGATACCAACTAGTACGTAAACCCTCTCTCAGCATTATGTTTATTAAAAGTATCAACATATTATTATGCATTCGTATGGTTTATACTAACTTAATGTACTAATCCAGCCATTTCATTGTCCCTGAGTTGGGACCTGATGTCAACTTCTCCTATGCTTCTCACAAGGCCGTCGAGGAATACAAGGAGGCTAAGGCGGTATGTATATATGATATGTTCATTCTCTATTCTCTATATCATTTGTTCTGTATATATGTCTGCACACATAGGCAGAGAGGCAAACAAGTAAACACAAACACATGCATATCTGAAGGGAAATCCTAGTCTGTTTACCACGTTAATTATGGTGAAAACTTAATCCAATCTTTCTTATGCAGCTTGGAGTGGACACCATTCCAGTCCTTGTTGGTCCTGTGTCATACTTGTTGCTTTCGAAACCAGCAAAGGGTGTTGAGAAGTCCTTTTCTCTTCTCTCTCTTCTTGGAAAAATCATTCCAATCTACAAGTAAGATACTCTTTGTATATCAGATATACACTTTGTCTTGCTTCTGTTAATTTTGAGTATCCAACTAATTGTTCCAACTATGAATATCTGTTTAGGGAAGTTATATCTGAGCTTAAGGCTGCTGGAGCTTCATGGATTCAGTTTGATGAGCCCACGCTTGTTATGGATCTTGATTCTCACAAGTTGCAAGCATTCACTGATGCCTACTCTCACCTGGAATCAACTCTATCTGGCTTGAATGTTCTTATTGAGACCTACTTTGCTGATGTTCCTGCTGAGGCATTCAAGACCCTCACTTCCTTGAAAGGTGTCACCGCATATGGTTTTGATTTAGTTCGTGGTACTAAGACCCTTGATTTGGTTAAGGGTGAATTCCCTAAGGGAAAATACCTCTTTGCCGGATTGGTTGATGGAAGGAACATTTGGGCTAATGATCTTTCTGCCTCCCTAAGTACTTTACAGACTCTTGAAGGCATTGTTGGCAAAGGTATTCAACTTGTCTGCAGTTTTTAGTGATAATGTCAAATAATTTAGTTCTAAAGTTGCATTTTATTAATTATTTGTTTGTCCTGTGCAGATAAACTTGTTGTCTCCACCTCCTGCTCTCTTCTTCACACTGCTGTTGATCTTGTTAATGAGACCAAGCTGGACCAGGAAATAAAATCATGGCTCGCTTTTGCTGCCCAGAAAATTGTTGAAGTTAATGCTTTGGCCAAGGCCTTGGCTGGTCACAAGGATGAGGTAGAACCTTATTTTTCATTTGGGTGATCAGATTTGTTCATAAAGCACAAATTTCGTGCATTTTGGCATATAATTAAGCTTGGAGGCACAATTATTTATAATAATCATAAAGTTAGAAGAGTTGGCCGTATAATATTATATGTATTAGATTGCACATTTTGGAGTTTGACACTGTTCACTTCAGCATTGGTTTCCCAGGGTTCTTCTGAGTTTTGTTTATCTGTTTGTGTGGTACTGATCCCTAATTATAACTCACCTTTCATGTTTTTGTCATCAGGCATTTTTCTCTGCTAATGCCGCTGCTCAGGCTTCAAGGAAGTCCTCCCCAAGAGTGACCAATGAGGCTGTTCAAAAGGCTGTAAGTGCTTTCAATTCATATGCCTTTCCAATTGACATGCTGTTAAAATGGTTTTGTATTTTGAATTGACTTTTTCTTTTGCCTTGCAGGCTGCTGCGTTGAAGGGTTCTGACCACCGACGTGCTACTAATGTAAGTGCTAGACTTGACGCTCAACAGAAGAAGCTTAACCTTCCAATTCTCCCAACCACCACCATTGGATCATTCCCTCAGACCATTGAACTAAGGAGGGTCCGTCGTGAATACAAGGCCAAGAAGTGAGTGGAATTAATTGTTCTGTATTTTTCATAAGAGTTGTGAATCACAACTATTTCATTAATAATGCATTAGTAATTGTGCTGATGTGTGCTGTACTCAGGATTTCTGAGGAGGAGTATGTCAAGGCCATTAAGGAGGAAATTAGCAAAGTTGTCAAGCTTCAGGAAGAGCTCGACATTGATGTCCTTGTCCATGGGGAGCCCGAGGTGAGATTTCCTTTATGAATATCTCTTCAAGAAAGTGAAAGATATTCTACTGCTTGATTCTTTTTAGTTATTATCAATTCAAGAGAACTGGAAATTCTGTCTTATTTTTCATCTATTTTAAGATTTCTTCTTTTTATGTGTCCCTCTAATTCATTATGTGTATCTTCTCATGGCAGAGGAATGATATGGTTGAGTACTTTGGAGAACAATTATCAGGCTTTGCCTTTACCGTCAATGGCTGGGTGCAATCTTATGGATCTCGATGTGTGAAGCCACCAATCATCTACGGTGATGTGAGCCGTCCCAACCCAATGACCGTGTTCTGGTCATCTGCTGCCCAGAGCATGACTGCCCGCCCAATGAAGGGAATGCTTACCGGCCCTGTCACCATTCTTAACTGGTCCTTTGTTAGAAATGACCAGCCCCGATTCGAGACTACCTACCAGATTGCTTTGGCCATCAAGGATGAAGTGGAGGATCTTGAGAAAGCTGGTATCAACGTTATTCAAATTGATGAGGCTGCTTTGAGAGAGGGGTTGCCCCTAAGGAAGTCTGAGCAAGCTTTCTACTTGGATTGGGCTGTCCACTCCTTCAGGATCACCAACTGTGGTGTGCAGGACACTACTCAGGTCTTTTTCCACTTCTCTGTTTTCTTTAATTGTAAGCATTTGTTTTCTCGGTTCTTTTTATATACTTCTATTTTCTGAACCGGTTTTGTTTTTAAACAAACCTACAGATTCACACTCACATGTGCTATTCCAACTTCAACGACATCATCCACTCAATCATTGACATGGATGCTGATGTGATCACCATTGAGAATTCTCGTTCAGATGAGAAGCTCCTTTCAGTCTTCCGCGAGGGAGTGAAGTACGGTGCTGGCATTGGCCCTGGTGTCTACGATATCCACTCTCCAAGAATACCATCAACTGAAGAGATTGCAGACCGGATCAACAAGATGCTTGCAGTGCTCGAGACAAACATCTTGTGGGTTAACCCCGATTGTGGTCTCAAGACTCGCAAGTATGCTGAAGTGAACCCAGCCCTCAGTAACATGGTTGCTGCTGCCAAACTCCTCCGCACCCAGCTCGCCAGTGCCAAGTGAATGATTTGAGAAAGGAAGCTTCAATTCTATTGCATTACATGAACTTGAAACGGTTCTGTAATCATGTTTTATTGTTTCAAAAATAACTGTGTGTTGAAATATCTAGTAGGCTTTTAATGTGCTCTTGAGAGCATTTCATCTTCCTTTTTTGTTTGTTTTTTTCCTCTTGATATTTTGTATTTTTGAGGCCCTGCCTCCGTCATTTTCAAAGGCACCAAACTGATTGGTGTGCATGATGATAAATGAAGAAATCTCATTACCAAGTTGTGTGGTGTCCATGTTTCCAAGCCTATTCCTCATTTTTATATCAATCCCCTCATCGTGCGTGCAACAAAAAAAATTGCGTTCATAAAAATGCACTTATTTCGAAATTATATATTACTTCCAACCGATTTCCTTTGAATCAGAGGCCTAGAGATAGGTTACATTTTAGCATTTCCACTTGGGTTGTAGGCAATAGAAAAATTGATTGATACAGTTTCACATTTTAGTTTATGTGCCAACTGAAAAGTCAAACAATGAACTACTACAAATACTGCTAAATGGCAAAAGTAGCTATCAGATTTGCTAACCCGAAAACCCACTAGTTGGGTAAAAACTGAGAATAATTAAGTTTAGGTAAAGAAATTGAAATCCCCAAAGCAACAAGGAGGTTTCTCGTGGAGGAAGATGGATGCCATACGTGCACTTCTGTTAGCTTTACCAACACGGAGGTTTCTCTAGTGTGGTGGTTGAGTTTGATTCCCAAGTTGCCATTCATATGGTGGAGGAGAGGACCGTGGACGTGGAGGTAGATAGTTTTCTTTTCGACATCCAGGCTGCGATTTGAGAACTCCAAGAAGTAACCTTTGTATATGCACCTCGTAGTTGTAATAAGGCTGCTCACGAGATTGTATCTTTTGCTTGTAGGGCAGGTTGAGTTTTTATTGAGACTTTGTACCTCCAGTATGGTTGTTTAATACCTTAGCTGGATATACTAATGTACGTGTTTGTCTTTAAGAAAAGGAAGATTTCTCGATGGTAATGCTAGGGCCTTTTTGGTACCGACGATTAAGGAGACCGACTAGACGAGGCACAACATTGTTCATGACTAGACGATTAAGGAAAATTTATAAAATTCCTTTTCTTGGTCAAAAAAGAAAAAAAGAAAAAGAAAAAAGAAATAGAAATCCGGATATGCTAAAGACCCTATTTGAATTTTGGGCCTGCTCCAGTTGCTTTCGTTTCATGTAAGTTTTAGGTGGATGAGGTTGGCCATTTTTGTGGGCCTCGTAAGTTTGAATAACGATAGTACAATTTTGCCCTTAAGGGGCATAAAGAGAGTGATTTTTATTTTTGATTATCAAAGAGAAATTTCATTAGATAAACTTTGACAAAACAATCAAAGACATCACCATCACATCTAAAGTACCAATTTCAAGAGGGCAAACTAAAGCGAACAAAATCTATACTAAAACTACTAGCCCATATTA
The DNA here is from genome assembly GCA_034190965.1 of Prunus campanulata. Lineage (NCBI taxonomy): Eukaryota > Viridiplantae > Streptophyta > Magnoliopsida > Rosales > Rosaceae > Prunus > Prunus campanulata. The sequence goes on along the minus strand of CM067214.1, from coordinate 1,437,534 downwards.
CCATAATGAACCAAAAGCCCACAAAGCTAATATAACTAAAACCCTAAAGCAACCCATGAGCCTAAATGAATCCTAAAACCACCACTAGAAGAAGTGTTGTCGCGGTGACACCCACCATTGTTTCCGTAACAAATTTGGTGAAAATATGATTTCTAATGATCTACGTGCACATAAGATAGAACAAATAAACGAAAACAACAACCCTGCCAAAGAAGAAATCATCACAAGGGGCTTCTTATTCAAAACGCCATAGTGGACTTATTCACTAACCCAATAGAAAAAAACAAGAATAGAGGAGGGGCAATGACACTTCTTCCTCCTCCCCTCTCTATGGAGTTTTCCTTTGGGACTCAGAGAAAGAGCAGTTAGGGTTTTTTTTATAGTGTTCAAGAGAGTGTGAGTTTGAACACTCCTGTTGGAATTTTAAAAAGGTTTTAATTTTTTTACAGTTTTGATTAATTATTTTGGATGTTTTAGTTTATTTATTGTGGGGGTTATAAATATTTAATTTTCAGGTTTTATTTCTATATTGAATGCCTTAATTTTCTAGTTTAATGTGGTGGAGGTTACATGTTCTTGGATGCCTTGGACTCCTGTGGTGCAAGAGATTAGGATTGATATAATATAATACCATACTACCACAATACCACATACCACATACCACAATCACCACTACAATCTGATTCTCTCATCTTCTATCTTTCATACTTTCTATACTTATATTATTATTTTTGGGAAACAGTTCTGTGACTTGGATACCTATATCTGACTATGAGCGGACTTTGAGCTCGTGTACTGGGGATCGTATCTTAGAGTCTTGTAGATCCTCAGTACCTGCACGTAGAAAGGCTACGAAGGCTTTAAGACAACGTTCTTGACGTGCTTCACCATACCAGGCTTGCTTTCATAATCTTAATTTATTTTACTTTTATTTACCTATTATTTAGTTAGTTTTACTTTACCTTAAAAGAGTATCTAATTTATTTTAAATATTATTTATATTATAACAATCTAAAGTCTTTGTAGATTAAAATTATTTTCTTTCCGTACTAATGTTTTTATAAGTTTTGATATAATTCAATCTAAAGTCGTACAACATCTATGTAGTTGCAGGAAAGTTCGGGTAGTTATATGTGTTTGTTTATACGTGAAGTTCCGTGAAGTTCTGTAAAAAAAAATTGTTTTAATGTGTTCACTTGGTTTGTGTCTCTTGAATGATTTATTTTCTGTTTGCGTGTGTGCACCTCAGTACCTTTTATTAATTTGTGTGTCTTTTACTGTCATTTTAGACAATCTTATTATTGACGTGCAGTTTGATAGATTCCTATCCTTCTCTGGAAAATAGAACATTTTTATACATTAAGTATAGAGAAACAACTTTGAATGTTTTCTAAAATTATCTTAAAATCCTTTATCTTTTATGATGCGCGCTTGTTATATGTTTACACATCTAAAAACTAACTTGATCATTCTTTGTATTTTTAAACAGAGGTTTTTCCTGAAACTCTCTTGAAGGAATTGGGTCAATTTTGAATCAACCAAAATTTTTTATAACTAAACCATTTGACCTCTTAAGTTTTAAACTGGTTCATAATTGTGAAAAAAAGAAAAAAAAAACGAATCAATTAACTCTATCACCTTGGCATGGGTAACCTTCTTGAGTGGGACGACCTCCACCCACTTCGTGAAAAAGTCGGTGGCCACCAAGATATACTTGTGGTCTTTGGATGATTTTGGATGGATTTGACCAATTACATCCATCGCTCAACCTTTAAAAGGCCAAGCCTTGATGATGGAGTTCATAGGTCCGGCTAGAACATGTTGGATCAGGTTGTGCCTTTGACAATCTTAGCATCCCTTGGCATAGTTGATGCAATATTTGAGGATGGTTGGCTAATAATAGCCATGCCTTCTCAAAAGCCATCTCATCTTCATGTCAACTTGATTAGCTCCACATATTGCCTCGTGAACGTCTATCATACCTACAAGTTGTCCCTTCTTCTCATCATTGTCTTACGCTAAAAGACTTCCGATAGAATTCTCCAAGGTTGAAATGTATAGTTTCAAAGGTCGGCCTCGCTTCGGCGGAATGAGCATTAGCGGCTTGGTCAAATACTCTTTGGTGGAGTCAGATGCCTTTTTGTGGATTTCCTTCCACTGAAGTTGTACTTCATCCTCGAGTTTTAGCAAGGATGAGAAATGCTCAACTTTTCCTGCAAAATTGGATATGAACCTTAGGAGGAAGTTTATTTGGTCTAGCAAACTTTAAAATTCTTTCTTGTTTCTCGGAGGAGGCATATCAATGTTGGCATTAGCCTTATTTTAATCAATTTCGACCCCCCTTTGGTGTACTAAGAATCTTAGAAAATTTCCGACAAAAACCCCAAAGGCACACTTTTTCAAATTCATCTTCAATTGAACTCGACCTTGTTGATGACATCTCCGTCCATTGAGTTGAGTTGGCCCAGCTGAGCTTCGAAGAATGGCAGAAGTGTGATCAGCATGGCCTCGAATTCAACAAAATCCCAAACTTCACTTTGGTCTTACCCATCTTCAACTTGCTCTCAAACTTGCCCTCAACTTGTTCACATTTAGTTATTAATACATATATTAATAAATTTGACCATGTCCATAGCAACGAGGAGGAAACTCGAGCATGGGACTCCATGTCGGCGAGGAACTTCCTTGGTTGCTTGGTCATGCATAGCAACGAGGAACTTCGAGCATAAGACCTAACGTCGGCGAGGAACCTCAATGGTGGAACTCACCTTGGCGGAACTTCCTCGGCAAAACTTACCTACCTTTCACAGATTGGAGATTCGGAGATTCCTCCTTGGTGGATTACATGTCTCTTAGTTGGTTGATATAGGGTAATTTGACCACCCCCAAACACTTATTTTTGGGCAACGTTTCTATGACTTGGACACCTATATCCGATTGTGAATTTGCTCATAGTGTATTGGGGGTTGTATCTTGGAGTCTTGTAGACCGTCAGTACCTACACGTAGGGACGCTACAAAGGCTTTTGGACAACGTCTTTGACGTGCTTCACCATACCAGGCTTGCTTTCATAATCTTAATTCATTTTACTTTTATTTACCTATTATTTGTTTATTTAAATTTATTTTACCTTAAAAGAGTTTCCAATTTATTTTATATATTATTTATATTATAAAGAGTTTTGCTTTTGACTTTTACAGAAAGAGTAAAACTATAATTTTTCTAGCGTTTTCACATAGCTTTGGTGCCACTTTTGTGTGAGCTTTTTTTGGTGGATGTTGTGCGAAATATGAGGTACTTATAGTGTGCTTTGGTTGTACGATTCAAATTTGATGATCAATTTTGATTAATTGTATTGTTTCCAAATGGATCGGAGTTGGTCATGTCATTAAGGTACATTCTTTTCGAATTTATTGGGTTTTATTAATCTTGAGATGTTGATTATTCAATTTTTATATAGTGGGGGTATGCAATTGTCAAATATGATGTTATATTTGAGTTGGTTGATACTATGTAACTCTTGAGTTATTAATTATGCTTATGAGGTTTTGATCTGTCTTGGAGTGTGGATTAGAATTTGTTGACAAGGAGGTTTTCAGTGAATTTGAATGGTATTTTTTTTGGTTACTGTTCGAGTTAAGTTTTAGTTTTAGTGGTTCTGATTTTTCTAATTCATGATCGGATCTTGTTTTTGAGATTTTTTTTTACTATTGTTTGAGTTTCTAAAAATCTTGTTTAAGTGTTGCTTGATATTTACATTGTTTTGTTATAGAGTGCTAGTTGATTGTAGTTTCTATTTTTGATTGAACTTGTTTTGTTATAAGTAGTAGTTGCATTACAGTTGTTGTTTTTGTTTGCTTTATAATTTCTTTAAGTTGAAATATGGTTGATAGATTGATTGTGTGTGTTCTTTTTTGAAGCCTTGACTTCTCGGTAATATAGTGTGACATAGTATTTAACAAAAGGCATAGTTGTGCTATTAGGGAGTAGCTACCTATCAATCCTTGCTGAAATTAAGCAAAGCTAGATTGTCGTCGAACCAAAAGTATTCAAATCATATTCATATTTTAGCAATTTACACCCTCTCTCACACCGACCTTCATCCTTTATTGGGTATTTAACTATTTAATTATTGATTTCCTTTAGAGCCATGAAATTGACCCAAACATCATCAGATCATTTCTCATTGTGGAAAACAAAAACTAAAAGAAAACAAAAATATGTGTATATGCTTTGACATGTCCAAAAACAGCCAAGCCGGCCAGATTTATATTTCCAAAGAATAAAACTTCTTGTTGTTCTTTTATACATCTTGAGACTCTGAAGCATAGATTGGGATCCAAAGAAGCATATAATAAAATCCAGAATATCCAATGTATGTAATATATCTTCGAATCTAGTGATAATTACCCTATAGAGCTACAGAGTGAAATATCAATTAAAAAAAGGAAAAAACTAAAAACTAATAAAAGTAATATGAAAAATGAAAAAGTTGATACATGATAGAAACCAACTTATAATAAACTTCCCGCATAAAAAAAAAACTTCGAGGTTTAAAAAAAAAATGAAAAAGGAATTTCACTATATAAAATAGCAAATACTTATACTTATATATATAAGTATTGAGGGATCCCTCAAATAGACACCCTTTAGGGTCCCCTATGAATTTTTTTTCAACGATCCAAACAATTTATTTTTTAAGTCTACATTCATAGATCATCCTTGCAAAAAATTAAACAAATCGGAAATCGTTTCGATATCCAATTGTGTCATACAAAATCAATGAATACTGTGCTTTAAGAAAGTACTAAAATTTCAATAATTCAATTGAGTGGTCAAATGATATCGGATTCAATTGATTTTTTTGTAGAGATGATCTTTGAATGAGTATTTACAAAATAGACGGTTTAGATTAGTAAAATACATTACGGAGTGGGCCATACAAGAGTGTCCCTCAATCAAAACTCCTTATATATATAAATATATATATTTTTTACCGAAAGAGAGCGATACCTTCTTAGCAGAAAGATAGAACATTGGAATTTGCAGACATATTTTAAGCAATATATATATATAATTGGAAATTGAAATAGTACATAAACTTTAGGTTATGTACATATTTACTTCAATTTATGATTTATGTTACCTAAGTTGTAACTCTTTACAAAGCAAAACATAATTTTCCCCGTTCATTCTCTAAATTTAGTAGTTAAAAAGCATATTAGAGCCGACCATATTATTTTATTTGCAACATAGTGTGGTAAGCCGACCAAAGGCAGTCTTCAAAGTTTTGTCTTTCATTCGAAGTTTTCAATGAATTATTCAACAAGAGAAAATGTATAAATAGACCAAACATTCCCAGAACATATACAAAACAGTATACCTACTGAGAGAGCTAACACAAAAATTTCCTAATCATTAAGGGATATATCAAATAATTAGCTCCAATGGCTTCGATTAAGTTTGTCACCCTAATTACCATGGTTGTGATTCTTCTTCCTACAATTTCCATGGCAACGGAGTTCATCGTTGGAGATGCTAGCGGCTGGAAAACTGGTGTTGACTACCAAGCTTGGGCCAAAGACAAAGTATTTTATGTTGGTGATACACTAGGTAATATATACATTCCGATTATACTTTTACCATAATATAGAAGATGTTTTAAGATGCTTATATTGCTAAACCGTGAATTTAGACCATTCAACCATTTGGTTTCGTAAAAACGAGCGGTCGAAACTAAGCATTTGTTTAGAAAACAAACATTACTCTTAGCATAATTAATAATTAACTTACAAAAACCAGATTTGATGTGATCAGTTCCTTTTTTCTTTCAAAACTACATATATCCATGAATATTAATTAATTTATGAACATATATTATGCATGCATGCAGTGTTCAACTACCAGTCCCCCCCACACAATGTGTTCAAGGTGAATGCAACTGGGTTCAAGGAATGTGTTAAGCCAACAACAAATGATCAACCACCACTTACCTCTGGAAACGACAAAATAGAGCTAAAGACTGCTGGAAAAAAATGGTACATTTGTTCTACTAGCAACCACTGTGCTGATTTGGGCCAGAAACTTAGCATCAATGTTATGGAGGGTTCGCCTGCCCCAGCTCCATCCTCTGCTGTTCGTGGTTTCATCTTTTCTGGATACCAAGTCTTCATGGCCGCCATTGTTGGAGTTTTCATAGCTGTTGCTGCCTGATCTTCATCTTCAACTCGTCCCCAAATGCGTATGAATAAAAATACACCAAATTAAGACACATACATTAATAAAACATTTTGTTTTTTCTTTAATTCTATGATTATAATAATTTTGTCGAAAATAAAATAAGGGAATTTTGTTCTGTATTAGATGCTGAGCTAGCAATATTGATGTAATTTCCCATCTGAATCTGCTCTTGTATCATGTTTTGTAAATTTGGCTTACATCCTTGAAATTCAATTTGCCGTAACTACAACTCTTCACTTTTTGTTCCTATAAATAATACCCAATTTCTATAAGTAAAAACCCATGACTAGGATCCAACTCAGCAAGTTACCTCATTAAGCATAAAATCTGATTTATTGTACTTTTCAGATTCCAAAAATACCCCCAACTAAGCCATTATTGCATTTTGTATATTAATGTAGGAATCAATATGGAAACAGTTTTTAATTGGATTGTATATAATGACAGATGTTGAATTTGGAAAGATCTCCAAATGGTTGTAATGGATGTAGAAATTAATTTGGAAACATTTTTTTTTAAAATTTAACAAAAAATACAGATTTAGGTAATCGGTTTGTTTAATAAAAATGTTTATGTTATTTTCTTTTTATGAATTATACATGACTAATAATCTACTTTATAATTGTTTATGAATAATACTGTACATACTAATTATGTTGAAAAAATAATGTACCTATTACTTGTTCTATGAAAAATAACTGATAATCTTTTAATATGAATATGTGTAGGTAAATTACCTACATTATACGACATCCAATATACTTACATTAATTTTAATATACCTACATTATATGTAATTATGGTTTATATGTATAGCTATATATACATAATATTTGTGAACGAACATATATTATATGTATTATGAGAATGTTTTGATTTGTTGAGTCCAGCAACACCATAATAATGGAAAGGTTAGATATTAGGGATTGTTTAGGAAAAATCGCTGGATAACAAAAATGGCAGGGTTTTGTAAATAAGTAATAAGAAATGGGCAACTTTTATACTTCATGGCATCCGTTTTCAAAATTGGGTTTTGATATTGGAAGTAAATATGTAGATGAATTTTTGTATAGACTATTAGAGTTGCAAGGGCCTATTATATAATGACCCTTTTTTTTTTTTGGGATCAATTGTATCATGTTATTAACTTATATCCAAATTTATTATGAATTGAAATTTAATGGCACTTGTGAGTCTTGTAGAAACCAACTTGATTAGTTAAAGTCGACTCATCTAAGTTCCGGGTCTCATGCAAATTACATGTGACATAAGATACAGGGAGTTGGAGGTGACACGTTTTAGCATTTAAGAAACATCATCAATCAAATAAGGCTTAAATGTCAAAATGGTCCCTGTGTTTTATCCATTTGGCCAATTTAGTCCCAGTGTTTTTAATTTGACTAATTTAGTCCCTGTGTTTACATCTGTTAGCCAATGTAGGACAATCCGTCAAATAGATGTTAAAATAGACATGTGCATAGCACATGAGTGGGCATAAAGGTATTTTAACACAAACCAAAACCCTTGCGACTCTATTCCTTGGCGCCAATGGCAACTGCCGTAGTCTGCGTTCATGAGAATTGGGGTTTCAAATTCAATCAGTTCCCTTGAATATCAATCACTTCACTTGAGTCCGAGTAAAGATGGCAAGGAGACGAATCGAATCTGATAGAGCCTCAATCAACCCAGGTGAGTATTCTCGAGTTTGGACCCTATGCTTGTTTTCCTTCGGTGTAAAGTTCGTTTCAGTGACTCTTTGTTGGTACACAGGTCTTGCTTGTTAACTATTTTTTCGCTTTCTTGATTTCTTGTTTTGATGCTTGTTTGTTTTGCTGCTTTGCTTTAATGGAAATCTCTTTAACCAAAGAAAAAAGGACAAAGCATGTACCTTCTAGTGATAAAAGTAATGGACACTCTCCCTTTCACAGGCTTTGTCTTTAAGAAATAAAATAGTAATTTAAGCGTACATAATGGTGGATTTTACGACCCACTCACATCAATAAGAGTACCAATCTCAAACCATATGTTGTACAGATAAAAAATTTCTTTATTAATAGAAGTCTATTACTTTTGTTGTGCAGATGATGATCACATGACTATTGAATTTAGATACGGTGGACATTTTGTGCACACTCCAAGAACCCATTATATAAATGGTATGGTGACTTATTTTGATAATGTAGATCTTGATAGGTTGTCTACATTAGAAATTAAAGACATGATACAAGAGTTGGGTGCTGAAAACTCCAAATATTTTTATTACACACTTCCAGGCCATGGACCAGCAGATGGTCTTTATGCATTGGAGAAAGATGAACACATTTTAGGTTTTGTGAGCTCAATACCTAGGAATAGGCAAATGACTGTCTATGTAGAGCATGATAGTGATGTTCAAGAGGTTATTGGCGACTTAACCCAACCACCAATGTTACAAGCTAATATAGATTATGGAGAACCATTTAATGAAATCCATGATGACCTGTTTAGTCAAGTTGATGAAAATATGTATGGTTCATATAGTCTCGGTGATGATCACTTATTTCAAAAAGAGAGAAGTGCTTTGTATCATGGTGAGCCTCAAGATTTTTATGATGTACGATACATACTAATGAGTATGAATATGATGGTGATGGTGATGATAAAACAAAAGGTTCCAATTTTGAGGAAAGTGATAATGATGGTAATAATTCTGATTCTGAATTTTATGATGAGGACAATGATGCCATGTTGGACGATGATAATTTCTATGATGATGCAGTGGATACACTAGAGACTTTCATTGGATGTGGTAAGAAACAAAAAAACAATTGGGAGGCAGTTATACAGGTTGAGGATATGAACATGGATGAAAAGCAATATAATTCAGATGAGTTACATTCAGCATCAAACTCTGATGAAGAAGGAAATACTCGTAGGTACAAAGAGTTTAATCTTGATACTGATATGGACAACCCACAGTTCGATGTTGGGATGAAATTTCCAAGTAAAAAGGTCTTGAAACAGGCTAGAAAAATTTATGGAGCATTAGGGTCATATGAATGCAAGGTAGTGAAAAATGATAAGTTCAGGTTGTCTGCTAAGTGCAAGGAAGGTTGTAAGTGGAGGTTGTATGCTTCTTTGATGCAGGGAGAAAACACTTATCAAATTAAGAGCTACACTCCTAAGCATTCATGTTCCAAAGGTTTCCATAACAAAAACATCACTTCAACTTTCCTTTCTCAAAGGTATATGAGTAGGATTAAAGATGATCCTAAGATTAAAAAGACAACGCTTCAATCAGAGGTTCATAGAGAATTGGGATATGAAGTTTCTTCAGACCAATGTATTGTGGCAATGGATTGTTCCAAGTGGGGGACACATTAATTGATCAACATTCTGTGAATTTGTGGACTAGAACTTGTAGTTGCAGGAGGTGGGAGCTCAATGGAATACCCTGCATGCATGCAGTTTCTGCTATATTCCATAATAGGCAAGAAGCTGAACAATTTGTGGATAAATTTTACACACCAGAGGCTTATTTGAGAGCTTATTCTCCAGTCATACAACCAATCAAGAGTATGAAGTATTGGCCAAAAGTTAACCAAACACCTGTCCTACCACCAATTGTAAAGAAGCAACCTTGGAGGCCTAAAAAAAGGAGAATAATAAAGGATTCTGAAATGGAAAAGAATAAGGATCCCACCAAATTGGGTAAGAAGGGGGCTACTAAAACATGTACAAAGTGTTGGGAGAGAGGCCACAATAGAACAACATGCAAAAATCAACCTCGAGAAGCTCCAAGTGGTGTTTATGTT